>CM053603.1:27760497-27947493 GCA_028646535.1 Procyon lotor
AGTTGGGAAGATTAAAGTAAATCATGTGCTTTGAAAAGCTACCCCCAGTTCCTGCCAACCACAGTACATGGTGGATAGCAGCAGGCACAGAGTCACAAGTAGGTAATATGTTTGCCTCTTTCCAGTACCAAGATGTGAATTCTATGAGAACAGGAATCTCGTCTGACTTGTTTGTGGCTATGACCCAGCCACCGAGACTGCCAGGAACACAGATATTTGTTGGATAAGTGGAGTAGAGTAGAATTTAATCAAGATATCTTTAGTAGACTCAGGGAAAGTAAAGCAAGATATAAAGGCGAATTCAATGGTCTGCTGTGAGAATGTATATATGAGTCAGAGTGTATATGGGAAAAGTAGAAAAGAAGAAAGTAGAAGAAAAAAAAAACAGATGGAAAAACTGTAAATGAAAATGAAGGAGACATTGGCTAGGACTTGAAAAGGTCAATTTGATGTTTTGAAGTTGTCATTCAAACTGAATGGGATCAATTAAATGACCCATCTCATTGCACAAAACTGGTCATTAAGAAGGTAAGGGAACCACAGTTTAACTGTAAATGCTTGATTTAGTATTTGTAAGTCTATGAAGAGAGATGAGAGCAAGAAGGGTACAGCTCTCTGACCTTTTGAATTCTGCAGAAGTGCTTTAAGACTTGGATCGTTGCCTATGCTCTGAAAACAATAATAATGTATCCTGAAGAACTTTCAATTTATACTTGAATTTTGTCTATCCTAATATTCTCTGTATTCTCATAAAAGTAGCTTTAGGAGACATCTGTTGTTTTTGTTTGCCTTGCATCTATTTTTTTTTTTTTCTCCTAACAGTCTCCCAATTTGTTCCGGGGAATAATCTCCTCGTCTCATTCACTTGATTTGTGTGAGGATAGATGACTTTTCTATTTCCAGGAGGGGCCATGTGACCCAGGCCAGGGCAGTCAACATAGACCACTTTTCTCGTCACAAAGCTTGACTCAGAGATGGAGCATAAGACCCAAGATAGGCATAGACTCTCAGTCTGGGGACTTTGGATCTGATTGTCGTGAAGGGGAAGTCCCCTTTCAATTAGGGCTGCTGAGTTGACTGTTCTGCAAAAGAAAGAAACTAAAAGAGAGGAAGAGAGAGAGAAGCTGCCCAAGAGAAGAAGACTCAAAGAAAATGAAGAAAATAGCGAGAAACTGATTCCTGGTGATGTTGTCAAGCATCTGAATCTTTTTTGCTTGAAGCTCTTCTAGTCATTTCAGTCAGGTCAGCCAGGAAATTCCTACTTTACTGAATTTCAGTGGGGGTTCATTTGCAATTCAGAAGAGTTTTGATTAATGTATTTTGATTAAAAAAAAACAAACCCAACTTTTCAATGGAATAGAGAGCACAGTGTTCAGACCTGGGCTAGTTGAAAGGAGGATATATCATACACCTTTTTCTAGGTAATCGGTTACTGGTTACTGAAAACACATCTTTAGAAACTTAACTTCTCATTGGTGTTTGTATATCTATAGTTAGAGGTGAATGCATATCTAGAGCTAGAATTAGATGATCTCAAGGTTATTTCCAGGTCAAAAATTTAAAAATTAGAGACAGCTTGTAATGACCTTCTTATAATGTCCCCCATGATCTCTCTCATATTTGTTGGAAGCTTCTGATGACCAAGGCTACCCCTTATAAAGTTGCAGAGTATATGTAGCCATTCATCCCCCCTCCCCATATCTGGTAAAGTTTCCTAATGCCCTGATAATAGAAGGGGGCACTGCCACTGTGATGATGATGATGATGATGATGATGATGATGATGATGAAAGTAGCTACCATTTTGAATCCTCAGAATACCAAGAATTTCACATAAGTCATTTCACTTAATCCTTCCAAGAACCCAGTGAAGTAGGAATTAACATGGAATATGTAATCATTGATCCAGCATGAGAATCTTGGGTTTATTCAGTTTAACTTTACTCCATTTACCCTGTAAGTACAGATTAGCCTCTCCATCATTACCCTAATTAATGCCCAAAGTCTCATTACCATTTGAGGGGCATACAGGTGCCTAAGAAATTGAGAGGTATATTCATGGAATGTCACTGGACCAAATGATTTGAAATCTATCAAGTCTTTTGCGATAAATACATATCTCTCTGCTGGGTATTTATAGGTAATGCTATGTTCTTTTGGCTTTCAAGGGAGGATCACCTGACGGGTTCTTCCTTCAGAGATGGCTGGGTAACTAGGGATGAGGGTGATCGATCATCTATATGACCTACTAGTCTATGTGAACAGTGTTACTTCAAGTCATCCTCCCATCAATTTGCATACCTGGATCTTCCTGAGTAAATGATCCTCAGTCTTTTAAGGCAGTTATCCCTAGGATTGGATTCTAAACTCCCAGAGCTTTTAAAATTTTTTTAAGTAGTTCTTCTACTTTCCTTTGATCCTTCTGCTGCCTCCTCCTTCTCCGCCTTCTTATTCTTTTTGCAAATGTTTTCTCTTCTTGTTCTTTCACAGTTGACAGGAAGGAGTCAAACTCAGAACACAAATTATTAGCAACCAAAAAAAAAAAAAAAAAAAGATGGCTTTTCTTCAAAATCAAGAACATAAACTTGAAACCATGCCAGAAGGTGAAAGGATATTCTTACAATTAATCTTCCAATTTCGTAAAAAATTAAGAAAGAGTTGACTTTCCTTATTAAAACATTGTGCATATTCTTATCCTAAGACCATTTCAATCCTCATTTTACAGATTAGGAAACTGAGGCAAAGAAGATTTAAATAACTAGGCAAAGGTTACAGACTTAAGCTAGAGAGTCAGACTTACATGGGACTGAGAATCAAATCCTCCTATTATCACTGAGCCTACAGGAAATGGGATGATGTATTTTTAGGAAAATGATCCTAGAGAAATGTTACAAATAATGGCTTTTAGGAAAGATTCTCTTTTCCACAGGTTGTTAGGGAATGAGCCAATAAAACATTTAGAAGTCCATGTAAATCTCTAAAATATATACAACTAATGCATAATAGTCCTTCACGCTGGACATTGTTCTCTGAAATTTGTAGTTTACAGACAAACTTCTAGGTAATGGTTTTTGCTCTCACTTTAAAAAGGACTTTGATATGGCCTATAGGTAACTGTACTGTTAAACTTTGCAACCAATACCCATTTTTAACGCCTTCATAGCTTTATTTCTCATAGCTAGTGGGCTATGTGTTAACTATTTTAAATAATCTTAGTCCTTATGTAATAGGTATGAACATACTACTTTGTGATTCTGTAAAAAATGGAAATAAATTCTTTCTGTCTGAACAGCTATTGGCTTTTCACATTTCCCATGAAAATTTTTGATGAATAGAAAGTTTCTCCTCATCAGTTCTTGATATGTCTTTCTGCTTCATTTCTCGTGTCAGAATGTAGGAAATAAAGCGTGTATATTTAATATCATAAGGGAATCTGGCCACATCCAAAGTAAAATAGTTAATTACACAAGGTTCAACTTGCACATGAATGACTTACAAACCTAATAGTGAAATCTGCTTTTGATTAGCAATTTTCAGCTGCAGAAACTGAATATCACTTTGTACAGAAAGTTTGATTTTTCAAAATAAGGAAGTGACTGATATCTTGTTATGTAGCTACATGTCTTAGCTACCTGCTATGCACTGTTACTTCTAAGTTACTGATACTTCTTCTGTTGTACATTCTCTTTTATGGCCTGAGAACTAAGGCATTGATTGGATGGATGGAGGTGCAAATGTTTCATACTGCACCTTGATGTAGACCATATGTCAGCTGCTGTCCATTGGATGTTAGAAATACTATGGGTATACTGTGTCAGGTTCAACATGCTAGACTGCAGGTAAAATTAGAAAGCTTCTCCATTTTCTTTACATAAAGAGTGAGGAGGGTTTTGTTTTGTCTCCTGTTGTTTTTCTTCAAGTCCTTCATAAAAGTCCCCTTAGGATATAGTGGTTGTACGAAGTTGGAAGAGAGCACTAATGTGAAAAATATCAAAACGAAAACGGAAATCTAACCTGACAAGCCAAAAAGGTGGAGAATTATCTTAAGACTAATTCTGATAACAATAAAGGTTAAGAGGCATCAAAAATCCAGTAATGATATCAGGATGATTTGGATTAAGATCTACTCAGAAGGGGAGAAAAAAAGAAGTCTTAGGTGACAGCAAGCACTGCTTCTTTAATGTAGCCGCTTAAATAGATATTACAAACTTAGGTACAGGCTTTGAACCACTGCATAGAGCATTGTTAGATTATATTTAGAATGTGAACTCCTTTCCTAAGGCAGTTTTGGCAAGTGGGAATAGTCTAAAATTCTAGGGTGGCTTTATCCAAGGAGGATCTGGGGACGTGGTTCAGAGATGCGGAGACAATGCTTTCTCCTACCGCCTGCTGATCTTTCAAATTCAACATGTTATAAATGGAACTGAGTATCATTCTCCCTCAAACTTGCTTCTTCTTGGATATCCTCTATGAAGTTATAAAGGGAAATACACTGTTATTAGGATGTAAAGGGGTAATGCACCCTTTCAGCCTGGCATATAGTAAGGTCTCAGTAAGTAGAGAGCTTAGAGGTGTGATTCCTATGCTTCACTTCATTTACTCCTCTAAGAGCTTCATAAGGTCGGGGTGCCTGGGTGGCTCAGTTGGGTAAGTGTCTGCCTTCAGCTAAGGTCATGATCCCAGAGTCCTGGGATCAAGCCCCGCATCAGGCTCTCTGCTCAGCAGGAAGCCTGCTTCTTCCTCTCCCACTCTCCCTGCCTGTGTTCCTTCTCTCACTGTGTCTCTCTCTGTCAAATGAATAAACAAAGTTAAAAAAAAAAAACTTCATAATTTAGATACTACTGTCACTTCCATTTTCAGATGAGAAAACTGAGTGTCACAAAAGTCAGGTGGTTAAACCAAGATAATGGTTTGTAGGCTTCTGACTAGGTGGCAAGCTGAGGTCTCTCTGACCTCAGAGAAAGCCGGTTGTGTTAGCTAATAATCTGTGCAGGCTCTCAAGACTGTCTAATATGATTGGATAAAAATGATGAAGTGGGAAGAGGTTGTGATTCCCACATTCTTTCTTGCTGATCCAAAAGACCTGCTGCTTTGCTTTGGGTTTATTAAGCTTCCAACGCCATTCTGTCATACTTTGAATGTTCTTCTCAACTGGAGAGAGAGGGAGTTGCATTAGCCATTAAATTGGAAACATGGCCATATTCTATTTTCTGAGTGAACTTTTTAGCACTTCAAAGGCTTGAAGTACAGTTTAATGGTGTTCTAGCTGTCACTGGAATTAAAAGTCGAGTACTATTGTGTGCTGGTTTTTGTCCCCCCTTCGGCTGATATTTAGAGAAGCAATTATTCTACTTGAGGCTTGCAAGGATGTGTGTACCATGAAACAAACAATAAAGATAGACCTCTTGAGGGGTACCGCGGATTATTTATTTTCCCCTCAATATTCCTTACTGAGAACAACTCACTGCCTACATTTTTTGACCCACTATAAATTTTTCCTTAATAGAAAGGTAAAAAGACCCTAGATCTATCTCTCCCAAATTTATATCATCACTAAATCATGCAGTAAACAACAAAAAAATATCTTCTAGTCCTTAAGGTTGCCAACACAGGGGAGCAAAATCAGAGTTAGCTATTCCCAGGCACTGATTAAACATGAAATCAGAAGATTTCGTGTTTCTTTCTCCAAAGAGGCTCATGGGGTAGACCAGACAGACTCAGGATTGCTCAGTGACGGATTTAACCCCATTCTATGTCTCCCCCTTTTGGCCATACCAAGGGGTAGATGTCTTTCTCCTGTTAAGATTTCCCAAGCAGTTATTGCTTGCATTTTGACAATTGAGTTTTGTTGATTGTTGTCCTTATCTCCCTCTCTGCTTTCTTCCCTTTTATCATATGGGTTGAGTGGTCATTATGTTCTAGTTCCTTCAGGGGAACAAGGGTAGATAAGAGGCACACATCCTGGCCTCGAGGCATGAACTGACTAGTGTTCTATCTTCTGTATTATTAACACAACTCATGGTTTGAGACATTCAGAAGATGCTTAGTAGATACTGGATAACTCGCTGTGCTTAAGCATGAAGCAAGAAGATAATGAAGCTCTGTGATTTCCTCCCAGTAATAACCAGGAGAAGCTTTCTGAATTATCTCCACCTGTGGCATATGGAACAGGAGCAGCCGCAGTTTTAACTCCTTCCAAGTCAGGAATACTGTGTTCTGGGAGATGTGGGTCAGATAGGTAAGAATGGGTGATGGGAACTGAGCTCTACCACGGCAAGCAGTTGTAGGACTTGTGGTAACTCTCTGTGGTAACTCTCTGTGGTAAATCTCTGAAAACAAAACAAAACAAAGCAAAACAGTGCCTACAGGCTTGTGGGCTGGGCTCTGATTAAGAGAGAAACTGGGGCCTGTTCGGAAGAAAGCATCATGGGTATCAAGGCTTCCATCATGTCTTATGGGAAATAGTTGGACCTGCATATTTGATCCTATGTAAGCAAAATCTCAAATAGAATTTTCTTCAGGTATCTGAAGGACTGACCAGAGAGGCATATGACTTCTTCAGTGTCTGAGACTAATATCTGGAATTCAGAGGGAGAGAGAGATGTTGCTTGAATAAATTTGCTTGCATTTTTCAATGGATTGTGATGAATAATGAATTCCTGTCACTGGAAATGTTAAGACTTAGCTTGAAGAACTTATAGCTGGCATGTTGAAGAGGGGTTGAAATTGAGGATATTTATGATCTTTATCAATTTTTCTAATTATTGATTCCATGAAGGTCAAGGTGTAGGGAGACATTCTGTGTGCATGGATAAGCGTGAGCGACTTTTCACAAACAATTCCTTGCCAATGGAGGAGATGAACCCTTTGTCCACTATGCCAGTGGTGTGCTGGGTATGTGCTCAATGGAGGTACAGAGGCCTTCAGTCTTAGGGATCTGTCGAATCTCAAGCTGGACATGTGTAGACCACTGGAAAAATATTATGGACCTAATAGCTTAACTGTCATCAGTATTGATGAATATTTAGAAAACATATTCACTCTATTATTAAATCAATAATACCTTTAAAGTCTAAAGAAAAAGAACATAGTAAGTTATCTGCCTAAGGAATTGTTATATATCCTAGCATAACAAATTACCCCAAACCACTCCGGCTTGAAATAATAATCTCTTATTATGCCGTGACATCTGTATATATGGAATCCCCTGAGCAGCCCGGCTGAGCAGTTCTGATTCAGGGCATCTCATGAACTCATAATCAATAAATCGGCATTGGTCGGTTTGACTGAGTCTGGAGGATTTGCTTCCAAAGGGGTTCACTCACATGGCTAAGTTTGTGAGTGACTTAGCTCACTAATAGCTAGCACAAACTTGTGCTAAGGAACTGTGAAGCCTCAGTTCCTTCCCAGTTGGCCTTCTACAGAGGTCTGTTTCAGTGTTTTCATAGTATGGGGAGTGGCTTTCTCTAGACTGAGAGATCCAAGAGAAAGTAAGGCAGAAGCCACAACATCTTTTGACCTCAGAAGTCACACTCCTCTGTTTCACAATATCCTATTGGTTTTATAGGCTAATCCTATTCATTGTGGGAGGGACTACATGAGGGCAAAAGTCAAGGATCACTAAGGACTATCTTGGCTATTACATCTCATCAGCTCTACTCTTGTGGGTTCATGTCTCAAAACTAACCCACATTTGAAATATCTTAGTCAAGAAAAATTTTGTCATAATTCTTTCTTAGGGTTATGGGTTTTTTGTTGTTGCTGTTTTTCATTCTGACGTCACTCATAAGGGTGTTTTGAAGGACTGCCTGGCAACTTCCATCCTGGATCTTCTCGAGTGCAATTCCTCACATAGTCTTTTGTACTTAACAATCAAAGGACAAGTGGGTTGGGAAAAACTCCAAAAGGAGATATTGAACAATTACTATTATTGGTCCTTTGTTTGAAATTTTTAATGAAGGGCTGAAATTTTTTAGTTCTTACAATCTCTGATATATAATGAAAACATCTTTACATAGAGAGAGAAATTACTAAGTTATCTGCCTAGAAAATTATACTTATGTATATGAAATTCATATTGTCCTTCATTACTTTATGACACTAAATCTACTACTCAAATTCTGACCAACTCAACTATTTTCTCAGTAAGAGAGTCCTGAAAGGAAGGGTTTATTGAGTCCATTCCATCAGCTTTTTGATGGGCTTACTAAATCTATCAAAGAATTGCTGTGTCAGAATATATCAGTTTTTAAAAATAGGTGCTTGGATGAGATATTTTTGTTTTCCTGGTTACAATTTTGCAGCACTATTGGTTGCTAATTTTTTTCTTCTACCACAGATTGTTATAGTATTTAACGTTTATGTGTTCTCTCTTAGTACCAACTGGGGCCATGGCCAAAATTCTGATTGGGAGTGGGTGGTGGGGTTGGAAACTATATATATAATGGCTGAACAGCTGTGATAATCTATGTTTTTGAGGCAATAATCATGAATAATGCAAACTTAGCTATTAAAATAGAATGGGGGATGACATCTTGTTGGGTGGGAATTTTAAGGAAAAGTTATAGTTTTAGAGTTATAATGATAACACCTATGGCTAGGTGTCAAAATTATTACTCACTGTGTACTCAGTTTAAGGATAAAAATGCAACATCTTTCATTTAACCCCTGAAGAACAGGTGGCAGAAAATCTATACAATGTTGTCTTCTTTGAGAAATCTTCCCTAAATTGGGTCAGTGCTCTTGCTGAGTGCTCCCATAGCTCCCTGTATTTATCCACTGTTAATACTTATGATAGCTCATTGACTCGTTGGTATCTCTCACAAGAACATTGACTCAGACAGGGCCACTATTAAATTCCCAGCAATTTCTTCCCTTTGGGTATTAACATGGCCACCAGAAAACCCCAGGCTGACTGAGAAGAGCGTTTTTCTTCCACAAGTTTTCACCATAAGTACTGAGCACATAAGTATTTTGTTTCAATGAGACCTCCTGGTGTCACTTGTTCTCCCAAGCAATTCACTCTCATCAGAGGGACAGAAATACAGTAAATTGGCATGAGCTGTCTCTAGGTAAAAGACCTGCCAAGGATGTGGAACTTGAAGCCTTTGACTACTGACTTGGCTTAGATAGGAAGACAGAAGTCAAATCATAGGAGCAAAGACAAAGAATGGATATGGAGAAACTAGAGAGGCAAGAAACTAGTGGCAGTAGTATTTGAACCCATTTTCTAAAACTGAATAGGACAACTTACCATTATACCACATTGCTCTCTTATAAATGCTATTTTATGCCGTTCTTTATGCCATTATAGACTAAGTCAATTTCAAACACTGGGCAGGGTAAGACATCTCCAAACCATCTGGAGAAGGCAGAAGGAGTTGATGTTTTTAGCACTCCATATATTGGTTGAGCAGATTTTACCCACCTGAGTGATAAACTTAGGTATAACAATAAAGCTGCTAGCACAACAAAAGAAAGATAACAAGTGACTCAATGTGATTTCTGAAAATAGAAAGCAGATATATTAATCTATAAAGACAATGATTTTCCTGAAATGAATCCTAAAGCAGAAATTAACTTGGGGTTCTTACACAGAGGATATTGAGACAAAGTAGTGTGCCATTGCTTAATCCATAGCTGTTCAAAGATTAAAATGTTATTGGTTCAATGGTTATACAGTGCGCATGACAGATAGAAGTAATAGGTAAGTGATCATAGGCCTCTCAAGCCCTCACCTCCATAGTTACTGATGTTCTGTCTTTCCCATATACAAACACATGTGGTGTTCATATATGTGCAAAATCAGGACACTCAGGCTCTCTCCAGACATGTGAAATATTACATGATGCCTGATGTGTTTAAAAGAACACTTTGTGTTGGTGTCTTTGCACTGAGGTCATTTTCTCTGTCGAAATTTTAAATGCATGCGAAATATCATTAAGTAGTTCAGAATGTGATTTATTATTGATTGCCACTAAGATTTACTATAAGCCTCATGATGTGTCAGGCCCTGGTGCCAAGCACTTTACAAGTGTAATCTAATTTAACTGACCAGTATTTGTATAAATTAATAGTGGTTTGGATAAAGTGGAGGCAATTTATTCACCTCCTTTCTGGGAATTCACTTTAGAAGCAAGGTCATTACTTCCTTATCTCCCTGTTTGAATTAAAATAAATGGGCTAGGACATTGGTTTGTGTTTCCTCCCCAGATCCATATCATTCAGGATCTGTCTGCAACTGCCAGCAAGGGGGCTGTAAGTTTCTGTCCCTGCCAGATGTTTCAGGCCACACTTAGGGGCAGACAAATGTGTCCAGTGGAGTAGTCACCACTTGTATTGGTGCCCTTGTCTCTGGCAGATCCAAATAGCCTCACCGAGCAGTTGGGAAACCCTAGGACTGTTCCCTGGTTGGGATAGTGGTTAGGTGCCCTCACTTAACACAGTGGCTTAAGAAAAACAAATAAATTTTGTTCATGCCTTAGTCCCAATATTAAAAAGACCTAAATATTCAGTTTCTAAATCATAAATATTTAGGTGATAAGTGGTAAATAAATTCCCTAAAGTTAACCGGTCAAATTTGGAACACTGGATTTCCACTTAGTGAATAATTCTTATACTAAAACACAAGTTCCCATTTCCCAACTGCCAGTGAGACCCCAGAACCATAACCATCCCTAATTTGTGTATGTTTTTGTGGCTTAATTGCAGTAAGGTACGGTGGTATGCGTTTTGTTTTAACACTGACGCAGTAGCCTCAATTGAAATAATTTTCATCCCTCTGTTTGGTCAGATATATTTCTGGGTATCTCTTTTGAGTATAATGGGATGGTATGCTAAATGTTCTTCAAATAAAAGAAGTTAAAAAAAGCCCAAAGAATTACCAGTCTGGGATTTTCACCTAGAAACATAATGATCCAGTTCTATGACTTGGCGGTCTCCACAGGAAGGTAGAATCACTTCTGGCCAGCTGTTGCTTCTGTAGCATCTTGGCTGTCACTGGCAGGAGAAAATGCTTTTCCTTCCCTCAGGCACAAATGAATTTAGAATTTGGGGAAGCATTGAGGAAAAGGTCAAGCCTGATAGGAAAGGGCATCTGAAGCGGCTGGTGAATGCTACGTTTGTTCTTACGAATCACTGGCTACTTCATATTCTAGAAAACATCTATAAAAATCTCTGAAGTTTCCATACAAGTATTGGTTTTTGTTATTCAAAATTCACATTATAAGCTATGCACTGATGACCTCAGATGTTTACAGCAGATAACAATACTCAACTTTCTCATGTGAGGTGAAAAAATGTGTCACTTAGTAGTGAGTGAACCTAGCTAACTGCCTGGCACCAAGATCTCAATGGGGCTGTGATATTTGACTATTTCCTGAATTTAGAAACATGTATCTATTGATTAAAACAATAACAGCAATGTAGTTTCTTTGGGAGGAGGGCTCCCAGGTGAAGGTGAATTGGAGTAAATGTTGAAAGGTGGGTTATTGGTGAAGTGAGGATACTCAGAGGGATCATGTTTCTTGGTGTGATTAAAAAGGAAGCAATCACCCTGTATTAGTCAGCTTAAGCATCTGTGATGATCTCATTATGTATTTTATTTTCATCATCAGGACATGAATGTCATTTAATGTGTGTGCTTTAGTAGACAGTTTTATTTTAGTATAAATAACAACATGTTTAGTGGAGTAATTACCATTTGGGATGGGGCAAAGTAAATAAAAAATGACTTAGCCTTCAATGATCCTCATCCTCTAAACACTTACTAAACCTGACATTGGTATCTTTACCCAACTATGACACTTTGTATTTCCCAAAATTAAATTAAAAGTGAGAGTTATAAAGGAAAGAGAGAGAGAGAGAGAAAGGAGTCAGCACAGTGTTGGTTAGAAGCCAACCTTGCACTTACAAAGAAAGAAGGACAAAGGTGACATCATTGAAAATGAATAAGGATGTTCAGACGGTCTCTTCTTCATTAAAGCAATGAGAAAAATGAAAAGCATTATCCAAATCAACTTTTTTAGAACCTTAGAAATTAACAAAGTCTTGTAGCGCTCTGGGGAATGTTCATGAAAAAAAAGACATGTGAATCTTCGTAAGAAGAGGGAGCTTTGTTACATGTTAACTTGCCCTATTCCCATCTCCCTCTTTATAGCTCCACAATAACATTGAAAACCAGCAGACCACAGTCTTGGTGAAAGCATAATGGGATAGAATGTGGCTGGAGCTGCTTCAAAGCCACATCCCTAGAGAACTGTCATTATTTCACCTGTCTGGTGGTTCTTAGGATGACCCCCGTTATAAAGCTGCCTTATTTGACCTGACTCACAGCTCATACACTGGGAAAGACTTTTTCCTGGGATATCAGTCAAAAATGTGTAGGGGCAATTGTCTACCTTTGTGGTTTCCTGAGGCAACGGACAACAACTGAGGCAAACAATAGGCTAATCAAAAAAGCTTAACAGGAAGAGCTGGGAAATGAGAAAAATCTATAAAGGCTTTGGAAAGCTCTCACCTATTTCTGGGAATTTAGAAGGCCATGCACATTTGTCGGTCTGTGCACATTCCCAGGACTGCACGAATGCTTAGGAAAGACCTGAGTTACATATCCTAAGCTCTCACCTCTGGCTAACCTTGATGTTCTGTGTTAGCATGAAGTAAAGACTACGGTAAAATTGCCAAATGGCTGACTCAGTTTAAGATGTGCCCCAACATGCAGGGGTGCCTGGGTGGAACAGTTGGTTAAGTGCTTGACTCTTGGTTTTGGCTCAGGTCATGGTCTCAGGGTTGTAGGATAGAGCCCCTGGTCAGACTCTGTGCTCAGCATGTGGGGTCTGCATCTGATTCTCCCTCCCTCTACCTCTGCCCCTCCCATTTGTACACACTCTCTCTCTATAAAATAAATAAATGTATCTTAAAAAAAAAAAAAAAGAGTGAAGACGTGCCCCAACATGCACATGGTACTCCTCAGCTAAGACTAGGATGCCTGTTGGTTTTTCATTTTTAAAATTTCTGTTTCATAATTAGCAGTCACTAAGCTAACTGAGCAGAAATTTCATTGACCAAATAAGAAAAAGAATACAGATTTTATAGAGTTAGTTCAGAAACATCACTAAATAAGCACTAATCAGCAGCAATAACAAGCCCAGGGTAGAGATTATGATTTTCAGAATTTCTACAATATGTTATGTAAATGTCTGGTTTTCAACAAAAATTATGAGACATCCAAAGAAACGAGAATGTATAGCTCATCAGCTCTTATTTATCTCAGCTCCGTCAAGTGGTGAACAAGTAAAGAAGGTATCACACACACACACCCCACACTGGACTATCACTCAGCCATAAAAAAGAACAAAATCTTGCCATTTGCAACAACATGGATGGAGCTAAAGAGTACTATGCTAAGTGAAATGAGTCAGTCAGAGAAAGATAAATCCATGTGATTTCACTCATATGAGGAATTTAAGAAACAATACAAATTAATAATGGGGGGGAAAGGAGAGAGCGACAAACCAAGAAATACTCTTAACTATAGAGAACAAATTGATGGTTAACCAGAGGGAGGTGGATGGAGGGGTGAATTAAATTGGTAAAGGAGTTTAAGGAGTACACTTGTTAGGAAGGAAGGAAGGAAGGAAGGAAGGAAGGAAGGAAGGAAGGAAGGAAGGAAGAAAGGAAGAAAGAGGGAGGAAGAAAGAGGGAGGAAGAAAGAGGGAGGAAGGAAGGGAAGGAAGGAAAAACTCAAACATGAGAAAGAAGCAATTGATTAAACTCCTAGATGTTGGACTAATTAGATAAAGATTTTAAACTGGCTATTTTAAACAAGTTAAAAAAAAAAAACCTGAAGAAATCATGTTTGTGAAAGTAAAGACAATATAAGAACAACTTCTTACCAAATAGAAACTACTATTAATGATAGAGAGGTTATAAAGAAAGAACCAAATAGAAATTCTGGAGTCAAAAAGTATAATAACTGAAATTTTAAAGGTCACTAGAAGGGCTCAATGGAAGAATTGAGTAGGTAAAAGAAGGGATCATTGCATCTAAAGGTAGGACAACTGAGATTACCCAGTCTGAGGAACAGAAAAGAAAAGGAAGAAGGAAAAGTAAACAGAGCCTTAGAAACCCAGTGGACATTCATGTATATTTCGTACACACACTAGGAATCCCAGGAGGGGAGAAGAGAGTAAAAGTAGAAAGAATGTCTGAAGAAATATGGCCAAATTTAATGAGAAACATTTACTTACACGTCCAAGAAGCTCACAAAGCTCCAAGTAGGATACTCTTAAAGAGATTGACATCTAGATAAAACATAATCAGACTGTTGAAAGGCAGACACAAACAGAAAATCTTGAAAGCAGCAAGAGAGAAGTGACTCCTCATTTAAAGGGATTATCAATAAGATGAATCACTGATTTCTCATCAAAACCTATGTAGGCTAAAAACAGTGTGGTGATATATTCATTGTGTCCAGAGAAAAAGACTGTCAATCAATAGATCCATCAAAACTATCCTTTAGGGCACCTGAGTGGCTCAGTGGGTTAAAGCCTCTGCCTTAGGCTCAGGTCATGATCTCAGGGTCCTGGAATCGAGCCCCGCATCAGGTTCTCTGCTCAGCAGGGAGCCTGCTTCCCCCTCTTTCTCTGTCTGCCTCTCTGCCTACTTGTGATCTCTTTCTTTTTGTCAAATAAGATCTTAAAAAAAAATTATCCTTTAAAAATTAAGGAGAAATTAAGACCCTCTGAAATAAACAAAAATCGAGAGAATGCTATATTTAAAAATTCACTAAAAATGGACCAAAAATCTAAATGTAAGAACTAAAATACTTGGAGGACAACACAGCTCTAAATTTTTATGACCTTGTATTAGGCAATGGTTTCTTAGTTATGACACCTAAAGTGCAAACAACCAAAGAAATAAACAGATCAAAGGACACCATCAAAAAAGTAAAAAGACAACCCTCAGATTGGAAGAAAATAGTTATGTACACACACACACACACACACACACACACAGAGGATAATACACTCTTTTCCTATATATGTTGAGTTGATTTTTGTATATGACATGAAGTGGTGTCAAGCTTCCTTCTTTTGCATGGGGTTATTCAATTACCTCTGTACCATTTGTTGAAAAGACTATTCTTTCCCAACTGAATTATATTGACACCCTTGTTGAAAATCAATTGACCATACAGGTATGAGTTCATTTCTGGATACCTAATTGTATCCCCTTAGTTCATATGTATATCCTTATGCCATTACTGCACAGTCTGGATTATTGTAGTTTAATCATTAAGCTTTGATACTAGCTTCAGAGTGAGTTAAGATGTGGACTTAAGAGAAGTGATCATCAGTTTAACAGGCAGCTGACACGAAGACACACACTACATTTTTACGTTCAATGCAATGTCCTGACTGGGAAATTTCCCACAATGCTGTTTGTGAATCAGGCCCATGGCAAGGCAGAAAGCCAGCCATACTAACTTGTTTGACAGAACGAACAAAGAAACATCATGTGGGAGTGTGACATTTCTAAAGCTTGAGTCACCCAAGTACCACTGCAGTATTTTTTGCTGTTGCCACTTACCAACTCTTTTGTCATTTTTTTTCTCTGAATTGATTCACTTAAATGTCTAATTGTTTTACTTATTCATTTAGTTATTTAGTTATTTATTTTTACAGTCTTGAGGTCTGTTACTTTTTTTTTTTTTTAAGATTTTATTTATTCGACAGAGAGAAACACAGCGAGAGAGGGAACACAAGCAGAGGAAATGGTAGCGGGAGAAGCAGGCCTCCCACAGAGCAGAGAGCCCGATGCGGGGCTCGATCCCAGGACCCTGGGATCTGACCTGGGCCGAAGGCAGACGCTTAACGACTGAGCCACCCAGGCGCCCCAATTACTTTTTTTTTCTAAATACTTATCATGCCACAAATTCCTAGGGAATGGATCCAGCAGCTCAGGCTCCTTTCCAGTGGTTCTCACAAAGTGTGCTTCTCTGGTTGGGGCTAGCTAGTGCTTCCACTGAAACCAAGTACCTGTCTCTTTGGCTTCCTTCTCTTGCTGAGCATTTCCTTCACACACTTCAGGAAGCTATCTTGGCTCTTTGAGCGCTTAATATGCTTTGTGTTGGTCGTTTGGCAAATTACATGAAGATAGAGGTTCCGGTCAAAAGGCAAATCCCCAATTGTTTCAAATGACAGATCTGTATTAAACACATTGTAAGAAATGTTATCTGTGAAATCATGGGTTTTACATGTTTGCAATATTTCTTCTAATACATTTTAGAATAAAGACAGAATTATTAAAAATAAAGATAGTACTTTTTTTTTCAATACTGAGGGTTGTTTTTTTTTTATTGTGTTATGTTAGTGACCATATAGTATATCATTAGTTTTTGATGTAGTGTTCCAAGATTCATTGTTAATGTATAACACCCAGTACTTCACGTAATACTTGGCCTCCTTAATACATATCATCGGGCCAACCCACACCCGTACACCCCAGTCCCTCCCCTCTAAAATCCTCAGTTTGTTTCCCGGAGTCCACAGTCTCTCCTAGTTCATCTCCCCCTCTGATTTCCCCCAATTCACTTTTCCTTTCCTTCTCCTAATGTCCTCCATGTTATTCCTTTTGTTCCAACAAATAAGTGAAACCATATGATAATTGACTTCCTCTGCTTGACTTATTTCACTCAGCATAATCTCCTCCAGTCCCATCCACATTGATGCAAAAGTTGGGTGTTCATCCTTTCTTATGGCTAGGTAATATTCCATTGTATATATGGACCACATCTTATTTATCCATTCATCTGTTGAAGAGCATCTCGGCTCCTTCCACAGTTTGGCTATTGTGGACATTGCTACTATGAGCACTGGGGTACATATGGCCCTTCTTTTCACTACATCTGTTAAAGATAGTACTCTTAACAGCTAACATTTTTAGGAGCCATAAAAGATATGAATAACCAATTTTAGCAGACACTGCTGTTTATAGAGAGCCTTCCTTGGGTTTATTTGGCCAAATTTCTAATTCCATTATATTAGTTTTGTTATCCTTGATGAACAATGCAAAATTCAGTGGCCTTATCTGAAAAATGTGAACAAAGTATATCACCCATATTAGCTATCATTTACTGAGGTTCTCCTGGAAGACTGATCTTAGGATGCCTTACCAGAAATTACATGGTCAGGTTGTTCTTTGCCTATTGTTGCAGATTGAATTGTGTCCCCCAAAAAGATATGTTGAAGTCCTATCCCCTGGTACCTGTTGATGTGATCTTATAATAGGGGCTATTCCAAATGTAATAAAGGTAAGATTAGGTCATACTGGGTTAGAATGGGTCCTACATCTAATGATTGGTGTCCTTGTAAGATGAGGAAAATTTGGATTCATACACATTGTGAGAATGCCATGTGACAATGGAGGCAGAGATTGGAGTGATGGGTATATAAACCAAAAACAGAAGCATTGCCAGAAGGTAGAAGTAGCAAGGAAGGCTTCTTCTCCAGAGCCTTTGATGGGAGCATGGCCCTCTGATACCTTCATTTCAGTCTTCTATCCTTGAGGCTGAGAAAATAAATTTCAGTTGTTTTAAGCTACCTGGTTTATAGAAATTTGTTACATATCTCTAGAGAAATAATATAGCGCTCTCTCTCTCTCTCTCTCTCTCTTTATGATGAAGGTAGGGAATCTTGCATTTTCATTCACTGCTGATTTTCAGATCCTGGACCAGTTTCTCACAGTTGGCAAATAAAGGTGACCCTTGAACAACCTGAGGCTTAAACTGCACAGGTCCACTCACACATGGTTTTTTGTTTTTGTTTTTGTTTTTTATAAATTCAGTATAGTAATTGTATTTTCTCTTCTCTTATGATTTCCTTAATAACTTTTGTCTAGCTTCCTTTATGGTAAGAATACAGTATATAATATATATAATTTAAAAAATATGTGTCAATTGACTGTTTATGTTATCAGTAAGGCTTCCAGTCATTAGTAGGTTATTAGCAGTTAGGTTTTGAGGAAATCAAAAGTTATACATGGATTTTTCAACTCTATGGGGTGTTAGCACCCTACCCCCTGCATTGTTAGGGTCAACTGTAATCAGTTCATACTTTTTTGAGTGAATGAATCAATAGGCCTCTCTCAAATTCTAAGAGTTATACATGCATTGTATTATTGTATAAACCAAGCCTAAAAGAGTATTAGAAACACAGCTAAGGCTACACAGTAAATAGTGGACTAGGATTCAAATTTAGTTTATCTAATCCCAAAATATCTGTCCTTTTCACTATACTCTGCCTACTGCAAAATATAGAACAAGAATCAAATGATCTTAGAAAGCCCTTTGAAGCTGCGAACCATGATTCTATGATAACATATAAGCTTTTTAGAGATCATTGCTTAATATCAAGTTATCACTTGGAAAAATATTTGAGGTTAGGACCCCTAGAGGGAAAAGAAAAAACAACTAGTTTTCATTTTTTTGTTCAGTAAATATTTATTAAGCACTTACTATGTATTAGAACCCATACATATTTTACTTGATAGATCATTTCATATACTTTTATATTAGTCTTGCCAAGTTGAAATAATTATCATTTCCATTTTACATGTGAAGAAACTGAAACAAAGTGAAGTCATAAAACTTGCTGAATGTCACAGTTAGGAAGTAGCCAAACAGATTCAACCCAGACTTTGAAATTATAAATCTCTATTATCTAAAATGCTTGTACATTTACATATTGCACCCTTTCCACAAGTCCTAGTTCAGCATCTTGAAGCTCAGAAAGCCTTTCTATAATGTTCTATATCCTATGGTATGTTCCTTATATTACTTCTCATGTGGCACTTCTTTCTCCCTGGCAGTCCACCTTCAGAGCTACCCTGTTAGCCTCCTATGCTTACACACAAAAGATACATAATCAACATGGTTTGAGTTAGTTAATGGTACAAAGGAAGGTGCTGTGTGGGAATCTGAGGATATTTCAGATGACCACATTCTGAACTGTTTCAAGCTACCGTATTGCTTCCAAACTTCTCAAAAAGTTTTTAGTCACTTGCACTAGTATCTCTTGGGGTGCTTGTTAAAAACACATTTTCCTGGGCTTTACTTCAGACTTACTGGATCAGAGTATCTCCAGGAGGGGATCTTCCCAAATTCAGCCTATGTTGTTCCCATTGTCTGTAGTGTTTCCTGCCAGTTTAATGACATTAATGGAAAAATTCTCTTGTTTTTCAGGTGTTAGCTGAGATGTCCCCATCTCTAAGATTATTTTTCTTCACCGCAGGATAAAGGTGAGATGTTCCTCTTTTGTGTTCCCATTGAGCTTCTTGGTATTTAGCACCCTGTATGCTCTTAATATCCTTGTGTCTTTACTCGTAAGTCTATTTTTTCATATCCCTGTGAGCTGCTTGGGACCAAGGACTTTCACTATCATATCCCATGCACTTACACAGTCCCTGGCATATAGCAGTTGGTCAATAATAGACAAATAGACAAGTAAGAAGAGATAATTAAATTGATGAGCAATTAGGAATGCTTAATTTCTACTCAAATTTCTGCCAAGAACACACAAGGACAGAATATAGCTTCTTAATTTAGTGTTAGCAAGGAGATCACATTTTGTCCCCCACATTCAGCCATTTTCTCAGTTGCAGGGTTTGAGTTAGAATTGATAGTCATAGAAAGGCAGAAGGAAACCACAAGAGTTGATGGGGTTGTTTGTCTTACTCATCTAGTTTGAAAAGGACACAAATGCAGTAAATTTAGATGTTAATGGGACAACAACCATAGCCTCCTAAATAGTTCTGGGCAAGGTTGACATGGCTTCTGTTGAAATGCATGAAGAAACCCAGGAATGACAAACACATAATTTTGCAAATCACAGTATTTCAAACAAAACACACCCTTTTGGCAATTGAGGCTAACTACAAATTAGGGGAGCCAACATTCCTTTCTTTTAAAATCTGGGATGTTTTCCTTTTCTGATACTGCACGGCAGGTGTTCCATTCATTTGTAGGCTCTTAAACGCTTACAG
This sequence comes from Procyon lotor, assembly GCA_028646535.1. Lineage (NCBI taxonomy): Eukaryota > Metazoa > Chordata > Mammalia > Carnivora > Procyonidae > Procyon > Procyon lotor. The sequence goes on from CM053603.1 coordinate 27,780,540, forward strand.
ATTGGACTTAAATAACTGGTAGCCTTCACACTCATGTATGTTAAAAAGGGGAAAAAAATGCTTTGGGGATTCCTTTCCTTTGTTGTCCACATATTTACACAAACTTGCCCTTGGAGAGGACAGGAAAACCTGCTTTGTTCACCCATTGAGTTAGGTGCTTTGGTGAGTTGGTGGTTTGTGTAAAGACTCTTGATTCATGATCGAAAATTTTCTTAGGTTTGGTCTTGAGTTTATTTCTACTCAAGTGGAATTTCTACTCAGGCCTTATCAAAGGCCTTTGATAAGACACTTTATTTCTATTATATTTTTTTACTGTCCTTATTTGTCAGAGGAATAAAATTCTAGCTCCTTTGTTAGCTTATATTTTTGATTCTGAGGATTTAATAAGGCAATGTACTAATGAGAGTTTATCTTCTATTTAATAAGCAGTTGCTTAATAAATATCAAGAACAAATAAATAAGTCAATGAGCCAATGTATATAAAGGAGCTTTGGAGATATAGTATTCCCCAAGAATATGAAAACTGTCATAGGGTCAGATATTTCCAAAGAAAATTATTTCTGCAGAATTCAGGCTTCTTTCTACTTAGCCAGAAACTGTTAATCTCATCATCTGAAACCTGTGATCTGTCAGACTAGTCCTGAGAGAAAAGGGCCACACATTGGAAAAAATTATTATTATTTTTTTTAAGATTTTATTTATTTATTTGACAGAGAGAGAAAGATCACAAGTAGGCAGAGAGGCAGGCAGAGAGAGGGGGAAGCAGGCTCTCTGCTGAGCAGAGAGCCCGATGCGGGGCTCGATCCCAGGACCCTGAGATCATGACCTGAGCCAAAGGCAGAGGCTTTAACCCACTGAGCCACCCAGGTGCCCCACCCTCACATTGGATAAATTTTGACGAAAGGAGAAACAGGTAGGACTTACCATAGGAAGGAATAATTGGAGCTCAGGTAGAAGGTTTCAGGGTAGACCCATAGATTGCCCTATCTTGGGGTCAGAGGCAACAAAGAGGTGGTAGGAGCAGGTATGGAGAGAGGAACCTAAGCTGAAAAGGCCACTTCCTGTACTAATTGAGAAAATTCCCAACTTCCACATAGAGTTCTGTGCATTGGACTTTGGGTTCATAACCTGTGGTGCGCTGGTTAATATTCAACAATCAGTTCTTCATGGTGGAAACAAACAAACAAACCCGAGATTATAGTAGTAGCTGATTTCCATGGTGTAAACACACCCACTATGGCTGATTTCTGGCCACTGAGGGTTTAACAATAGGCTCATAAAATTTCTGAAAATTTAACAATCAGCTCTCATGAGCCAGTGTAAGCCAGCTCAGGCAAAATAGTGGCCAAGGTAACTATGAAGTTATAAAAACTTTTTATAAAAGATTTTAAAGAGAAGAGAGAATTTGCTAACAGACTTGCATGTTCCCATTACCTAGCTTCAGTAATTATCAAACCGAGCAAATTCTCGTTTCATCTGTATCCCACCTGCTCCTTCCATCCCCAAATGGGTTATTTTGAAGCTGTGCTTCAAATGTATCTCTAAAAGATACAGACTCTTTAAAAATGCAACCACACTACAAAAAATACTAACAATAATTCTTGTAAACCAACTATACACCCAGCATTCAAATTTGCCTGATTTCATGCGTTTTGTGGGGGAGGGTGATGACGTATAGCCTATCTCAATCAGGATCCAGACAATTGCATTTAGTTGATACATCTCTTCAGTCTCTTTTAACCTGTAAGTTCCCTCTTCCTTTCTCCACCCTCTTTATTTTCTTCATGATTTATTTTTTGGGTAAATCAGGTCGCTTGTCTTAGAGTTTTCCACAGGCTGAATTTTGCAAGTTTTAACTTCCATCGTGTTGCCAACGCATTCTCCTGTCCCCTTTCTTCTACAAAGCATAATTGGATCTAAAGGCTTGATCTGAATTAGATTTCTCTCTCTCTCTCTAGCTCTGTGTGTATGTGGGAGGGAGGGGACACTACATGCCGCTGCAAGGGTCTTTCATGGAGCAGGGTGGAACTTTCCCATTGCCTCCTATTAGAGGAGGCATTGTGTCTGGTTTTCTCTCCTTTAGTGATATTAAGATTAATCAGTGGGTTCAGCCTGAAATGGATGACATGCAACATTGCAAAAAAAAAAAAAAAAAAAAAACAACCCACAAAACAAAACAAAGCACCCCAAATCTAAAAAACGTATTTTCTTTCTCAGTCTTGAAGATGCCTTTTCACCACAAAAACATAAATCAATATACAAGTATAAACACTTACTAAATCAACCCATCTATTTTATTCATGATCACTTCACATTTGAAAGCTCTTGCTGTGTTTATTTTCTTTGAACTGAATCTGGGGCTTTGACTAGGAAGCTATAAATCCAGTTTTTGATGAAATACGACTTCGCCACTAATGCCAGATTGGAAAGCGTTCCTTGCTAATTTTTCTTCTTCACATTGGTTTGGTGAGCAGTGAGCATTCAGTTTCATTCCTCTCAGGGTAACAGAACCAGAAATTTAGTTTCCGCCTTCTAGAAACTTTTGACTTCAGTGTTTGACTGACGGACACCGTATTCCTGGGATGTGCAAATCTACCGGAGGTGAGAGAGGCAGGATCTGAGCGTGCCTAAGGTGTGGGCAGATGATCAAGCTCTATCACCTGGACTTCGGCTGCTGCTTCTAACTTTCTCTAGCTCCTGGTTAGGCCTTAATGCACTTAGAAGGTTGCTCTTCTAATTTGAACTGTGTGAGACTGGCTGGAGGGGAGTTCTGTGTCCCAGTGATAAAAGCACACATAAAACACCCCAGCGCCTGATCATTCTCCCTGGCTGTCAGTGAATCATGTCTAATAGCATCTCCATGCAGTTTGCGCCAATTTGCTTGCAATGGCATCCTTTTCCGTGGGCTCGCTGCTCAGCAGGCCCTGAAGCAATCTATGAATAACTTCCCAACAGATGCTGTTTATGAATTGAAGCAAATGGCTTCCCTGTTTCTCTTTTTTCTCACTTCAATAATTTTCAGTTACATTACGATGAATATTTATAGTCCTGTAGCAGTGCATAAAAATGGAGAACAAGCAGACCTGGGCATTGTTTCCTACGTGAGTGCTGTTCTAATGGGTTTTGGCTGACTGGGTTTAATAATGTTCTGCTGATGGACTGAAAAAAGGATGCAAATTGTAGATCAGTCATTTTCATTCAGTGTTTTAGCAGGATGGGCATTGATGGAGCGCTGGCTGTCTCCTTGCACGCAGATGACACCTTGACTTGCCACAACACCCTGTCTCGTAGTATGGGTCTCCTCTCTCTACTTCGTTTGAGTAATTCCAAATACTTGACTTCAACAGAGACTCTGACACTAATGTAAGGGCTCATTAGGTTTATTTCACCACTCTCTGCAGGTATTACCATTTGTGACTCGAGTGACTAAGTGCATTAGAAGCTGCAGCCCAACTAATAGAATAATCCTGGGAATTAACATGTAAAATCAGAGGGAATATATTGGTTTTGATTTGCTGGCTTCTTCGATAGAAAGGACTGGGCCACGTTTTTACTCTAAAAGGGCTTTTCCAAAATGTTTCCTAACCCCATGTTTTCTTAAATGTCACAAAAAGGAGAGGACATCTATCCAAACATACCTCTTATGTTTGAGTCTACGGGAGCTACTTTGTTTTCGGTAGCTTATGTTTCAAATAGCGGATACACCTTACTTGCATTTTCTATTTACAATAATGAGTTAGTTAACTAGCCTATATTTTCCAAACCATTGACTGTGTCATATTTGGCCCACATACAAATAATTGCCTATTTGGCTATTTGCTTATAAATAAGAATGTTGAAAATTATATGTAAATATGTATATGCATGCACAGTGAATATATATTGAAACCTCCCAAAATATTCAAATTGTCCCATTTTCTACTCCTGCATTATGAAATACTCACCAACTCCTGAAATGAAACCATATTTATTATGCATGCAAACCCACGATATCTTTACCACCTATCATTTGTATGCTATACACAGAAAGTTGTGCTGTAACACAACAATAAAAAATAAAAAAGGCAATTTGAAGAGGAATATGTTTCTTGCTCTAACTGCAGAAGATGCCAAGAGTGATTTTCCTTTGAAAAGAAGTATAACCCACAATCCTGAAATATTCTAAAAATTAATGAAAAGCTGAAGAATTTAATATTTGATATTTGATAGAGAAATGTTATTTTTAAAGAAACTAATATACAGCATAATTTCCCAAAGTGATTATCCTGAAACAAAAATACAAAAATAAGACACTCTGGAAAGATTTCCAGGCCTGGAGCAAAAGGACTAAGAATAGACTGAGGTCCCTACTTTTAAAGAACAATTCAACATACTACTTTTCTATTTGTTTTAAATAAGAGCAATACATCGTATAAGTAATAAATGTCAGTAATACATGAAGCTAATGTGAAAATTGTTCTCCCTTCTAGGATAACTACAGTTCACAGAGACTTGTTTATAATTTTAGATGCTTATATTGAACATGTACTATTCACACAGGAATGCCTTCCTCCAGGGGCAATATGTGCTTCTTCACTGCTGGAGACATCTAGATTTTTTTTTCCAGTTGTTTTGTGATCAACAACTGTCCTGATTTCTAGGTGGGTAAGCCTCTTATTCAGTTTATTTCTTCACCCAAGAGAAACTTAGAGTCTCCTAAGTACGCCTTTTAAAAAGAAGGGGGAGGCTTTGGGGAACATTTTTAATTGCTGATAATCTTCTCAGTGGTGGCTACAACATCAGGAAGTGAGTTTACTTCCTAGTACAGAGGTGCTGCAAAAATGTAATTTTTTTGGGTATGGAAAATTGTGTGCGGAAAACTGAGTTCTGGAATGTTCCCAGGTTATACTTGGCCCCGTGGGACTTTGAATCTAGATCTGTGTGACACCAAAGACCATCCTCTGGACCAATGTGCTCCACCAGCCTGTCAGAGTATCTCCTGAGTGGTTGGAGGTTGGAAGAGCTCACTGATAGAGAAGGCCATCCTATAGCATGCCACCTATGCTCCAGATAATTTTTAAAGATTTTATTTATTTATTTGAGAGAGAGAGAATGAGAGAGAGAGAACACAAGCTGGGGGAGCTGCAGAGGGAGAGGGAAAAGCAGGCTCCTCACCGAGCAGAGAACCTGATGCAGGGCTCGATCCCAGGATTCTGGGATCGTGACCTGAGCTAAAGGCAGACTCACTGAGCCACCCAGGTGCCCCTGGCACGCTCCAGATTAATGAGGCATTCCAGATCAACCTGTTCCTATCAACTGACTCCTCCCTTCCTGACTGGAAGGGGTGTCATTGTTTCCACATCAGATGGAAATTGGGACAAAAGGGATTGTAAAAATTATCTGTATGCTGCTTATATCTGTAGCTGTCCAAAAAGTCTAGAAATGTAGACAAGTATATCATACTATAATGTCATCAAAGAAATCTTCAAATTATAGAGAGTAAAATGTAATCTATGTTTCCAGACTTTGTGGACATCCTATGGAGATAATTTGAAGAAAAGGTATTTTTTTTCTTTTTGAAAGTGTGCTGTTATTAATATACTATTCTTTGATTTCCACATCAATGTGGGAATATAGACTAAATTGCTTTGTTGTATTTTTCATGTCTATCCTTTCTTATCCTGTCTCATCTGTCCTGTCATAGCCTACACCCTACATAATTCATTTATCCATCCATCTCTTCATCGATTTGACAAATTATATTTGTTGAGCAATTACGAGCAGTTACTGTAGTAAGCTCTAGGGATTCTCTAGCAAATAAGATAGAACTTGAACCTACCCCCTGGAGAATACTACTTCAAATGGGGTTTCTAGACAAGCACAAAACTTGCTATGACACAATGAGATAAATGATAAATAAGTAGGGGGGAGAATATGTAAATGTGTCTGGATAGGTGGGTTTGGGGTTGGGGAGGATGGTATATAAAAAAAAGACCAGGAGTACCTGGGTGGCTCAGTTGGTTAAGTGACTGACTCTTGATTTTGGCTCAGGTCATGACCTCAGGGTTGTGAGATGGAGCCTGATGTCAGGCTCCCTGCCTAGTGGAGAGTGTGCTGGAGATTCTCTCTCCCTTGCCCCTCCCCCCACTTGCAGCCTCTCTCCCAAAGTAAATAAATAGAATCTAAAGAGAGAGAGAGAGAGACCAGAAGGATAGGTAAGAGTTGGCAGTGAAATGTGAAAAAGGGTATAAAAATGTTCCAGGCAGGGACCAGGGTATGTAAGGGCCAAGTGCAAGAAAAGATTAGGGCCTTGTGAAGAAATGAAAGGTCTGTGTGTCTGGAGTCAGAGTGTAATGGGTGATTGAGAGGACTGAGCGGAGACAGAGACAGACAAAAGACATCTTTGGAGATGAAGACTGGAGAGGTAACAAAGTCTAGTGAGGTGTGATTTTGAGAGACCATGAAAGCCATGGTAAAGACCTCGGGTTCCATTATTCTGAAGATAATGGGAAGTCAAGATGGGTTTTAAGTGGAGTTATGACATGAAATTTTCATTTTGGAAATATCACGTGAACACAGCAAGACAGGTGCATTCGGAAAACAAGACCATAGGTAGAAGGGTACTACTGTGGTCCATTTAACAGGTGTCGGTGGTCTGAACCAAGGGTGTCCAGTGAAGTAGACAGACGAGCATGTTTAGTGGAAAACCACTATATTGCCAATCAGCATTTTCCTCAACTCAATGTTCAAGGTGTTTCCTATAATGGCTTTTCTCCCTCAGTTAAACATTAAAACCGAGCACGGTTAATAGTTCTTTATAGTCTCCTGAAAAACTTCCTCTTTTGTTCTTCCTGCCTTTTCATACTGTTCTTGTCTCCCTTGTTTGTCTTACCAATATTCTCTGTGAATCTTGTATATAAATTTCTATGGATTTATAAATTTCATATGAATATGGTTTATCTTGAAACACTGTGGGGAAGGGTATATGTTTGGGTGTTGGATACACATGGGTTTAGGTCTTGGCCCTGCTACTAATTATCTAAGTGACTTAGGACAAGTCTCTTAACTTGTGAACCTCAATTTCTTTACTGTTAAAATGGGCAGCATCATCATTATATTTACCTTCCAGGTTCAGAGAAAAACACTCACCCACTGCAATTAACCTTTAATGACCTCTGATGGTTCATTAGGCCTGGAGGCAAGTCTACGATTTATAACAAGAACCTCCAGGCAATTCTAAACGAGTGTGAGAAATGGTGGATTAGTCTGTGTTCCTTTTTCATTCAATTTAAATATAAATTCAAACACTTTAAGGTAATCTACACTAAAAACTCCATAGTTGGGAAAATCAGACTTTGTAAAACATTAACACCACTTGGCAATTAAATGTAAACTTTGTATTATTTTACTAACATAACCCAATAACTAGAGGTTAGATGTAGTTAAAAATGACTTTTGCCCCTGTCATCATAAAAGCATGCATTTTAAAAGAACACATTTTAAACACTACAGAAAGTAACTCATGGTAATTTTTCATGGAAATTACTTATTTTGTTTCTGGGCAAAGAGTTCAGAGCCAATCAAAAACCAATCAATATAAACACTAATGTAAATTATAATTAAGGATGACAAATAGATTCATGTACAATGTTAAATAACATACTTATAAAAACGAAAATCCAAGGTAACATTTAAAAACCAAACCATCGATGTCTAAAGGATATAGGCTGGTGACATTCCTGCTAATTTCTGTAGAATTTTTTATGTTACCAACCCCTGACTGTTAAGTGCCTTATTTGGGGCTGCAAAGGCTGGAAGTGTTAGTCTTGTGATATCTTAAAGGGAGTTCAGGTTTTCATATATACATGATTCATTTTAGCCAACTCTTGATATCCATTTGCTGTATTGATAGGGTCGTGTGGGTTCTGAGATTTTTCTGTGGGACAGGGAGGGAGACCTGTGATGTATATGGGGCTCTTAGAACATGAAGGATTGGTGGACATCTCTCGTGTGTTCACTGAAGTCAATACCTGTAAGAACTCACACAGAGCAAGAACATAGATGTGATCAATTTCAAAGCAAAGGCTTATAGGGAAAAACATAGGCATTAAAAACTTGACTAATTTTAGATAACATTTTTAGTAGGAAGCCATCGTTCGGGGGGTAAACAGGGGTGTCATACCATGTGAATGATGCCTGTTCTGTTGTGCTCATGAGAATGAGAACATCATTCTCACTGGGAAGTAATTATTCCCATAGTATGCCATACAGAAAATGCAGGTAAAACACCAGTGCATTCAAACCTTATAGGGATATCATGGTGATTAATTTGTTAGTGAAAGGGCTGAGCGTTTGGAAGGAAGATACACATTTATTGGATCTTTGTACAGATAGTTAGTTATATTTAAATAGGAACCGTGCATTAGAACTGTAGCAACCCTTCTAAGCTTCCAGGATTTCTAATGAGTTATTTAATTTTTTATACTTCTAATGTGCTGTCTGATCAATAAAGTATAGATAAAAGGTACTGTGCAAAGTTACAGCTTATATAATTAAAGAATACAAAGTTAAGTTGATGACTCTAGTTTGTGCTACTTAGAAGTAAATTTCTGTTTCAAGTCACCAGCTGTTTATTTTGTATTTTGCTCTTTGAAGGTAATTTTCAAAAGGATCTACACATCTAATGGAGACATACAGAGATCATTGTCTTTAAAACTGAGTCCATAATGTGGCTTCATGTCTCCGGCTGAATTTGCCTGCGTAAATGATTTGTGGGCTGTGGGGCTCTTTGCTTTCAGTAGGCATCTGGGAAGGCTGAGCACATGTGTGCATCCACCTTCTGAATACAAAGCACGGCTGTACCAAAATCAACGGGCACCATTTGCCTTGTCAGGAACAATGACCACAGGCCTGTTCCTGACTACCACCTAGAAAGTTAAGTGGCAGGATTATTTTAATAGTCTAGTTAGTCTTTTGCACTCAGTCAATCCTCAGGCTAAGTTTGCTCTGTCCCTTGTGTTACCTGGGCTGGAAAATAAATGTCCTCTTAAATAAGTTGTGATTTAAACTGTTGACTTCTTAGGTGTAGTGGTAATCCTTAGAGGCATACGCTTCTCATGGGGTTGGTAGATTGACCTAGAAAAATTGACAAAGTGTTTCAAGATCTAGATTTCTTTCATTTTCTTTTTCTTCCTCTTTTTTTTTTTTTTTTTTTACTATATATGCAGAAATAGCTTGCTGGAGTGAACTGGCTATGTAGGTTCTCCGGTTTTTTGTTTTGTTTTGGTTTGGTTTTTTTGGTCGCAGCTCTACTCAAGCTGATAAGAACTACTTTTTTTTTTTTAATGTTTTATTCATTTGAGAGAGAAGGAGAGTGCACAAGCAGCGGGGAGGCACAGTGGGAGAAGCAGACTCCTCGCTAAGCAGGGAGCCTGAGGCAGGACTCAATTCCAGGACCCTGGGATCATGACCTGAACAGAAGGCAGATGCTTAGCCAACTGAGCCACCCAGGTGCCCCTTGAAAGGAACTATTTACTGTATCTACTATGAGTGCTATGCCCTCACAATTTAAATATATCATCTGATTTATTCTATGCAAGAACTCTAGAAGACTTTGCAATGTTTTCCTCCTTTTATAGATGAATAAACTGAAGCTCAGAATGATTAATTTGCTCAAGATGATAAATCCAATGTTTAAATCAAGGTATGATGGACCTCAAAATTTTTCTATAACCTATGACCCCCACCTGTGAATTGTATAGACCTAGCAGTTGATCTCATTTCTGTGGGTGCATTTTTACCATCTATACAAGGAAAGGTTCACAGTAAGTTATTTCTAGGGCTTCCTACAACAGTGTAAAATCTTGATTCTATTACTTTAACGTTCTTCAATAGGATGTAATTTGGTGTAATAACTGTCTTTTTTTGGACTCATCTCTATTCAAGGGGTTTAAGTAATAAATTACTAAGCACTCTATTAGGACCTGTTATAGAGGGGATTTTGCCTACTAATTAGGGTTTCTTGTGGCAAGAACCTGGGAAACAGCATTTTTTAAATATTTCTTATATGCTGTTCTTCTCCACAGAGATCAAACAAAAAAGTCCTTCCAAACGCTAAAACGTTAGAGGTAGATTCATTAATTATACAACTTTTAATATACTCACATTTTATTCCAGGAATTTTCATGGCAGATTTTTTTTTTTTTAAGTAGGATGCAAGGACTGATTTGCAGTAAACTATAACAATCAGCTAAAAATTTATTTCTAAATTATACTTGTTGCATTTCCAGGACCTGCCCTGGGAAGATAAAAAACAGAGCCTTTCTTAACTCAATTAAGAACACCACAAGTGATATCTCCATTTCCCTGTGTTTTCTCCCAGCATGAGATGACTCAGCCAGAAATAGCATGATAATATCGCAGATGTTCCTTTGCTCGGGTAGCTGGTTATTGCTTATCTCAATGATATTTTAATACAAACACACAACTGTTCACCCTGTTTTATGGCTGTCAGAATTTTGCTTCATATTTAACAAATGGAAGTTTATGAGCAGATGTATCATTGACTCAGATTTACTTTTCCCCTCATTATGTTCCATGGAAAACCTAACTGTTGGAGAGGGTGTCAGCCATCTCTGCACTGGTAGACTGTTGGATTCAGGTTGTTCGTCTGGCCTGTCAGTGGTGACCAGCTTCCTAGCCCTGTGAGCTTCATTCTCCCTTGTTAAGACCAAAAGATCAGGGGCCCCTAGGTGGCTCAGTGGGTTAAAGTCTCTGCCTGCGGCTCAGGTCATGGTCTCAGGGTCCTGGGATTGAGCCCCACATGGGGCTATCTGCTCAGTGGGGAGCCTGCTTCTCCCTCTCTCTCTGCCTGCCTCTCTGCCTACTTGTGATCTCTCTCTCTCTCTGTCAAATAAATAAATAAAATCTTAAAAAAAAAAAAAAGACCAAAAGATCAAAACAACTCCAGCATGTCCTCCGTTCCTGATGATGAATTGTGTTCAATAGCCCCACATTCTCCCTGTGCTCCAGGTACAACTTGGCAGAAATAGCCAGACATTTTCCTCTGCCATCATCATGCACAAATCATGGCATGTGTCTGGCTCATTGCCCTCAGCAGGGCTTTGGAATCAGACACGTGTGGCTTTGAGTTTTGACTCCCTATTGGTTTACTTATATGACGTTGGCCAATTCACTGACACTTTGGTCCCTTTCTGTCCTCCAGCCTCGTCTTGAGCTTCCATCTAATCACATTTCCATCACACTGGCCTTTTAGTTGTCTTCTTGAGACAAGATGCAGGCTTTATCTCTCAGTGGGCCTGAAGCCTCACCCAGGACGAGGCTGATTCCCCTGGGACACTCATCTGGAATGGCACTGAGTAAGGTGCTAGGCTGTTAGCAATCCCTTCTACCTACTGGGAAGTCAGTTTCCAAATCCATGGAGATGAAGCAGAAGGTTATTGAAACAAACAAACAAAGCAGACAAGTGACACTGGCAACCTGAGATGCTTCCAGAAGACCTGCTGCAATCCCTACTCCAATCATAGTATGATCAGCAGCTGGGGAACTTCATAGGGACAATTTAGGCCAAAAAATTTTATAATTCTCACTGATTTTTGAGGAGTTTGGTTGCAGGCCAAAAATCCTATTTATGGTCTTTGAGACCCAACCAGAGGCAATTACAAGGCTTTGCCCAGCAGGCCGGATCCCTGCTGCCCTCCCCATACTAGAGCTGGTGCACAGGCAGTGACTGCAATTTTCTGGAGGGAGCTGCCATCAAAGACTCAGGAACCTGGATCAGCCTCATTCCGATGTGTGTCTGTATTCCTGTCCCAGACACTTCTGCTGAGATCTCCTGATCAGGGGTCATGGCTGAGGTGTTTTTCTCTACTTTGACTTGGTACCTTTCCCCTCAGACTCTTTTTTCCTCCTCTTTCTTCCTGCCCTGACCCATGGACCAAAGAGCATCCTGGAGCCTTTTGTTCATTGCTCCATGGCCATGAGGTGCATCCGCCATCTGCATTGCCCACCTCCGCCCCTTGCCCCATACACTTCCCTGGGGAAAATGGAGCAATAGGGAGACCACACCTCTCTGGTGTCTTATTCTATTACAGTAAATGCATAAAAGCTCAATTGTTACTGTCATTTTGCTCATTGTCCTAATTGCCCACCTTGGCTCTTGATTGCTCAACAGATAGGCTGCTGTGTTTCCTGTTCTACATACTTGAAAAATAAAAACTAAGAAAAGCTAAAATTTATTGGACAATAATTCAGTACTAGGCAGTGTAAGAGCTTTACAAAAATTAATTTAACAAAATTTGAAAGTAGTTACCACTTCTATTCTCATTAATTCCCATTAATCTGAGACAACGTCAGGTTAAATTATCTTACTGTACATGGATAATAAGTGAGAAAACCAGGATTGAATCAAGGCGATGTGGGTCCTAACTTCTAGGCTAAATGACTTCTCCTTTATTTCTCTTAAAAGGACCTGAGTTCTCTTTCCAAGATTCTGATAGTCCCAATGATCATGTGACTGTGTTGCTAAGAAATCAGAGCTGCCATATTTCCCTCTTTGGATCTTCTGTGCATGAGGTCCACTCATATGTTCATCCTGCTACCTTCTCTTCATCTGTCATATTTCAACCTAAAGATCAGGAAACTGATCCAAGAGATCCAAGAAACTCTCCTTGACTCCTCTCTGCATTTATTCTCATGGCATCCTGTACTGCTTCCTTGAGCACTTATCACAATAGCATTCAAATAATTACATGTTAACTAGTCTTCTCTGCTAATCTCAGGTTCCCTGCTAATCTCAGGTTCCCTGCAGGTAAAGGTCATGACTTTCCTGGTCATTATTGTACCTCCACAGTGAGGTGCAATGCAAAGCTCATCACAGAGCTGAATGCAAAAATTGTGGCTGAATAAATCAAAATTTCCCATGTATAAGTTTCCTCCTTTATAAAGAAGAAAAGAACTGTTTTATAGTGCTTTTGTGAAAATACAAATATATCTAGATTTTATTGTATTATAAATATTATATGTCTATAATGTGTCTCATACTATGTAAAGCGATGCTTGGCATATAGTAGTTGTTCAATAAATACTAGTTACATTTGATATGGTAGCAGTAGTATCCTTCAACATGTTTTCTTCCTTCTCTATGGGATGATTTTTTATCCTTGATCCTTTGAAGTTAGTCTAGCCCTTGTGACTTGCTTTGGCAAGTGAAGTGATACATGTCATTTTTGAGTAGACACTTCGAGAGTCATTGGTGGTTCTTCAATGCTCCCTTTTCCCCCCCTCTGTCATGAGGCCAGCCACATCCCAGACATGGGCTGCTCTGTCAAAAATGAAGTATACGTGAGATGACATGCAACCTACCTTCAGTTGACATAGATGTAAAGCTCAATCCAGAAATAAAACTGAGATTTTAGGCTTGTTTTGCACAATAGTAAAAGTTAGTAGAAACTAACTGGTATTATTTAGCTCAGTGTCAGTGCCAATCCAGCCATGTGTATACAGTGAAAGTTATTTCTGAGGGCTCTTGTTTCAGTATCAAACTTTCCCTTAACAATTTGACACACACACCTGAATGAATATGCAAAATAAAGGTGGTAATTAGCATTTGTCATTTATAATAATTTTGGAACTTATGTAAGTACTTCGCAAGTATTAACCCTCAAAAACTTTGTGAAACCTAGTAGAAAGTATAATACCCTTTGTGCAGGTGAGGAAACTAAAGAACAGAGCAGTCAAATTACATGTCCCTAGGTTAGACAACTAGTGAATGACAGAGCCAGGGTTTGACCACCAAATGTTCTCACTTCAAAGCCTATAGTTTATCACTGTACTACCTTGTGTTACATATAAATTCAAAAATATGCATGCACAAGTAGAAAGAGAGACAACTCTAAAATGCTAAGAAGAATGTGTATCATTGATTGAGTCTGATTTAGTTTCATAATTCAGAAAATGGAAGAATGGACTGTACTGAGATTTCTGTCAGATATAAAGTTCTGCCCTTCCACTTCATTTGCTTTTCTTCCGTAAGATAAGTAGTATGATTCAGCCAAGAAAAGGATGAGTCCCATTTATTGGAATCTTCCACTTGCTGCCCTATAGGAGAGTGTGAGTGGACCAACGGTTCAAATGCACAGTTGCTTGGGAAGCGCACCTTCATAAGAGTTGTTCCCTAAGGGGTTATTCAGACCCCTCCTTCATTTATTGACTTAACAAAGTTTCCAGGGTGTCCACAGTAAATACCCAAACGGTCACTCTGGCATTGGTTGGGTGGCCCAGAATTTCAAGGAAGTCAATACCCAGGTGAGATTTCTGAGTTTTCTATGATAACTCATGGAAAGATTTGGGCTTTCATTTTGTGGAAAGTGTAATAATAATAAAAAAAAAGGAATATAAATACATTTTGAATCATTTAGGAGGTGAATGAAAAGTTGAGGGAAAGCCAAATGTTGGAGTTTTGGGAAGCAGTAAGTTTGGAGTTATCCAGGTCTGGTTTGGAATCCCAGCTCTGCCTCTGGATCATACCGAGGCATATCACTTACAGTCCCTGGGTTCTGGCTTCCTTATCTATAAATTGAGCATGAATAATTCCTAAATTATATGGTTACTAAGAAAGCTAAATTTAATTTCGTCTTTATCTAGCATATAATAAATGTCCCCAAAATTAATAAAGTAGCTATTATTTATAATTAACTCTTAAGTAAAGGAACAGATTTCTTTAAAGAATAATTCTACATTATAGTATGCTGGCTTATTAACCCAGATATCTCCCAGAGGAATTTTCAATGGATTGGTGCTATCATGAATGTTACTATAGAAATACTGGTTCCTTCTTAAAGATGGTAATGATATTTGGAAAACAGCTAAAGCCTATTGCCCCAGCTGTGATTCAACATAGTTTCTAAGCAGGGCCCAGATAAATGGCTATCTCAAGGAAGAAACTATATTAGCATAACAACAAAATCAAGTAAAGTGGAGACAATAAAACATAGCAAAAACAAATAGATTTCATAAATATAAAGTGAAAACCAAACCACTCTGGCAATTATGCTTTCATATGATTTATGCCTTTAATTTGTCTAAATCAGTGACCCATGGAGTATTGGCATAAAAATTTCAAATTCAGCAAAAACCTAAATCACTATAAGGAAACAGTGAATTTTTATTAGTTATCTTTCTTTCATTGACTTCCCCCAAACAAAATGAATTCTTCCTGGAGTGAGGCAAAATGAAGTATTATGCTTTATGAAGATATTATCGATTGGTGACTCTCAGCATCCAATATGTCACAGAAACACAACTTGACTGTGAAATCAACAGTGCAGAATTACTATTCAAGACCTTTCCCCCTTTTCTTCTTTTTAACACTAACACTAGATATCACTTTTATCTGGTAGAAAACAACAGAAATGGACTCTGGCTAACTTGGGTTAAAACAACAACAACAACAACAAAACAAAAACAAAACAAAACAAAACTTCTTGGGGCACCTGGGTGGCTCCGTGGGTTAAGCATCTGGCTCTTGATTTTGGCTCAGGTCATGATCTCAGGGTTGTGAGATCCACCCATGCAGGGGCTGGGCATGGAGCCTGCTTAAGATTTTCTCTCTCCCTTTCCCTCACCCTCTCCCCATCCACACACCACCCTCTGCTCACATGGGCACATGCACATTCTCTCTCTCTCTCAAAACAATAACAACAAAAACAAATTTCTTGGAAAGATAAAGTATAACTCAAAGAGTCAAGAGAGTAAGATAAATATCCGGGCCTCAGAAGGGACAAAAATCAATGCCATGGAGGTAGGAGGCATGGACATATAACCAGTAATTTCAGGTGAAATATGAAATATGGTGAAATAGTGTGGTGCATGAACAATTAATCTTAGAACACTGAAAAAATAAAATAATAAAAAAAAGAAATATGGTGAATAGTCTCAATGGATTCCAATCTTGAATTACTCCACTTAAAATAAAAATACTTGAAGAAAATTTTCTCATTGTTTGTCATTCACCAGAGGAGGGCAAGGTACCTTAACGGTGTTCTCAAAGAGGAGATGTTCCCCACATTGGGAATATCTCCACCAGCTTGCAGAAATGATTATAGTCCTATCAACTAAAATCTTGATTTTAGCCCATTGAGATCCACGTTGGATTCCTGACCTACAGAACTGTAAGTTAATACATTTGTTATAGATTAAGATACTGTATTTGTGGTAATTTGTTATGGCATCAATAGAAAACCAACACAATAATACTTTTTGTATAAATTATCCTGATTATTGCACATGACATACTTATATTAAAAAAGACAACAGATGCTAAGTACCCTCATATCATAAAGTGGGAAGTTAAATCAGGAAAGCAGAATATGCCAAGAGTTGGTTATTCTGTGTTTGTTTTTTTTTTAGATTCCATATTTGTCTATTTGAAATTCATTTATCATAGGGCCAATTAAATTAACTATATTCCATATTTTCATATTATTGATGCTCTGGCATCTGGGGGCTTTATAGAACTTGGGAGAGATGTCCCTTCCAGGGCTGGCTAGTTCTTAGAGAAGCTCAAGCAGGAACATATCTCTCATCTGTAACCCAACTAGTCCCAAGTCTATAGCTACAGCCATGTCCTTTATTTAGCTCTTAACACATCAAGCCAATATTTTCCTGCCCTGCATCATCCCAGAAAACGAGTGGCAGCCCCTGTACCTCAACTAAATGTCAGAATTATGCAAACTAACCAATCCTAAACCGTACTCTGCCCTGTCTTGCCTTTCTTATAGAAATCCTAATAAAAGCTGGGGCTTGGACTTTCCCCTTGCTCCTTTCTTCTTCCTCCTGATCATCCTGATGTTTCCCCTATGGCTGTGTGGCATGATGTATACCCTTCTCTTAGGAAACATAAGTAATACATTGTTCTTTTCATAACTTTGACCTTCCCATGTCATCATTTGGTCAGAACACTATACATTAAATCCTGTGTATAATTTTAGAAAAATGGCAAACCTAATTCAGCCAGGTTTTGTGAACACTCACCTCTGGCTTATATAGACAGTTAAGTTTGGAGGGAAGTAAAAGGAAAAATATTGGTGTGATGTACTCTTTTGTTTTTACATTTTTCCTTCATGGAGGAGGGAAGGATTGTGTGTCTTTCTACTTAAACCCAAGTGGGATGTGATGCTAGAGGACTACTAAGGGAGGTGGACAGCTTTCCCTTCTTGCTTAGACCTGTGGTGTGTGTGTGTGGGGGGGATAGAAAATGGTATATGACTTCACAGAAGCATTCTGAAAGAGATTCCACCCGAGAGAACTCCCAGGATGAGCCAAATAACCCAAGAGAGAAATAAATAGTCATAGTGCAGGAATAGGAGGGAAGTTGAAAGCAGCCAGATGGAAAAGAGGCATTGCTGGTATCATGGGAGCTACAGTTAGAAGCTCCACATGGGTGAGTGTCTCAGGCTTGGCCACTAAACTCCAGGATCATTCTGCATTAAATTCTTCATGCCTCAGAAACCCATCTGAGGAAGAAGCTGGGAGGATGGGCAGAGGAACAAGAGAAGCCAACCCCAGCTTCTTTAATCACCACAGACTTCTTTGTTTTAAATATATTGAACTGGGGAAGGAGAGTTAATATCCCTTGTACCTTCATTTTTTTAGTGCAGGTTGTGAAAGCCAAGCCTTCTTTCCCAGCATCCCTAAATTTAGACTGTACCAACTTGATGCTCCAGGGGAAGTTTTCAGAAAGCAGAAGCAAGGTATAGGTGCACTTTGGCTTCTGCTCCATCTGTATGCATGCCCCCAACAGGAAGATTTGAGTGTTCTGTTAATGTGCCCCATTGAGTAATCCTGAGATTATGGTTTTAGGCTAGGGTCAAGGGCACACCATCTGTCTTCTTGCCACAATGTGGATCTCGGAAACAGGATGTTGGCTGTGAAGCTGATAGTTGTAATGCGACTGTTTTTCTGATATCTCTGTTGGTTCTGGCCTGGAATTGGCCTTTCCAGGCAGTTTCCCAATGCCCTACTTCCTGACAGTGGTAGAGGCCATAAATCTCATTCTGAACCCATTCTTTTATCTTCTAAAGTAGTGTTTCTCAACCTTTAAGAATAATGTAAAATTAAAGTTAGAATGTCCCCAAGACTAAACTTTTTAGCTACTAAAATGAGACCGTTCTTGTTAGTGGAAGGGATAAGAGAAGCTGTGGGACTCCTCCAACTCTTTAGCGAGAACAAGAAAGGGTGAGCACACAGTACAAGTTGACAGAGACAGTGGGAGGAAATATTTCATCATTGTATCCTGTTTGGTCCAGCTTTTCTCCTATATCAGTTACACAAATAACAGAATAATTTGTAGACCCAAAGAAACAAATCTAGTACTAAAACAATGTCATTACAGAGCAGATACCATAATTAGAAACAGTAAGAGAATCAACATTGAAAATTAAATTATTGACATAGAGGGATGAGTATATAATCATTGTGAATCATTGTAAATAATGATGAGATTAAAACAAGAAGAATGCTAACACGTAAAGAAGAGTACAATAACCAGCATACAAATAAATGATCTCCCGGAGGTGGATATGCCCACCAAAACAAAAACAAAATAAACATAACAAAAAAGATGCATTAAAAAATACAACACAAAAGAATTTCCCTGACATGGAGAAAGAAATATAACTGCAGATCAATGAGCACACATTGATGCAGGAATATATTCAGTGTTTTGGGGGTTTTAGGCAGAAAAAGAAATCATGTACTGGAAGAAATCTGGCTGGCCTCAGACTTTCCTACAGTAATATGCAATGCCAAAAGACAGAAAGGATGTCTGTAGTTTTTGATAGAGAGTACCACCCAAGGAATTATTGTCCGCCACAGTCACTCTTATTTCCAGTGGTTACAGAGAGACATCATGAAATGTAAAAGAAATTGGAGAAAGCAAAGTCTATAATCCCTTATTTGGAAAAAAATATATTGAAAACCAAAAAGCCAGCCAGTTAAGAGACAAATCAGACTAGGAATTGAGGAACGAAAATGCTGGGAATGATCAAATGTCCAGAGGGTGGTACTGATTGGATTTCAATATAAATGTAATAACATCATAGATACAAAGGAGGAACTCAGTCAACACCCCTGCTACACTTGTTTTATGGTACAGTTTGTAAAAATGATGCCTCCCTTTCCTAGCATTCCATGATTTAGACTATGTCAACTGGATGCTCCAGAGGACGGTTTCAGAAAGCAGAAATAAGGTATAGGTGCAATTAGGCTTCTGGTCCATCTGCATGCATCCCTCTGATGGGAAGCACTGAGTTTTCTGTTGACATGCTCCATTGAGTAATCCTGAGATTATGGTTTCAGGCTAGGGTCAAGGGCATGCCATTTGTCTTCTCAGCACAATAACGTGATTTAGGAAGCCGGATATTGCCCGTGAAACCAATAGTTGTAATGGCAGTATTTTTCTGGTATCTCCATTGGTTCTGGCCTGGAGTTGGCCCTTCCAGGTAGTTTCCCAATCCCTCACCTTCCTGACAGTGGGAGAGGCCATGAGTCTCATTTTGAACTCATTCTTTTCTCTTCCAAAGTAGTGTTTCATGTTTCAGTAATGTTCAATAACCTTCAATAATGTTGACATTTTGGGTAAATAAATCTGTTCTGCAGACTGGACTTCACACTGTAAGGTGATGAGCCTCTCTCTAGGAGGTGCCTATAGCACCTGTCCTCCTTCCTCGACCTCCAGTTGTAATAGTCCAGAATGTCTCCAGACATTGACAAATGTTCCCTCATCACCAAAATCATCTCCTTTTGGAACCACTCATCTAAAATCATGCATCCTGTTTGTTCTACAGCTCTTCTGATCCTCTCTTTCTATTCTGTATTATGTAAGATTTGAAAAAAAAAAAAAAGGTTTCAAACAGTTCCATGGAGCAAGAATTTGGAGGAAGGGACATGACATGGCTTCCTATCCCTGGAACAGTAGGGCTCTGTTTAGGCAGATTGAATTGCTTTCTACCTGGGTGTGTAGCATGAACAGTGGCTGGACACAGTATTACCCCAAGTTCTTATTCTTTGATTCTTTGAGGAGTCTTCCATCCTCATCAATTTTGAGGTATAGGTCTTAGGATGTTAGAAAGCCATGTAGCAGAAGCATATTCTAGGTAAGGAATTGACTTTGCCTTACCCTGATGTCCAGTACCTTATTTTGTAAAGTTTATTTGTATTAATATGTAATACTCTAATAAGTATAGTTCTTATATTTTGATAAATTATAAGATGATTATCTCCTATTCTAATTCCATCTCTCTTTCCTCTGATGAATTTTGGGTTAAGACTTTTTATTGCATCATTTTTCAAATTGTAAATTATAATACAGGTTCATTTCAGAAAATCTGAAAAAATAGAAATAATACCACAATTCAGTTGAATACCATGATTCAACTGTTGTTTATGTTTCGTTGGATTTTCTTTAAATGTTTTCTTTTACATTATTTTTGTATGTGTGCCTGCACATGTTTGTGATCATATGCTTTTAAACAAAATTGCCATGTTAGCATGGATGATATAATTTCCATCCTGCTTATTCACATAGCTGTATTTCATGTAATAGTTCACATAACATCATGAAAAGTCATGCATTTTCTTCCCACCATTCTAAGTTTGTGTTTTTCAGAACCTATCTTCTTCATCTTGTCTGTGCCATGGACTTATTTGATAGGTAATTACCAAGTAGTTCCAACGTGGCAGATTCTGGCTTAGGCACTGAGTGAGGTTACAAAGCAAAGCAAGAAATGGTTCCTGCCCTCAAGGAGCTTTTCCACATAAGACACATGAAGAAATAATGTCAGTGCCATTTTCATTACTGCCACTGTCTCTGAAGCAACATCTTTGCAATTATTTAAGAATAGATCTTAAGCTCCTAATTGCACAAAGGACTGATTTAGTCAGGAAGCTAGAATTCTCAGGCTGACAGGCCCATACAGAGACACATCGCTAAGTCAGTGAGCTGTTCATATCAATCAGAGATTAAGGACGGTAAATATTAGCAGAAGAAGGTGTGGATCAGTACCTAATTGGGGGAGGGAGAGCTGGGAAAGTGATCTGAGGCCCAGGTCAATCCTTTATTTGCCCGGCCAAACCCCAGGGAAACTTTGAAACAAAAATGTTGTAAGAGAAAAGGACCGACGAGGGGCACCAGTTGGTGGAACATATTTTATGCAGAATGTTACCTGTTGCTTTAAATTTCAGTGTCTGCAATATTTCTTAAAAACAGAATAGAGGGGAGGTGGGTGGGGCATGTAAAATATGTGATGAGGATGAAGGAGTGCAGTTGTCTTGATGAGCACTTAGTGATGTTTGGAAGTGTTGAATCTCTATATTGTACACCTGAGACTAATAGAACACTCTATGTTCACTATACTGAATTACAATTTAAAAAAATTTTAAAAACCCAAAAAACAAAAAGTAGAAGAGGAACTGAAGCCATTTGTATCCATGCCCCACTTTCAAGCAACCACACCCTTCTGCCATCACAGATATGTTTGATTTGAACTCACCAGATGTGTGGAAAGAGGGTTAAAAACTCCGAAAGTAAAGACTTGAAACCTCATTGTGATGCTCTATATCTACGGTATAAATGAGCTACTCAATAGTGCAATTGGCTTTTGCTGCATATAATCATGAACTTGTGCTGCTCAAAGATACTTCAGAAAGAACCCCTGGCCAGAGTCTTCTGTCTGTGAGAAAACCATGCCTACTTTGTGTGGATCCTTGGGGGTGATGTGAGATCAAGGTTATATGTCTCCTCGTACCTGCCCAGCCTATAGGCACTCTCACTGTGGGCGTCAGTTGCTTGCTTAGCTTCCTGTTAGAATGGCCCCAGTGGGGATTCCTGTTCTTATGGTCCTACAGTTTTTATGATCTTCCCTCCTCTGGAGACAGAAACCAGATTACTGTGTGAAAATCACTGTGCTCGCTGTGGTAGAAGCCATAGCAGTTCTAGCCATAGCTCTGTACCCATAGACCTCTGTCTTTCCCAGTGGCCACTCAGAAGGTTGGGGAAGATAATAACCCCTAAACCGAAGGTACAGGAAACATAATAGTCCATGGGAAAGACTGGGCAATAAGTGATGGTAGAGGGGAAACAAGCCAGCAGATAAAGTGCTGCTCCTCGTCCCCTCAAGGGAGCGGGGCACAGTCTTTCAGCATGGCTTCTGAGTGACTGAGTGATGGTGCTATGTTGCTGGGAGGCTGAGCAGGCTGGCTTGGAACATCCCACCCAGCCTTGCTTTCCCTTCCTCCCTGCCTCACTCCCCCATTTCCCTCGCTCTTTCATAGAATTAAACAACCTTCCATAAAGTATAGACACATTTCAAAAAATATGTCCTACCAATCATGATTGGATACTTACAGATAACTCTTACTTTTGAGCTTTATTTATTTATTTATTATTTATTTATTTGTTTTTAAAGATTTTATTTACTTGACGGGGAGAGAGATCACAAGCAGGCAGAGGCAGGCAGAGAGAGAGAGAGAAGCAGGCTCCCTGCTGAGCTGAGAGCCTGAGATGCGGGGCTCCATCCCAGGACCCTGACATCATGACCTGAGCCGAAGGCAGAGGCTTTAACCCACTGAGCCACCCAGGTGCCCCTTGAACTTCATTTAATTTCACAGACATAAATAAGAAATTTGTAGATCATCTCCCTGAACATTATCGCAAAAACGACAGATTTCACCTCCAATGAGCAGTGATACTGTAGCAGAATTTAGGGGCAGCAATTTTCATATAAGCTCACGATGCTCGCGGGGTGGGAAAGGGAGAATTCAAGAGCATCCATCTGGGGTTGGAGCCTCTTAGAGAACTGTATTATAGGATGCTAGCGGTAGGCCAGTGGGGATCACTGTTGGGGGAAAAACATAAATGTTTTTATGAGAAAGCTCAATACACCAAAACAAATTCTCTGATGGAAGTGGGCTTTATGCATCCCCAATTCTTAGCATCTGACCCTGCAAAGTATATCACTGAGAAAAAAAACAACAAAAAAACAAAACTAGAAAAGAACAATGCATCGTGCTGGGACATACCACCTTCTAGGCAGCCACCTGGATATTTCTATCAAGGTCTACCATTTATTTGTTCAACCACATTTTCCAAGATGGAAATGGCACCAAAAGGGAAAGCTCCTCGGACATAAATTCATTATATATTCTTGATACTCGATGGGATGTTTTCACATTAAAATAAGGTCCCTAAAGCAGAAACTAACAATGTACTAGATGAAGTAAATTGAGGATATTGGCTGCTGAGAAATCTTTGAAAGACTATCTGAGGTATGTAACATCAGTATAACCATATTGCCAATTTCACTCCAGTCGAGTAACTTAAAATGCTTTTCAGAAGCAGTAAGTTAAATCCCTAAATCTTATCCCCTGTGGATTTAGGGAGCAAACCAGAGCTCCCACGTCGAGGCCATTACTCTATCTGTTGGGACAGTATTTTCAGCACCAATAAAAAATGTTCTTATTCCCTGATATAGCCCCGGCCCCCAGATTACTTTACTGCAACTTTTCTCTGGCAGCTTATTTCCTTTGAGTAGTTGCTTATTATAAAAACCAAAGGGAAATAAAAAAAATATATAAATTTTTTAAACTACTCCTTTTCAACTCCCTCATTATGGCCCACTGAGTTTTTAGAAGCATGTGCATTAGTGGAGTGTTTGCAGTATTCATGATTCCAACTCCTAATTTATGTGCTCTTAAATGTACACTAATCATCAGCACACTAACTATTAATACTGTACTCTGAGGATTTTCCCTCCAACTACTATTCCAGGCAAAAGGAATATTCTTAAAAACAATATTCATTGACTTCCACAAACAGGCAGGTCAGGTTGGAACATGGGCCACTGGCATTGATGTGTGGATCGTAGCATTATTAGAAGTTATTTACTACATGAAATGCCAACCTTGCCAATTTTTAAATGTTAATGGCCTTATGGCGAAAAAGAAAGGTTTATGCACTCCACTGAGGGATTTCAGAATTTTGTAATCTTGGCGTGGGAACGACTTGATTGTCCAATAAGTCATTTTTATTTCTCTCTTAATTATATGTATTTATGAACTTTTATAAATTTGAAAGCAAAACTTTCTGGAATGTTGAATATAATAATTGAGTCTAAAAGACTGAATTTAATATGCTAGGTTTACTGATTTGGGGGGAGGACAAATCTCTCTGTTGATCCTGGGGGAAATATGAACCAAAATAAATTTTAAATGGATTATGCGGATTTGTCTAAGCAAATCCAGAATGTTCAGCTGCATTTATAGGAAATTCTAATTGACTCACTATAACTTGAATCTTTAGCAAATTAGAAAGAGTTGCCCAGGGCCCAGCTTATTCTAAGAGACTTCTCCAAGGTGTCCATAGAAGTTCTAGTTCATTACTTAGTTTTTTATTTATTGTATGTGAAACTACTTTAAAAAATGCTCAACTCAAAATACGTTCCATCTTTAGATAATATACCTTAGATGTATTTTACCTTAATTGTTGGCACATTAATTTCAATATATCAGGAGGCCTTAAAGTCTTTATTTTAAGATATGGTTAAAACTTGCTTAAATTATTCATGAGATGCTACTACAGTTAATAATATGTTATAGGCATGTTATCTGTATGGATGATAATTCAAAATCATTACCTAAACACTTCCTTAATAATAGAAAAGCTATATTCTTTTCTTATTACAATTTACTTATGGTTTCTAGAGATTTAGGAAGTGTCCTGCTATTACGAAGTTGAGTTCAGGGAATGTGTAGAAATTCTTGTCACTATGCATAATATTCCATTTGTAATTTTCATTCACCTCTTTGAGAAACACATTTTCAGCAATGATTAAGTTGTAAGCTAGTAAAAATGCTGAAATAATTTAGTAATTATAGAAGATAACTAACCACCCACTAGTACAAAGAAATGGAAAATAGACAAAAATTACTCATGTTAGTGTCATCAGAGATAATCATTGCAACTTTGGTATATCTATTTTTAGTCTTTTATCTATAAAGACCATGTTTTTGTTTTTAATAGTGCCATGTATATAATGAAATTCCATTCTATGTTATACTAATGTTATAGATGTTTTTCTATGTAATTTCAATTCCATAATGGTAGCATGAAGATGTCAGGTAATTGCTCCTACGGAAAACAGTTTAAAATGACTCATATATAGAACTTGCCATCCATATATCTTCTTCAGTGAAATGTCTTTTGCTCATTTTCTAATTGATTATTTGTTAAAGTTATCTATATATTCTAGATATGAGTACATTGGGAAAATACAAATAAAACCACAAGGAGATAGCCCTGCACACCAATTAGCATGAGTGAAATAAAGAATAGTAATTAATACCAAATATTGGTAAGAATGGATAAACTGGGATCACTAGTGCTGATGGGAATGAGAAATGGTATAGTCACTCTAGAAAACAATTTGGTAATTTCTTTTGAAACTAATATGCAATTAAAAAAATAAGGCAATTACCATATGACTTAGCAATTATACTCTTGGGCATTTATCCCAGATAAATGAACACTTACATTTACACACACACATGCATACACACATACACACAAACCAAACATGCTATGCACAAATGTTCACAGTAGCTCGATCCGTAATAGCTGGAAACATTCCAGATGTCCTGCCACAAGTGACTGACTAAAAAGACTGGGTATGTATTTATTCCAATGAATACTACTCCACAATAGGAAGGAAATAACTGTTGATAAATGCCACAAACTGGATGAATCTCTGGGAAATTATGCTAAGTGAAAAAAGTCAATCCCAGAGGACTACATATTGTATGATTCCATCCATGTGACATTTTGAAATGACAGTGTTCTAGAAATGGAGTGCAGATTGGTGGTTGCCAGGAGTTAAGAAGGGATGGGGTCAGGAGGAAGGTAGATATGGTTATAGAAGGGCAATACAAGAAGTCCTTCTGATGATTATCCTTCCATTGAGTATCTTGACTATGGTGGTGGATACACAAACAAAACATTTTATAGAATTCGATACATATGCACACAAAGAAAACCGAGGAAATATGAATAAGATTCATATTCTAATACAGTGTATTGTATTAGAGTCAATATCCTGGTTATGATATTGTATTGTAGTTTTCCAAAATATTACCATTGAGGGAAATTGAGTAAAGCATATATGCGATCTCTATTATTCCTTACAACTTCATATTAATTACAATTATTTTAATAAAACCTACCCCTACCAACCTTACCAGTTGGAAGGAGCAGATGATAAAGTTCAGAACACAGAAAAGTTTGACCTTTACAGAAAGAAATACAGGAAGTGAAAGAGCTGCAAAGGTACTGAAGTCCGAAATCTGAGTATAAACTCTCACCAAATCCCTAGCTGATCACGAAACTATATATGCTTGGAATAAGGGAGACCAGAAAGAATTGAAATAGAAACTAGAGGGTCAACTACTCTGCATTTGCGAATACTATTGCAATTCAAAACTGCTGCTGGTGAGGTTTTGAATTTGCTGCAATTTTGGCCACATGTATTTTCCAAATCATACACAACTCAAGTGGCAGAGAGTAGAATCTTTTCTGATCTTAGATATTAGAGGTCTGAAGTTTAGTTTAGAAAAACAATTTGAAATTTAGAAGACAGCCCCCAGAAAAAGGGAACCACAGAGAGAATGAACCCTAAAATCTGAATGTCCAGTATTTCCCAACTCTTCGGCTGACTGCTAAACTATGCAGAGACAGGAAACTCCCAGGGGTCAAGCCAAACAAGCAGCATCTGGAAGCCAAAGAAAATTGATCAAACACCAGCTGCTGCACATAGCAGGAAAGACTATTTCACAGTTTTATTCTAAGAAAGTAAATGACCCACTAGAACAACAACAACAACAAAAAAATCAGTAGTCTTCAGTGTATCCCAGAGACACTACAAGGTGTAATCTACAACACATAGCTTCAAACCAAAAATTAACTTGTAGATTTAAACATGTAGTTTTGAGTCAAAATACTTCTTTGCCTGACTATGAATGACAGTCAGTAGAAACTGATACTGGGTAAGCCCCAATGATGTACTGAGCAAAAATTTCAAAGAGATAATTTTAAATACATTCAGATAATTAAAGGAAACTATAATATTAATGAGTAATCAGATAGGTGATCTCTCAACAGAGAAGTGTAAACTGTAAGAAAAAACCAAATGGAAATTCTAAAACTATAAAGTACAAGCCTGGATATGAACATATCATTATAAGAGCAAAACAGAAAATTAGAAATAGCAGAAGAAAATCAGTGAAATTAAAGTTAGATCAGTGGAAATCACCCAATACGAACAAAATGGAGAAAAATATTTAGTAAAAATGAACAAAATTCCCAAGAACTATTGTGCCATATCGAGCACTCTAATATATGTGCAAATGAGGTCCCACAAGGCAGGGAGAGAAAGTGATAAAAAAAAAATATTTTGGGAAAGTAATGGTCAAATCTTCTGAAATTTGTAAAGAAAACCCATAAGTTTAGAGGTCCGAGAAGCTCAAATATAATGAACACACACACACATACACACAGAGCAATCCAATCTCAATATACCATAGTGAAATACCTGAAAACCAAGATTACAGAGAAAATCTTGAAAACAGCAAGAGACAAAAAAGACACATTACATGCAGTGAAGGACCAATATGATTGACAACTAACATTGCTGGAACTGATGTAGGCCAGAAGACATTGGAGTTACATATTCTTACTCCTGAATAGGTAAAGCAAAACCGAAAACTAGCAGCCAAGAAATCTATAGGTAGAGCAAGTATTCTGCAAATATAAACATGAAATAGAATTTCTTGACAAAAACCTAGAAAATGCATTGCGAGGAGACTGGCACTAGTAATACTAAAGGAAATTCTTTAGACTAAAGGAAATGACACCAGATAATAGCATGATATTCAGAAAGAAATAAGAAGCACTGGAAAATATGCATATGTAGTGGAATATAAACTCTTATACAAGTAACTTTTTTCTCTTAAATTTTTAAAAAAGGTACTGTAGAGTTTCAAGTTACATTGGTATAACTTATATGAAAACAATAGTATGAAAAAGAGAATAAATGGAATTATACTGTTTCAAGACTTTGATATTCTAATAAAGGTACTAATTCAATATTAAATATAATAGTCTTGAGTTAACAATGCATGTTGTTATTCCCAAGCATCTAATAAAAATAAATACAGAGAGACATAGTTAAAATGTAACAGATTAAAATGACATGCTAAAATATGTCCACAAAACCAAAGAAGATTGGAGAGGAAGAAGAGAGAAACAAAAAGTAGGTGAGACAAATAGGATCTAAGTAGCACAATGGCAGACTGAAGTCCTGTTACATGATAATCACAATAAATATAAGTAGATTATCTATTCTAATAAAAAGGCAAAGCTTGTTGGATTGGATTTAAAAAGATCCAACTATATGCTGTCTATAAAAGATGCACTTTAAACATGGAGACACAAATTGGAAGTAAAAAGATGGAAAATGGTACAATATTCAAATAGTAAGCACAAGAGGAAGATGAATATATTTATATATATGAGATGTTAACACAAGGAGTAGTGGTAGAAACAGTGATATTTAATCAAAAAAGATCAATACAACAGGAAGATAAAACAGTTACAGAAGTCTATGTGCCTAATGAGATAGCTTCACAATGCACAAAGAATGACAGAACTAAAAAAAATAGACAATTCAATAATTATTAGCAAGTATACTTAGAAGCTCCAATACTCTCTTGGTAATTGACAGAACAAATAGAATATCAGTAAGGATATGAAAGACTTGAACAATATGAACCAATTTGACCAAACTGATATTTTTTAAAAAAAAGACCGTCCTATAACAGCAGAACATACATTCTTTTCATGAACATAAGGAACACTGACCAAGACACAGCAAATGCAGGGCCAGAAAAGAAGTCTAAATAAGTACAAAAATATTGAAATAATACATAGGATATTCTCTAAATATAATAGAATAGACAGAAAATGACAAATATATGATTGCACTTATGTGTGATAACTAGAATAGTGAAATAGGGACAGAGAGTAGTAGCATGGTGGTGTCCATGGTCTGGGGGAAAAGGAAGAATGGAGAGGTATTGATCAATGGTACAGAATATCAATTTGGGGAGATAAAAAAGTCCTAGAGATGAATGAGAGTAATAGTTGCACAACATGTGAATGTATTTAATGCCACTGAACCATACATTTAAAAATGGCTAAAATGGCAAAATTGGTTATGTGTTATTTAAATTTAAATTAAAAAAAAATTATAGGGGTACCTGGGTGGCTCAGTTGGTTAAGCGCCTGCTTTTGGTTCCAGGTCATGATCTCTGGGTCCTGGGATCAAGCCCTGTGTCGGACTCCCTGCTCAGCAAGGAGTCTGCTTCTCTCTCTGTCCCTCTGTCTCTCTGTCTCTCTCAAACAAGTAAATAAAGTCTTTTAGATTTTAGATCTTTTAAAAGATTAAAAGAATAATTGGAAATCATTTTGAATGTAATAAAAATGAAAATAAATCATATCCAATTTTGTAGAATGTAGCTGAAACAATGCTCAGCAGCACTTTTATAAGCTTAATCGCTTATACTTAAAAGAAGAAACATGTCAACTCGAGCTCTAAATTTGTACCATAGGAAACTAGCAAAAAAGAGAAAATTAAATTCAGTAAGAAGTGATTAAATAATGTAAGTAAAAGCAGAAATCAACGTGAGGAAATACTATTAACACTTTTATGCCAGTAAGTTTGATACTTTCTATGAAATGGACAAATACCTTGAAAAATACATTTTACTGGGTTCCTGAATGTCTCAGTTAAGTGTCTGCCTTTGGCCCATGTCATGATCCTGGGGTCCTGGGACCGAGTCCCATGTCAGGCTCTCTGCTTAGTGAGGAGACTGCTTCTCCCTCTGATGACCTCCCACCCTTGCTCAAGCTTTCTCTCTCTTGCTCATGCTCTCTCTTTCTCAGATAAATAAATTAAAATCTTTTTTTTTAAAAAGAAAAATACATTTACCAAAACAGTCTCAAGAAGACATAGAACATCTGAATAACCCTATGTCCATTAAAGATATTGAATTCATAATTTAAAAAGATTCAGGAAAGAAAAATGTAGAACCATGTGGCTTCACTAGTGAAGTCCACATTTAATGAAGGAAGTGACTCAGTCTTTCACAAACTCTTTCAAAAACTAGGAGAGTCCACTTGCCAACACATTTTTTGGGGGCCAGTATTACGCTGATACTAAAGCCAGATTAAGATATTCCAAGAGAAGAAACTACATACTTATAGAAGCAAAAATCCTTAACATAATCTTAGCAAGTCAAATTTGGCATTATATAAAAAGAAAAGATAGTCACAAACAAGAGAGTACAATCCCAGGAATTCAAGATTTGTTTAACATTCAAATATTAATGACTATAATGTATCACATTAACAGAATAAACAAAAAAAGATTATTTGATCATCTCCATAATAGTAGTAAAAATTTAACATACATTTGTGCTATGAAAAACTCATAAAACTAGCATTAGAAAAGTGCTTTTTCAACTTGGTAAAGAACATCTACAAATATTCACAGCAAGCATTATATTTAGTTAAAGACAGCATCTTTTGCCTAAAATCTAAAATGAGTCAAGAATGTCTGCTTTACCACTTCTATACAGTGTTGTACTGGAGGTCCAAATCAGTGCAAGACAAGAAAAAGAAAGAAGAGGCATCTATATTGAAAAGCAAGAAAGAAAACTATCTTTATTTGCAGATAATAGCATCATATTTGTAGAATCCTCAGAAATATATTTTCAAAGCTATAAGAACTAGCAGATTAAGTAACTTTATGCGGCATGACAGCAATATACAAAAATGAACTCTCTTTCTAATTTAAATAATGAACAATTGGAAAATGAAATTAAAAGTACAGTTGCATTTACAGTGAAACCTAAAATTAGTAGAGTTCTTAGGAATCATTTTAACAAAGATTGATGTGTAAGATCTGTATACTAAATACCACAGAGCATTGCTCAGATAAGTTAAAGATGAGCTAAATAAATGGAGAGAGATACCATATTCACAGAGTGAAGACTCAATGTTATTAAGATGTCAATTCTCCAATATTGATCCAATTCCATTCTTACCAAAATTCTGTCAGAATTTTTGTAGAAAGTGACAAACTGTTTGTGAATTTATATGGAAATAAAAAGGGCCCGGAATTGCTTACAGAATTGGAAAAGAATAAAGTTGAAGGACTTACACTACTTGATTTTAAGCCTTAGTATAATTCAATATAAATCTACAGTGAACAAGGCATGCCATAGTCATGATTAAAAAATCAGAGAAACGGAATACCATCTATAAATGAGTCCATGCATATGTGGTCAACTAATTTTTGACAAAGGTGCCAAGTTAATTCAACGGGGGAAAGAAGAATCTTTTCAATGAATGTGCCTGGTACAGTTGATGTGATAGGCAAAATAATATTCCCCAACCCAAGGGTGTCCACATCCCAATCCTCAGATCCTGTGAGTATGTTTGGGTACATAGCAAAGAGGAATGGAGATTACAGATAGAATTAAATTTGTTAATCAGTTGGCCTTAACATAGGAAGAGCATACGACATTATCCAGGTGAGCCCAATATTATCACAGGCATCCTTAAAAGAGGAAAAGGGAAAAAGAGGGAACCAGAGAGATGTCATGGTGAGAGAGTCTGGGCCCAATGTTGCTGGTTTTAAAGATAGAGGAAGAGGACTATGAGCCAAGGAATGTGAGCAACCTCTGTAAGGTACAAAGGACAAGGAAATGAATTTTCCCTCAGAGCCCCCAGAAAGGGACACAGATCTGCTGATAACTTGATTTTGACTCAGTGAGATTTATGTTGAACTTTGAGATAATAAATTTCTGTGGTTTTAAACCAATACATTTGTGTCAATTTTCTACAACCATAGAAAAATAATATAATTGGATATCTGTATGGGGAAGGAGGGACTCTCAGCCCTTAGTTTATACCATTCACAAATTAAATGGTAATGAATCATAAACCTAAATATAAGATCTGAAATGATAAAACTTCTGGACAAAAGCAGGAAAAACCGTTTTGTATTTGTGTTCTTGGTTTAACCAAAAAATTCTTAAGTATGGTATGAAAAGCATAAACCATAAAAAGGAAAAATTGATAAATTGGACTTCTTTAAAATTTAAAAACAATTTCTTTTTGAAAGACTCAAGAAAAAAGGTAATTGACAGATTGGTAGAAATATTTACAAAGCCATATATCTAAGAACTTGTATCCTACATGAAGAACTTAGAAAACATATGACCCAATGATAAATGGGCAAAAATTGGGCCAGATACTTCAGTGAGGAAGAGACACTATGACAAACAAGCACATTGGAAATTCTCTATGTTACTGGCCATTTGAAAATTAAACTAAAAGAAAAACCACTGGACACCCACTAGAATGGGCAAAATTAAAAAGACTGATATTAAGTCTTCGTAAGGAAGTGGAGTGAATGAAACTCTAATTCATTGCTGATGGAAATGCAAGAATGTTATAGCCACTTTGGAAAACAGGTTGTTAGTTTCCCATAAAGTAGACACTTACATTTATGACTTATTGGCTCTCTTCCTGGTTATTTATGCCCCCCAAACAAGAAACATAAGTCTACCTAGGATTCATAGTGCCCCTATGAATATGTATAGCAGCATTATTTGTGACATCTAAAAGTTAGAGAACACTATTTAGCAAGAAAAAGGAGCAAACTACTGATATATGTAATGATGTAGATAACTCTCCAAGTTATGTGCTGAATGAAAGAACTCAGATACAAAAGAATATGTACTTTATGGTGCCATTCATATGAAATTCTAGAAAAGGAAAAACTATATGACAAACAGTTTTGGTTGTTGGTTGCCAATGGTGAAGGGAGGAGATTGTTTGAAAGCGGGTGAGAGGAAACTCACTGAAATGGGGAAAATGTTTTCTGTGTTAGGTGGGTGGTAGTTATAAGGCTGTATTTTTTGGGTGAAACTTATAATACTATACACTTAAAATTGGTGCATTTTATTATATGGAAATTATACCTCAGTGAAGCTCTTCAACAATTAAAATATAATGAATTTATAGTATTAGTCATGTTTAGTCTCTAATATAATTACCACTAATCACTAATAATGAATAACACTTACTGACCTTACTCAGGGCTCATAGTTCCCGATTTTACCTTTCTTAATTGTCAGACTCCATTTCCTTTTCAAGTATTGGAAATAACCAAGATTGGTCATTCAAAACACATCAACCAATGTGCATGGGACTCAATCAGTTGAAAGGGTCATAGGCCAGTACAGGAGAGTCCTGGTGTAAATAGCAAGTATAAGTGAATTGATGCATAAATTGTGTATCATTCCTGGAAATCTACCTCAAGATTGTTGTAAGGATTAAATGAAGTGAGGCATGTTAAATGTTTATCAGAGTGCTTGACCCATAATTCACCCTCAGTACCAAGTAGTTGTTACCTTCATGAAATTTGTGCTCTTCCCATGGAGAAATGGGCATCAAGACAGTTAGGGATTAGATGTTGTTTCTGCCTGTCCAGCATATCTTTCCTTTCTTCGGGTAACGGAATGTATTTTTCTTTGGGCAACTGCCCTTTTCCCAGTCAATGAGGTCTTGGTTAGGCAGATAATCCCAAGCAGGCCCTTTGGCAGAGCCAGTCATGATATTTGATCTCTGTGCTTCAGTGATTAGATTGGGAGGGACCCTTGATCCAAGCCAGGCTAATTAGAAACTTACTGAGATCTAGTCATTCAGAGTTGGGGTTATCATTACTGTTTTCTGTGCCTTTTTTGTGGAAAAGTTAGCCAGAGACAGCAGCCCTCCCGATGGCAGAAGAGTGGGAAGCTAAGTATAGCAGAGCCCTAGGGACACTGTGCTTCTGGAATCAGCTGAATATCTGACTTTGCAGTTTTATGAGTGAATAAAATACTTCCTCCACACCCCTTTTACCTACATTAATTTCATTTGAATTTACAACCATTTGCAACCAAAAGAATCCAGTCTTTCAAAGTCCGGTTTTAGCAAGAATATTTTTTCATGCACACCATCATTTTCATCTCTTATGGTTTGTTTTTTCTTATTTATTTGAAATATTAATTCTTAGGACCCATTAGTGATGAATGGCAAATTTTGTTTATTTCATGATACACCAGATTTAAAAGAAAATATTCTTAGTCCATTGCATACGAGGTTATGTGATATTTCTAGCATTCAGACCCACTGAGGCAGTTTGCATTTGAACTCGATATAAGCAATGTGTACATACATCCTTGGCCAGTCTTTTGGAACAAACCATGAAAAATTTTGGAGAGTTTCAAATGTCTACTTAAACGTAGACATATCGTGTTGATAGTTCTGAATCTAAGGTAATTGGCCCTCATCATACTTAATGTACTTCATTTATGTTCTTTAAAATATCCTTATTCGTGGGTATGCTGATAATTTACTTTTCCTAGGAAATGATGGCGTTTGACTCCCATTTCTGCTACTTACTGGCTGTGTGACCCTGAGTATGTTTCCTAATTTCTCTGTGTCTGTTTCCTCATCTCTAAGTTTAGGGTGATAATTGTCCCTGTTTTGCAAGAAGGTTGTAAGGATTAAATGAAGTATCTGTAAAGGGGTTAGAAGAGTGCCTGAAACTTAGCGAGGGGTATCCAACTGCTTGCAGTCACTATTGTCACATCCATTTTCTTAGTTGAAATTGCATTTGATAGGGTGAGGAGGGGTATATAAAAGATAGCCTTAAAAAGTTTCTCATGAGGAATAATCTTTTTAATGTGCTGTTGGATCCTATTAGCTAGGATCTTGTTGAGAATCTTGGCATCCATGTTCATCAGGGATATTTGTCTGAAATTCTCCTTTTTGATGGGGTCTTTGCCTGGTTTGGGGATCAGGGTAATGCTGGCTTTATAGAAAGAGTCTGGCAGTTTTCCTTCTGTTTCTATTTTTTGAAACAGTTTCAAGAGAATAGGTATTATTTCTTCCTTGAGTGTTTGATAGAATTCCCTAGGGAATCCATCCGGTCCTGGACTCTTGTTTTTTGGGAGGTTTTTGATCACTGCTTCAATCTCATTACTAGATATTGGTCTATTCAGGTTGTCAATTTCTTCCTGTTTCAGTCTTGGAAGAATATGGGTTTCCATAATTTTCTCCATTATGCTTCCATTAGAAAGGAGAAATATCCAACTTTTGTATCAACATGCTCCATTATGCCTCCATTAGAAAGGACAAATATCCAACTTTTGTATTAACATGGATGGGACTGGAAGAGATTATGCGGAGTGAAATAAGTCAAGCGGAGAGAGTCAATTACTTTATGGTCTCACGTGCTGAGCATAAAGAAAAACATGGAGGGCATTGTGAGAAGGAAGGGAAGGGGAAATGGGGGGAAATCAGAGGGGGTGATGAACCATGAGAGACTGTGGACTCTGAGCAACAATCTTAGGGTTTTGGAGGGGGGTGTGGGGGGTTGGGCGAGCCTGGTGGTGGGTATTGAGGAGGGCACGTATTGCATGGAGCACTGGGTATGGTGCATGAACAATGAACCTTGTAACACTGAAAAAATAAAATAAACATATTTGGTAGACAAAGAAAAGTTTCTCACAGCCATTGTCATGAGTGATGGGAATAATGAATTAATTAAATTGAATGGATGAGAATTTCGTTAGTTATGTACCATAAGGTCATTCATTTCCAGTGCATCTTCCTTAGCATGTGTTTTGCCTAGGATAGGGACTCAATATGGGTCAAATAAGATTGATTCTCGGTAGCACATAACCAAAGCACACATAATAACCTTGTTTACCTTATGATATTGGGAAATCGGGGTCCTCACAGGTGACTGTGTTAGGTAATTATAGTTATCACCTCTGCAAGTAAAGCTTTGACAATAGCAACAAAAATTTATCCATAAAATGAAAGAGTTTCTACAATGAATTATAGCTTCCTTTGCCATCTTAAATAATATTTTGAACACAATTTTGTTTTGTGTAAGATTGCTTAAGGTTATCTTTTTATGCTATTATTGAATCATGTGGACAAAAGTGGTGTCTTAAGATGTCCTTACAAATCCCAGCAAGCTGGACTTTATGAATACTGTGTCAGTTGCTATATTATTTTCTGTCTTGTTGAAAGTGTGTTTTAGCTTCCCTTTTCTTCCTTATTTTTTGTATAATAGCCTATGTACCAAGATATGAAATAACTAAAAGTATTCATAGTGTGTCTAAAATAAGAGTAAGATATGGGGTGCCTGGGTGGCTCAGTTGGTCAAGCATCTGACTCTTGATTTCAGCTCTAGTCATGATTGCTGGGTTGTGGGATCAAGCCCCGCTTTTGGCTCCCTGCTCAGCAGGGAGTCTGCTTGAGATTATCTCCCACTACTCCTCCCCTTGCTCACTTGCTCTCTTTTTCTCTGTCTCTCAAATAAATAAATAAATAAACCTAAAAAATAAAATAAGAGTAATTAAGTCATTAGTGAGTATACTTTTCTAAGACTAAAACACATTATTTGGTTTCTATTATACATTTTAGTGTCTCAGGGATCTATTTGGGTTCTCATTTACCCTAATCCTGCCACCTTGCCCCTTGAATTCCACATATGGGTTTGTTAAAAAAAATGTTCTTGATCTGAATGAACTATTGTTATGAGGCATCTAATAATTTCACAAGTTGCAACTGAGGGGTACTGTATTCATTGTTAGTTTTTAAAATAGGTGATATGGATCATTTGTCTTTTCTTTGATTATGTATAAACAGGAAAACATTAGGACTTAAAGTTAACAAATTCCTAAATAATATCTATAATATGCCACTTGGATATGCAGTAGGGTTTTTATTATTATAAAAATTTAATTTTTGATACAAATTGTCTTGGTATTATGGTCTTTATTAAATATTCAATATGACCAAATTCATATTTTATTCTTTTAAATTTATAATGTAGTCCGCTTTTATAGTGACTTAAATATAAGGTAGGATTTGAGGAAAAGGCTTCACCTAGACCTTTTGTAAGGTTAATTAGTGATAATGAGAAAAAAAATGAATCTATCATTTGTGGTCAACTGTATACTAGAGAAGTGAATATCCTTTGCTTTGAAATGCAAGCCATTATCTAAAACAAAGGCTGAGAGAAGTAAGTGACACCTATAATATACATGTATTGATGTAGGGCATGATGTAGGCTTGATGTAGAGCTTTGAATTTTTTTTCTCATCATTTGAGTTTTAGGCAACAGCAATGAGGGTAAATGGCATTTTCTTAAATGATGGTATGTTTCAGAGAAGTCTTTCACAATATGGAGAAGTCAACTTTCACCATTAGTGAAAGGGGTCTTCACCAAAGGGGTCTGATCTTGTCACCTATAAGTCACATAATTCTCATTTTATATTAATAGAAGTTATGCCTAATTATCAAGGATAGAGTAGATTTCTAAATTATAGTCTCTTATAAAAGAGTTATTCACTCTTATATAAAGAGTTATACACTCTTATAAAAGAGTGTATAACATTAACACTGGTGAATGTTAAGAAAGCAACTCTTCGGATGTTGAGATAAAAATATGTCCCTCTAGTGGAGGGACACAACTGAGTAATTTTGACTCAAGTGACCTATACTGAGAAATAGATTTAATAGTAGAAAGATTGTGGATTGATGGAGTCCTGCCAGGCAAGAACAGGAAGTTCAGAGCATTAACAGTAACTGGAGGAATATAGGACATGATGTTATTCCCAGAATTATCAGGAAGAGAAAATATAATAGAGGGGGAAATGTAGTGCGAACTGTTTCCCTCCCTTACCTCTCTGGATGTATAAATTAATGTTTTCTTAAACAGGGTTTTTATATCAGAATTCTCTCGTGAAACATTCAGTGTTTTATAGGCTGTCATCTAATGAGAAATGAACCAAAAGCTTTTGTTTATTTTTGTAGTAGTCACCATGTCTTCAACATATAATTGTCTGAAGCCTATTTGTGGGTTTCTAAGAAAATGGACTGCTTCATTTCTGTGATAAAGCCAAGAGTACACAGTGATCTTCCATTTTAAAGTTCAGATAAGAATATCTTCTAGTCCTTAGAAGTAAGCTAAGGGTCTCTCTGTCTAATAGAATTACTACTTCATGGAATTGCTGGTTTAGGAAGTAAAGGATCTTGGTTCTCTTCCCTTCTTCCTTTTCCTCTTTTCCCTCCTACCTGTGACCTGCCCCACACTTTCTCTCCCCTTCTTCTTTCTCCTTCCTTCCCACTCCCTCTCTTCCTCCATGTTTCCTTTACTTCTGCCTCCTTTTCCCCAGCTTAGTTCCTATAACATCGCTAAAAAAGTGTTCTAAATTTTAAATTTGAAATTTTTATGATAGAAAAATGCATCTGACATTTAATCTGATTCTTTAAAAATAGAATTGCAGATTCAATTTCTTATAATAAATTGCTACTATTTTATTGACTTTATGTTTTTAGGACTTAGCTGGGACTTAGCAAGCGTCATCTGAATTTGGTGGTAACAGGAGAATCAACTGACTATTGAACCAACAAAAGAAAACACCAAACAACCTATATGTCTTCCATATGTGATGCAATACGGATTGAGAAGAGTTTAAAAACTACCACTGATGTTTTTCTGTACTGAGTGCTAAAAGGGATTTAGATGAGTTTGTGGTGCACTATACTGTTTTTAAGGGGAATTTTAAGGAGGGTGATCATCAGGCCACAAGCACTCCTATGAAAAATGCAGAGTTCTC
Organism: Procyon lotor; assembly: GCA_028646535.1. Classification (NCBI taxonomy): domain Eukaryota; kingdom Metazoa; phylum Chordata; class Mammalia; order Carnivora; family Procyonidae; genus Procyon; species Procyon lotor. The sequence goes on from CM053603.1 coordinate 27,819,396, forward strand.
AGTTGTATAAACTTGACTTCTGAGTAAATATGGCCTTTGTCTTTGAACTCAGGAATTGTAACTGCGCCATCACCTCCTGTATGATCTAATCATTTCTGGGCTTTTGGGTATATAAATCATACATTCTGACATTTGGTAGCACAGATGCTTTCCTTAGCATCTGATTTTCTTTTAAGGATATAGACTGATTTCCTACATAGGCATTCTTAGAAAATATAAGACTCACTAATATCATTAAGTCAGTAAATTGTGTGTGTGTGTGTGTGTGTGTGTGTGTGTGTGTGTGCGTTTTAAGTAATTATACACTTAAAAGAACTTGATCCAACCTGAACCTAAATTCTCTCTGCCCTTTCAAATTCTGGGCTGATTTTATTTAAATTAGTGACTACTGATTGGGTTAAATATGTACCATGTGTTCATCAAATGTCGGTTTAAAGAGAGGACCACTAAACAGTCTCTAATGATCTCTAATTTCCTGGAACCTAGAGCCTATCTCTCTCTTCAGTGAAAAGAATAAAAAAAATTGGGAGATGCCTGGGTGGCTCAGTGGGTTGCGTGCCTGACTCGATTTTGGCTGAGGTCGTGATCTCCGGGTTGTGAGATTAAGCCTCGCCCCAGGGGTTCTGACCTCAACGGGGAGTCAGCTTGAGATTCTCCCTCTCCTCTGCCCACCCCCACTCTCTCTCTCAAATAAATAAATCTTTAACAAAAATGGAAGTTGAATAGAAAATTGGGAACAATAGCAGTCTTTTAGATACCAGTAGACTTGCCTTCACAGTTACTCAGTAGCAGTAACCTCTGTGTACCTTCTGTGGGCTTGTCTCGTTTCAGGTATAGTCTTAAAATCTGTAGTCAGTAATGTGAAGTGGTTTCCAAGATAAACTGTAAAATGCAAAGGAACAAGGAGGGGAACAAGTATACATACATACACACAAATGAACACACACATAATTTTGTGTATACATATACATTATGTATACAAACAGATTTGATGTCTCTGAAAGGATGCATAAGAAATTGGCAATGAGATTGCCTTTAGAATGAGTCAGGGGAGGAAGATGAATTAATTTTCACCGTATGTACTTATTTAAATTTAAAAAGAAGTTTAAGTGCCTTCCTGGGGCGCCTGGGTGGCTCAGTCCTTAAGCGTCTGCCTTCGGCTCAGGTCATGATCCCAGAGTCCTGGGATCGAGCCCCACATCGGGCTCCTTGCTCGGCAGGAAGCCTGCTTCTCCCGCTACCATTCCCTCTGCTTGTGTTCCCTCTCTCGCTGTGTTTCTCTCTGTCAAATAAATAAAATCTAAAAAAAAAAAAAAAAAAGTGCCTGCTTTCCTACAACTATAGTAAGCTGATATTAAAGTTGATCTTCTCAATCAGATGTCTCCTAATTATACAGCAAGTCTGAAATAAATTGCTTACCTCAACACCTTGGTGAGAATCATATCTCTCTGTGTGTGTATAATATATATTACACATATACACACATATATGTAACATATGCATGCATGTATGTAATATATATGCATGTATATTACATATAAGGCATATAATATAGATATTATATATATATATCGGTATACTCTGGTCATTTTCTGTCACATTATATAATGTGACAGAAAAAAAAATATATATAATGTGACAGATAGAAAATGACCAGAGAATACTGATAATTAGGGTCTAAGTATTGGCTTTGTCACTCTAGGTCTATTGAGGCTGCTCTGAGAAGGAAATATAGAAGATTCTGAAGTCAATAAGACATTTTTATAAAACCAACTTTAAGTTTGTGTATATGTATGTCTCACAGGAATCTTAAGGAATGTCTGAGCATATTAAATAATATACAGGGATACTATACTCTATTTAAACCTCCAATAGCAACTAATGCTCTTAGTTTGAAAGAAAATTTTGAAGAACTAATGAGAAAACATATGGTTTTTAGTAGGTAGATACGGTTGAGTAAAAAACCACCCATAAGAATAAATTAAGAAGCATTTATTTGGCTCCTAATTCTACTGGGCAGTTCTAATGTGCTGGTCGCCCCCATGTGTTTACAGTCATTTGAGAGCCAGAAAATGGTAGGTTGGCTCCACTCTTGAGTTTGGGGTCTTGCACATGTCTGGGACCTCAACTGGTAGAATTACCTGGTTGACCTCTTACCTACATTGTCTCTCTTCCTCCTGAGGTTGTTCTCATGGCCAAGACAGAGTCCTCAAAGACAAAGTAACAGCTCACATGACCTCTTGAGGCCCAAACTAGTGGTTGCACTTGCTTCTTTTGCTGCATTTTGTTGGCCAAGCATGCCATAGTCAGCTCAGGTGCCTCGCCCTGGGGAAATAGATTCCACTTCGCTGTGGACAGCCTTCAAAACCATTATGCCAGGGATATGGGTCCTAAAAAGGTAACCATATGACCACATGGTTTTGAGCTGTGGGCCAAGGACCCTGGGTTGGGTGAAATATATATATTTTTAAAGTAAAAACATGTTTCTCCATTTTGAAAAAGAGTAACATTCAACTTTGGTTTGAGAATGTATCATAGTAATTTCATATCATTTATTTACTTTCACCTTCTTGTACCACAGTAATAATACTGTCATTTATTGAGCACTCATAATATGCCAAATACTCTACAACTCATAAGGTATTTTATATACATTCACTTTTTTAAAAAGGATTTTACTTATTTGACAGAAAGAGAGAGAGCATAAGCAGGGGGAGTGGCAGGTGGAGGGAGAAGCAGACTCCCCGCTGAGCAGGGAGCCTGATGTGGGGCTCAATCCCAGGATTCTGGGATCATGACCTGAGCCGAAGGCAGACGCTTAGCCACGTAAGCCACCCAGATACCCTACTTTTCATTTTAACATGACAATATAAAATCTATATCTTCCCTATTTTCCAGACAAGTACACTAAGGGTCATCAGTTGACAGTAAGTGGCAGATCCCACCACTGATTCCAGATTTCTGTGACTATAAAATTCAGACCTTTCCATAGTACAATGTAGTCCCATTATCTGGGATTAATTTTTATGAATTCCAATATTGGTGCACTGCATTGGGGTCAGGGATGGGAGATAAGAGATAATGAAAGAGGAAATAATGTAAATAATATGGATAATCCAACAACCATTTTATTCAGTAACTATGCATTTTTATAGGAACTCTGAACTACAAATCTATTAGCTCAGGTCATTAGAGCTCCCAAATGTACGTGAGGCTGGTGTGTTTCTGATACTTTTGTCTCCCCTTAGTAATATGGCTATAAATGCAAGCTAGCTTCTTTATCTCATGTTAAATAGGGAGAAAAATGATTGAATTAGTGATAGAGGAAAAATTCTATATCTTGTACAGACTGAATTGTAATTCCATCTCTGGTAGGCTGCACTACTCAGGACTTTTCAAAGATAATTCTGAGTATACATACTTTTCATTTTAAGAACAAAGTTCTGACATTAAATCTCACATGGTTGCAAATTCAGTTAACTTTGTTTTATTATAATCTGAAGAAGTGGATTTTAATGTTTGTGTAATAAAAGGCCTCTCTAAAGTGGAATTAGAATATTTATTCTGCAATCTTCAGGTGTGCTAATATAGTTAAGCCTATCCAAAAAATAAATGACATAACTATCATAGTGCTACTGCAATGCTATGAAAACCCTACTCAACCCATTTTGTAGAAGAACTAGATTTTGCTTTGTGTTTTACAAATGAGTCGCTAGTTAATTTATAAAAATATATTCTGCAGGAAGGTGATAGTGCTGTTATTAATTACACTTAGCTGTTCATTATCATAAAGTTAACATCAAGCTCAATATATAAATCAAAGTGAACAGACACAATTATCACAGCATTTTGTTTTTAATACTTTTTAATACTTTTTAATAAATTTTTATTGAAATACAGTTTACATAGAGAAATATATATGCACATGAAAGTGTACAGCTCAATATATTTTCACAAACTCGACAATCCTGTGGGAAGTGTATTTGTTTATTTTTGTTTGCTTGTTTTTTAAAGATTTTATTTATTTATTCAAGAGAGAGCAAGCACAAGTGGGCAAAGAGTCAGGCAGAGAGAGGGGGAAGCAGGCTCCCTGCTGAGCAAAGAGCCTGATGCGGGGCTCGATCCCAGGACCCTGAGATCATGACCTGAGCCAAAGGCAGAGGCTTTAACCCACTGAGCCACCCAGGCACCCCCGGAAGTGTATTCCTAAGCAAGCACATCACAAAACCCTCATGCTTCTTTCCAGACATGAATCCACCCACTTCCCAAAGTATCCATGATCCTGACTTTGAATAGTATAGATTAATTTTTTCTACATTGTACTTCATATAATGGAACCGTATAGTATGTACATTTTAGTGTGTCTGACTTCTTTTCCTAATTAATTATTTTTATTGAAGTATAGTTGACATGAATTAATGTATTAATTTCAGGTATATAGTATGATTTGACATTTATATACATTACACAATGATCATCATGGTAAGTGACCATCTGTCACAATATAAAGCTATTACAGTGTTATTGACTAGGTTCCTTATATTTTACATCCCCATAACTTACATATTTTATAAGTAGAAGTTTTTACCCCCTAATCCTCCTGAACTATTTCCCTCATCTCCCCACCATCCTCCCCTCTGGCAACCACCAGTTTGTTTTCTATATTTATATTTCTTTTTATTTGTTTATTCATTTGTTTTGATTTTTAGATCCCACATTTAAGTGAGATCATATGGTATCTGTCTTTCTCTGTCTGACTTATTTCACTTTGTGTAATATCTTCAAGATCCATGTGTTGTCACAAATGGTAAGATCTCATTCTTTTTATGGCTGAGTGGTATTCCATTTTATATACATACTATATCTTTTTCATCCATTCATCTGGCAGCAGACACGTGTTGCTTCCATATCTTAGTTATTGTGAATAATGCTGAAATGAACATAGAGGTATGTATATCTTTTCTAATGAGTGTTTTTGTTTTCTTTGGATGAATGCCTAGAAATGGAATTGGATTGCATGATCTTTTTATTTTTAATTTTTTGAGGAATCTCTATACTGTTTTCCATAGTGACTGCACTAATATACAGTCCAACCAACAGTATATTAGTGTTCTCTTTTCTCCAGATACTCAACAACACTCGTTCTTTCTTGTTTCTATTTTATTTTTATTTTGTCATTCTGACAGGTGTGAGATAGTGTCTCACAGTGGTTTTGATTTTCATTTCCCCTATGATTAGTGAGGTTGAACATCTTTTGATGTGTTTGTTGGCCATCTGTATATCTTCTTTGAAGAACTATCTATTTAGATCCTCTGCCCATTTTTTAATCATGTTGTTTGGTCTTATTCTTGTTGTTAAATTGTATGAGTTCTTTATATATGTTAGAAATGAACACCTTATTGAATATATCATTTGCAAACATCTTATTTAGTACATTGCCTTTTCATTTTGTTGATTTTTTTTTTTGCTGTGCAATCATTTTAGTTTGATATAGTTTCAGTAGTTTATTTTGCCTTTGCTTCCCTTGTGAGAGGAGGCAGATTCAGAAAAAGATTGCTAAAGCCTATGTCCAAGAATTTATTCCTTGTGTTCTTTTAGGATTTTTATGGCTTCAGGTCTTATAATTAAGTCTTTTTTAAGGTTTTTGTTCAATTTCAGTTAGTTAACATGCAGTATAATATTAGTTTCAGGTATATAATTTAGTGATTCAACACTTTTTTATACAACACCTGGTGCCCATCACAACAAATGCGTTCCTTAATCTGCATCACCTGTTTAACCCATTCCCCTACCCACCTCCCCTCTGGTAACCATCAATTTGTTATCTATAATTAGGAAACAATGAATGAGCATAGGAATAAAAAGGAGAGAGGTAAACCAAAAATAGACTCTTAACTATAGGTAGCTTGTTAATGCATGTTGGGTTTGTGTGCATAGTGTAAGACAGGAGTCTAGTTTCTTCTTTTGCACGAAGTTGTCCAGTTTCCCCAACACCATGTACTGAAGAGATCATCTTCTTCCCATTGTATATTCCTGGCTCCTTTGTCATAGTTTAATTGATAGTATAAGCATGAGTTTATTTCTGGGCTCTCTTTTCTATTCCATTAACCTATGTATCTATTTTTGTGCCAGTACCATACTGTTTTGATTATTATAGGTTCATAGTAGAGTTTGAAATCTGGGATTGTGATACCTCCAGTTTTGTTCTTTCTCAAAATTGCTTTGGCTATTCTCTGGTTTTTATACACATTTTAGCATTATTTGTCCTATCTGACTTCTACTCAGCATTGAGTTTATAAGTTGATCCATGAGAGTTCATATCATGGCAGATGGCTCATTCTCATTGCTAATGAATGGATATTCCATTATTAATCCATTCCACTAGGGTGAACATCTGTGTAATATCCAGTTTGGGGCTGTGAGAAATAATGCTGCTATGAATACTTGAATACTTGTTGTTTTATAAATGTGTGCCCATTTCTGTTGTGAATATACTTAGGAATGGAATTTTTGGGACATGGACTGTGCATGTTTTCAACTTTGGTAGAAAATGTCAGTTTTCAAAAGTGGTTGCTTCTTCACACTCACACCAGAAATATATGACAGTTTCTAACACTTGCTATTTTCTACCTCTTTCTTTTTAGACAGTGTGATTACCTCTTACCTAAAATACTGTAATAATTGAAGTTTCCTATGATTAATATGTATAATGGATTGCAAGGTTTTAGGTTAGCAATTCCAAGAAGATAACTATTTAAAAAAAATCCTCTGATTATTACAGGGAAGATCCAATGCAACCCACCTTTATGAAACAGAACGCAAAAAGTTATAGATTTAACTTAAAAGTGAAGGCAGCTGGTTTGTGTTCATTTTTTGGCCTTCTTCCTCCTCTTATCAAATAGTAATGGCTAACTCATGCTTTATATTCATTAAAAGAAACTTTTTAATTCAATAATCTTTCCTTTTTATCAGTGTATTCAATGACTTTAGTTTTCTTTCCTAAATATGATCATGGTCTGATGAAAGTTAGAAAACAATCCTTTCAGAGCAGTCTGTGCATTACAGTCTTACCACCAATTCTGTGTAGAAGAAACATCTGTGGTTTCCTTTTCTTAGCATATGCTTAAGTTTCCTTATACATGCAAGTTCTCCTTTTGTAACTCAAGAAATAAAGCATTTCTCAAATAGTAGGCCTCTAGAGAGTGTGTGATTTTTGGAGAATTAAAGTTTTTATCAATATTTAATTAGGGAGTTATGATTTATATAGTCAATAGTAACATTTTTGTGAATTGCTCAATAAATTATAAATGGATAAGAAAAGTTAAAATAATACAAGTTATAGGAAGACAGTATTTATTATTCTACATAAACAATGGTGGTAAGACTTTAAAAGTTGGTGTTTCTCAGTTGTATGTATTGTGTTGCAAATGGCCATTTTCAAATGTTATTCACGATTGTGTTTAGTTATATGAGTTAGTTCATTTCTGTAACCTTAACAGAAAAGTCAAAAGAAGTATTATATCTTGTACATTTTAACCACTAATTATTTTAATTATTCCTTTAAATAGTCATTTAAAAGGAGACTATTCATATTCATATGCAAGTCATGACTTTTTTGAATAGTGTATTTTAGAAATACCATCTTTTAACTGACCTAGACAAGCAAAGGAATTTAGTGAAGGCAAAGTGATCAACATAAATGAGGAAAGGGATAATGACAAAAGAAGGGATAATGAAAAAGTAGTTGTCCTAGAGGAAGTGATCTCAGCAAGCAAACTTTACATGAAAGGGACTCTTGGAGATATCTCATGACACTGAAAGCTTAAGGTTCAAATGTTGCAAGATGATTCATACTTAGAAAGGAGCATGAGAATTTGCCAAGACAGAAAAGATGTTGGCTCAGGATTGTAAGTTTTGTAATGAGAAGGGGAAGGCAAGCACTACTTGAATTACCCTTGATATAATTTTTTTAATAAATAAATAAAACATTTGTCTTACTTAGCTTGGGCTGCCATAACAAAATACCATAGACTGGGTGATTTAAACACAGAAATTTGTTATTCTCAGTTCTGGAGGTGCTGGCAAGGTAGGTTTACTTCTGATGTGTCTCTTATTTTTTAAGTGAGCATCATCTTCCTGTATAATCACATGGATTCTTGTTTGTGAACTTGCACTAAGGAGAGAGAGAGCTCTTTTTGTCTCTTTTTTTTTAATTTAATTTTATTTTTTCAGTGTTCCAAGATTCATTGTTCATGCACCACACCCAGTGCTCCATGCAATATGTGACCTCCTCAATACCCACCACCAGGCTCACCCAACCCCTCCCCTTCTCCCCTCCAAAACCCTCAATTTTTTTCTCAGAGTCCACAGTCTCTCATGCTTCATCTCCCCCTCTGATTTCTCCCAACTCACCCTTCCTTTCCTTCTCCCAATGTCCTCCATATTTTTCCTTATGCTCCACATGTAAGTGAAACCATATGATAATTGACTCTCTCTGCTTGAATTATTTCACTCAGCATAATCTCTTCCAGTCCTGTCCATGTTGATACAAAGGTGGGTATTCATCCTTTCTATTGGAGGCATAATATTCCATTGTATATATATAGACCATATCTTTTTATCTTCTTAAGGGCAATCCTAATCAGTCCTAACATATCAGGGCCCCACTTAAGCTATCCATTTTAAGAATAGAGACACATTTATGCATCCATTCACAGCCCCTAGAGGTCAAAAGTAACCCCATGGACATTAACTACCTCACCCTTCCAGAAATTAAGTGGCTACTTGTAGGAATTTCAGACTGTGATGTCTCAAAAAAGTTTTCAGGAAGGAAGCAAAAGGGATATGAAGTGTGGCAAAAATTTCTCATTAAAGGAATTCCTGGAGTTATTTAGTGACTTTAAAAGGGTAAAGGATAAAATGTTAGAAAGGGATCCACGCTTGGAAAGGAGTGAGTCACTGTGAGCTTGAACCATCAAAGCTTGGAAGAAACCATCATCATATCAGTAACTGGAGTTCAAAGATGGGACAAGGAAGATTTAAAGTGCTATTGAACAGGTATCTCATATATTATCATTTTATATGTGTGTGTGTGTGTGTGTGTATTGTTTATCTCTACATTTTATAAGAATATGACCATCAAAGAGAATTAGATGAGCAGAACCTGCGATTCCTAGATTAAGTTTGTGGCCCCTGAAAGGTCTAAAGTTATCCCAGGCTTGTAGAATCCCATGGCTCTCAGCAGAAGTAAAAGCAAATTCTCTGTGGTACAAATTATTCTCAGGGTAGCGACTCACATTCCCAATAGATTAAAGTCAATCCACAGGAGCTCATAAAGCACCATAAGTGAGAGTTGGCAAAAGCAAGCAAGCAATCAAATTTAGATACCTAAATATTTGATACAGGAATATCAAATATAGAATATAAATTACTGTGTGAACACTTTGAAGAAATGAAAGATGTAATGAAATGAGTAAGCAATGTTGAAATTATCAAAAATAACCAGATATTTGATAAGTAAAAGTCTATTTTCCCCTCTGGTATGCCCAGCTTTTTAACATTGGGACTGTTCTAGAAGACAAAGATACATGATTTCTATATATAAATACATACAGAAAATAATTGGAAAACTATTAGGGGAATGATATCACCAAGATTGCAATGTTGTTGTTCCTGACTTTGCTCCCCTCACAAGAAGGAGAACTAACAGCTATTCAAAAATAAGACATCCTTGAAAGAATCCTAGAACACAGGGGGTGAGGCTAAAGCACCTGGCATCACAGAGAACAAGACAGGCTGCATTAGAAGGGTAAGAGAAGCAGCTACGTGTTGACCCCATTGTTCATCCCCCAGGCCAGGCAAACACCATGTAGAGAGGTCTTCCTTGAGCCTTCATTGTATCAAATTCAATTCAAAAAGAGAACCCCAGGAGTACAACCAATAATCAGCATTATGGCTTGCTTTGCAGCAGTCCCTATTCCAATTTTGCACCACATGAATTGCAAGGGTATCTGCAGGGAATCTGACTGTGACAGAGAAGAAGGGAGGGGCTTGTAAGAAACAGTACATGGATCATACCTGCAGTACCCAAGTTATAATCCCAACCAGCAGCTTTGTTCAGAACTGGGTTGGGAGCTCACTTTAACCAGGGAAGTCAGCTGAGTACAGATGTGCCTGGTTTGGATCCTCAAACAAAAAGGTTTACCTGCCCTGGAGGTTTGCCTGTATCTGGGCAAGAAGCTGAATCTCAGCCCCAGACACTATGGAAAGTATCTTCTGGCACCATCTGACTGGAAGGGCTGGCAACTTCTGGAAGCTGTGTGGCCCTGTGGCCCTTCAGCTAAGAGGAGGGGAGCCAGAGCAGATTGCTCCAAGGGCAAAGCCAGTACGAGATGTGAAGATTTGCTGTAAGATGTACAAACAGGGCAATTAATTCAAAGCTTGGGCCAAGGCTAACTCTCAGCCCCTGCAAACTGGAGAGCCTGTTTGGGAAATTGAGAGTATTCTGGAGGGGCCCTTCCCTCTTTTACCCAGGCAAGATAGCCCTCACCTGCTGTGGTGTCTTTACTCTATCTGACCAGAAGGTCTGATAAGAACTCCTGGAAGCTGTGTGACCTAGTGTCACAAGCTGAGAGAAGAGTGAGCAGAGCTCATGGTTTGCAGAACAAAGCCAGTGGCCCTGTTTGTCTAGGGTTCTTAGGGTGCAGTTTGGCTGAGATAAGACAGCAAACAAAAAGCTTTACCAGCTTTAGAGGAGAACATGCCTCAATATAATAAAGGCTATACATAATAAGCCCATAGCTTCATCACATCAGGATTCCAATGACATTCTTTACAGAAATAGAAAGAAAAGAATACTAAAATTTATATAGAACCACAAATGACCCTGAATAGCCAAAGGAATCCTAAGAAAGAAGAAACAAGGAGGAGGCATCCTACTTTCTGATTTCAAGCTATACTATAAAGCTATAGTCATCAAAACAGTATGGTACTGTCACAAAAACAAATAGACAAATAGAACAGAATTGAGAGCCCAGAAATTAACCCCAGCATATACAGTCAACTAATGTTTGACAAGGGAGCCAAGAATACTGAATGGAGAAAAGGCAATCTTTTCAACAGATGGTGCTGGAATAATTGGATACTCATATGTAAAGCAATTAAATGGTACCCATATCTTACACCACTCACAAAAATTAACATGGATTAAAGACTTAAATGTAAGACCTGAAACTATTAAATTTCTAGAAGAAAATGTAGGAATAAATTTCCTTGACATGGGTCTTGGTAATGATTTTTTGGATATGACACACCTAAAGCATAAGTAACAAAATAAAAAAAGAAACATCAAACTAAAAAGTTTCTGCGCAGCAAATGAAAACATCAATAAGGTGAAAAGACAACCTATAGGATGTGGAAAATATTTACAAACCATAAATCTGATGAGGGGTTAATATCCAAATATATAAAGAACTAAAATAAATAAATAGCAAAAAAACCCATATAACCCAGTTTAAAAATAGGCAAAGAAACTGAATGGACATTTCTTCTAAGAAGACATACAAATGGCCAACAAATACATGAAAAGGTGTTCAACATCATTAGTCATCAGGGATATGCAAATCAAAGCCATAATATCACCTTGCACCTGTTGGATTGGCTATTATGGAAAATACAAAAGCATTGGCAAGGATGAGAAAGAAAGGGAACCCTTCTGCAGTATTGGTAGGAAGGTAAACTGATGGAGCTGCTATAAAAAACAATATAGAAGTTACTAAAAGCTATTAAATATAATTACCATATGATAGAGCAATTCTACTTCTATGTATTTATCTGAAAGAGTTGACATTGGAATTTTCAAAATATATTAACACTTCCATGTTCACTGCAGCATTATTTGCTGTAACCAAGACAGGGGAGCAACCTAAATGTCCATTAACAGATAAATGGATAAAGAAAATGTGATGTGCTTATACATTGGAGTCCTATTTAGCCTTAGAAAGAAATCCTGCCATTTGTGACAGCATGGACGAACCTGGAGGACATCAGGCCAAAGGAAATAAATCAGACACGGAAGGCCAAGTACTACATAATACCACTTATGTAAGGAATTTAAAATAGTCAAATGCATAAAAGCAGAGAGTGGTATGGTGGTTGTCAGGAGCGGGAAGAAGGAGGAAACAGGGAGGTATAAAGTTTCAGTAATGCTACATTAGTTAGTCCGCAATATCTTGAGTACATCCCAGTCCCTGTAGTTACTGATGCTGTTTTGTATTCTTAAAAATTTGCTAAGAGGATACATCTCATGTGTGTGGTGTTTTTATCACATATAAAAATAATGATAAGTAAAGAAGATGAGAAGAAACTTTTGGAAGTGATACATATGTTTATGGCATAGTGATGATTTCATGGACGTACATTTACCTCCAAACTCATTGAGCTGTATACATGAAATATGTAGAACCTTCTATATGGCAATCATACTTAAATGAAGTGATTAAAAAAATCTTTATGTAGTTTTCCACATTAATTTGTTTAAGGATAAGAACCACATGATTTCAATAGATCTCAAATAAGCATCTAATACTTTCCACACTTATTTGTAATAAAACTTTTATCAAGCTATGGATAGAAAGAAATTTCTTTAATCTCTTAAGGAGTACCCCCAAAAAAAAAAAAAACCTACAAAACCCTACAGCAAACATAATTCTTAACTGTAAGTCAGTAGAAGCATTAACTTTAAAACTAGGAAATAAGCCAAAGATGCTTCTTTTACTGCAACTATGCAAATCTATACTGGAGGTCACAGAAAGAGCAGTAAGGAGAGAAAGAGATACAAAGAGTATAAGGGGGGAAAAAGAGTATAAGGATTGCAAAGGAAAAAAATGCTCTCATCATTTTTTGGCATGTAAATATAACAATAGAATTTAGTAAGGTTGGTATAATACCAACAATTAAAATTTGCATTTATATACAACAGCCAAAAATTTATAAAACATAATTTTGAAAGAAAAATATTATATTAGCAACAAAGAATATATGGTACTTAGTAATAAATGCAACAATAAATGTGCAAGACTTACGTGGTGAAAATTGTAACATTCTATTAATTTATCTTAAAACATAAATTAAAATAATTATTTTTATAAATAGGGTTAATATTGTAAAAATGTTAATTCTTCCAAGTTGATCTATAGATTAAATGAAATTTTAATCCAAATCTCAACAGACTTTTGAGAAAAGCTTTACAAGCTTGTTTTAAATTTTAATGGAAGATCATATACCCCAGAATAGCCAAGAGACTTGTAAAGAAAAAAGAGAATAGTGAACATATTAACTCTACCAGGTAGGAAGAATGATAATAAATTTTCAGTAATTAGCTTAGATTAGTATGATAGGCAAATTGACCAATGGAACAGATTCAGAAGAGCCCCAACTTTAATGGCACTTTCATACATGTAGGGCCTTTGCAAATTAATGGAGAAAAGATGAACCTTTCAGTAAATGATGCTGGAACAATTCATTATCCAAACAGAAAGACAAACAAACAACAAACAATCCAACAAGATGGGATTCCTATCCATGCTCATATACAAAATCAGTACTTGAATTAGAAACTTAAATGCAAAGATAGCATTTACAATTTTAGAACACAACATTTAAAGTGTCTTCATAGCTTTAGGATTTAAAAAATTTTAACAAAAAATTGTTAACCATTGGACTAGCTTCTTGAGGCTACTGTAACAAATTACTACAAACTGGGTGACTTACAACACAGAAATTTATTCTCTTGCAGTTTTGGAATTTGAAATCAAAGTGTCTGCAGGGCTGTGTGCATTCCGAAGCCTCCAGGGAAGGGTAGTACAGACATTTTAACAATCGTTTCTTGGGCCTTCCAGCTTCTTTTTTTTTTTTTTTTAAGATTTTTTTTTTAATTTATTTATTTGATAGAGAGAGATCACAAGCAGGCAGAGAGGCAGGCAGAGAGAGAGGGGGAGGCAGGCTCCCCGCTGAGCAGAGAGCCTGATGTGGGGCTCGATCCCAGGACCCTGACATCACGACCCGAGCCGAAGGCAGAGGCTTAACCACTGAGCCACTCAGGTGCCCCGGCCTTCCAGCTTCTGATAATTGTTGGCAATCTTTGGTGTTCTTTGGTTTGCAGTGGCAGCATTCCATTGTCTGCCTCTGTTTTCATGTGGTCTCCTTCCCTGGGTCTCTTCCCTCTATGTGTCTAATTTTTCCTCTTACAGGAAATACCTGTGATTGGTTTAGGGACCTCCTTAATCCAGTGTGACCTCATCTTAATTTTGTGGATCATATCCACAAAGATCCTATTTCCAAAGGTCACAATCACAGGTTCTGAGTAGACATGAATTTTGGGGAACACTATTCAACTTAGTTCAACCATGAAGGAAATTACTGATAAAACTTTTGACAATTACTGTAAAGAGAATGAGAAGATAACATAAAACTGAGAGATGTTATCCAAAGTGGCTGCACCAGCTTGCAATCCCACCAACAGTGTAAGAGGGTGCCCCTTTCTCCACACCCTCTCCAACATTTGTTGTTTACTGTCCTGTTGATTTTGGCCATTCTAACCGGTGTAAGGTGGTATCTCAGGGGGTTTTGGAGGGGAGGAGGGTGGGGGTTGGGTGAGCCTGGTGGTGGGTATTGAGGAGGGCATGTATTGCATGGAACACTGGGTGTGGTGCAAAACAATAAATCTTGTAACACTGAAAAAAACAAATAAATAAAATTATAAAAAAAAGTAAACATCAAGGAAAAAAACTGAGAGATGTTAGAAATACAAATAATGGACAATGTTATATAAATATACCATATATAATATAAAAATAACTGCTGTGAATCAATAAGAAAGATAAATAACCCAATAGGAAAATTGACTAAGTTCATGTATATGCAGTTCACAGAAGAGAAAACATACATGGTAGGTTATCTAATGAATGTGTGCCAAACCTTCTTAGTAAGCAGGGAAATTCAAATTAACATCACAATAAAATATTATTTTACTTATGGGGTCTGACAATACCAAGTGTTTGTGAAAAGTAGCGTGATATAAGATATCTAGGAATAAACTTAACCAAAGGGGTGAAGGGCCTGTACTCTGAAAACTATAAAACATTGATGAAAGAATTTGAAGACAACAAAAAGAAATGGAAAGACATTTCATGGTCATGATTAGAAGAACAAATATTGTTAAAATGTCTGTACTACCCAAAGCGATCTACAGATTTAATGCAATCCCCATCAAATTACCAACAGCATGTTTCACAGAACCAGAACAAACAATCCTAAAATTTGTATGAAATGCCAAAGATCTCAAATAGAGAGCAATCTTGAAAGAGAGAAGTAAAACTGGAGGTATCACAAGACTTCACATTACATTGCAAAGCTCTCGTAATCAAAACAGTGTGGTACTGCAACAAAATATGGACACATAGATAGATGAAACAGAATAAAAACAAACAGAAAACACCCCACACAATTATATGGTCGATTAATCTTCCACAAAGCAGGAAAGAATATCCAATATTGAAGAAGACACTTTCTTCAACAAATGGTGTTGGAAAAGCTGGACAGCAACATGCAAAAGAATGAAATTGGACCACTTTCTTAGACCATACACAAAAATAATCTCAAAATGGATTAAAGACCTAAATGTGAAACCTGAAATCATAGAAATCCTGGAAGAGAGTACAGTCAATAATGTTGCTGACATTGGCTGTAGCAAAGTTTTTCTACCTACATTTCATGAGGCAAGGGAAATAAAAGCAAAAATAAGCATGTGGGACTACATCAAAGTAAAAACTTCTGCACAGTAAAGGAAATAACAAACTAAAAGGCAACCTACTGAATGGGAGAAGATCGTTGCAACTTGACATATTTGATAAAGGATTGTATCCAAAATATATAAAGAACTGATAAAACTCAATACCTAAAATGTGAACAATCCAATTATAAAATGGGCAGAAGACATGAAGAGACAGTTCTCCAAAGACGACATCCTGCTGACCAACAGACACCTGAAAAGATGCTCAACATCACTCATCATCAGGGAAATGCAAATCAAAACTACAAGAGAAATTACCTCACACTATTCTGATGAGTAGCTAAAAAAAAAACAAAAAACAAAAAACACAAGGGACAACAAGTGTTGAATAGGATGTGGAAAAATAGGAACTCTCTTGCATTATTGGTAGGAATACAAACTGGTGCAGCTACTGTGGAAAACATAATGTAGTTTCCTCAAAAAGTTAAAAATGGAACTACCCTATGATCCAGCAATCACACTATTGGGTATTTACCCCCAAAATACAAAAGCACTAATTCAAAGGGATACATGAACCCCTATGTTTATTGCAGCATTATTCATAATAGCTAAACAATGGAAACAGTCCAAGTGTCCATCAATAGATGAGTGGATAAGGAAGATGTAGTGTGTACACACACACACACAGTATATACACACACAATGGAATATTATTCAGCCATAAAAAAGAATGAGATCTTGCCATTTGCAAGAATTTGGTTGGAGTTAGAGACTATAATGCTTAGTGAAATAAGTCAGTCAAAGAAAGACAAATACCATATGATTTCACTCATTTGTGGAATTAAGGGGGAAAAAATAACCAAGGGAAAAAAGAGAAACACACACACACACACAAACCAAGAAATAGATTTTTTATTAGAGAATACACTGATGGTTACCAGAGGGAAGGTAGGTGGAGGGATGGGTGAGATGGGTGACAGAGATTACGGAGTGCACTTACAGGGATGCATGGAATTGTTGAATCATTAAATTGTATACCTAAAATTAATTTAACAGTGCATGTTAAAAATAAAATAAAAAATTGAATTAAATTAAGAGAATGTAGGATAATAGAAACTCTCATACTTTACTAGTGAGATTGTTCATAAAAGCATTATTTTTAATAGAATGACTTTAGAAGTAGCCCAATATTCTTTGTTGGGATAATAGCTATATTGTGATATAGTCACTAAATGCACTATTGTACAACAATAAAAACATGAATTAACTAATAGGTACACAAGACAGAAAAGCTGAGAGTTCAACCAAGTAAAATTATTTGATATGTACATATACAATCAATATAATTTTTAGTGGTGGGAAGCCTGGGTGGTTCAGTGGGTTAAAGCCTCTGCCTTCAGCTCAGGTCATGATCTCAGGGTTGTGGGATCGAGCCCTGCTTGGGCTTGCTCAGCAGGGAACCTGCTTCCCACCTCTCTCTGCCTGCCTCTCTGTCTACTTGTGATCTCTCTCCTTTCTGTCAAATAAATAAATCTTTAAAAAAATATATATATATAATTTTTAAAAATCAAGGGAATGATAAATATAAAATTCAAGATAATGGTAACCTTCAGGGAAGAGACAGAAAGTTAAGAGAGAAAAGGAACATATAGATATTGGTAATATTCTAGTTTTTGGTGGTAGGTTCATATGTGTTCCTTTTATTAGGCACCCTACAGTATATGCATGTTGCATATCCTTTGTGTGTAGCAAATACTTGATGATATAAATAAAACAAAATTCATATATTTTTAAGCGTCATGGTATGGGAACCCAAATATATTCAACACTTTGAAAATAGCCACATTTTCATTGCAGTGTTGATGGGTCAGGATTTAAGCGGTTGATTAGAATGTACTGGTAAATGTTATAGTTCCTAGATTCCCACTGTCTATACTGGAATCATGACCCTGCATTTTTTAGCTGTAGAATTTGGGGAAAGTTTCTTAACTTTTCTTTACCTCCATGTCCTTGTCTTTAAAATGAAATGAGCCCTGCTTTCCAAGGTTGTTGTGAAGATTATGTGAAAAATGGGCCAAAGCTCTTAGTACACAGTTGCTTGAACACATAGTAAATGCCTAGTGAATAGGTCCAATGTAGATTAGATCAGAGATCTAAAATGCATTCACACACTGGCTCTCTTGCACTCCTGCCATTGCTCTGAGTAGGCTTTGCTTATGGGTAGCTACTTTTCTCTTTGCTTGGACTCCAGAATAAGCACACATGAGCCCAATGCATGATGAGGAGACAAGGTCAAGTGGGCTTGCAGTCTGAGGCAGAGATGCCAACCTAGATGCACCAATGTCCACCCAATATGCTATTAGAGAACTGAGAATAAATAACTGTTTTTGAGGCTAGGAGTCCTAGGGTATTTTGTTTGCAAAAGTAGTTGACTAGGGGCATCTGGGTGGTTCAGTTAGTTAAGGATCTGACTTTGGCTCAGGCTTTGGTCTCAGGGTCCTGGGATCCAGCCCCTATTTGGGCTGCCCTACTCAGTGGTGAGTCTGCTGCTTCCTCTCCTTCTGCCCCTTCCTGTGCTCATTCTCTCTCTCCCTCTCTTTCTGTCAAATTAAAAAAAAAAAGTAGTTGACTGAAATATGAGATGCTATTATTGTAGTAATAATTATTAAAAGAGTTCACTGATACATGAGATCCTACTGATAAAATAATAATTATTATTGGTATTGAACATTTCAAAGATAGTCATTCCTGGGTCTGCAGGGTTTATCTCACTCAAGTTTTATGTAAACAGGTTAGACTTAGTGCCTTAAAACACTGGAAACTTTTAGTTTCTATCTTGAGCAGCTGCCTTGAGCATAAATATCTTGCTCCCACTGACCTTGTCCCCCCTCTAGCTCCCAAACACATGGACTTGGATCAGCTTTGCTTCAGCATGCTGCCATTGTCAAAAAGACCTGACAGTAGAGAAGAGACGCACCATTCCTCGTTCAGTAAACAGCCTTGTAACTAGCTATTTGACATCTCCCTTTGAATGTCTCTGTTTATTGTTAGAGCATCACACCATTGCACAAACTGTCTCATCGATCTGCATTGCACCCTGTCTTGTAGCCAGGGTCAGGATTATGTTGCCTCCTGCGTAATGAAGGGCTCTCATCTCAGAGTGGTTATAGGGACTTGCCCAAGACCACAGAGTTTTGAAATGGTTACAGCAAATCTGCAACTTCTGATGCCAAATACTGGCTTCCTTTTCTGCTTCATAGATGCCTTTTAGTTTGTCCAGTTTTCTTCCTTGAGAATACACACTTTGCAACAGATTGTGTCACCAGGTGATTGGGTCATTCTCTCACATCACACTGCTGCCATGGGAAGTGTGCTAAGGCAGAAGTAGCAGCAGCCTGGCTATTCCAACATTGGCCACAGGAAGTCAGATAAGCATGCAGATTCCAAAACAGTACCTTCTGGGACTCTCAGTCTTCGTTTATTTCTCAAAATGTGTTTGGTGAGAAGATCTGAAGGTAGGGGATGCAAAGAAGGTTAGGGACAAATCCTCACCTAAAATAACTTAGAAATACCTGAACTCATTCACTAGCCCAGGCATTGAAGAGAGATTGCGGAATCAATGCACCGAGCCCTCTTTTCATAAACTTACTTAAAAATTAAGGTATCATGTGAAATGAATTGATAAATGAATTTAACATATTTTCTTTAAAACTTCTACACAAAAAGGGGAAGAAAAAGTAATGGAGGGATTGCCTCTGTCAGAACATAATCAGATGTTCTTGTTGGTGAAATCCATTTAAGTAATGTTGCGTTATTTTACATCACACACCTGATTTTTTACCAAGTAAGACTGTAATAGTTTCTGAAACAGTTTCTTGTTGTGGGAAGAGAACCAGCTTCTGTGATTCAGTGTTAGGGGTCAAGGCTTGGGACTTTGCCCACCTAAATTGCTGTCTCATTTCCACAACTTGCTGGTTTGGTGACTTGAACAAGTGACAAGATCTCTAGACATAGGCTTCTCATCTATAAAATGAGACAACTAAGATCTTTCTTGTAGTTTCTATGAAGATTAAATAAAATAATGCATACACAATGTTTAGAAAAGTAACTGGAACTCATAGGTGTTCAAATGCTACCAATTTAGTGTTCATTGTTTCTCAGACATTAACTGAGTGTGACCTTTGGCAAGTGATTTCATCCACATCAACTGCTTCATCTGAACAGCATATGGTGCGGGTTATTTGACCTGAGTGTGATATGGTAGTTAAGAGTCTGGATTTGAGTCAGATTGCTTAGGTTTCAGATTCTGTGGGCGAGTACCTGAACACCTCTAGGCTCCGGTGCCCTTTTTCTCTTCAATGCTAAAAACAACAGAATCTACCTTGTAGGGCTCTTCAGGAGATTGAATGAGAAAAATGAATGGAAAACACTTAGAACAATGCCTTACATGGGCCAATACTTGAAAAATGGCAGTGCTAATACAACAGTGAGGGAATTGGAATAAAGAGCCAAAGTTTATTATGCTTGTCTCCCTTGATCTGAAAGAGTTGACTCTCTAAACCTCTAATGAGAATCTTTTGGAATCAAGCCACTGACATCTTTGTGCTGTTAGTCGCCTGTCCCTGGGTTGTTAGTCTCTGGCTCCTGCTGAGCAGCTCGGCCTGCCGTTGGCTTCGGGCCCTCCCTCCCTAAAGGGGCATGTTTGGGGCTGAGCCAGAGTCCACACACACACAGTGGGTCCCACAGCTCACAGCTGCTGCCAATATGTTGCTTAGAACACATTCTCCTTCAGAGTTCCTCTTAGCTGTCATTCCAGAGGTGTTTGGATAGAAGATGCCCCTCAAAAGTCCCTGCCTCTGGCATTAGATTCTATGTTTCTGACAGTTCTGGAATTCCATTTCTGTGCATCCCTTGCCCTAGCCCAGCCACATAGTATCACCTCTAATCCCTTATCTGTACCTCTTTCATCCCAGTCTGTAAAAATCCAAGCCTATCTATCTTTAAAAGTCTAGCTAGAAACATTTCTTTCTTCACAGTTAATCAGAAATTCTCTCCTGCACCTAAACTTCTCATAATCCTTCAAAAAAAAAAAAAAAAAATCCGAACTTTCTACCATAGCCTGTAGGATTCCGTGTGATCTTGTGATCTGTTCTTGTCTTCCCTCTAATACCATCTCCTGCCTCTGTTCTTTAGTCACACAAGCCTTCTGTCTGTTCTTTTAGGATTCCAAGTTCATTATCACCGTATTGCCTTAGTACTTACTGTTCAACTCTGCCTGGAAAGCTTTCTTCCAAAATCATTTTCTGCTCTTCTTTCCCCCCCTTCATTTTTAAGCCCTCAAAGAGGACTTTCCTGACCTCCAATAAAAAACAAAACAAAACAAAAAAACTCACTTTCATTCTGGTCACTCTTGCACAGAAGTTCAGCTGCAGGTGATTTTGTACCCCCAGGAGATACTTGGCAATGTCTGCAGGTATTGCTGGTTGTCATAACTGAGAAGATGCTACTGGTATTTCATAGCCAGGGATGCTCCTTAACGCCCCACAACAAATAATTATTTGGCATAATATATCAGTAGTGCTAAAGTTGCAAAACTGAATCTAGCATGTAGTCTTGTTTTATTTTCTTTAAGGAACGTGACATTCTTTGAAACTATCTCATTCCCTCATTCTTTTTCTGGTTTTACCTATCTCCTGATTTAGGACACAAGCTCTATGAGAACAGAAAACTTGTCTGTCTTGGTCAATGTTGCATCTCTAGTGTCTGCTACAATGCCTGACACTTGGTAGAAGCTTTAATAGTTTTAGTTGAATTAATAAAACAGTCAGTAAATAAATTCTGGCAGAAATTTACCATGTGTATTACTTAACCATAGTGGGCCATGCATGTGTGTGTGTGTGTCTGTGTGTTAGTTATTTGTGCTTATTCTTGGATTGCATAGTGGCAGGGACATGACCCCAAAACGACAAGCATGATGAATAAACATAGGTTGGCTAAAATTAACTCATTAGAAGAAAGTACCCAAAGGAAGCATACTTTGCTTTTCCTGTGTGTCTAAATTTCTGTGTAGCTGCTGGTTTTCTTTTCTTTTCTTTTTTTAAATTTTATTTATCTGAGAGAGAGCAGGGGGAGAAGCAGAGGGAATGGGAGGGAGAGAATCTCAAGCAGACTCCACGCTACGCATGGAGCCTGACACAGGGCTCTAATCAGGACCTTGAGCTCATTACTTGAGCTGAAATCAACAGATACCCAACTGAGTCACTGAGGCACCCCTGGGCTGCTGGTTTTCTTAACTGTGATCTGCTGAGATTGCTGCAGTGTTCTTAGTACATTTAATTCTAATTTTATTTATAACTTTGTTTTTAGCTACCTAAAAAATTAATAAAGTCCAACAAATATTCCCGTAATTTCTGAGAACACATTAGAATTCCCAACGCCAAACCTCTGAAGCCAAGTTAACCAACTCCTTTTGTCCAGACTTTGGAATATCACCCCCACTCTCTGGCCTACATACCTTACTTCTGTGCATATGTTGTGTTCCAAATCCTGAGAACATGTTAATGAATTGAGATTAATTCTAAAGTGTCATTGTATTAAAATTCAGAAGTGTACTTGTCTGCTCTTTGAAAACCAGGCAGGTGAGAGCAAGCTCAATGAAATGCCGGTGTTGTCTCTTTGGTATAGTTCTCCTAAGATGATAGTATGCTGATAACAATGTGTGTAATATGCATTAGCACTGTCCTGTTTTAAGATAGCTTCAACAATTATTATAAGCATGAGAGAATGTGGAATTGGGTTTTACTTATTGTCATGGAATTGGGGCAATATGCACCTTTGAAAGGGAGCCATCCAACGGTATCCGTGTGAGGCTTATTTAGCCTTCTGTGCCTTCATCACTCCCATATTTCTCCTGCAGTCTCTGTAAGTAGAAGACTAGAGGCATTCCTGCATTCATAAAACAAGGAGCTGTGCTAGGTTTCCTCTCTTCCTCTGGAAAGGAGGGCAAGGAATTCCAGAAGATCATGTAGATACTGAGTATATGAGATCAAGTTTGATAATTGTGTTGTTTAACTTTTCTATATTCCTATTAAGTCTTTTTCTGCTTGTACAAAACATACATCATCCTTCTTTCCTGATGGTGAACTTGCCTATTTTTCATCTTGCAGTTGTCATTTTCTACTTTATGTATTTTGAATTATGTTATTAGGGTTATAATAGTTTAGAACTGTATACCTTCTTAGTGAATTAAATTGTTATTTAGTATTAAATGATTACTATTTGTATAAAATTATTACTTTTGTCCTAAAGTCTATTATGTCTAGTATGATTACTTTTATACCCACTTTCAGTTAACATTTACCTGCTACATCCTTTATCTTTTAACCCCTCTGAGTTTTTAGATTTATCACCTATAAATGGCAGATAGCTGCTAAAGTTTTCAAGAACAGGTAATTTTGTATAATTAGACTAGAGAATTTGCTAGATGGTTAAACCCATTTACATTCATATGATTTCTAATATATTTACACTTATTGCTATTATTTTATTTATGCGCTTTAAGTCTTGCTTTTCTTTCTTCTCTTATTTTAGATTGATAAAATTTTGTTTACTTCACTCCATTTTATCCCTTGATTTGTTTGGAACTTCTATATCATATATCTATTATTGTCATAATGACCCAAGCTACTATAACTTGCCTACCTATCTTAATGACATCTGAAGTTAATCAATATCTTTATCACACTGCTGAATAATAAGAACTTAGAGCAGTTTCCTCAGATCACCTTCCTCCCAACTTACATATTACTATTTTCTCTGTTTTAGTTTTAATCCCTTCCAAATTAGACAATACTATTGCATTCTTTACTGTTAGTGATTTTTTTTTTTTTATTTACCCACATACAGTATCTTTTCTCACATTTCTTCCTGCAACTCAGGCTTTGCATGTGATATTTCCTTCTGTTTGATATACATCTATCAGAGGTGTTTTTTTAGTGGGAGTTAGAGCCTTCAATAAATCACTCAGTTTTAGTGGTGACTCTTACTCTCAGAGTAGTAAGTGTGAGCAAATTCTTTTTTTTTTTTTTAAAGATTTTATTTATTTGACAGAGAGACATCACAAGTAGGCAGAGAGGCAGGCAGAGAGAGGGGGGAAGCAGGCTCCCTGCTGAGCAGAGAGCCCGATGTGGGGCTCGATCCCAGGACCCTGAGATCATGACCTGAGCCGAAGGCAGAAGCTTTAACCCACTGAGCCACCCAGGTACCCCAGTGTGAGCAAATTCTTAATGTTATTAATGATTATACCTTGAAGTAAATTTGACTGTTTTTCTATTTCAAGTTTTTGGTTGCAGTAAATTAAAGGGAATGGAAAGATCACAAGTGGAGCTATTTAAGAAACAGAAGCACAATTATTACTGTTAAGTTGATGTGATGTTTTCATTTTTCTGATTAAAATTGGTAAATATCAAGAAATTCTTATGGTTTATCCTAATATTATAGCTATTCATATATGAATATACAAATGCAGAGAGAATGAAACCCCAAGATTGGTGATAATCTTACTTATTTTACAATATTTTAATTGATCCAAACTGCCTTTTTATTGGTGGACCATAATAAGAAAATATAACTTTGAGCATAAAATTAACTTAAGCTAATAAAATAAAATTTTAGTTTGTTTTACATTTTGAGGTTCTACAAAATATTTTATTTGAGAAAATAATTCCTTTAACTAAAACAAACCAAAAGATGAAAGATATATTTTATCATTACGCATATGATTCTTTACCTGTTTAATATTCTTTGCTATAGAACTTTATACTGTTGTTGTTTTGTAACTAAAGAATAGATATTCTCTGCTTTATCTTAACTGACTGCCACAAAGTTTTTGAAAAAACTTCTACAAATGTGAGTTAATGCAGACTTTTCTCTCATGGACCTATGCCTGACATTTCTCTGAGGGTCAAGTACAATTTACATTTTTAACTGTGTCTGAAATACTATAACTCCTTTTACATACATACAGCGATATACTCTTACTTAGAAGAAGATTTGATGTTTGCAATAAACCAGTCTAGAATAAATGAATTGTTATCAATCTGGCTAACAATAATTAATTGTTAAAATAATTATTAAATTAATTGTTAAGCTGTTAGTTCCTAAAATTTTCTGTTTCCTGGTAAAATACAGTATCTCTCTGGTTTACCTGTTTTATTGACACAAAGTGTTGGCATAATGACTTATTATGATAATATAGTCAAAATGACTTTTTTTTTTTGCCTATAATATACTTCCATTTCACATAGCTCCTGGAAATATAAGTCGTCATCCCCATTATGATTTCATGCTATTTCCTTTATCTTTTCATGTATTTTTTAGATCTAAAGATCTAATTTTGATGGAAAATAAAGGGCAACTGTTAAGCAAATTCAATCATTATGTAACTGCTCAGTAATTCTACTTTGAATAATTTTATGACAATGATTCAACTAAAGCTTTGTTTCTTAGAATTATTCTTCTATGGAAGGATTCTTTAATATAGATTTTAGTTTAAAAAGAACAACAATGCCGATATCATTATCACCAACATTACCTCAGCGACAGTTGTAGTCATTGTTCTTTATATCATATTCTTCTCTACTAGTGCACTTAAATTATTTCATTTAATCCTCGAAATCTGATGCAAGGAAGTAAGTAAAACACATAATAGTCATCATCTTAGAGATGAGAACAATGAGTTATATGTCTTTTAAGTGACTTAACGAAGCCAAGACTTGATTCCAGGCTTTCTGTCTCTGCCTAGTTTTCTTCTACCTCCCTCATGCAATCCCAGTACTTGTAAAACCCAAACCTATCACCTGGAACAAGCAGTGAATTCTGTGTAACCTACAGATACCTTATTGAAACAATTCTTGAATCTCAAAATAGAAGTAAATAGGTGACTTTCATAGATTCACCTCTTTTCACACCTTGGATATTAGCTACAGTTTGGATAGACTTAAACCTATAGTCTGACTTGATGGTCACTAGATATACATCACTGTCGAGCACTTGAAATGTAGAGAGAGTCTCAATGGTTGTAAGTATCAGAAACACTGGATTTCAAAGACCTAGTATGACAAAAAGAAAATAAAATATCTCAATGATTTTTAATATTTATTATATGTTAAAATGAAAATATTTTGGATTTAATATGATTAACATATCATTAAAAGTAATTTCCCTTATTTTAAAAAATTCTTTCAATGTGGTTATTTAAAATATACAATAATATATGTGGCTTATATGTATGCTACACATTATATTTTTATTGTTGTAGAGTTTTCATTTTTCTTGGGTGTGTTCCCCTGGTTTTATTCTTTATTTAGTATGTTGTCCCTTTTAAAATGATTGAGACTTTAATGCCCATATGTAAGCCTCATATTAACATAATATGCTAACAGATGTTAACATCTGTTTATTTCCTGTATTTGGCACTCTATACTTTAATCTAGACCCTGTTATGCTATTTAAAAATTTATTAACCCTTCCTAAATATTGAAATGACTTTCAAATTAGAATTTCAGGTGTGTTCTAAAGGTGTGTTCCAATGTGTTGTAAAAAAAAAAAGTGTAAAGGCAGAGGGAGAGGGTTAGATTACAAACCGATTTTATCCTATAAAGCTAAGATAAAACTGAATAATAAAATAAAATTAATGATAAAGTAAACTTAATGATAAAGTAAAATTTTACTGAATAATTACAATGATAAGTTCTGCCTGAGTTTCTTCTCTATCGTAAATGTCATATACATACTTTCTCTATGTATGTATATATTATATATAGCATATAGTAAGTTCTTATATTAATTATAATTGTATGACATGTATAACATGTAATTTTTATTGGATATGTAATATATATTAGGATCTTATGTTAGGGAGAATATATATATATAAATATATATAGTATATAATATATATTATAAATAGATATAATTTGCATATATCAACATATAGATAATATATAAATAATATATTGATATATGCAAATTATATCTATTTATAAATATATTTTATATTTAATTTAATAATTCTAACAAATATATTATTTATATATTGATATATGCTAATTATATATACTAATATGTAGTATATATAAAGTATAAGTATATAATATATAATTTATATATTTATATTATTTATATATATTATTTATACATATAAACTTATATATATAAATAGAATATATATATATAAAAAAACACTTTCCCAAAGTGTGTGTGTATGTGCATATACATGTATATGCACATATACACGTGTTTTTCAAGGACTAGCTGAGTTAGTGAACATACAACACTTAAAACAGTGCCTGTCATAAGCAAATATTAGCTTTTATTTTATTAAAAATTTTGATTGAAAAAAATCTTACAGATCAATATATTCCTAAATGATCTGTGGCACCAAAGAACTTCACAGTGAATCTGATAGCAATTATTAATAAAAGAAAGTTGGAGAAATATATCGAAATATCTCCTTGTCCTTCCGTACTCTTTACCTTAATATCCCTTTACTTTTGCAACCATAGTCGTCATATTTCTATTGTTCTTAGAATTTCACTACTGAAGAGGAAGTGATAGATTATTACTTAGTCAAACTCCCTTACTTAGCAAATGAAGAAAATGCCACCAAAAGAAGTCAAGGAATGTATCTTGCACTCAATAGTAATTTATAAAATGTGAGAGGTATTTTATTGAGCAATTGCCACAGGCCAAGGCGATGGAAAAACTTTGAAGACAGTATCTTATTTAATCTTCATGAGAGGCAAGCACAATGAATATTGTTACATGTCCCCTTGCATAGGTTTGAAAATGGGAGCAGGAAGAAATTGAGTTGGTTGTCCAAGGTCACACATCAAGAGGACTGACATCCAGTGGACAAACCCTAGTTTGATTCCAAAGCTTGTGGACTTGTCCTTATGTTATGTTGCATTCCTTGTTAGTTGTTTTGCTTGTTCATTTTTAAAGCAAAGTGACAAAACAAGGGGATTACAAACTAATTATCTCCGGTCAGTCTTGGAAGAAGGTGAATTTGGGGCATTTGTCCCCTCTAGACTCTCACTGGCAACAAATGACAACAGGGAAAGGAGGCAGCCTAAGTTTCAGTTATGGAGCCCCAAGCAGACAACCCCATGGAACCCCTTGATCTGTTCACTTCAGTGGGAATCGACACACAAGAAGAGGAGTTACCAAGGTTATGATGGACAAAATATATAGACACACTTCCTTGAGGGACACGTAAATTAATTAAAGGAGCAAACAGAGACAGAATGTGAAATGGGTTGTGAAAATGACTTTTTGCTTCTTCCCTGTCTAGAGACAAAAGAGCTTAACTTTAATTTTTCAACAGAATCATGAAGTTATAAAAACAAATCTTTGGATTTTTAGTGTGACGGGGCCAATGTTAATGGCTTAAAATAATTTTAAAATTGGGTAAAGTCAATCGAATTAATTCAATTGCTTACAAAGAATTGTTGATTACAATTACAAAACAACTTGTTTTGTAATTGTTGAAACAATTACAAAAGTTGATGCAAACATCAACTTTTCCCTTTATTATTACACTTTTAAAATTTATCTTAACTAATTTATCTGAAGTAATATAAGTCTACTGGGCATAATGATTTGAACAGTCAAATTTGATTTTGGAGATGACATGAATTGTTTGGGTCCTTCCATCTACCACAAATCTCTACAGATAAATCATTCAATCCTAAACTGAGGGAGTGGAATGAAGAATAGAGGATAAAATTTATTCAACCAAAACTATTCTGCTTTACTGGAGCCAATGAGTACAAAATAAGTTCTAGAAGAGTCACATGAGAAGTGGCTACTCCTGCAATGGGGAGGGTATGTGCTGTTAAGTGCTGTGAAATGTGTAAGCCCGAAGATTCACAGACATGTACCCTGGGGCAAATAATACATTATATGTTAATAAAAATTAATAAAAAAAAAAAAGTGGCTACTCCTGGTAATAGTGGGTCTATTAGTTTCCTATTGCTCTTAACACCCAATTGCCACAAACTTAGTGGTTCTAAAAAGTAAAAGCTTTTTTATCTTACAGTTCTGTACACCAGAATTCTTACTGGACTAAACGTCAAGGTGTTTACAAGTCTGAGATGCTTCTGGGTGCTTTAGAGAAGAATCCATTTCCTTCCTTTTTAGCCTCTAGAGCCTGTCTGCATTTCTTGGCTTATGGCTCTGTTCCTTTATCTTGAGGGCCAACAGTGGAGCATCTTCAAATCTGTCACTGTCTGTCTGTCTCTCTCTCTCCTACGTCCCTTTTCCACTTGCCAGGACCCTAATGCAACCAGCCTTCACCACAGAAACACAATTGCCTTGTGATGTCCATTTCTTTCCTGTGACCAGACATTCCCCATCCCTCTCTCTTCTTACATCCCCTACCATCAAGTATTGGTAGCCACAGGTCCTGCTTTAAATTATTGTTGTTCTCATTCAGACCACTTACATTTTACTGAACTCCATTATCACTCAAGAAACTTTATCTCCCAGGAAACAGATTTTTCTGAGATATAATTCGTTCGGTCATCTGTCCTCTTGTTTTGGCTAACCTGAACTCTTGCAACGATGCCTTTGGATTCTTTCTTTTTATGATGGTTATGTGTCACCACTGGTACTGTTCATTCTACCCATACCACATAATTTTTACTATCCATAGAACTATCTGGTTGAATCCTAGTTCCTCATTAACATTTTGCCACATGCGTAGTTGCTCACGATTTCTGTGTGTATATGAACACATATAGTAAATATCTGAATGTATACATATGTTAACAATATCTGGGTGTGTAGACAGACATGCATAGTACTGAATGTATATAGAAATACACATATATAATTATAGGTGGCGTATGGAAATAAGTATTTGGCAATAACAAACTCAGTTAAGTGAAGAATAATATCCAGGAATTCTACTGAACAGATAGTTCGGAAAGTCTGGAGGATGAATTATGTGGAACCAATTGTAGTGAAATTATATGGATAGTTGTTTCAAAAGACACTGGTTGACCAGTCTCTCTATATAAATACCAAATCTTGGTCTCTGAGACCTAGACAGCACTCACTGACAGAAGGTAAATCTGATCACAAGATCTGAGGAATATTTAATCACCAGTGAGTCAGTTCATAGAAACAATGTAGTCTTTTTTTTTTTTTTTTAAGATTTTTTTATTTATTTGACAGCGAGAAACACAGCGAGAGAGGGCACACAAGCAGAGGGAATGGTAGCGGGAGAAGCAGGCTTCCTGTGGAGCAAGGAGCCCGATGCGGGGCTCGATCCCAGGACCCTGGGATCATGACCTGAGCCAAAGGCAGACGGTTAATGGCTGAGCCACCCAGGCACCCCAAAACAATGTAGTCTTATATTAAAATGGATCACTACTGGTGAATTAATGGTAGACAATAGATGTTATTTTACCATGTACTCGATCATTTAATATAAACCATGTTGTGAAAGAAATAAGCCAATAAGCCATATAGTCAGATTCAGTAAATGGTAATTTCTTTACGTTGAAGTTCGGTAAATAATTTGATCATTCTCCTACCACGATCCCATGGAATTCCTAACGAATCAGTAGATTTTCAGTTCAGCTGTTTAGTACAAGTAATGAATTCTTAATGTCTAACAGCATCTACCGTTTACATTTGCCTGGGGTCTCTAAAACGTTATGAGATGAAATGATTTTTCCGGTCCATGGTGTATGGTTGTCATAGAATTAAAGTGTTTCATGAATTTCATATTTGCGTAAATGACTTCCACTCTTCAGTCTCTTGCGGGAAAGGAGAAATAGGTGGAGCTGCATTTAATGGTACGCTGTCTGGTCTAGATTGAATTGGTAATGAATTACATGGGTCTCAATTGTACTCTCATGTGTCCTTAAAACAAACCGCAAATTCTATGGGACACACATTTTGTTCTTTGCTGAACACCGAGTATATAAATGATGATTTAAGGGCCATGAAACAAAAAAGAAAAAGTCAGTATAAGGCTAGAAACAGTCTGTTAATTTTGTTTAGAAACATAAAAGAAAGCTTGTTTTGAATATCCTTAAAAGTTTAATAAGAGTGCCTTTCAAGGCACTATGGAAAAGCAGCTCAGAGGAAAATAAATACGGATCCATTAGCTTTTGCTAAAATGGACCCAGATATCCAATTATGAAATTCTTGTAAAGTCAATGATTTTCTCCTTTTAGGATCACTTAAAACAAGTGGTAAGAATTATATTGTTATATAAATAGGGAACATTCATGTATCTCAAATGGATTTCTGTCTAAACTTGGGAGATAGCAAAACTTAAGTATGATTCTAGTTGAGCACTTCGGAGAATTCATCAGGAGAGGAGTGAGTTGGCTGGCTGGCCTCTGGAGAACATTTTCTCTGAACTCAGATAACTAAGTTCCTTTAGCTAATCTCTACCAAGGTCCCATGAGGACTTTTCTTTGTTCTAGGCACTGGGGATACAGTCCTGGACATGGTAGGCAATATCCCTGCCTGGTGGCATTTATCTTCTTTGGGGTGACAGACAAAATTCAGAAACAAATTGTTATGTAATATATTGTCACAGAGTTATTTATTGTGCTACAAGGAAAAATCAGGCAAGGTCAGGGCCCCAAATGATAGAAATGTCACCTAATTGCTCCAGGTTTAATTTTCCTTACAAGGAACTTTACGAGTTCTATTTGTACAGGAACTTAAAACAGCTTATGAAAATACACAAAGCACAGAATAATTACATAAATACTTGAGGAAGTTGGGCTCAAGGTTAAGAAAACTGTTACATGCTGGGGTTAAATTAGATTATGGAAATGTAGATCTTATAGTCCAAGACAGTGGCTGCACAGGGCCCACAAATCTGGCACTAAACCTGTTGTTTAAAGCAGAGAGAAATATTCAAACATTTTATTAGATTGGTGTTATATTGACAGTGAAAAGAGGAGCTAGGTGAGTAGAATCGAGGCAAGCTTTAATGGAAGTGCTCTTGGGTGAGGTTCCTTGGTCCTGGGTTAGGACAGGGCCAGGGAAGTTGTGCCCGGGGTAGGGCTGAGGGGTGTTTAATTAGGGGCCTAAGGGTGTGGAGGGTTTGCTGGGTATCTGATTGGCTGCGGTTTACGTATATGAGGGATACAAATACACCAATCAATTGTCGGCTCATTATACAGAAAATACAGGAATGCAAAGTCGACCAGTCAGATCATTCATAGTCATTGTGGGGTGATCTGGAAAGTCTCTGAGACAGGAAGCCCCATGGTGGAAAGTCTTGAGCCACCCTCTTGTGAAACTCGGTGGCCATCTTGTCCACTCTCGGCATCCCTGGGCCCACTAGCCTAACAATTGGCTGTCTCCAAAACATGAATGCCATCCAGGGGTTCATGAGAACATTTTGCTGACCCAAAAAGATTTTCTGGTATGGAATGGATACCATGCCATAGAGTGGATGACTCTGATATTCCTCAGTGAATGCCAGTAGTTGATGACTTGAGACCAGCTTGGCAACAGTAATTAAAGGTCAAATTATCTTGGCCTGAGTGTTCATTTTTTCTTGGACTTGGGGTGTGTGTGTGTGTGTGTGTGTCTGTGTGTCTGTGTGATGTGGGGAAATGTCTTAGACCTCTTTGACAATTTAATGACAGCTGTGAACTCTGTCCCCTAACTATGTCCGCCCATAACTTGGCACATAGGAGTTTCTGATGACCAAGCAAAAATCCCAAGGTGCCCATTTTCCTTTTATTATAATATTACAAAAAAAAAAAGGAGAAACATAGTGTTGTAGGCTCAGATTTAAAAAAAATTCATGAATAAATATCATTTGGCCAGTTATTAATAAAACCTTTTGAAAATTGAGATCTTCTAAGAAAATTGAGATCTTCTAAGAAAATTGAGATCTTCTAAGAAAAGTTAAGTAAGCAAGACACTGGCATCTCTGTCAGTATGTTAACAGGTTGAACAAGCCAACCCTCACATTGCACCTAAGTCCATTGCCATTTAGGTCTACACTGTCTAGATGTCTACTTTTTCTTTCTATTTTATTCACTTTTATATTTTTAAGCAACATGGAAAGGATTTCTGTGACAGTGTGATACCTGCTTGTCAGTATGATTTCATATCCCAGGAAATTGAATTAACTAGCTAACTAATAGAATAGAATGGAATACAGTCTAACATAATCCCTCTAGTTTAGCCAAAACTAAAACTCAAATCACAGAAATATCTGTCATGACAGTGAAGGAAGGAAGACCAATCTGGATGGATAAATCTCCTAATTGCAAAGCATCAGTTTTGACCACTTTGGTGGGGCAACATTGAGAGCATTTTAAATAATTTCACCTACTGGGACTCATTTGACCAAATCTACAACATTTTCATGCCTGATCTGTCTAAACAAAATTAAATGAATCTGAATAAAAATGCTCATTGTGACAGGATATAACTTTACCCGTTATTTTTCAGCAGTTTATTTTCTTTTTTTAAATTATTTTTTTCCAATTAATTTAATTTTATTTTTTTCAGTGTTCCAAGATTCATTGTTCATTTTCTATTTGCTCTTGCTTTTCCATTTTCTTCCCCTTGGTATTCAAAAACCCGTACTGGAAGCCAAAACAACAGAGCATAGAGCAGTCATTAGTTACCATGGAAGAGAAGTAAGGTCTCTCTGCATGGGGCACACAAGTCTTTGGTACTCAAGTGGTGGTACAAGTTAACAAATTGTAAATGCCTGCTTCTGTTTTAGAGCTCCACCATGGTAATACCCAGTAGGAGAGAAAAATGCATTTTATTAAAAGAACATAATTTCCTTTAGTGTAAATTCCTCTTCAGGTGCATTACATAAGCCCTTGTTTTATGCAAGTGGATCTTTTGATATACAATGGGTGTGTTTCTTGAAAGTTCAGTACCCATGATACATTTTTCAGTTGAGCTCTGTTTTCACAGAGAATTTGACTACATGTTCAAAAAACTTTTAATCTGTGACTTGCTAGTGTGCTAATCATTGCTTAAGAGAATCATAAACTATAATCAAAAAAATATATCATTAACAGTACTAGTTTGGGCATATCCTCTAGGGTTGCCCACATGTGAAGCAGCTTGCAGCAAATCAGTGCCTGAGATTCAAAATGTCTTCCCTTATGACTGTTAATTTGGGCATTCAAGCCACAGTTAATGTTCTGTCCCTTGGTATATTGAAATGTTGTGACTTCATTTTCCTAATCTTTCATTTGCATATTATAAGAAATATGCATTTTACATACTGTAAAAACAGTACGTGTGGCATAGAATTGTGATAGGGATTAAATGAGTTGATGCATGGAAAACACACATGGAACAGCTCTGTATATAGACTGTACTCAATAGAATAGCAACCATAAGTATCATAGGCTTTCTCTCTCAGTTGTCAAATTCATAGATTTCTCTTTGTATCTTAGTTCAGTCCTAGCTGCTGTGAAGGATGGCATCCTACTTTTCTGGTGGGTCCCAATTTTGCACACATACTTTCATGAGTACTTCTTTTTTTCTTTTTTTGTAGTCTACCTGTCATTCCAAATGTGATGGGTGGTTCCTCTGATGTTATGGCATCCCTCCTAAAATGCCTCCAGGATCTCTCTGTTCTGCCTCAAGACTTTTTCCAAAGTTATGAACAGTTCTTAATATGCAGGGAAGGTAACACCCCCCAGCAAATCTCAACCATTGCAGGGCGAGAGTCTATATATAAATGTCCCAATCTCTCTGGTTTTGGAGAGACCCATTCTGAGACACATTCCACGTGGTTCTCAGGTGGTCCCAGGTAGGAATGAGCCTAGTTTCTTATAGCCATCTCCAATTCAGTAATGCTGCTTCATTGGCTTTTTCTGTTCCCATTCTTCCTGCTTCGTGGGATCATCTCTCAATAAATTAACCAAGATTTTGTCTCAGGCTCTTTATGGCAGAATTCAAGGTGACATGCCAAATATAGCTTATATTTTCACTCAGGCCATCTCTATTGTAGTCTCCAAAATTGGTGAAAATTCATCCTGTTATTTTTTGTGTGCTGCAGGAACAAAAGACAAACTGAGAAATCTGATTTTATTTATATAGAAATATCCATAAACCTAAGTAGCTTTCCTTGAACCTTTTTACGAATCTCCACATACTAAGTAAATACATACTTAAGTATCCAGAAGATGCTTACTTTTTAATCTTATTACTCTTTCCATCAAAGAAAAAGTCCTATTTAAAATTTTAATTATATCCTCATTTGTCTATTTTCTACATTTGGGTATTGGGGCACTTGTGGTTTATGACCAATGAGTAATTTCATGTAGAAGCTGTGAATGAATGGAATCTATAGGATAAATATAAATTGAAGGAAAGGAAAAGAAGATAAATTTTCATCCTGTGGCCAGGTTGATTGATCAGTCAGCCCAATCATGACTTCTGCTCTTCACCATTTGACCAACTGAACTGAACAGTAATAGAACATATCTTGATTTAGGGCTAGACAGTTCAAATCTCAGTTACCTAAGCCTCCTCTGCAAAATCAGTTTGTGTTGCTCTGTAGGTATTTTTCCATATCCTGTGTCTGTCTTTCTATCTTTGGTTATTATAAATACTTTAACTTTTTCCTTGGAGAGACATGCATGAGATTAGTAGTTACTTTTCAATGAGAAAATTAATTAAGATAAGGACTCTTGCAACCTCATCCTCCCTTTATGGACACTTTGATGCAACAATAATCCCCAAAGGGATGAATCTTAACCAATATGGCTTTCATCATGTAAACTAATAGCTTGTAGATCAGATTTAGCTGGATGATATGGTTTGGTCTACATAGGGATAATGATGATTTTAATTTTAATTACTTCTCATTTAAAGATCAAAGTGGGCTTTTTTATGCCTATTTTATTTTTTAATATTAATTTCAGTGTAGTTAATATACAGTGGTATATTAATTTCAGGTGTACAATGTAGTGATTTAACATTTCCATATAGTATTCAGTGCTCATCCAGATAAGTGTACTCTTAATCCCCTTCACCTATTTCACCTACCCCCCATGCACCTCTCCTCTGGTAACCATCAGTTTAAAGAGCAAAGTGTTTTAAATGTCTTCGAGCTTCTGAAACATTGGAAATTAACAAACCTATGTCTCTGTTCCTAGGATCCACACATAGCCTGGAGCTCGGTATCAGATGTCCTTCATCTGATGGTTTGAAGTCACTATGGTCCCCCCATATGTGGTCATTTCTTGGTCTTTGACTTTTGTTTCCCTTGTCCATATGCTTCACTCATTTATGCTACCAGCCTACCACCTGAAAGATTTGAATTTCGGTCAAAGTTTTAATATCAGAGAGAATCCAAATTAACTTTCCTTTCTAAAAGCCAAAATAAATCTAGGATTCAATGGTGCACTTTAAATCAGCTAATTCTAAAGCTTACTGAGACCTTCATGATTTGGTCCAAACTCCCTTAACTTACTGATATGGAAACTGACAAACAGAGAAGTTAATCTCTACCTTAGGGTCACACAGCTAATGACAGAGTATGTCAGCATTCAAGTGGTCTTGATAAGAATTGGAAGATGCTTCACTTTTTCTCTTACAGTAGAAAGATCAGAGGCTATGTCTCCAGGATTTTGGTTATCTTAAAAAACTATCATTTTAAGTCAGTATTTTTAAAAAACCCAATTACAAAACTAAGAATGGCTTTCAAACAGCCGAGAAATAAAACCATTATGTTTTGAAGCAGGCCAGGTAGATGTTATGAGCTTCTTGTCAAGATGATAGATCAATAGGGAAGGTGAGAGTGCACACTGAGTGAAAAAAGAATGTGTTAATAGAAATCAAATGTTTTAAAAAGACTGGCTGCATTATTCTCTTCTAAATATTACTTTTTTGGGTCATTATTAACCCTGGTATTTTGTTTTATTCTTCACATTTGAAATTTCTTCCACTGTAAGATGTAGGCTTTATATAAAAAGATAATATATTTTCTAATCTATTTTAGGACCTTCTTAAAGGTCACCCTGGGAATGATCTGAGAGCTTTAACAGGACATATGTACTACAGTCCTCATTAGCTACTCAAGCAAAAACTCTTAAAATTCAAAGAATTCTGAGTTGGTATTAGGATGGAGGAAAGGGACCCTTTTCTCTTTCAAAAGAAATCCAAGAATTCAAAACTCCAGTGGATGGCCTGCAGAGCCCATTAAAAATTTCAAGATGGGACATGGCCTTGATTGCTGAATTGGCTGTGCATGGAGGTGAGAGGAGGGGAAGCTGGTGTCGCTCAGAGGTAATATAACCCATATTAAATAAGAGCTATTCTCTAAGATAATGCCAAGCTTTCAAGGAACCAAGTAACTTAGGCCTCTTGTTTGTGGATCTGTTTCTGTGAACTAATTCACATGCTTCTCCTCCCTCCAAAAACAAACAAACAAACAAACAAAAACCCTGGGTCATATGTAACACATATTAGTTTATATCTACTTTTAAAGAGGTGTTTCATGTTATTCTAATACTCTCATAACTCGTCTCTCTGCTTCCACATGTGACCCCTTATAATCTATTCTCAACCCATGAGCACAGTGTCCTGCTAAAACAGAGGTCATATGGTGTCACCCCTCTGCTCTAATCTTGTAAAAGCTCATGTCTTGGGGCGCCTGGGTGGCTCAGTCGTTAAGCGGCTGCCTTCGGCTCAGGTCATGATCCCAGGGTCCTGGGTTCGAGCCCCGCATCGGGCTCCTTGCTCGGCAGGAAGCCTGCTTCTCCCACTACCATTCCCTCTGCTTGTGTTCCCTCTCTCGCTGTGTTTCTCTCTGTCAAATAAAAAAAAAAAAAAAAAAAAAAAAAAAGCTCATGTCTTACTCAGAACAAAGATCTAAGTCATTATGATGCCCTACAACCATGATTCTCAAAGGGTGGTCCCTAGACCAATATTATCAGCTTCAGAAACTTGTTAGACATGCATATTATTAAGCCTAACTCCAGATCGACTGACTCAGAAAGTCTGGAAAATTGGGGGGGCTCAGCAATGTGTGCTTTAACAGGTCCTTCAAGTAATTATGATACCCAGCTAAAGTTTGAGCACTATTGTGTTACAAGACTCCATGCTATTTAGATCTTATTACCCCTGAACTTCAGTATTCTCCCTCTCCTCAGCCTACCCTGGCCACTCTGTCCTTCTTGTGACCTGCGAATATACTAAATCCACTCCTAATTCAGTGCCTTTGTACTTGGTCCCTCTCCCCCAGATAGCTACACAGGTGGCTCTATCCCCAACCTCAGGTCTTTTCTCAGATGTCGTCCTCATAGGTGAGGCACCCTCCCAGCCCCCAACTATGTTAGTTTCCTAGGGCTGCCATTCCAAAGTGCCACAAACTGGGTGGCTTAAAACAGATATTTATTCTCCCACAGTTCTGGAGGATAGAGGTCCCAAGTCAAGGGGTCAGCAGTGTCATGGCACCTCAGAGACTCTCGACAGAATCCTTTCTTGCCTCTTGCTAGCTTCTGGTGGTGGTCATAAATCTTTGCTGCCCTTTGGTCTGTGACTGCATCACTCCAACATCTGCCTCTGTCATTGCATGGTGCCTCCCTGTGTGTCTTCACATTGTCTTCGTAGAAGGACAGCAGCCATAGTGGATCAGTAGCCCATCCTACTCCAGCATGACCTCATCTTAACTAATGACAGCTGCAAAGATATTTCTAAATAAAGTCACATTCTGAGGTACTGGAGGTTAGGACTTCAGTGTACCTTTTTGGGGGGATGTAATAGAACCTGCAGCACCCCATCTATTAAAAATTGAACCCTGCCCACATCACTGCCTTTCCCACTTCTGTCATTGGTTTCTTTTCTTGCTGTTTATCACCTAATACACCCTGTGTTTTAGTTGTCTATTTGGTTTACTCCTGACTCCCACCTCTGGCATTGACTTCTATAAGGTCAAGGATTCTTGTTTGTGTGGTTGGGATCCTCAGAGTAACCACAGCCCTTACAACATTCATGGTATACAATAGGAGGTCAAAAAAATATTTTCTGAATGAACCAAAATGAGACTACTAACACTTTATTGTTAAGAAATCTGATGATTTATCTTTAAAGCACAAAAAACAATCTCTGCTCTTTTTTTTCCCCCTCATCCCTTGGATGCTAGGTATGGAGAAAATACTATCACAAGAGGAAATTCATTATGAAATTAATGGTAAGCTTGTGAGTGGACAGAGATTTCAATAACGGGGAAAGAGCCAAGGGAAACTTTGGGGCTGGGGGTCTCATTAGGTTAAATAATTAAACTGGCAACCAGGAACCAGGGAATGGACAGGTATCCAAAGTATAATTGATGAAATTGGGGCATTGAATGTAAGTCTCCTACACTGAGGTCTCTTGAAGTCATGAAGCCTCTACTCTTTCATTCATTCATTCATCCATTCATTCACCAAATACTTGAATATCTAAGTGCCAACCTCTGGGCTTCAAGCATGGCTGTTAAGACTGGGTCTCTGAACTTATGGACACTGCACTAGAATATGGGATTAAACGTAAGTGAGAGCATAGTTGTACACATTGGCCTTTTTCATGGGGCAAGACCTGCTTGAACTATCTTTGTACCCATTCCAAAGAAAATCAATTTCCTCTCACCTGGTATAGGCACAAAATAATACAGGTGTTTAGTGGTCAGGTAGGAGTTCACCAAAATAGAAGCCTGGATTGGAATTTCAAAGGTAAGACTGCTCTTGCTCGGGCCTTATTATTAAAGTCATTGCCAAAGCATCTCCTTAAGTAATGGAATTAAGTGAAGGAGCTAATCAGTGAAGTAAATTAAAATGTGAGGCTTTAACCTTACACCCAGGTTTGCATTTCTGCTCTGCTATTTAGGAGTCATGTAACTTCGAAAAGATACCTAACCTGCCTGAATCTCTGTTTTCTCATCTGTAAACTGGCATTAATCTTTCAGTGTTGCGAAATTAATACAGATAACAAATATAAGCACTTAGCACAGTGGCTGGTCCATAATAGACACCCAGTATTAAAGGAAAACACAAATCCAGATGTGGATTATTTAAGTTTGGTGGATCTCTGCTTCTCTTTAGTGGCATCTGGGAATAACAGAGATGGAGCCATAAACATATATTGAGCCAGAGATCTGAAAATTGGAAAACAACTACACAAATCAAGAGATGCTCAGTGGTGTCAGGAATGACATAGAACATTATAAACTTCTCTTGTATTTTGGTTTTAGGGGAGTGTCTGAATTTGATCAGTTATATGAGTTTGGGATGACAAATTTAGGTCAAGTTTCATGACACACCACAGGGACATGGACCATAATATTAAAGCACAAGGTTTCATCCTGGTATTGTTAAAATTAAGCAGAATGGCTTTGGAGCCTTTCTCTTTAGCAGCTTGCTTAACCATGTTGCTTACAAAAGACAGCAGTGAATTGAAACTGAACAGTAAACTGCGCTCTCACCATCTGTCTTGAAACAAGTATGACATAGGAGTGGCTGTCATTCCGACTGTTTGTGAAGCAAAACCACTTATACATTTTTCCGGCATTGGGTTGAGGACTCTGTGCAGAGTTGGAACCAAACAATTAAAAATGGCTCCGAAGGTTATTTCCTGGGCTTGCATTTCAACAGGAATGCTTCGAAGGCAATGTTTAGCTGTTCAATGATAATTTATATTACTTTACTAGATTGGGAAATTAAAACACTGAAGTTGAGATACCCTCTTCCCTGACCTTCTGTCCTGTTTCTCCTTCAAGTTCCTGTTTC
Organism: Procyon lotor; assembly: GCA_028646535.1. Classification (NCBI taxonomy): domain Eukaryota; kingdom Metazoa; phylum Chordata; class Mammalia; order Carnivora; family Procyonidae; genus Procyon; species Procyon lotor. The sequence goes on from CM053603.1 coordinate 27,859,980, forward strand.
TCCTTCAAATTGATCGTTGAAGTGTGGATAAGCTGTACAGGTGACCCAACCCGCCAGTGAGGAACTACCATGGTCTTTGCTTTGCTAACCCGGTAACTTTTAAAAAACCACTCTGGTAGCCACAGTCCAGTTTGAAGCTGAGAATAATAGCACCATTTTTAAAATTCTGGACCTGGACAAAGTGTCCTTTTTTAGAGCAATTATGTCATCGATATTTTAGACATGGATCAGGGAATGAATGAAAAGCCCAAGGACCCTCCACCCTTCTTTGCTAGAATCTCCAGCATGCTGTCAGGATAGTTTGCTGGCCCACTTCTGAGGAAGCATAGAGATCTTTTCATACAGGTAAAGCATTTGATATACATTTTTCCTTTCAGGAAACACGAACAGTGGCCTTTTTAGGTCAGATATATAGGTCTACATTATGGATGGCACACAGTGCCTGCTTTTATAAACTGATTGCTGTTCTGTCCTTGCTTACCCTACAGCAGAGGAGATGTTCAATCCAAACAAGCATATTTCTGCTAAATGACTTTTGCTCAGCCTTACATTCATTATAACTTCACAACATGTGTACAGCATGGGATTAAACTAGGTTTGGTGTCTATTTGGTAATTCCTTGAGCAGTAGATTTTTTTTTTTAATTTAAAGCAATACAGAAGAACTCTGCTTTACTGCCAGTACCGGGGGACTGCTTTATGAGGAGACATAATTTGACTTAGAATATTCCCCCTTCTTCTAACAGTGTGCTGTATTTTAATAGCGCTCCCATATATTATGCAAAAGAAATGTTTTACAGACTTGTCACAGATGGCAGTTGGAAGTGACTATTGGACGATCACGCCATACCACCCTCTTCTTAAAAACAACAAGCTCGATTTGCTTCCCCGTGGTCCCTAAGTTGAAGAGCATAAGCCACAGAATTAAGGAAAAAAAAAAAAAAACTTCTGAAGAGTTAAGCAGGGGTGGAAAACAGAGTGTTCTTTAAAGAATGACTAGGAAAAACTGCCTTCTGGTGTGGCTTCTGAAGGAGAGAATTTCATGCCTCCACTAATAAGAATGATTATTTTTCTCTATATATTATGCATTGTGCTCGAAGGAAGACGGGAGGACAGGGAAGCCAAGTGTTTGAAAGCTTTAGGGGCTATTTATTTCCTACAAAGTTGAGCGCATCTCATTAGCAAAATTGTGGGTTACATATTCGCATTCTAGTCTTCTCTTTTAGGCCTTCCCAGAGCAATTTTAGAGCACCCCCAAATGGCATGTTTCCTGGCATCCATCTTTGGCTGCAGGTGCCTTTCACACATCCCCACGCAAGCAGTTCATGGCCCTCTGACCTCTATTTCCTGAAAGAAGAGCCTTTCCTCCATTTTAAAATATTACTTCTGTTTCTAAATCTGGTCACCATGATCATTTCCACAGAGTTCAGCTTATCTATTGAATGAGTCACACTTTGTTTTAGTGAATGCACTGTGGCTGAAAGAAATCTAGTCAAGCTAGTTCAAGTAGAAATGGGGGCTATCGATGGGACACAGAAATTTCATAGACCTAGGGCATAGAAAAAGCTGTAATGTCAGGGCCTCATGGGAGATGAAACTGGAGAGTGAGTCTGGATCTCAACAGCCTTGGGAGACTTAACAGTCACGGAGTTGACAGACTTCATTCAGATTTTTTTGTCATCATTATGCTTTGGCAGCCTTTTCTGTATCCTTAGTTTTGGCCCTGCCACCAACCCATATCATGTTTCAGAGCCCCAAATCTGTTGGCCTGACTCACCTTTTCTCTCTATTTTCCAGGTCAGTGGTCCACCTATGGTTGATCCTTCTTTGCATTAGGTGTTTATTTCTGGTCCAATCAGATATAGCTGGATTGGGGTACACTGAGGTTGGGAGGAGAGTATGGGAGAAGAGTCCATCTCTGTTGGAATATCAGAGACTATGACTGGTGACAGGTAGTTTGGGAGAAGGGTGTGAGTATATCTTCTAAGACAAGGTAGTCATATTTGTTCCCAGGGACCTTTATGGAATAGACTAATGTGGTTTATCAGCTAAGGTAGAGTTTTTTGAAGAGGCTAAATGTGGGCATGGTGTTTTTTTACTTATACTGAAAGTATATTGAGTAAGCATTTTTTATTTTGCTGAGTCTGTTCCTTACAGTAATTTAAAAATAAGATACTTAATACACATGTCCAGTGTGTGTGTGTGTGTGTGTGTGTGTGTCTGTCTTTCTGTCTACGTATACACACATGCTTACACACAGGCACATACAGGAGGAACAGAAGAGGAAGGAGTATAAACTTTTAGTGCCCAGAGAGACCTTACACATTCTCTGACCCCACCTACACATTTCACAGATGAAGAAATCCAGACTCATAAAGTTTACATGGCTAGCTTAAGGGCACACAGCTATTAAATGGCAGAAAAGAAACTCAGATCTCTTGAGTCCTTATTCAATGAGCTTTATTACCTAGATCTATTATATTTTTGTCTCCAGGAAGAAGTCTTTATTAATTTAAACAGGCCTAAATATATATCTTACCATGTCATTACATGGTTTGCTTATTGCCTTTATGGTCCTAGCTCGAAGGTCCTCACCACAATGCTCTACCTGACAGCTGCCTAAACTCAGTCCCACTCTTCATCCCCCGGGGTTTCTAGTGCATCAATATTTTCATAGTTTTATTTCACTTACCCCAGTCTTTAATTACCTCATTGATTTGTTTTCTCATTTTTCTCCTTCACTAAAATAGAAGTTTCCTTGAGGAGAAAGATCATTTCTCTTCTTCACATCTGCATCCCCAGGTCCTGAAATCCTGCCCAGCACAGTAGAGACACAAAAATAGTGAGTCACACCTGTATACATTTAAAAACTATAAATAATTTTGAAAATAAATATTTGAGGGAAACACATAAACACTCTCTGGTTTCATGTTCCTGATTATTGAGGTCATGCAAAGTTTAATATCCCTACAAGATTAAATTTTTCTAAAGGTCTCTACATATCTTTGTATGCCACATCACAATTTCAACCTGAAACAAAACCTGGAATTCATGGCAAAGGAGGCCAGCAACATCTGACTCAGACGTGACTTCACCTGTGTGGGTGTTTTCCACATAAACTGTGAGTGTGCTCATGACAGAGTAACTTGGCTTCGAAATGCTGCACCCCAAATACTCTCTTCATTTGTGAATGTTCCTGTGACTCTCTGACAGTAAGAACTGTTCATTCTTATTTCTGGCTCTTGGCAGCTTACAGATGCTTCCTGTTAGTGCTCCTGGCAGGTTACTGGTGGGGCCTGTTGTTTATTGCCCTATCTATCAAGTCCTATTTATTTTTAAAATAAACTTTAAGTATACTGTAAACTCGCTTCAAAAACAGATTTTTCCTCTTCTTTTACACTTGACAAGCCTCTAAAAAGAATAGTAACACTGTCTCATAAATATTTGAACCTGAACCTTTTAGGAAAGAATTATACTTAAAGTACTCAAGAACAGGAATGGTCTCTGTCTAAAATATTCCTTACAGCTACTCATTTTCTCACTTTCCCTCTTTCTATCTCTCTTTCCCCTTCATCCCTTGGTGTTTTAAATCATATTATCTCATTCCTGCTTCTCTATTGCCCTTCCCTCCCCTCAGTCATCCCACCCCAAGTCTAATTCTCTAATTAAAACCCCCATCCATATCTTACTTAAACACTGGTTATATATTATAAATGTCTTTATCAAAAAGGTTAAAGTACTTGTTATTTACAAGCCCATCAGGTCTACAATTCTTTCTTGGTCCTCCATCATGCAACCCACCATTCCTTTCGTTGGGAAACTCTAATATTTTCCAGCACAAAGCTGGTGAGAAAAGATATTGACAGGTACAACCTAAAAGAGCTCAGAATTTATAGAGTCATACTGACTCAGGTTCAATTCAAACACTACCACTTGTTAACTGTGGCTTCGAGGATGTCTCCTAACTTCTCTTACTGTATTTCTTCATTGGAAAGGTGAGGCTTAAGAACACTTATCTGGGTAAACGTTCCCAGCATTCTTTAAATATTCCCAGATCTTCTTCCATTCACATTCCATCAGTTTTTTTGTTTTTGCTTTTTTTTCAGTTTAGGCATAGTTATGTGGCTTGTGTTGACTAATAAAATCTGAGTGGTTGTGGTGTGTTTGACTTGTAAACAGAAGTTTTAGAGGCAGTGTGTAAATTACTATGGTCCCTTCTTCAATGAATCAAATATAGAAATGTGTTGAGAAGGAGTCTTTACCATCTGGGGCATTGCCTATCAACCATAAGCAGGGTCTTCTACTGATCCAGTGTGGATATGTGGCATGAGATGTTGGGCTTGTTTGTTACTGCAGCAAAACTTATCCTATCCTGACTGATATATTCACTTTGCAAGGTTGTCTGCAGGATGAGTGACAATATACATAAAATGATAGCTGCCTTCATCAATAGCATTATTATCCTCACTGTTACCATTGTTATTTTGTTAGATTGTATGTGTTTTTTCTAATTCTGTATTTTGATTTTTCTTGTTATCTTACTGTGTGTATTTCCATTTTTGCCTTTCAGTAAATTATAAAATCTTTGAAAAAGACAAGATATTAAAAAAAAAAAAAAAAAGACAAGATATTTTATGTGTTCTTGTTCAGGCTCTGACTTTACTCTGACATAGTAGCCTAAAAGCAGCTATAGATAATACATTAAAAAAATGGGTATATTGGTGTTGTAATAAAACTTAATTTATGAAAACAGGAGACTGACTAGTTTGCTTACTCCTGATTTAGATTATTCGTACTCTCCTCCTTCATTCTGCTTTTCCCCCTCTTATTCTTCATTTGTCTCTTTCTCATCCAGGTGGGCCTATACTCCTTACTGCCACAGGCAGATTTTTAGCTCATTGCAGATCTAAATGGCCACCAGTAGCCACAAGTCTATATCATATGGGAGGTAAATCTCTTTCTTCCTAGCGTTCTTCTTGGGTAATACACCCACAGTCAGACCAAGTTCTGTTGACAAGGCATGAGAATTCCTGACTGGGCAGGCCTGAGTCATGTAACCATCCCTGTGATCAGAGAGTGGTTGCGGCACTGTGACTGCTGAGGCTTTCAGTACCACCGGGGTTAGGGATGGGAGAAAGAGGGTGCTCAGTAGACACAACAGGATGCTCCTTACAAGCCTCTTTTCTCCTACATACACAGAGAAGAAGGAAAGAACCAAGTTCAGAGGACCATCCATAACAGTTCCTTATTGTGTAGTACCCTTGTAACTTTCTAGCCAGTCTCCATGGTTATTCATCAAAGACCTGGTATGTGTTCTGGAAACAAAAACACTGGTTGGGGTTTCTGAAGCATTGTATGTGAGAAGCAGGAAAGAGAGCAGCCAAGGAAGACTTTTTTTTTTTTTTTAAAGCTCTTAATGTTTATTGAATTTAACTGAAGTCACTTACACTTTAGTATGAACTGAAGTACCTAATCCCTCTCCCTACCACCATCTCTCAAACTTGCATTCCCCACTAATTTTAAGAAAAGGCTATTTCCTATATCACAGTGCCCTTAGGAAAGGCATTCTGGGGGCTGTGAGTTATATAATCTTGAAATAAGGGCAGGTGGATGGAGGACCCACTGTGAAGCCAGGGCTCAAGGAGGGAGAAGCAGCATCTGGTGCCTCAAAAGGCAGAGGGGATAGAGGTGGCAGTCTCCGGCGTGTGGCAGAGAGGGAAGGGATGGGGGCCGTTCCAAGGATAGTGATGAGGGGAGAGATGCCGAGACCCAGACAGGTGGCTGGCTGGAGCTGCGTCTTGCTAGTGTGTTTTCAGGGCAGGATGGGCTCAGGAAGCCAGCTGGACTCCTCATGCGGAGGTGGCTGGTTGCTGCTGGAGGAGATGCAGGCAGAGGAGGAGTCCCCTGTACCCCTAAAGAAGCTGAAGAGATTGGAGCTAGCAGGACCCTCACTCAGTGAGACCCTCCACCAGCACCTGGGTCCATCTGACATTCGGATTGCTAAGAACTTTCAGAAAATGTGCCTTTCATTGTGGTTTTTTCCTCCTCCAAGGAAGACTCTTAAGTTTCTGTCATAAGCACTTAGGTGAGTACAGGTACCCTGCATTTGGATGGTTAAAAATCATTTCTCAAACTGTGGGCAGCAGGAGATGGGGAATCAGTAACATGGATAATCCCCAACTGGCTTGTAAGTATTTTTCTAATCTGAGAAAACTCACAAAACTTTATAAAAGGTAATAAACAAAGCAATAGGACGGTATATGAGTCAGGGTTCTCTGGAAGTTCTCCAAATTCCTCTCTGCAACATGGGGAACATCTGCAAATTCCTAATATGGGATGTCATAAGAAAGAGGAAAAAAAAGCTTATTATTCCTGGCCACATAAATTCTTCCTAAAAGACATTACTGGCTACCACAGATACATGTTGGGCACTCAAAACCTGAGTCAGTTTCATATACCAGTACATCTTCTATTTTTACTTGGCTCAGAAAATTTAATGAAATTATACAAATCCCTGAAATCTAATATTTTTATGTGATAAGATTGTGTAAGAGGAGGGGGTGGAAGAGAAGTTTAGAAAATGTGGTGACAGATGGCAAGTGGGCTCAAGCACATAGTGTTCCTATATATAGGGGAGGGGACAATCTGGTTAATCAAGGGGAGGGGGAGCATTTTTAAATTTAGATTCAAGTATTTTATATATTCAGCAACATAATTTACTGAAGCAGCCTAGCTGGATAGAACTTCTAAATATTTTTTTGGTTGGGGGTGGGTTGTGTGATACATATTTTCAACAGTTTTACATATTCTTTTATGATGTCTGCATTTAAAAATCAGATGGTATCTACAGGCTTTGAGTATGTCTTTTAAGAGAGTGCTGAGACTATTTCTAGAGAGAGTTCCTTCCAAGGAAATTTAATGACATTTTAAAAATTAGGGTCATCACAGCTAATTTAGCAACACTGGAAAATTAAAGCAAATGTTCACAAAGAAGATAATTTTGAAGTTCAGTAGAATGAACAATGGGTTGGCAATGAGGACATTGGTGATTGAGCTCCAATTCTAGGTAACATAAGACGAGGTAGGTTGTGTCACCTTGCACAAGTCATTTCAGTGTTTTGGGTCTTAATCTTACTTTTGAAATATGAGTTTGGATTAAATAATCTTTGGGATATTTTTGGTTTTATGTTTCCATTGTCGTAGGCTTTCTAGTAATGCTCTGTTAATTAGGACCTTTTGGGTTCCACTTAATGGAAAGCCCTACTCAAAATGCCTGAAACTACCACAGGGTGAATATAGTATGAGTTGTGTGGACTTTAAGGATGGTTTGGTTAAGTGAAGGACATTTTTACCACTTGTGCACTTGGCTTTCCATGGTCTCAGCCTTGTGCTCAGGCTGGCACCCCTTTAGGATCTCTAGTGCCTGTTAATGACTTTGAGTCAAGGACCTGCTTCATTGTTCAGGTGCGGACAAAAAGAGAAAATCCTTTCCTGAATCTGTTTTAGAGGAATGGAGAAGTGTCTTTACAAATCTGTCCTCACATGTCATTGCACAAATTGCCTGATCATGGCCAGGGAGTGGGGCTGCCCTGAGCCATGGGAGAGACTCCTCGAAACAGCAGTGAGCCCAATAAAGGGATGGGATTGTGTCTTACTGCCTGAAAATCAAGAAGGGATGATGTGTGTAAGGGAGGCAACCATGAAGTTTACTAACCATTCCTTGCTTGGAAAACTTAATTCACATAATCTATACAGGAAAATAAGAACTAAGAAAAAAAGCAAATTAATAATAGAGGTTTACATGATCATTATTTTCATATCAAGCACTAATTAATAAGGATGAATTCAATAAGGATGCATGCATTGTGCTAACCTTAAGCCGATTAAACACAGAGAACATGCCTCATAGTTGGCAACTAATTAACAGAAATCATGGGTATTTTTGGAGTTGCTATAGTGACCAGAGGTCTACTGCAGTAAGTTTTTGTTTTAGTACAGTCGTTTTCAAAGTTGGCTGCAAATGGGAACCACTTAGGGAGCTTTGAAAAATACTATTGCTTGGGTCCCAACTCCAGCAATCCTGGTGCGATTGATTTAGGGTAGAGGTCTGGACATTTAGAGTTTTTTAAAACTCACCAGTTTATTGCAGTTCACAGTCAAGACTGGAACCTCTGGTTTGGGGTATCTAAGTGGGGGCATGCTCAAATACATTCTACCCCCTGGAGTCACACACTCAAGTTCCCTTGAACTCCTTTTTCTAATTCCCTTCTCTCCTACTCTAAACTACTAACTGCTAGATTCTCCTCTCTAAGCTGGGACTCCCAGAGATATCACATGGTCCCCATTACAGTATGAAAAAAACCTGAATGTGAGGGTGGAAACCAAGAGTGGGGAAGGCCTACTGTCAATATGGGGTGTTAGGAGAAAGGGACAAAAGGGTGGATGAGAGAAAACAAGAAGCAGTGCAAAAAGCCTTTCTCTCTGGCACTGGGATGTGGTTGGTGATGCACATTTAGGCATTCTCAGACTCAGATTCCCACACAAACACCCATACACACACAGACACATCATCTGAAATTCTTCCCTGCCTCCTCCCTTCTCAGCCCACTGCCAACCGCTTGCTCAGAATATTGCTGCAAATTCATAGAACACCTAAAACATGAATAAATGAGAAATGGCTATGTTTATTCATTCACTCACACTTTCATTTACTCATCTATTCTATAAATATTGATTGAACACCTACTATGTGCCAGGTACATTGCCAGATGATGAGTGAACAGTCATAAATAAAACAGGAACTTATGGCACATACGAAAGCCCTGCATCTGGAAAGTATTTGGAGCGTGATGATGGCGTAATGATTATCTTGTTCACCAGTTCTTGAGTTCTGTTCCTTGCGCCTTGTTCATTGAATGGATATTTGCTGGATGAATGAATGCCTGAATATATTACTAAGAGAATACCAGAGGGACTGGAGTATTGTGAGTGTAGCAATGGGCAGGGAGCACTAGAATGATATTTAGGTTGGAAATAAGGGTATACAGTGGTTATGCTGGGCCTGCAGCCTATGGTTTCAAAATAAAATCAGAGATTATATTTTGTGTATTGGAAAACTATTGCATATTTTCAAACAAAATGATAAGGACTGGGAAAGTCCAGAGGGATTGAAAAGAGCCATTTGAACAAAGAATTGATTGTAAGAATGTTCCACAAAGAGGGAACAAGATATGCAAAAGCTGGGAGCCAAGAAAGACATAGTATATTTGAGGAAGAGAAAGGCACCATGCTTTACTTGAAGATATAGAGATGAAAGATAGTCTAGTGGAGAGACAAATGAACAGACAAATATTACGCTAAGCAGTAGATGCTGGAGCAAATACAGTTGCCATTGAATCTTATGGGATTGCACAGGAAGCCTCTCCAGGCTAGACTTGGGAAGCCAAGAAATACTCCGTGGAGGATGAAGTACCAAAACCGAATCTAAAAAAGTGGGTTGATTTAGGAGGTGGAAGGGGCAGAGGGAAGTTAGGTAGAAATAGAAGGAGGAATAGGATGTTTCACACAGAAAATGGTGAATCTACAAAAGCATGGAGAAGCATCTTAAAATTTAGAGGTAGGGGCATCTGGGCGGCTCAGGCAGTTAAGTGTCTGACTCTTAATTTCAGCTCAGGTCAGGATCTCAGCATCCTGAGATTGAGCCCGGAGTCGGGCTCCACTGCAGCACAGGGTGTGGAGTCTGCTTGAGATTCTCTCTCCCTTTTCCTTTGCCTCTCCCCCTACTCCCATTCATGTTCTCTCCTTCTAAATAAAATCTTTAAATAAGTTAGAGCTAAATCTTAGTGATACATATAAATCAAAGTTAATTTTAAGAGTTTATAGAGACTTAGAATGTTAGGCACTGTGGTATACACCCTAACAATAATCTTTTGAATTAGGTATCCATGAGGCAATTTAGGGGAACTTATTTGCATAGGATCTAACAGTAAGTGGTATGGCTGAAATCCAGAGTCTGTTCTCTTAGCTTTTCTATTATACTGTGTTATTGACAAAGTAAAAAAATAAAGAAATAAAAGGAGAGATGCCCAAGGAGATATGCATTACTTTTATAAGTATATGTATAAATACACACACATACACACTTCTATTTTTCTCTTTTTTCCTTTTTCTGGAAATTATCTTTTCCCCTTAAAACAGAATGAAAGAGATAATCAGCCATATTAGTATAAGACAAAGACCAGTAAAGAAATTTACTTGAAGACAAATTATATTCAAACTTAGGGTATCAAGAGAACTTAATGGGATTTAAGCCCACACCAGGCAAAGAGGATTTATGTTTGTCTGCTGTGGTTAGCCATTGGTACAGGTAGGATTCTTTAGAAAAAAAATAAAAAACATTCCTACGGTTATTTCTTTGTCTTGTATAGCAGGAAATTTACTGGCACAATAGTAAGATCAACCACAGTTTACAAGCAACAAAGGGATGTGAAATATTTAGAAAAAGGAAACTATTTTAGATTGGTTATGTAGAGTAAGGTCATCTTTAGAGGAATAGCTCTAACAGTGACATTGACACTGGAAAATGTGATATTTCAAAGAAAAACAAATCATGAAACACATATTGAAGTACAATTTTTAGAAAAGCAACAAAATCCAATAAGGATGTTTACAAAAATGCACGTACACTTAAATGTGAGTACTGGTACCTTTTGTATAATAGATTATAGATGACTTCAAAGTTTTTCTCTTTAGATCTTGAGTTTTCTACCTGTTAAAAATATGAATATATTATGTTCATTAAAAAAAAAAAACCACAACAAAACCCCCCAAAAAAACCATAGGCCCTGGATGGAGTCACTTATACTAGCCCAAATCACCAAACCAGGGCTTAATACCTAATCTAATTGCAGTTTCAACCTTTCCCAAAAATATAATTTTAACAGAGTCAGGAATTTTCTGGTCAGCACCAGTGAAGTAGTCTGTCATAGGGGTCTTCTCCATCCCCACCCTATAGGAAAATGAGGTAATCTCCTGTAAAAACACCCCCTGCCCTTCCCCTAAGGGGAGGTGACTTTGCCTGAAGCAATCCTTCCTTTTCTTTTGCTAATAACTTTTTTGGTCCATCTTCCTTCGTATAAAACCTCCCATTTTAGACATCTCGTTTGGAGTTCCCCTCCACTTGCTAGATGCCATGTTGCCAGATTCATGAATCACTTAATAAAGTCAATTAGATCTTCTGATTTACTTGAATTTTGTTGTTTAACACTTTATATGTAGAAAAAACCCATCAAAGTATTTCAGTCCTAAAAATACATATGAAAACATTATTAGCTTTAGTCAACACTATGGTTGCTATAGTTATGTCTTCAATATTCATTCCCTTTTTCTCATTATTATCCTAAGTTTTCTTTAAAGACCACACAAGCCTTATTCCTAGCATCTCTTCTGGGGGAAGCTGATTTCTTTCTCTATTTGGGCATGGGCTATGTGGTGTGGCTGTAATCCTAACAGTGTGATCTTTTTCCCCTTGTCAAGGTTAACTGGCCAGTTGGTAACAAGGAGCAAGTGATCCAAGTAAAACTAAAGAGATACAAGAAGTGGTTTGCTTGGGGAAGCTAAGAAAGACTCTCACTTGCTCATCTGATAGGCCTCAAAACACCCTTTTCCCTGGCTATTATATGGATGAAGAAGCTGTCATAGCCCAGACAGCTGTTGGCAGCTATGTTTGATCCATGGTGGGAATCCTGCCTTAGAATGGACAGCTTGGAAGGCAGAGAGAGAGTTGAAAATGAGCTAGGTCCTTGAAGGCTTAGTGGAGTTTCTGAATCAAACCCATGGAGTTTGGGAGTTTGAGCCCCACCTGTGAAATCTCAACTTCACCTGTAAACTCTCAACCTTTAAGAAATCATGTATCTTCTTTATTATATACTCTAATTTGAATTGTTTTTGTTGTTATTTTCTCTTAATTGAAACCAAGAATATTCTACCTCCTTCATTCCATCCTTGTCCTGGAAGGTTACTATCAGGTAATTCAAGATCTTTCTTCCAGCTTACTGAAAATTATTTGATGTCACTGGTTTTATTTTCCTTAACCTAGCTGGCATATTTTCGAGCTGTGCTATCCAATACAGTTTCTACAAACCATATGTGTCTACTTAAATTGAAATTAATTAAAACTAAATTAAATTAAAAATTCATTGCCTCGGTTGTACTGGCCACATTTCAAGTGCTTAATAGCTACATGTGGATAGTGGCTACCATCTTGGCCAGCACAGACATAGAACATTTCCAGCATTACAGAAAGTGCTACTGAATAGTGCTGACTGAGAGAGAGAGACAGACAGACAGAGAGCCATTAAATGAGGAGACTTGTGTTCTAATGTCACCCAGGCCACTAAACTCACCATATTCCCTTGGGTAAGCTTTTTCCCTTTCTTAAATTTTTTAATTTCCTCTAGAGCAGAGAGATTGGACTAGGAGGTTTTGGCGGAGGTTCAATATAATGAAATTCTAAGTGCTTTCTTTTGATTTTTAACATTTGTAGACTTTTCTTTATTCTCCAGGGATCAGCTGTGCGCTCTATCATCAGATGGTATTCGAATGGATCTCAAGTACTGACAACCAGGGCTGAAAATTCAGAACAGTTTCATTTCTTCTAGAGAAAAAAAAAAGTCTAACACACAAATTTAGAAGGCAGATACGTATGGGTTTAAACAACGCATGCACCAATTTCCTTGACTTAGCAGTTGACCAACACAGAACAAGTCAGTCATCCAGAATACGTCACCATCTTATAAAAGCATGCTATTGGCTAACAAAAGAATTAGCAAAAGGTACTGCAGAGGGCACATCATCTACTTGCTTCTAGAGAAAACAGTTCATTGTGCATGCTGTGTTGATAGTGGAACTCATATTTTACTTTTGATTGATTTATTATTATTCATTTATTTATACGAACATTTGAGTGCATGCCAGGTACCACATATATGCCCAATTCTGAAGATACAGTAGTAAATAAGATACTGGTTTTCCTTGCTCTTATGAGTCCAGTAAGGAGATGAAGCAGGTATCAAGCAGGTAATTCCAGAAATGGTTATTTACAATGTTGGTGAAGGCTATAGAGACGATATCATAAGGGCTACAGGAGCATGTACCAGGGGGACTTGATCTATTTTGGGGCAGAAGACTACCTGGAAAAAGTTTCCCTGTCCCATTCAAAGACCCTACAGAAGACTGTAGTAGGAGTCGAGTGGGAATGTTATAAAAGATGAGCCCAGTGAAGCAGACAGAGGCCCACTGATGCAGAGTCCTCTCAACTGTGGTCATGAATTTGGGCTTTATTTTAAGCTCAATGGAAAGCCACTAAAAGGTTTTTAAACACAGGAATGACATGATCAACATGCACATCAGACATATTCCCTCTTGCTGCAGAGTGGGGATGGATGGGTAAGAGGTGCACATTTGATGGCAAATGGACTAGTTAGGAAAATAATATCATAGTTCAGATGAAAGATGATGCTAGCCTAAACAGGATGCTTGAATGAAGAGGGAGAGAATGGGCAGATTTAAAGCAAGGACAGAAAGTCAAATTAATAGGAAGTGACAGGATGTGGGAGTTCGTGGAGAGGGAGAGGGGAAAGACAGTCTTTGTTTCTGGCTTGGACCATTGGGATTAGGCAACAGTGATGATGAATACAAGTTTGGATGTGTAAATTTTAGGAACCATAGAAATCATGTTACTGTTTTTTTAAATGATCATCACAGCAGTCATTTTCATGACCTTTATGTGCTTATAATATATGTTCATTTTCTTGTAATAAACAGACCACTTGGAATCTAACGCAACAGTTTATTACTTAGATTACAGAGAAGAAAGTGAAGCTGTTGTTTCAACTTTCTCTGTGTTCTAAAAGAAGAATAAAGACAAGAGAAGTGGAAGAACAAAAGAAATGACCTTATTCTTTCTCTTCTGCCTGGAAGACAGACAAGATAAGCAATGAGGAATTATAATTGATAAAGTAATTGTAGAGATAGGCTGTTAGAGGTGAAAAATGAAACTTCAACATGAAGGTTATCTTTCCTTCCAGAAAAATTTTTGTCTTCCATTTCCCTTTTCTTGCAGTTCCTGAAAATTCTGCCTTATGTGTCCAGATCCAAATATAGAACTAAGTATCACTAGTTTTACAGAAAATGATTTAGCCTCTGTTCATTCTCTGTTTCTATTAATGATTCTTACTCTCTCCTGAAGAGTAATTTGGCTTTTTTTGTTTTTTTTGCTTTTGTTTTGTTTTTAACCTTGAGAATGCTATGGATTTTTAAGAAATAATTTTTCTCTTCTTAACTTCACTAAATAGGAAAAGAAAGCTTAGAGTCAAAATAGTGCCTCCTCTGTATTATTGCATGGTTTACATTTCATATTCAAACTTGACATCAGGTTCATCTTTGTTTACTCGGTCTTTTCTCTTTATTATGTAAAATGTATTGTTTCTTGCTAATACTGCTCGCCTATATCTGCTTGATTAGAGCTTAGGTTCTGGGAATCAAAGATAAGTCTGAATCATAATCCTTCCACTTATTAGAGGTGTGACATTAATTCAAATACTTAACTTCTCTGAAATCTGAGTTTCTACCCATAAAGTAGAGATCACAGAAACATAAATCTGTTAGCACTTTTGTAAGTATTAAATGAGATGCTGAATGTAAAGGCTTAGCCAGGGATGGATACATAGCAAGAGTCCCCCCAAAATAGGTATTATCATCACATCATTATTATATACTATTAATTATGATATTATTATATATTATATTCTCAGTCATCATCAATATTATATATTATTATAACGTCATCAATGTTATATATTATTATAACTCCTGTTCTCTTATTGTGTTTCATCTGCTTCCTCTTCATCATGCTTTTCTTCTTGTTGGCTTAAATATATTCTGAAGCCATACAGGTATAGAACAGAGAAATAAGGCAAGTATATACACCTCATTTAGGCCCCAAAGGTAAGACTAACAAGCTAGGCATATTGCTGTGTATCTGGTATGGGGCACACAGGACTGCTTGGTAGATTGGAAAATTTCAGGTGAATCCTAGGAAAAAATAGCAAAATAACAGAAATGATTTACATACACAAATAGGAAAAAGATAGGGTAACATTATTACTTAGCCAAGGGAAGAGGTACATGAAGATATGAACATAACATGATTTAAAATAGGCATTGTCAGCCAATTTGTAGGTAGCCCCAGTGACTACAAAAAAAAAGAAAAGAAAAGAAGCTGGGCTTCTTTTCTTGTAAGGAGGCATATAGATTAGACAGAAGGTGCTGTGACAATGATCTTTTCATCCATGCCTCCATTTTCACTAGCCAATTGAAATGAAACAAGAAAAAACATCAGGGTTGGGAAATCACAACCAAAATGTGTTATTTCAAGAAATGTGATTTAAATGGTGTACATCTAAGTCACTTTAATTTGCATTGGATTGAAACTTGGCATGTTTCTTAGTCCAGATGTAATTTATTTAAATTCCTTTAGTTGTTTTTCAATTTAGAAATATGCATAGACATAAAATGTTGCATGTCTCGAATTTTTTTCCTGCATATTTGTGAATTAAAATTAGCCAAATTATTATTAAGTGGACTGGTCTTAAGCTGAAATAAGATAGCTTTTATTTCTTTTTTTAAAAAGATTTTATTTGAGAGAGAGAGAGAAAGAGAGAAAGCATGAGCAGGAGGAGAGGCAGAGGGAAAGGGAGAAGCAGACTTCCTGCTGAGCACAGAGCACCATGGGGCTCAATCCCAGGACCCAGATCATGACCTAAACTGAAATTAGACGCTTAAGTGATTGACCCACGCAAGTGCCCCAAATAGCTTTTATTTCTAATACCAAGAAATGAGAAGTATAGTAATCAGGAACATGAGGGATGTTCTTGTGGGACTTTATGCCTGGATGGGGGAGTTAGCCCCTTCAGTGGGTTTCCCAGGTAACTTAATAACACAAAGTATATGTGAGGGTTTTGTTTTTGTTTTAAGACTTTAATGATCATTTGGAGAGGCAGGGGACAGTCCCTAGGATATAGTTTTCCACCAAGAAATTCCCTTTGGACATTTGTTCTCAGTCCTTCTCTTCCTGAGCCTCTAATATATTTCTATCTCTATCTCTGCCCCTTACCATTTTCTTTCTCCCTCCTGGTTTTCTCCTTGTTACATCCTCTCTGTATTTCACATTTTATTATGCAGGATGATTTGCTGAATATTTTTGGCTATTTAAGCATTCTGAGTGTTTTGGCTTTTACCCCTAGTTATTTTCTTTGGGCTTTTCATAGGAATGAATGTGGGTTTCTCCATGGGGCAGAGTTCTAATGAATAGACTTTTCTCTTTCTCACATACACACATATGTATATATACAGATACTGTGTTTGAAATGTGTATCTTTAGGAGTTTGGCTTGAATCATGGTTTGAACACCCAACGGCGTAGGTATCTTCAATTAATGAAACTGGATGGACTAAAACAATAGTGCTATAGTCCTTCACCTTTTGAAATATTGTGCCTGCGTGAGCAGGACATAGCCATAGGCCACATGAGTGATCAGTCTCTAACTCCTGGATGCTAACAATCCTAAGGGATTCCAGCAGCAATAACCAATGCTTTGGGTTCATCATTGCCATGATTAAAAAAAATTTCCAACAGATTTCCACGACAAGGGGCTCTGAAAAAGCAGGAACTTGGTTTGATGTGCATACTGCTATTTCCTCAGAGCTTACAGTAGTGTATAGAACATAAAAATTCAATTAATACATGGATAATGTAAGATAAAACCCTCATCAGTCAGAGTAGACTAGGTTATGCTGCAATAACAAATAGCTCCTAAATCTCAATTGCTTGAAGAACAAAATACTTCTTAGTCACTGTGTATATCCATTAGGGGCTGTTAGGTGAAAGGGAGGGCTTGTGCTCTATGGGATGACTCAAGGATCCAGGCTGATAGTGTGACTAGTCTCTGTTCTGGAGGCAAAGGAGGGCATTGCTTCAACAATTAAATGCTGCAGCCTCAAAGAGACACCATCAATTCTGCTGATACTTCATTGGCCAGAACTTTATGGCCCACTAGACTATAATGGAATCAGGAGACACAATCCTACTATGGCCAGACGGTTAGGCCAACTTCTTTGAAAGGCATGATCAGGTAGTTGACTATCACAATAGTTGGAAGAACAGACTAAATTGCCTTAAATGCCAACATTTGGTGATGCTTGTATTATTTAGGACAAATGGTCATTGGCTGCAATACAATGGACTACAAGGTATTTGGAAGAAAAACATGGAACTACGTTGATCGTCTTGTTCCATTTCAAACATACATAGAAAGTCTTTCTTTCAGTCTTTTAAAAAAAATTAACAATGCTTATCTGAGTACCTTGAACATAATCCTTTAGTACTTCTTTCAAGTTTATTAAATTGAATGAATTTGTAGGTAAGTAACTATGTTTAGCTTTAATCCCTAGAAAGGAAGAACATAATGGTTAGCTTTTCAAAATGGCAGCCCTTATTAATAACTTCCTTTTAATTTGAATGCATTAGCATAGCAAAAATAAGACCAAAAAAAATTCATGGGGCAAAGACTATCTTCCACACTTCTATATTTCAAAAGCCTGGAATATACTCAATGGCTGGATGAATAATACTTTTTTGAGACTATCTCAATGGTAAAGAAATGAGAAAATGTAATGGTTAATTTTGGGGAGTTCTTTTAACTATGAAAATTTTTTTTAAGATTTTATTTCTATGAGAGAGAGGGAGTGAGTGTGTTTGTGTGTGTGTGTGTGTGTGTGTGTGTGAAAGAGAGAGAAAGAGAGAGAGAGAGAGAGAGCGCATGAGCAGGGGGGAGGGGCAGAGGGAGAAGGAGAAGCAGACTCCCGCTGAGCAAGGCACCTGATGTGGGGCTCAATCCCAGGACGCTGGGACCATGACCTGAGCCAAAGGCAGATCTTAACCAACAGAGCCACCTGGTCAACCCAGCCATGAAGTATTTTCTATGAGTGTCTAAGACATGGGCTCTTGCACCAGATCATTGGAGTTTGAAACTTGCTGTATCACTTACAAGCTCTATTACCCTGACCAAGTTTCTTAATCTCCCTGTTCCACCTGGGGTTCCACATCCATGAAATGGAGATAAGAATAATAATACTTATCTTATGGGGTTAGTAAAAGATTAAATTTTAAAAGATTAAAAGCAACATACTATAGAGTAGTGCTACTCATAGCAAAGGTTTAATAAACATCAGCTGCCGCACTGCTCTTATTTGTGTCTTTTTTTTTTTAAAGTTTTATTTATTTAAGAGAAGGGAGAGAGACAGAGAGATCACAAGTAGGCAGAGAGGCAGAGAGAGGGGGAAGCAGGCTCCCCGCCGAGCAGGGAACCCAATGCGGGGCTTGACCCCAGGACCCTGAGATCATGACCTGAGCCGAAGGCAGACGCTTAACCATCTGAGCCACCCAGGTGCCCCTTATTTGTGTCTTGATACTGCACCGTCAGTATACAATTTCTGTGTGTATCACCAACACAACAATAATGAACCACAGAAACGACAAATGCATTACTAACTGTAACTCTGGTGTTGTTACATGTGCATTGCACAGTGGGAAAGATCCGTGGGGAACAGTGATACATCTGCTGGGTCTCTCACTGGTTCACTCTGTGTAACATGAGCAAAGGTGAGGGTTTCCAAAGTCCCACGGGGGCAACAATTATTCTTTATTTTTTTTTTAAGATTTATTTATTTGAGGGGGGAGGGGCAGAGGAAGAGAATCTTGAAGCAGACTCCCCTCTGAGTGTGGAGTCTGATATGGAGCTTGATCCCACCACCCATGAGATCATGACATCAGCCTACCCCAAGAGCCAGAGACTCAATCCACTTAGACACCCAGGCTCCCCTTCAGCCCTCTTTATAACACCCCTGCAAAATGTTGAGGCATTTCAAAAGGTTTGTGAAGAAGGAAAATCATGAGAACCACTTTGATTTTGAAAAAAATATGAAAGACTTGACCTCTGACAGTGGTGATCACATTGATCTTGTTCTCTGCTTTGTCTTCAAGCGTCTAACACATAGTAGGTGCTTTATGAGCAATTCATGAAATAACTGAATGAGTATTTCTGAGAATCAGTGCTCATGCAGTCTATAAGTGAAAACTAGGTCACCTTACGTGCACTGTTAATATTAAGATACAATCACACTCTATTTCCGAAGAAGAAAGTGTCCAAACCATAGTACTAGAAACAAAATGTTCGGTTTCTGAGTGTTTCCTCTCCCCACCCCAGCATGTTATTGGAGGGAGAGGGAGATTTTAAAAAAACGCTTTGAGCATATTTCTTTGTCAAAACCCAGTCTCCAATGCTGAAAATGACGTTTCTATTTATTAAACATGTTCAAAAACCTCAGAAGGTTTTTATTGGGCTTATACATATAAGCATCTATATTGTATTCCAAGTATGCCATATTCCCAGATTTAGCTGCCAAAACAATTGACAGACTTAAATCTGTATAAACCTAACAAGATTTTTGGTTCACGTACTGGTTCGAAGACCATGAAGGGGTAAGAAATGGCCCTTAGATCACTTTTGCATTTACTGTTAGTAATCTAACACCCATTAACACTATCAATATTTTGCAAAATGCTTTTTCTTTTGTTTCTCCTTCCCTCTTTACTCTTTTGGCAAATGAATGGGATCAGCAAAAGCTCTAACATAACATACCAGACAATACAGTGTTAAAGTGCTGCTTGAGTTGCTGAAGAGTTAGTGGGCAGGCATTACAATTCACTGTAGCTGTAATAGAGGGTAATGTCACTTTAAGACATGTGATACTTTACAGAGGAGGGATGTATTGAAACAGACTACTGCTACTTACAGCACCGTATAGCAGCCCTGCTCCTACATTTTGCTGCCTTACTCTGCCCCGACTGCACGGGACTGAGGATGGTCCATCATTAACTATAAACTGATTCTCATCAGGATCACTTCAAAGGTCTCATCAGGCAGAGGTGACGCCAGGAGATGATTTAAAGGTGAAAATGACAAGGTTTCCACCCCTCAAACCTTGGCTCCTCTTCTGACAATACAATCTGAATGAACCCGATGTCTTCTTTACTGTGGAAATAGCATTGGAAGAAAAAAACATATTTTTTAATCCTGATAAAGAAGATTATTGGGAAGCTCTTTATAAAAAAAAAACCTCCAATTGTGCACAGATGGATTTTAGAAAGTGTTAGAGCTTTCCAATGAACACTAATAGAGTACTCTGCTCTTGGCTGGATTTTTCAGGTAAGAAGCCTCTTTAAGGATTTAAGATTCAGAAAGCAGATTTGTAACCTATTCAGTCATATCTAGAGAACTATGTAAGGCTGGATGCATTATTTGGTGGAAAACACCTATTAACATAGAGACAGGAGAGTGAGCAATGAGAGTGATATGCAGGAACCGTGGAAGTGATGCTGAGAATTAAACAAAGTTAAATAAAAAAAGGAAAAAGAAGGAAAATACTGCAAAATGTGAAGTCACAGTAATCTTTTTAAGTGTTAAAAGCTGTGGGGGTAAAGAAATGAGCAAGAGAAAGCAGAGTCATTGAAAAGCTGTTAAGTTTTGATTGTGGTAGGCTTTTTTAAAGTTTAGATGAATTTCTAGTGCATTTTAACTGAAATTCACAAGTAGTCAATGCATGCCACAGTCACCTCTGTTTTGTCTTTCTATAATTTGCAGGGTATTTTGAAAAGGCCCCTAAATGCATTCATTTCAAGATTCACAGAAGGGGTGTTGCTATTTATCTCTACTGAAGAGAAATGCATCTATGTTATACTGATAGTTCTGAAGGCAGTGAGGGTAAATCTGTTGTGTACAAAAGTAAACAGTGGGCAGTGAAACTAATTATAAAGTGAATGGTCCATCTGAATCACAGAGTGAGGCATGAAAGGCACCATGCTGTTGCAAATAATGTTTTCCTACTTTGCACTTAATTATGGTTGTCACCATTTGTCTGTTATAGTCCTAAAACCCTTTTAAAGACTGCATCTCTCTCCTAAAGCCTATAAATTATCTTTTATTATGTCTTTATACACACATACATATACAATGTATATTTCTGCTTTCCAAACATCACAGTTTTTGAAACAGTGCCAATTTCCATGAATAAAGAAACCACCCTGGGAGGTCACTAGCAGATTTAAATGTATAGTTGAAATACTTGTAGTGTATAATTTGACAGCAGAAAAATTTTTAAAAGGAACAGTCTGGGTTCTACGGTTCTAAGAGAAAATAATATACTTAACTGGATTCTTGTATAGAAAATGCTTCCATATTACTGGCTGAGTAAGGACGATGCTTCAAGTTTGATTAATTTGGCAATATGAAATGCAGCATAAGGTGTTGTTTGAGAAATTGGACAATATGTAGCGCAATTGAGACTCTGTAGCTCCTAAGATCCTTATAGGTGCAGATAAGACTGTCAAAGTTCCAGCGCCTGAGAAAAGGTATATGTTCATCCCTAAATACATACACCACCTGTGTATGCATATTCATCAACACTATACAACAAATGCCACAATGGGATCTTAGGAGGCAAAGCAATATTGTAAATTATGGCTCACTCTAGGATAGAAGCATAGATCTTGCATCTGAAATTCATTCTGGCTGAAGACAATTCCGTCTGATTTTAAGTCCAGCCAAAAAAGACCGGTTCTATCAGGAGATTACAACATGCCTCTGAGAAATGATTACTTAGTTTAGAAGACAGCAGAATGATTAAAAATTCATGACTGTAGAATTAAAAAAAATGCACTCTTTCCTTTCAGGCTTATGTCAGACTTACAATGAAGTTAAAATGAACAGGAGTATGCAGCTTTTCAATGCCCGGAATAACTATAGTTTAAAGATCATCGCGTAAAACAGACTGTATAGGCAGGATACTGTGCTTCAAACTGCCTAACAGAGAGTCAAAAACTTTAATTTTTTGTGTGTTCTGGCAGTCCTTGGAGTTTGGTTTTGCAGAATTTCAAAGAATTCATGATCTCTCAGGGAAGGCTTTACCTCAATCCCCCTTCATGACCTCTGCTGGGTTATTAATTTCAGCCAGCAAAGTAGCAAAGGGGACATGACGTCTGAGACCCTCCTTCTCTCATCAGTGGGACTGACTGAGCTGGGGGCTTGAAGCTGGGGGTAATCCTTGCTGTCTCATGTTCTCTTTAGAGAATGGCAATGGTCTCTGCGATGTCCTGGGTCCTGTATTTGTGGATAAGTGCTTGTGCCCTGCTCCTCTGCCATGGATCCCTTCAGCACACTTTCCAGCAGCACCACCTGCACAGACCAGGTAAGTCAGGTGCTGGCTCCCCTGCAGCCTCTAAGTCTCACTGCTGTCACCTTAACAGATGGTTGGATGTAAGCGACAGAAAGTGCTACCATGCCCGGGCAGGGCAGCTTGCCTCTGAATTCCAAGACACACATTGTTGACTGGATGCTTTGGGGAAATATAAAGGGGGATGCTAAAATGCCCTAGAGGTATTCCTATGAATCTCTCAGAATAAAACCGGTTTTCTCTAAGTCTCCCTACCACCTTCCTCATACCTTAAAAAAGTGAAGTCATTGGTTTTTGGATACTTTGGCCAATAGCCAAATACTCTGCAGAAGATGGGATAACTTGCAAGGCTTGATGATATTTTAAAGAAGCAATATAGGATCTTTGCAACCAATAAAATAATGTGTATGGATATTTCTGGGATATCCTATCTAGTGTAAATCTCGCTGTGTATGTGGCTAAGGATTTTGTGGGGATGTTAGTGCCAAAATTAACTTTGGAAGTAGTTTGTTAATGAAAAAGAAATTTAAAAATAACTTACTATTTCTTGTCTGATTTAATTTGTCTCCTTTCCTTTCTCCCTTCCTTCACTTTCTGTTCTTCCAGTCTGTTCGGTGGTATCTTTCTCTCCCTCTTTCTTGGCACTTTCAGGAACAAGTTCCCTTTAGCCTGATTTCCCCCCTCTATATTGAATTTTGATTTCCAGACGCATTTTGCTTTCTTCGTCTTTTTGTTTAAAGTATCTCTCTTACCCTCACTCTTCAGTCTGGATTTTTTTTCCTTCTTTGCTTTTCTCATTAGTGTCCCTCAGCTCCATTGTCCTTACCCTCACCGGTCCTCTGAAAAGATTTCCTTCCATATTCTGTTTAGTTTCAGCCTTTGCATTCGTTTACTCCACCCTCCCCCTGCGCCCTCCTCCCCCATAGCCAAGTCCGGGCTCTGGGGACTAGTTGTGCGGCCAAGCTCCAGATCTTCAGTTCGGAAGTGCTCCTAGCCCTCCATCCCCTCTCCAAACCCCTTCCTGGCCTCCTCCAAATACGTTCCGCGGGGTCCAGCTGCGCGGTCCAGCGTCTACGCCTTTGCCTATCCTTGGCTTCGCAATTGGCCTGGGCACCAATCCTGGGCTCGTCGGCGCAATCGTCCAGCAACACCTCCCGGGGCACTGCGTGCTGCCTCCCCGGGCTCTGCTTCCAGGCTGCGGGCAGGATGGAAAGAGCGAGGGTGCAGCCCGGGGTCCTTCTGCGCGCCCGCACCGGGCTGCGGGGGAGCGCACGAGCTGGTTTGCAGCAGGAGCCCGGGCCACCCCTCCCCCGCCACCTCCCCACCTCCAAGGACTCGGGCGGCGGAGGAGGAGGGGGTAGGGTGGGAGGAGGGGTCGGGGCGGCCCCAGCCACCCTGACTCCCCACGCCCTGGGTCTTGCAAGGAAGGCGAGGGGGCGCTGGTGCCCCTGCAGGTGGGCATGGAAACCGCTCTGCCGCCTCTGCCACGCGCTTGTATTTCCGCTCCTCAGCCCCTAGCGGGTACCGCCGGGCTGGGAGGCTTTGGTGCCGAGGTGGGGGAAGAACAAACGTGGGTTTTGAAATCCCGGGTTTACCTCCAGTCAGTTAATGACCAATCTGTTCGGGCAAAATGCCTGATTTGTTACAGTCCTACAAGCCACGCGGGAAATCTGCATTCATTGTAATAGTTAACAGTAAGAAATCGGAACAAAAATAACTATTGTGAGTGTTTTAGGCACTCTCAGGTTGTCTTAATCCGTATACAAGTAGGTGTAATCACGCCTATTCCCCCAACCCCGCACTACGTTCACCGCCCCCAATCCTTCTGTTGCCCAGGAGACTGAAGTTCTGAGGGATCTGGTGACTTGTATGAGACCACACAGCCAGTAACTGCCATTGGAAGTCAGGTCGGTCTGGGTCTGATGTCACCTCCCGGCCTGTTTCCCAAGGAGGGCATAATATCAGGGCACAGAATAATCACGCCGAGTAGCCTCTTTGAGGGGGTGCGAACCATTTCCCATAATTTGTGAAAACTTCCAAGTTATGTCAATGTACTGGACTCCTTTAAACTGCCACCCTCTCCTGAAAGGTGCCCATGGCATAACCTGGTGAGGGGTGGCACGTGGCAATGGCAGCATTCAGGACCGGCCCTCATCTGGGTTACTTAACTTGAAGTGGCTTGACCTTGGGAAAGTGAGTTTTCTTCTCTGGGCCTAATTTCCCATTTAGAGATACTGTGGGAGTGTAAATAAAATAATTTCTGTGACAGTGCTTTGTAAACTGGGAAGCTCTTCGTAAATATCGGTAACTGACATCTCCTACAAAGGTACACCTTAGAGGTGCTGAATGAAAGTTTTGCTGTTCACACAACTAACAATCCACTGTGTTAATCTCCTGATTGTTTTTTTTTTTTAAACTATGTGATACCTGGCTAGAAAAAGACCGCTGCCTGTCTTTTATGCTCAATGTGCGTAGTTGTGAAATAGAGTACACTTTGCAGTGAGCTTTCATTTAGACTGTCTCCGTTCATCAGCTAATACAGGAGGGTTTTTTTTGGAGGGGGGGTTATGGCTATGCTACTTGTATTTAGTAAACTCAAATCTTTATGGGGCTTGTTATGAAAATATAATTTTAAACTGAGAAGCACATCATGTAGTTTTTACTAAAACTGAATTTAGTATTTGTTTTCTCCACTGTCTACTGGTAGAAATTGCTTATTATCCCCAAAGCATGGCCGATCTGTATGTCAGCTACCCCAAGAAACTGTAGCTCGGAACCCAATTTCAGCCCCAAGTGTTTATATATTTGAGATCCATTTCAGATTCGTTGATGAAATTAAGAAACTATATGTACTCCTTTCTAGATGCAGAGAGATTAAAATGATATCAAACTGAAAGTTCAATGGTTCCATGTAATAGGTTTATTCAACTTTCTTGGGTTTTCAGCAATAGCTGCAAAGATTAAAGCAATAGATCTTGGACACAGCAAGTCTAGATTCAGTCAGAAATGCAATCTCCTCTAATACAATCTGTTTTGATTTTAAGAGTAAATGTATGCTTTTTTTGATGAGAGTTGTGATGTTTCCCTTGGTGGGTCTTAAATCTTCAGGGACACTAATGAAATGTGTATGAAAACAAGAGAGAAATCAGGGCCAGTTATCTGTGACAATCCACCCCTAAATGAGCAAATAAATAAATAAATAGCTGGATAAATGAGCAAAAAGGAAAAACATAATCTCATTTTCTCAAATCAGTTAAAACAAGTGACATGATGAGAAAAAATGAGACACCAGGCAGACCCTGAGCTTTGCCACATTTGCCTAAGCTTGAAAAATCGCCTCTTTCATAAAGCAGGAGCAGGCGGACACCGCGTGCATACCAAGTATCCAGGAAATGTGAAAAATGACAAATCTTTCCCTCAGAGCCCCGAATGGGGGGAGAGTGAAGGCTTTACAGCTGCCTCCTCACCTGCTCAGGAACGGCTGGCCCCCTCTTGCCAGCCTCTTACCGGCGGCTTCGCCATCCCCTATACAGTAAGATTGATGGTGTTCCCATCCCAAGCAGCCAATTTCAGTCTCTCAAGAAATAATCCACTACACTGACAGATGAGTGGAATTTGACGCGATGTCCCCCTCATCAGACTGTGCCGCACCTGGATGGCACCAGCCAGCCAGGGTCCTGTAGGGGAAATGGTTAGAGATCTGGGCCAATTTCTGCTGTCAAAACATGAAATCAGGACAATGTTTTTGTGAGGCCGTGAATTTGAGATCTGTTTTCTCAGTGCAGTGGGTTAATACACAAACAGAATTAGAATATGTTAACTAGAAAACAGACTGATTTTAATAGATTCCCCTGTAGTCCCTAAGTACTTTCTATTTTTCATATTTATGGTATTAGGAATGCATCATTTATTTTCACTAACTCACCAGTTAAGAAGGATTAAAACAGCCAATCAAATGGAAGTGAATTTTAAAATTACACAAATGAGTAAAATGTGCCATAGATTAACAGATTTGTAATTTCAATAATTTAATATTTGGCTAAATCAAGTTTTTATTTTGGGAAAAACATAGGAAATTACCATAACAACTTGAGGAATATTTGTGCCTTTTATATATGTAAATAGTAAAGGCTGGGAGGGGACATGTAATTTAAAAAAGACAGACTAAAGAATGAAAACCCAAAAGTGGTGTGTGTGTTCCCTTGTTTCAGGTAATTAAAACAGACAGCTTCAACTCTTTCTAAGCATCAGGTATGTAACAGGTGACAAAGGAGGAATGGTTTGCTGGATGTAACTTTCTAATTTAGAATTAGTTTCCTCCCTTATGGATATATGAATTATGACAGTAATTTTAATGGTTACTTAATTTAGAGTGTGTGGGTATGTGTGTGTCTGAGGTGGGGTGGGTTATTCTTGAAACTTAATAAAATATGGATCATTTCAAAATACTTTAGTAAGAAAAGATCCTTGGGATTCTTTAGTAATTTAAAATTATAAAGATAAATTACATGAGACAAGAAGTTATAAGTGCCTAATGAATCATTTATTCTTGAGTCTCTACTATTGTAGGACAGGTGTATATGGAAATAATATATGGAAAGATTACTCTGAAAAGAATTGTCTAAGTAACTTATACTTGGCCTGATTTAAAACTATATTAAGCAAACTATGTAGTTAGAGGGAGGTATTCATTTATGACTTAATTATTACATAGTGGAACATCACCATGCTTTTAAAAATGTGTTTTTTTTGTTAAAATATTAAAAAGCATTCTTGTATATCTTATACTTATCTTTAGCTTAGTATTCAATATCACATTATTGAAAGCTGCTTAAGGAATATACATTAGAATACCAAGGCACTTTACAATAAAGGATTGTTTTACAACTGTAGTATAAAAGATATCGTCAGAACAGTGGTTGCATATTGGCTTTTTAAGAATTCTTACCAGTACTGGATTGCTAAGTGTAGTGAATTGACCTAAGGATTAGAGCAGACAGGTTGTTATTTGGTGTAAGCTGGTGCTAGTGATAATCCATTGATCATCTGATTGATGTTATTGACCTTGTCCCAGAGTCAAAGTGCAGCTATGGACATTTGATAAGACCTCAAAGTATCAAAACTAAGTAGAGATGCAAATAAATATTTCCTGTCGATCCCCTGAATTTATAAGAGAATTAGTACAATGCTATATAAATATTGTTACTTATGTGAGCTCAAGCTTGTGGCCTCAATTCATCATAGTTAAGGAAAACAGATCTTGTACCACACTGAAAATAAATATTTAGGAGTGGCACAATTGAACATTAGCCTTCAGTTGTTAATTTCTTAAAGTTCACTTAAGATGACAACTTGAACTTTTTGAAAAACTCTTCCAGTTTTAAACTGTGTGAAAATCTCAAAGCTTGAGTATGTAAATTGGTGCACCATTTTTTGAAAACAGTTTGGCAGCATCTCCTAAAATGTAAAATGTGCAAATCCTACACAATTCCATTTCGAGATGCTTATCCTAAGAAAATTATTGGACAGGTGTGAAAAAATGTGTGCAAAGGTCTAGTTAATTTAATGGCAAATAACTGGAGGGGGTTTTATCTACATCAAAAAGAGACTGGTAAAATAAATTGTTGTGCACCACACAATGGGATTCAATGTAGCCACTGCAAAGAATGAGATGTGTTTATATGTACTCTTAAGGAAAAATGCCCAGATACACTGCTGAGTGGGAAAAACAAAACAAAACAAAATAGGAAACCAAATGCGCAGTTTCAAAATCATTTTGGAGAAAAATAATTAACACAGGCATAAAAAGAGATCAGAAAGGCTATAAGTATTCTGTACGTAGTGTCAGTTAAACCTAGTGGTAGGACTAGAATGCCTTGGACTTCTTTTTTTTTTTTTTAATTTAATTTATGTATTTGACAGAGAGAGAGATCACAAGTAGGCAGAGAGGCAGGCAGAGAGAGAGGGGGAAGCAGGCTCCCCGCTGAGCAGAGAGCCCGATGCAGGGCTCGATCCCAGGACCCCGAGATCATGACCTGAGCCGAAGGCAGAGGCTTTAACCCACTGAGCCACCCAGGCATCCAGACCTTGGACTTCTTATTTCCTAAAGTTTTTGGTTTTCATTTTTGTATTTTTTTATTTTTTAAAGATTGATTTATTTGAGAGAGAGAGAGAGCGCGAGCAGGGGATGGGCAGAGGGAGAGAATCCTGAAGCAGACTCCACTCAGTGGGGAGCCAGAAGTGAAGCAGGTCTCTAGTTCCCGCACCCAGAGATCAGGACCTGAGCCGAAACCAAGAGCTGGCCCATCTACCGGCTGAGCCCCCCTGGTGCCCTAGTTATGTGTTTGAAGATTTGTTTTTAATATAGGTAGATATGACTTTTTAATAAAAAGCTTAAAATATTAGCTCTAGTTTTATGGCAAAATTAGAAATGTATTGAACAGTGTTGTCAGTTTAAGGAGAAAGAAGGAAGACTAGGTAGGAAAATACCACGAGGCACTTTTCCTTTTAGGAGCCTTAATCCAATAAAATGTCTAAGCCAGTATTTTCCAGTTGACAAAATACAGTAACCTCAAGATGCTGCTTGGAAAAAGGCTATTAAGTGTTGGGGAAGTACTCATTGTCTGGTATGTTCTCCTCTTGGAGATTTGCAGTGCATATAAGTACATACAAGTTCTGGAAAAGTTTGCAGATAGGAAACCTGATGGTATTCAACTAAAATTTTCCAAATATTTTTTTTTTAATTTGGGCAATATCTAAAGTCCCTATTCTTATCCCATGCATTCAGAAGTGTGACCCACTGTACTATCCTTCTGCTTATCTCTCACGTTTAGTAAAGAACTTGACATATAATAGGTGCTCAAATAGGTATTTGTTAAGGAATGAATGTCCTGGTAAAATCTTTAATTCTCCTTCATTTATTACTGTTTGTGTGTGGGTGCTTGTGTATGGATTGTTGCATATGCATCTGTGTGCGTGTTTATAATTTAGGGATACCACAAATGGAGAATGGTATAAATATTAAATTGTCAGTATAACACATGTATGTATGTGTGTATGTGCGTGTTTGTGCAATAGCTTTGTGTAGCTATTCTATTTATTGTATTTGACAGCAGTTCCATTAACCAGAATAACCCAAAAAATATGCTTACAAATGTAGTAAAAACTTAAATCCCTAAGGTTTTCAGTCACAGCACGAGTTTCTTTTTCTACAGATTTAGAAAATATTACAAGTGTGGTCTTAAGGGATTGAAGAGAAACTTCTCTTAGCAAATAGGAAAAGGCCTCTGCTTTCGATGTTTTTTTTTTATATCAAGAGAAAACTTCACTTCATCTTTGTAGCAGGGAGAAATAACAGCATTTTTTCCTTTCTTTGGGGTAAAATGAAAATGAATTATTTAGTTAACCATTTGTGTAAACTAATTAGATTCTCTAATGTTAATGTCCTCAAAGCACTTAGGGAACCCTGTTGGCCTACTGTTTCTTTCTCCTTCTCCGTCTTTATATAATAAAGGTCCAGAGAAAGGAAAGAGAATTGATATAATCACAGCAATTTTCTCTCAAAGAGGGATAGATAGGCTGAGTGATGTGGCTATTCATTAAGTGGATTCTTCCTCCACGCCAGGAAGGACTCAAACCAAACCTCACCCTGAGTCTAGGAGGGAGGAAGACCTACATCCTCAGTCAAGGTCATTGTTCTGCTGATGTGATTACCTCTATTTGCCTTTACTATGCCCTTACTAGATGATTTCATGTCACCCAAGAATAAATGCAAGCTAACCGAGTCTGCATACACCCAAAGTATTTTCTGTTTCCCCTTTGTGTGGATGAAAAAATGGATGGATTGAGTCATAAGCTTTGAAGTGAATACCTCCCAGGTTGAGATGAGCTACTTCACAGAGAGAGGAAAAAGGCTTCAATGCTCTTGAAACTGATAATGTATCTTAGATTCAGGTCAGCAGGCCAGTAGGTCATATTTCCCCCTGAATGAATGTTGTGTAAGTATTCAATAAATATTTTCTCATCCCCTGGGCAAGAACTTTACATCCTTTAAAAATGCAAATACTGGCAGGAAAGTACCACACTAAGTCTTTTCTTTTATATCAAATGGTAATGAGGAAGGAACACCACAGTAGAGGTAGGACATTGGAGCATTCAGGATCAATTGTCAATTGCAAGCCTGAAATAAGAGGGTAGAAGGAAGCATGAATTCATATTGTGCGTAGAAGCTCCCAAGAGGCCATCTGTGTGTCCCACAAACATAAGTATATTCCTGTCCATCACAGTTGGACGTGGCGAATACCTCCGTGCACCAGCCAGTTAACAGCGATGATTGGACCAGCCTCATGATAACTGTAACCGCTGGGAGCGTGTGGGCCTCCAGAGGGCACATCAAATCCTTAGCTATGCCTGAGACAGGCTCAATGTGACTACATCATCCCATGGTTCAAGGCAAGAGGGCGACTTAGAATTTTATGTATAATTTCCTTATCTTTCAAATGTCAGGTGGGCCAAACAAAACTTAACTCAGGGTTGTATCCTGCCTGTGGGCTATTAGTGTGTGACCTCAGACAAGATTATTTCCAGCTCCAGCATTTTTTGATTTCTAATGATTTTGTGAAATCTTTTTACCTGAGCAGGGTAGAGAGAGGTGAAGGCCGTGGGGCTAAAAGCGGAATTTTTATGCATGTCTGTCTTGGCTTGTTTTAAATTATGCCTCTGGTTTTGTCCCATCCCGACTTAGACCCCAAATGCTAAAGGGCTGAGTCTCTGGGTATTTTGTAAACAAGCTACTAACTATACAAGGAGCTAGTAAGGGAGTCTGATAAACAAAGAGCATTTGTATAATAAAGCCAATGGCATGAACAGAGGTCTCATTTTGAATCTTAGCTAAAAATAAATTAATGTTCCTTTAGATTAAAGTTTGGCAGAAAGCGTGAACTATAAATGTAATGACAAAGGGACGCATCGGGCAGCAGCGTAATGTTGCCTGTATAAAACCTTTAATTTAATACTTTATTAAAGTTTTCAAAATCTGGTCTGCAGTCCACGAGTGGGTTATAAATTTATCTTGAAATTCAACATTGTTTTTTTTTTCTGTTCTCTTTCTTTCCAGATTTCCTGTGCACTTATTTTCTGAGTACAGTCTACTTATTAGTCTAGCAACTGAATTATCATTCTATTAGAATGACATGTAACTAAGGTTTACTGAGCTTCCTTAAGTCAGTATTCTATTACGAAAACTGACTGCCAACTCTTGGAAACATTGCAAAATGCCCGCATGCAAATAATTAGAATTCATGCAATTTGGGAAGGGATAATTTGTTACCAGTGTATCTTGAGTGTTGTTTGAGTTGTTTAGTGATTTTGAATTGCTGTGGTCTTTGCTTTTTAATTATAAATTAGTGTTGGTTTGGTTTCATCATTATCAATTAAATTTGCTGTGGGCTGTTTCATTAACTCTATAGTCTGTAATGATGTGTATTTGCCTGTTTTGGATTTTAGATTTACCAAAGAATAGATATGAAGACATTCCTGAATGGTGGTTCAGAAATGATTTAGCTATATCCATATAGGAAAACATGTATATGCAATCACTCTCAAACTTATTTCTATGGTGACATTGTTTATATAGTGTTTATATATTGTTATAATATACATAGTTATATATTGTTTATATACTGCTTGTGAACGTATGCAATACAATTCTCAAGGTACATAACAAATTTGGTTTAGTTTTCTATCCATAGGGCATCATTTTATAATATGTGAATATGTTAATAGGCTCATCTTACTTTATAAAAATAATTAGTGATTATTAAGATACATAAATGTATCTTTCCAAGTATTTATTAACTGAGTATTTTTCCACTGGGAGATGGAAACAGACAGGAATTGGGTATTTCACCTCCTTGGTGTGCTGTAGACAGGAAAGTTTCAATACCACTGTTTCATGAAGAAATTGTAAGGAGAGACCAGCCCCACATAAAACTCTGAATTAAGAAATGTGTGGCATGGCAAAAAATAAAACCATTTTTCCTGAAAGAAAATAAAATGTAAGACAGGATAAGTTGCTGTTTGGAAGCTTCTCGGATGAGGTCTTAATAGGTGAATTGTTTTTGTAGCTTCTTATATCTCTTTATCTGATGAAAATGCAAGACGCCACATCCTGGACATGTGCTTGAGAAACTAGGTCACTGGGTGAACATTTGTAGGGCAACATTTTTGACAGCTACTCCCAGGATTGTTTAGAAGTAAGAGCAGATTTATGGCACACAAGCTGCCAATCTCCAGCTCTCCATCTATCACAGGCCCGGATAATCAATCACAGTGATTGTTCCCGAGGAGCCAGGATGTGATTTCAGAATCTTTCTCAGTCCCTCTCCAGGCCCCACCTATTAACTGACTGACATTGATGAGCAGGTTGCTAGTCTTTGACCATCCCCCTTGTGGGTTAATTGACTGACCATCTCCAGAATCTGTTTCCTATCCAAAGAAAGGTACATATCATAATATATTTCCTTGAAAAATAAAAAAAAATGAACCAATTGCAATTAAATCAAAATTTAAATAGCCACGTGTCTTGTAACCTCTGTTTACAATAATGCAGCTTTAGACAATTCTGTCCACTTGTGAGAGTTATACAACTCTCTTTTTATTCTCTCTAGAAGTTTTTATTCCTTTCTCCATTCTTCTGTATTTCTATGTGTAGGATACAAAGTGGCTTCTGATATGAGCTCTAACTAAACAGGTTGCTCTGTGATCATAAAGCATGAAGCCACTTATTCTGAGCAGAGGGGATTTGGGAAGCCCTCGTGAAGAGGGGTGATTTTGTTTTGGGCTTCAAATGTTCGTTAGGAAGTCAGCTAGCCGGGAAGGATGGAGGGTGATGTTCAACCAAGGGGAACAAAACACGTAAACCTAGAGGCAGATAGTCGGGATATGGTGGACTCGTGACTTGAATGGCTATTGACTTTAAACCAGTTGGAAAAACTTTGTATTATTCCAATTAAAGGGGAGGCAAGATTTATTTTTTCTTTGTTACTGTTTTGTAATCTACAAGCTGCCTTTCAGTGTATGTGGACATAGGTGGAGAGCTAGGTGAGATGGAAGGAAAGAGACCCAGTATCTATAATTAGAGTCTCTGTGGGAGGCAAGTCAGTTAATTAACAAAAATCCAGCCACTGTACTCTGACCAGATTCTAGGTGTCCCATTAAGGCTTTCACACCTTTGAGCTGTTGTTGTTATCTTTGTGTAATGAAAGACAAAGTATGTTACTACTTATGATTTTTAAAGTCTGGTTATTATAGTAGAGAAAACCACATATCCCTAAATCAAAACCTGAGGATGATCGTGTCTACTTTTAATATACAACAAATTTAACCCTCCTTGTTCGACAGCTGTTTATCGATCACTTACTAGGTGCAGAGAACTACACTTCTACACTAATGATAGTGGCACCACTTTATTCTAATCACTGGTTTAACCCTGACTTCCCTACTAGATTGTCAGCTCGGAAAGGGTAGGGAGCCCAGCAGTCCTACAATGCCTAACACAGAGTCGGCCACATGGTGAGGGCCAGTAAATACCTGCTGAATGAATGAGTGAACCAAGGACCCTAAGCATTTGATGTTTCAATGAATCCTCACAATAAACTCGCGAGGTAGAACATCTTTCCCTTTTGCCAGTAAAAAGAATCTTAAAAAAAAATTAATTGATTCGTTCAAAGTCTTCTAGCTTAGGAGGGCAAATTGAGAATTTTTCCAACTCAGTTTCCTCAGTGTTAGCTGTGGGTAGGCCCTGATATGGGCTGATTCTTATAATATGGCATATGGTCTACACCACAACCCTACATGGGTGATACTATTATCTCCATTGTACAAAACACTGCAAAATTGTGGATAATATTAATAAAGCTGAAAGGAAAACTTAAGTTTAGGATTGACTCTCACTCGGGTGCTCTTGCCATCACAACCAGGTACTTCTTTAGCACTTAGGAACATCAGCAAGCTAGTCCTAGTTAGTTGAAATTACAAAACAGGGGATGCCTGGGTGGCTTAGTCAGTTGGGGAGCTGGTTGTGATCCCAGGGTCTTGGGATTGAGTCTCCCATCGGGCTCCTTGCTCAGCAGGGAGCCTGCTTCTCCCTCTGCCTGCCATTCTCCCTGCTTGTGTTCTCTCTCTCTCTTTCTGACAAATAAATAAAACCTTTAGAAAAAATAAATTACAAAACAAATTTCTGTGTTGAGGGGCATTTTTCTGCATTAGTAGGTAACTGTGTCTTGGGCATTTAGTTTAGCTACATCATGCAATAATTTTGAGTCTTGTGGCTGGCTGAGTAATGCTTTGGTCTTAATTTTTCTGTGCAACAGGCCTGGCTGAAAACAAGTTTTCTTTCCTTATTAGGATAATAGCACCTCATTTTCAAGTTTCTTTTTTTTCAGTCTCCTGTTATTTATTTATTTATTTATTTATTTATTTATTTATTTATTTAGATTTTAGAGATCCTTTTTTGTGTTCCACATGACAAAGCAACAACATAAGATAAATCTACATTGATTAGACTTGGTCTTAGTGTAGATTTTCTGTTTTACTTCAAATGAACTTATAAATCATTTACACTGGAAAAGAATTCTCCTTAACTGCAATTTAACTTTTTGATAAGATTTTTTTGGGGGGCATTTATCATGTTGAGACTTTATAAATTATCTAGGATATTGTAAAGTGGGCTTTACCACTTTCTAGTAAGTGGTTTGATCATTTGCAGTACTGTCTTTTCACTAAAATATGGAATTTGCTGTCTTTCACATTATACTTGCTAGATCCATGAGGTCTCTCTTTTAAATTCCTCTCAGCATCAAAATAAATCTCTGTGTTTCCCAAAAATATCCCTGTGGCTAATGATGGCAAAGTCCTGCTCTATAGCCCACTCTTTCTATGGTTATACCACTGCAGACATTGCTAGTCAACCCAGATTCAACCTCTGAATCCTTCCAGGTACAACACTTCAATCACTGAGTTGTTAAAAGAGATAGAGGTGATTTCAAAAACAACCACAACCACCCCAAAACAATCATCACTTAGCATCTCTTACATTGCCTACTGTGCAAAGTGCCTTATGTGGACTTATCTGTTTAATTTTGAGATGAAACATACTGCCCATTAAGGATCTAGGCTGTTTTTAAATGTAATTTAATTCAGTGCTCAAGATGGGCTATGTTCTTCATTTAAAAATAATGATTTAAATAATTAAGCAATTTAATACACATAGAGTACATGGAAACTCAGGGTAAATGTAGCACTTACATATATCTTTGAGAATTGGATAGAGTTGACCTGCCTGTGGGTATTTTACCTGACCTCACCCTCTTTGCCACCAACTACTCTTGGCACAAGGAATCTATAAGATAGGATCATCTTGATGTATCGTGATATATAAGGTAAACCAGGGGTTTACATCCCACCTCCGTCATTATTACACTATTAGCACTAAATGTGGGCACATTAGTGTAACTCTCTCTGCCTCACTCACAAAATGGGAATCGATGTTTATAAAATCCCAACTTTGCAGGTTTGCATGAAGAGTAGAGATATCTGTTCTATATCTGCCATGCAATAGATCCAGCATATGGTATCTCATTATGTTGTTATGTAAGTATATGAAAGTCAAAGCAAAGATGATAGAGAAGTGCCTCATACCAACACATACATCCATATTTTATTGTATGAAAAAAGGATGGACATAGAAGTTTTACAATTTGAGGGCACCTGGGTGTCTCAGTCAGTTAAGCATCAGCTTTCGGCTCAGGTCATGATCCTGGGGTCCTGGGATTGATTCCCACATTGGGCTCACTGCTCAGTGGGGCATCTGCTTCTCCCTCTTCCTCTGCCCCTCATGCTCTCTCTCTCTTTCTCTCTCCCTCACTCACTTGCTCTCAAATAAATAACCTCTTAAAAAAATGGATTCCATCTTTTGATGGCTGAGAAATATTCAACTGCATATACATATATGTATATATGTATATATGTATATATGTATATATGTATATATAGACACCACATCTTCTTTATCCATTAATCTGTCGATGGACATCTGGGCTTTTTCCATAATTTGGCTATTGTGGACATTGTTGCTATAAACATTGGGGTGCAGGTGCCCCTTCAGATCACTATATTTATATCCATTGGGTAAATTCCTAGTAGTGCAATTGCTGGGTCATAGGGTAGCTCTATTTTCAACATTTTGGGAAACCTCCACACTGTTTTCCAGAGTAGCTGTACAGCTTGCATTCCCATTAGCAGTGTAAGAGGGCTCCTCTTTCTCCACATCCTTGCCAGCATTTGTTGTTTCCTGACTTATTAATTTTAGCCATTCTGACTGTTGTGAGGTGGTATCTTCTTGTGGTTTTGATTTGTATTTCCCTGATGCTGACTGATGTTGAACATTTTTTCATATGTCTGTAGGCCATTTGTATGTCTTCTTTGGAGAAAGGTCTGTTCATGTCTTTTGCCCATCTCTTGTATTATTTGTTCTTTGGGTGTTGAGTTCAGTAAGTTTTTTTTTATAGATTTTGGACATTAGCTTTTGTGGCTCATCTCTAGGTAATGGTTAGCCACGGGTTCTAAGTCAGTATGGACAGGTCAAAATCCTTCCTTCCAAAAGCACCTTCCAAAAGCACAATATGTAATTATTGATGAAGGTGCTATAATTAGTAAGTTTAGTAGAGTCTCTGTGATGCCAAATAATGGTGAAGATTTGTTTATTAATTTAAACATCTGACCAATAACTATTAACAGGAAATAGTTCAAAAGTCAGCATTGGTCCTCTGTGATTCTCAGAATGGATTATATCCTTATTATAACCATATTAAAAGAGCCATTGGTCAACTGAAATCTGATAGTATTTATCTATATTTCCTCAGGTGTTTTTTATTTCCACTAATTATGTTCTTACAATAACCTATGCAGTCTTTATCATAGGGCCCATCGGCTACAAGGTACATACTGATAAACACATTAGTACCTAAATGTCTACAATATTCATATCAGGATGCCATTTATGTGTAATCATATGTGTACTCCATATTGTCTACTATGAATACAAATATATCTTTGTGTATTAAGGATTGCCTAAGTATCACAGGGTCTAATGTTTTGAGACTGACAAAACAACCCCTCCCCCCAAAATGAAGTGCCATGGTTAGTTTCTTATGTTTTAAGACACTAAGGAATTCAAGTTAGCATAAGAAGAGAGAACAGTTAGAGACATGGATTAAAGACATTGTAAGATGATGATAAATTTGCAATTAGCGTTTCAGAGTCTTTTTAACACTATACCCAACAGGCAAGAGCTCTCTTCTGAAGAGGTTAAAGCCTCACAGAAGCCTTGCTTAGTTATTTGATAAAACTTTATTATCTCTTTTTTACTGTCCTCACTAACATACTTCAAAACTGCTGTTATTTCTGGCAAGCACAGCATTGAAGTAATTTTACAATAGTATAAAGGATTTATTAGTTTTAATCTTTTCATGAGTCTATTTATATTCAATTGTGACATTAATAGGTTGCCAAAACAAACTAGAGTTAATTGTATTTAATTAAATTGTTGAAAACAAGTAAGGGTAGTTTATTATTATTGTAAGCAGAAAGCTCTATTGATATACTCGTTTGTGTGAATAAGATCTGGTGTAAAGTCCTTTCTTCTGGGTATCGTATTATTCATCAACAGAAAGCAGTATAAAAATGCTAATTCAAGAGAGTTGTCATGATAATAGAACAATTGGAGGGGAAACTTCACCTAGTATTTATAATCTTAAACCCAGTGTTTGGTAAGTGTGCTAGGGTTCCGACCAAGGGAGACATCCCTGTTTTTCATTATGTTGCCTGAGGGGCTCCAAAACCATCTTTTCATATCCCCTTCTTTCCTTGGGAGAGTTGTTTGATGGTAGGAGAGTCTAAGATCTGGGTCAAGGCTTCGGTGAAAAAAAAAGTGCTTCAGAAGAGACCAGAAGAGGGGTTTCTGGGTGGCTCAATGGGTTAAAGCGTCTGCCTTTGGCTCAGGTCAGGATCTCAGGGTCCTGGGATGGAGCCCCGCATCGGGCTCTCTGCTCAGCAGGGAGCCTGCTTCCCCCTCTCTCTCTGCCTGCCTCTCTGCCTACTTGTGATCTCTCTCTCTGTGTGTCCAATAAATAAATTTAAAAAAATTTAAAAAAAAAATAAGAGACTGGAAAAAATAGGAAGAATTGTACCAAGAGTTAGAGATGGAGTTTAGGCAGCAAAGAATTTTAGGCAAAGATAACAGAATTATGAAGGCAGGTACATAATCTGAGGAAGATCACAATATCAGGGAAATAGCACTCCTTTGTCATGGATTAATGCATGTTAATATTTTGAAGACAGAAGGAGACAGAGTCAAAACTGACTTTGGAAGAAAAAAAATATAATTCAGCCTAAAAAATTAACTCCTTAATCGTGTCTGATATAGATATACATAAAATATAGATTTTTATTTAGTAGTTACTATGTACCTAGCATTGTGCTAAGAATTCCATATTATTTCATTTATCCTTACACTTAGCCCTGTGAGGTAGCTACTTTTGTTCTCCTTTTTTCCACCGATGAGGGGAAATAACGCTTCAAAGAATTTAGATAATTTGCCCAAAGTGTGCAGGTCTTAAGTGTGAAGCCAGGATTTAAACCGAGGTAATCTGGTTCCAGACCCCAGGCTCTTAATGACTATACTACTGTAATTCTTTGCTTCTGCCAGTATTGTTTTCATTGTGATGGACGGTACTAAGATGGAAATAAATGTCCCTTAGAATAGGCCAGTTGATACTATAGTAACCAGTCAGCACCAAATCTCAATTGCTCAAAGCAATCTTATATTTTAGCAAAGTTTATGTCTGACTCATGCTGCTGTTCCCTGAGGTTGGCTAGAAGCTGTGCTCCAGGTTATCTTCAATCCAGAATTAAGAACAGCATCTATGTGAAACAGTACTGTTATGGCTGAAAAAAGAGAGCGTTTTGGAGGTAAGATCAGCCAAATAAACCCTTCAACCTGAAAGTGATACGTGTCATTCTGCTCACAACTCATTGGCCAGCCCTGGTCATATGGTTCAACCCAATGGTAAGGGGCCACAAAATGGGTTCCTATATCACGAGCCCAGAAGGCCAACAACGGGTGATATTGGGTGTGCAGCATTCCTGGCAACCAAAAAATGCATTAGTGGTTAGGAAATGACATATTCTTTGGTATAGTACTCTTCAACGCTCAGATGTCTCAGATATCTAAACTCTCAAGTTTAGATGTCTTAGGGTTTTTTTGGAATTCAGAGAAAGCTCCAGAAATTCAGTCTCTCGTTCTAAAAACAAGAGGATAATGCAGTTAATGAGTCAAAATAAATAAAATCAAAACACAATGTGACCCCAAGCATCCAGTTTTGTTTTGTTTGTTCACACTTAGCCCACTTTTAAATAACTGAGAGTTACCAGGCCCAGCTCCACAGATGAGTGAATGTGAAGCAAACCTCTGAGACACTGGGAGTTCCTGACCTTTTCTTCTGCTGGGTCTCTTTCCCCCAGCAAACACCGAAGGCTCTTGCTTGCTCCTTCTCTCCTTCCCTCCCTCCACCCTCTCTTTTGTATGAATCTAATCTGTGAACTGATTTGCACTGTTAATAATAGTCACCTGTGAATAAAAGGTCAAAGCGTTCACTACTACACTGTCTGGGAGGCTGTTTTCTTCAGATGAAACTTTTATAGGGCATATTGAGTAAGTAGGTGATATTTTTACATTATCTTCAGTATTTTTTATTCTTATTTTCTTTTTAGTACTGTATCTATTTCTAGTTGTCGGGCAGAGAAATCAGTTATGGATCAAATGCACCCATTTGTCAAGGATTCATGCATATAAATGCTTTTATGACAGCAAAAGACAAAGGCTTATCATGGTGGATGCTGACTTTGGAAGAAAAAAAATTAATGAAGCTAGGAATAAGCAATAGCAGGGAACATTGCAGTTCTAGGTGCTAAATGACTTATTTTCAAACCCTAGGAGTACAGTAATATTATTCCTCTTCCCGTTCTTTCAATAAAACAGTCTCATAACCCATAGTGACCTCAACTGAAGAAATGTTGTTCTATGGTGAGTTAGGTTTCCTGAGAGCTGTTTTTTAAGATATAGGGTTTATCCTTATTAGCCAAAAAAAAAAAAAAAAAAAAAGCTGTAATCCACTACTGTGAATCTAGAGAAAGAAAGGAAAGAAATAGGAAGACTAGTTTAGTCCATCAACACTTTCTCTGTCACCAATGTCATTAACAAGTTGCTTTCCCATCGATGGTTCCATCAACACTTTCTCTGTCACCAATGTCATTAACAAGTTGCTTTCCCATCGATGGTTCAGGAAGACAACACTCACATAGCAGGGTTAGTTTTGTGAAACGTGGATTCCATGTCTGACCCCAACTCTTGGAAGTGGGATAAGGCTGAGGCAATTATTTTGTCAAGATTTTAAAGGACTTTATAGATTATCTCTTATCTTTTGGCCAACGTGCATGCACACACACACACACACACACACACACACACACTTAACATACATTGTTAAGATATTTTAATATTATACCTAAGAGTTGGAAATTACTTTAGCAAACATCCAGACCAAGCTGTCATCAGACCCTTTATTGGCCTCAAAATACTCCCTGCCAAGTAGTTGTTGATTCGCTGGTTGAATCTTACCCCCATATTGATTTGGAGCGTGCTGAACTTGGGACTTGTTCTCTGGCCTAGGTAAAATTCTTTTAATTATAAAACTAATCTGCCCCTATCCCAAAAACCTCTTCCTTTCATAGTTTTCTCGATCTAATTTCATAGGAATTCCTTCCCTCTGTTCTTCACATCAAAAGTGACTCTCTCTCAACCCCCCTTCTCTAGATTTCACACTTAATCTATCAACAAAATGATTTCTCCTAACTTCAGAATATATCTAGACTCCAACCACTTCTCACCACCTCCACTGCTGTTCCTGAGCCAAGCCACTGTTTCCCTGAAGTGGATTATTACAGAAACCTATGGTGGTATTACCCAGTCCAAGTTCAGCTGCCTGTCACTGGAAAGATCATCATTCAAGGGATGAGTTTTGACTGGAAGGGAGTTTGAGCTTTTTTTGGGAGGCTGGCAACTTGGGGAGAAGGAAGACTCTTGTCTGAGAGCCAAGTCTGAGGTTTCTGCCTGGCCCAGTGGTTTTTAAAGGGGTTTAGGGCAGTTAATCAGCAAAGGGAGTGTGGTGGCCTGCAGCATTTCTTGATCAAATGCAGACCTCATGGTGCCAGCTAAAGACGTTATCTCAGTGCCCCGGGCTTATGCGAGGGGGTCCGGCTCTTGTTTCTCAGTGTGCAGGAGGACTAGGTTCTTCCCACAAAAGAGAGCAAGGTCTGCACATACACAAAGGGGCGGGGGGGTGTCAGTAAAATCATTTGTATGATTTAAAAGAAAGTAAAACATTTTGCTGAAAAAAAATGGTGGGCTGATCAGAAAACTGAGGCCGCTTCCAACAGACTTGCTAGCCTCTGTGGCCTGGGAAAGTTCTGGTCCTTCACTTCTCAAGGCCAGGGGTCTCCATATCTTAAAGAAACTAAATTAGTTCTGTTTCCCATCAAGGACCTTAGCTCAGCAAGTAAGTCAGCTTGAAGCAGGTTAACCCTTCAGATGGGCTGGTCTCTAGTTTTCACCTGTTCTGCCCACAGTGTATTCTCCACAGAGAAAGCAGAATGGTAAGGTTGACAAGTCAGTCACGTTTTGTTGCTCGTGCCTCCAAAACTCTCAGTGGTTTCATTTTTCTCTCAGAAGTCGATGGCCCTATGCAGTGTGCCCCTATGCTTCCCCCATTATCTTGGTGACACCTGATATCCACTATATCAGGTGTCTTCTTTGCTCCCTCTCCTGCATTAGCACTGGCCTCCCTGTTGTCCCTTCAAAGATACACACTTCTATGGTCCTTGGCTCTTGTCTGGCTGCAGTCTGCTTCCCCAGATATCTGCAAGGTCCACGTCTTTGCCCCCTTCAAGTGTCTGCTCTAATATCGCCTCCTCTCAACTGACCACTTTATTTATTTTAATTTCACCCTCCTCTCAGATCTTGAGATCCTCCCAACAATGTTCTACTTTCTACAAATGCACTTGTTGACTTTTCACATGCTATATCATTCACGTATTTATTAAATGTAACATTTATTTTTCTCCATTGGCATGTGGGTTCCACAAGGGCAGAGATTTTCATCAAGTCCATTCCCTGATGCGTCACAGGGCACTAGAAGGCTCTGAAGAACTATTTGTTGAATGAATGAATGAATGAATGAATGAATGAATGAATATAAGAGAAATTTTAGGACCTTATGAGATAGAGACTATTTCCTCTTTTCCCCATCAAATGGCATAAAATAAATATTCATTTATTGCCCCCACAACCTCATAGCCTGTGGCCAAACCTTATGACAAAAACCTGAGAAGGTAGGAACTTATCTTCATTTTTCAGGTCAGGAAAAGGAAATTCAGAGAAATTATGGAAATTGCCCAATGTCACACATCTAGTAAATGAAATAGCTGGGATTCAAACCCAGGCAGTCTGAATCTGTAGTCTGTGCTCCTAACCAGTGTCTTATACTCTCAAATGTGCATACCTTGTTTCTAGAAAGGGGGGTACAGTTACCTCGTGGTGTCACTCATAAGGAAAATTAATAACATTCTCAGCCCCCCCGGAAGGCACTTTTCTGAATTCTTCTAAGACATGGGAAATTTGTTGTCTTTCATGTTAGTGTGTTTTAATAGTGGATCAGCTAAAATTATTAGTTCCATTTCTGCCTCCTGATAGTAAAATCCTGAGGAAACTGGGGCTAGGGAAGATTATCTGGATTATTTTAAATGTTACGGTGGGAACAGAGCAATCTCACTATGTCTTCCATAGGAGAGCTTTTCAAGATGTAAAACTATCTTAATATGTTTCTCCTTGGTTATTCTTTTACCAGGTTAATTGATGGCCCTATGAAATGGTACAACTGTGGGCTAGGACAGGACTATCAGTTGTGGAACCCCAATTTTCATTTACACAGCCTGGGGTCACAATAGCTCTTCCAGCAGCCCTGCCTCCCTGCCAACTCGGGTTGAATTTATCATCAGTAAGAACCCTCAGGTCTCTTTCACACATGCTACAGTGAAGACACATCTTCTTCAAGTCTCACAGTTGGCTATTTGGACTCAAGTGTGACCTTTTAATTTGTCCCTGTTACTTTCCATCGTGTTAGGTTTCGACCTTCATTTCATGTTACTGGAAACTAAAAATTCCAGTTCTCTCATCCAATATATTAACTGTACTTACCAGCTTAATGTTTTTGAATGAATAGCAAAATCTACGAGTTAAATATTAAAAAATTAATTTCTCACTGTGTGTAATACTCAACAGATGAATCACTGAACACTGCCTCTAAAACTAATGATGTCGGCCAATTGAATTTAAATTAAAAAAAGAGGAAAAAAATAATTTCTGTCCATCAACAGTTGAAAGGATAAAGATGTGGTATATATGTACAATGAAATACTACTCAGCCATCAACAAATGAAATCTTGCCATTTGTAATGACTTGGATGGAATGAGAGGGTATTGTGCTAAGCAAAATAAGCCCACAGAGAAAGATAATTATCATATGATTTCACTCATATGTGGAATTTAAGAAACAAAACAGAGGATCATAGAGGAAGAGAGT
This sequence comes from Procyon lotor, assembly GCA_028646535.1. Lineage (NCBI taxonomy): Eukaryota > Metazoa > Chordata > Mammalia > Carnivora > Procyonidae > Procyon > Procyon lotor. The sequence goes on from CM053603.1 coordinate 27,904,083, forward strand.
AAAAATTAAACCAAGATGAAATCAGAGAGGGAGATAAACCATAAGAGATTCTTAACCATAGGAAACAAACTGAGGGTTGCTGGAGGGTAGGGGGTTGGGGGAGATGGGATGACTGGGTGATGGACATTGTGGGGGAGGCATGATGTAATGAGCACTGGGTAGGCTGATGAATTGTTGACCTGACCTCTACCTCTGAAGCTAGAAATACATTATATGTTAATTAATTGAATTTAAATTTGAAAAAGATCATTAATAATAAATTATATAATGAATCAATATATTGCAAATAAACTTAAATTTAATAAAAAATTAATTTCTAAACATGAATCAAGCACTACTGCATTCCAGGAAAGGAGATAGTGTGCCACCATGCCCTCATTTTTTGAATTTAAGAAGGTTTTTAAGCTGCTTCTTCCACATGTGACCTGAGAGATGGAAATCTCAGGAAAAACATTGTTTAGAGAGATAGTCTCTGATAGTTTGTTTTAGAGCAGTGGAATGTAATAGAAATATAATGAGAACCATGTGTATAATTTAAAGTGTTCTAGTAGCCACATTTTAAAACATTTTAGAAAAAGTAAATCTAATTTTAATGATATTTTCAACTCAGCATATCCAAAATATTATGTCATTGGTTTCCTGTGGTTGCTGTAACAAGTAACCACAAACTGGGTGGCTTAAAACGATAGAAATTTATCCTCACACAGTTCTGGAGACCAGATGTTCAAAATCCAGGTGTAGGCAGGGACATACCTGGGGCTCTCGGGGAGAATTCCTTCTTTGTTTCTTCCAGCTTCTCCTGGCTGTTGGTGTTCCTTGACTAGTGGCCACATCACTACAATCTTTGTTTCTTTTACTCACATTGCTCCCTCTTCTGTCTATCAGATCTCTCTTGGCCTCACTCTTAAAAGGGCACATGTCATTGGGGGCCCACCAGGATAATCCAGGATAAGTGCCTCCTCTTGAGATCCTTTTTTCCTTCATCTCAAGATTCTTGATCACATTTGTTTTTGCCAATAAGATAATATTCCCAGATGCTGGGGATGAGGACAAGGGCCCATCTTTTGGGGAACCATCATCCAGCCCACTACAATGATCATGCCCATATGTAATCAATATAAGGACTTGCTGAGGAGATCTTTAACATTCTTTTTTTCTGTACTAAGTTTCTGAAATCTGGTGTGTGCTTTATACCTATGGCACATCTCAATCCAGACGCTAAATTTTCAGTGGACATAATTGATCTCTATTTAGATTTTATAAAATTTTAAGTTGAACAAATTGATTTGCATACTTGGGTTCTTCCAAGCATACTTAAAAGTTTTCTGCTAAAGGGCACCTGGGTGGCTCTGTCAGTTAAGCATTTGACTTTTGGTTTCTGCTTAGGTCATGATCTCATGGGTTGTGAGATCAAGCTCTGGAGTTGGGATCTATCCTCGGTAGGGAGTTTGCTTATAGATTCTCTCCCTCTGACCCTCCCCCACTCCCACAGTCTGTGTCTCTCAAATAAATAAATCAGTCTTTTCTAAAAAAACGTTTTCCAGTAAGAAATCAAATATTAGTTTTAAAATTTAAATTAGATAAATTCAATTCGATTAAGATTTTATTTCCTTGGTTTCGCTAGTTACATTTCAAGCTCAGTAGCCACATGTAGCCAGTGACTACTTGCCATACAATGTAGGGCTAGAGCTTATTTAATTATTAAGATTTACTGATAATATATAATAGCTGATGCACTCTGTTATGTAATGCTATCTTAGCCTTAAGTGGCATTAAGTGTTGTCATTTATGGTGCAGGTATTTTTGCACACCTACAGTGTGTCAGGACCTGGGACTGTGGTAATAAACAAGATAAGCAGGACTCCCTGTCCCCTTACCCCCTGTGGAAGTCAGAACTCACATTGGTTTTCTTGCCTTGCCTATGCCCCACGGGTCAGATGTTTGTATGGGTGATAGACAAGGAGACCAATGGGAAAATACATCTGAAAACATTTGACTAAGAAGTCAGTTTACTTGAAATTTTAAAGCCCAGAACCTCAACAGAACTTTGATTTCATTTTTTCATCAGGCATGGTCTGAATACCCTTCTGAGTTCCTTTAATCAACTTCTTTTAAAGGTGTTAACTTGGTGTTTTGTAAGATGAAGAAATAAGAGAATATATTTCAAATGTCAAGACAGTGACTGTAACTGGAAATAAAATGGATAGCATTATTAATAATGGCAAACAGTAATGTCACATCAGTAAAACAAGTTATAAAGATAAAAGAAGTTCATGTTTTTTTTTTTTTTTGACCAACACACAACTTAATGGAGTTTTAAGCCATATATCTTTTATATAGTACATTTTGCCTGAGAGGTTTCCCAGATAAGATGTTGATTGTTTGCTCTTAATAGCAATCCTAGGCTGAAATGTACCCTTCTTAGGAAGGGAAAGGATGTCCCCTTTTTAGTGGTTTTAAAAAGACCACAAGTCAGCTCATATATTACATTATAACAGCTTAGATTCAATACCAGAAAGAACTGTACCAACAAAAAGTACTGTGGCTGCTGAGATAGTCAAGGACTAAAACCTGTTGCTGATATTTGGTCGGCAGGTGTCAGTTCTAATCCTTGAAACTGTTTCCTCACTTTAGAAGTTCCCTTCCAGAATCAAGTCCCAGCAAATTTTTAAGGGAAAAAAAAACCATAAAAACTTTTTAAGAAAAAAAGTTTTAAGAAGAGAAACATCCTTATTTAGGGGTAGAAATTAGCACGTTTCTATTAGGAATATTGTAATGGAATCATATTTTGGAAAAAGATAAATATTCAGTAAGGACTGGGGGTCGAAAGCATCCATATTGAGAATTGATGTGGAGGTAATTTCCCTGCGAGATGTCTGGTGTGACCAGTGTCTTTTCTACCCGGATTCTGCTTTCATCCTTCCAACATTTGTGTGGTGCTGGGCTAGAGTTTTAGGAGCCAAAAAAAAAGATGAATTTAAGTAGACCTTCTCACCAAAGGTCTTCTGATACAGTGGGTAATGCCTAAAGAATGAGCAGTAACACCAGGCAAGAGGAAGTAGGTGCTGAGTAAAGGAATGAGGAAGAGAAGAGGCATCACACTCCGTGGTGTTGGGAGCAGAGCTCATGGGTGGAGAAGATGGCAGGGGGCAGAGCCGGGAAGAAAGAAGAGGGATAATTCCTTGTGCCAGGATGTTCTTGCTTGGATGGCCTTGCCATAAATCCGAAAGCCTCGCACAGGGTGGCCAATAATTTAAAAGAGTTGTGAATCAGTGTGACATGTGATTTGAAAAATTTTATTTAAAAAGACAGTTTAGGGGGCGCCTGGGTGGCTCACTCGGTTAAGTGTCCAACTCTTGGTTTCGGGTCAGGTCATGATCTCAAGGTGGTTAAGATTAAGCCCCACAGCAGGCCCCATGTGGAGTCTGCTTGAGACTCTCTCTGCCCCTCCCACTGAAGCCCCCCCCTCAAATAAATAGATGAATCTTAAAAAAAAAAAAGAAAGACATCTTTAAGCTTCATTGTGTAAATGTCCATTCCAAATATTGCTGAGCTCTACCGTTTTTGTCAGAGGGTTAGTTGCAATGACTTGTTTCTGTTAGATTTCCCATGGCCTCTGTTTTCAGTCCTGATCTAACTACTGCCTGAGTCATATCCCATTGTGATAAACTGCACCAGAATCAAGGAGCCATGGTTTTCATACTTAATCTCTAAATTATACCTATTTGTATTTTTGTATAGATTTTCCTTCTCTAAGCTGTAGTGTTTATTTACTCATTGTACATACTAAAAATTGAGTCCTGGTATTTTTCTTTTCTCTGTGATTTCCCTGTGTTTTGAATCTCAAGCCTCATGCCCGTACCTTTATATCTTTTCAGATTGTTTTGGGGTTTGGGCAGCCTCGTCTTTGCAGAACAGACCAAGGGCTTGTTCAGTCTGTGCCTGAGGTTCATTAGTTGTCACTGTGAAAATACTTTTGAGTTTTAATAGTGCTTTGAAGGGTAGACAAGTGCTCCCTCTAAGCGAGCAAGTGCATTAAAATACTGACAGGAGATATGCAGAGAGATGTCCTAAAATTATCAAATGATGGCAGATTTAATCTACTCTTCATTTGACTTCTTGTTCATCATTCCCTCTTTCTGTCCCTCACCCCATGTAAGCTGTCGATATCTAGCTCCCACCCAAAGGCCCATCTAGTCCCATGAACACATCTAAAAGAAACACCAGTCAGATGGCAAAAGTTTTAAAGGGTAACATAGGTCTTTGCTGACATAGGTTTGTAGAGTTAATGGAAAGGTAATTACACTTTATAAACACAGACAGAGACTTGGCTAAAATCTTGCTATTCAGTGCAGTCCTCCCACAAGCCTCCTGTGTCCCCATCCATGTTTTTCTTTGTTTTTGTTTTGATTTGTTTTGTTTTAAAGATTTTATTTATTTATTTGACAGAGAGAGAGATCACAAGCAGGCAGAGAGGCAGGCAGATAGAGAGAGGAGGAAGCAGGCTCCCTGCTGAGCAGAGAGCCTGATGCCGGGCTCCATCCCAGGACCCTGAGATCACGACCTGAGCCGAAGGCAGAGGCTTTAACCCACTGAGCCACCCAGGCACCCCTGTCCATGTTTTTCTAAAGCCCCAACCACTCCTCTCCTAGTCACCTGGCCGGCTTCCCTCCCTACACCCCCGGCCCTCTCTTGCCTTTCCTTCCCCCATCCCCGGCTCCTCTGCCGTTTTCTTCAGGGAAACCCTAAGCCATTTCTCAGGTATAGAAATCCATTCCTCTGAAGCTGTACCCTCATACCCTCCTGTCCACTGCAGCAAAAGGATCTTCCTCAGGACTCACCCATATACCCAAGAACTTGGGGGGATGTTCACACTTGTTCATCATTGGTTCTGTTGCTCTTCCTTCTTCCTCTTCACCCTTATTCCTTCTGTCTTCCCCTCCCCATTCTTCATTCCATCCTTTTCCCTTCCTGTGTGTGGTACCCTTTCATTTCTCCCAAAATTTCTTCTCCCAGAAGAAAGAACATTTATATGCATGCTTTATATAGACAGTGAAAGTATATGTTTAATATAAAAATATATACATTTCCTAAATATATATGCTAATATGTCCGATTATATATGTGTGAGTATATAAATACTAAATATATGTGTATGTAATACTAAATATATATACTTAACAGTCATTTAGGAAGGTAGTGACTAGTCGTGAAACACTTTTATGATAATGAAAAAGTGACTAAATTGCCTTCAATTTTCAGCAAAAATAGATAACATCTCTTGTAATTTTCCACATTTCCCCATTGACCTAGTTGCTGTTTGAGTTTATGAAATTGGGGACTCAGACATTTTTCTATGTCTGAGGTTTCATACTCACTTCCTTTTCTGCCAACCTGCTTAGCTGTTCCAGGCTTCACCTGTCCTCACAGTTGGGGACTGTACTTTTATATCTTTCTTTTAGGAGCATTGGATTACTTAGTGACTTATTTTTAATTTTCTTTTTTTTTGGCACGTGTGGGTTTTTTTGGTTTTTTGTTTTTTATTTTTTTTCTTTTGCATGTTTGTTTTTTGAAGGCATTCACAATGCAAGTTTTTTTATTTCTGACATAGGTACTGACTTTGCATGATATGTGAGACGTTTTTCTTTTAAACAAGAACATTCTCCTTCCAGTTTTAATACTCCTTCTGATGGTTTGGTGCTTTTTTGTGCATATTAGCCAATACTAAAGAATTTTTTTTTAACAGGCCACGTTTATTCTTTTCTAAGAAGAAAAAGTAACTAAAATATGTTTCCTTGTCAAAAACTCTTTGTTAGAAGACAAGTGTAGAAATGCCAGAAATATAGCTTGCAACCTCCACGGGGTTACAGTAGATGGACAAATAGACATTATGTTTGGGTCTCCAATAGCGCCTTCCAGTTTGGAGTTTCATGTGTTTTTTGTATCAGTCCTTTCATAGCAGGAAGGGCAGGTAACAGTATCACTGTCAAACAGATAAGAACATGACCAGACCAAAGAGGAGCAAAGCAATGTAGTCAGGAGCAGACATAGTCCTTGTGCCCCCCCCCCCCACATTTGATGTATAGACTAGATGTGGCGGTGACTTCTGTTGGTACAGCACTGCCTACTTGCTGCTAACCCATACATACCTCTCATGCCCATGACTTAATTTGTTCATTGAGCCAAGTAAATAAAACCTTGGGCTTATAGCAAAAATGAGGCCTTGTCAATTTAGCCTTAAAGAAGACAGATCCCCTAGAATACCTCCTTCACTTGATAGATAACATATTGTGATGATAATGATAATGAGCTTAAGAGTAGCAATAGCTAGCAAACAACAGTGATCATGTTCCAGGGTTCCAGGCGCCACTCTAATCTCCTTACTTGTATACTTTCATTTAATCCTCACCATACAGCTTACTAGGTAGGAGGGTTATTAATCCCATTTGACATAAGAGATCCTGCAAGACAGGTCTTCAGATGTTGCCCAGCAACATCACCAGCCTAGTACGCAGCAGGGAGGGGCATTTGAGCCCAAGTAGTTTGATTCCAGGGCCCAGGCCCTTGAAGATGACCTTGAATTGACATGACTCCAGCCTGGCCTTAAAGAGTTTCTTGACAACAGTGCACCTTTCTGCTTTTAGTTCTTGTGTTCCTGGCATCAGAGAATGAGAAAGTTGCTATTATCCTTTCTTGTCTCTGGTGAGTAAGGATGCTTTTTGTTCTAGGCTGTAAGGTTCAAAACTCTTCTGTCCCTGTGCATATGACAGTTTGGAAGAGAGAGAAAGAGATTAGGGACACTGTAGGTTGGGGATGCTGGGGATCCCAGGGATACTGGGATGAATGTTTAGCTGAACACATAGGTGGGCAAATGTTTGATACTGTCTCAGAAAGGAAGAATAAAAAAAAAAATTTCAATCTCAACTCCAAAGCAGGCAGAGTAGGATCTATTCATTATTGTGTACACATCCATCCATACAGGGGCACCCAGGTTGGAGGCCTCTTAGGGCTTATTCACAAATTCTCTTTCTACCTGAAGATTATGCCTCTGGGTCACCCCTCCAACATCACAGATAAGCCTGCTGATACAGTGGACTTTGGCGTTCCCTTTTTTCCACAACGATGCTAGCCTGACTTGTTTTGTTTTTTTATGTCCGTAAGTATAATTCCCTTCCCAGCTCCTGTCTCACGTCAGACAAGATTTTCAGAAAACAAGCATCCCTTGGATTTGTCATCTGAAATCAGACCTTTCTTTCCGGGGATGCATGGTCTGGTCTAGCTTGTGGTCCTATCAGCCCAACGGCTACGATTTCCTACAGGCAATGTGGGGAGCATTTCTCACTTAGCTCAAAGCTTCTATTTCCTTTATAATCACATCCTCTTGTTTTCAAACCCCAGATTCTCTATATGTGTAATTTCCTCACATTTTTCCCCTTAAATTGACTATTTAACATATTTGCTAAAAAGAACACTGTCCATTGTAACTGTATCACTACTACTACTACTGTTACTACTAATTTATTTCACCATACCAGACATAATTTTCGTTTATCAGTTTAAAAGTCCCACCTTCACTTTCCGAGGATCCCGTATCAAAGAGCCTCAGATGAGCGGGACAAAATCGAAAAAAACCTGGCAATACCCAGGGCTGGTGAGGATGTGGAGCAACTCTATGGAAATGAAAAATGGCACAATTTCTTCAGAAAACAGTTTAGCAGTTTCTTATAAAATTAAACACCCGTTTTCTATATGACTCAGCAATCCGACTTCTAGGTATTTGCCCAAGAGAAATGAAACTTATGTTTGCACGAAAACCATACATGAATATTTATAGAAGTTCTCTTCATGATCATTAACCAGGAAGGAATACTCCAAACTCCCTGTAATGAGTGAGAGCACGTAAACAGCACTGTAGTACAATCTACGTGAGGGTCATAGCATGACGCATCATGCCAAGTGGAAAAAGCCAGACACGAAATGCCCCATCCTGCATGATTCCTTTTATAGGCCATCTTGGAAAAGGCAAAATTATAGAGAATGAAAATTTGTCAGTGGTGTCCAGGGTGAGGCTTGGGAATAGGGGGTGGACTGCACAGGAAATTTGGGGGACTGATGGAAATGCTCTATATTGGGATAGTGGTAGAAGTCACTTGACCGTCTGGATTTGTCAGAACTCAGAACAGTTCACCCAAAGGGATGAATTTCATTGTAAGTAAATTTAAAAATAATGAGTAAAATATAAAGCCCAAAGATGTCATGGCATGTTTATAAATTGATTGCATATTTTCTATAAAGTCATGGAGACTGTCACCTTTTCATGCAGACCTTCTCTCTTTTGAGTTGAGTATAAGTCTATGAGTCTACTAATTCACGGGTGTGACACCTGTTGGAGGTAGTTGGCATTCTGATAGGGAGGGTGTGGCAGATTCCTGCAAGGTCAGGCTAGTGGTACAAGTATTGGAGGGCGGACCACTTACCTTTATCCTCCTCATTTCTCTCTTCTGCCCCCAGATCTCAGCCCTTTTCTCTCAAGAAAATGTTAGAGCATAGGAGCGCCTGGGTGGCTCAGTGGGTTAAAGCCTCTGCCTTCAGCTCAAGTCATGATCTCAGGGTCCTGGGATCGAGCCCCGCATCGGGCTCTCTGCTCAGCGGGGAGCCTGCTTCCCCCTCTCTCTCTGCCTGCCTGCCTCTCTGCCTACTTGTGATCTCTCTCTCTGTCAAAGAAATAAATAAAATTTAAAAAAAAAATTAAAAAAAAAAATGTTAGAGCATAGAGTCTGCTTTGTGGATTCCCTGAAAGGTGTTAACTTCTAGGGCAATCCTTCCTATTCTTTGTTGGTATGGTTTCCAGAAGTCGAGAAAATTATATAACTAAACCATGTCTTTAACTTTTTTTTTTAAAGATTTTATTTATTTGACACAAAGGGAGAGATCACAAGTAGGCAGAGAGGCAGGCAGAGAGAGAGAGGGAGAAGCAGGCTCCCCACTGAGCAGAGAGCTCAATGCAGGGCTCCATCCCAGGACCCTGAGATCATGACTTGAGCCGAAGGCAGGGTCTTTAACCCACTGAGCCACCCAGGTGCCCCAAAACCATGTCATAGTCTGTTGTCTTTAAATAACCTAGTCTGTTGTCATTCCCAAATCAGTATGATTTTCAATTCTCACATTGAATTTCCTTTTATTTTTTTCATTTGTGTAATCATTCTTTACCGAACACTTACCCAGCGCCCCTACAGTGCTAAGTCCTGGGTCAGGAACTTAGGAAGTAGAACTAAGTCCTGTCCTCCGGAGTCCATCGTCAGATGGAGTGGACAGATGCATGCCTGTTAGACGCAGCACAATGATTGCAGCAATCGCAGAGAGCTGGGAAGGGCACTGATGAATTCCTTGCTGGGGGAGGTCAGGGACGAATTAACAGAAATCGTGGTAGCTGCACTAAGTTTTGAAAGATGAGTATATTTTTTTCCGGTCAGAGAAAGGTGGGAGAAGGGCACTCCAGGCAGAAGGAAGAACAAGTGGAAAGCACTGACGCATGAACAAGCAGAGTGTGTTCTGGGAAATGCAAGTAGCGCAGAATTGCTGGAAGGTGACATCTAAAGGTGCTTGTGTCTGGAGATGAAGCCACACACTTGAGGGCCAGGCTTGTAGGGTCCTGTATATTGTGCTGAAGGATTCGTACTTTCATCTCGCAAGTCTGTGATGGGTAACCCACAAGCCACTGTTCCTTTCTGACTCTACCGAAGCCCACAGTCTCGTTTCAGGTTGAAAGACTGGAGAGCTCTCTTCTTGTTGCTGCTGTTCAAAAACATCTAGCTATTAACTTTTTATGTGTAAACAGCTTCACTCTTTCCCGATGACGTTCTTCTATTCAATAAAGGAGACAATTCATTTTTGGAAGAATATACAGTACATGCACGGGATTTGATAAAAACTATTTTCAGGGTTAGTGGGAAAACATTCAGCCTATAAGTATTCTAATCTTTTCCCGTGGTAGGTGGAAGAGATCCTTTTAAATGCATTTTGGAGAGGGAGACACACGGTGAGATTTGCATTTTAGAAAGATCACCCTAGAGGCAACCTGGAGAGGGAGGGTTTCTGGCAAGATATATTTTACAGATCTGGAGACTCAATTTTAAGCGAATCCTTTTTTAAACATCTTATGGCCGGAGAGGATAGAGGAAGGAAAACATACCCTCACTGTGTGCCATTCTGGGCAAGTGCGAATGCAATCCCCACAAATTTGTGTGGTCTTTCTCCTTCTCTCTGACACAGACGAAGAAGGAAAAGAAACACAAAGAAAACCACAAAGAACCTTTCCATATAATTGCATAAAAGCCTGATGTCATTTGAATTATTATATTATACGTGACTGTCAAGTGATTGTCCCATTAACAGACCACAGAAGCAGCATTAGGAAATTCCAGAGCAATGCTGAATTTTGCCTGCAGTATATTTAGCTTAATGTACTCTTGTTTTGCCTTGTGGAATACTTTACCATATTTTATCATAATTTTAAAGACCGTCATTGTCACATTTAAGAACAATAGATCATGGAGTCTGAAAGGTCTACCTTATGTCTTTTTAATGAGTCACTTTGGGAAGATGATGGGAAAGAATGGATTTAGAAAATTGAGACAGATAATTAAAAGCTTTTGAAAACCAAAGTTTTGCATCACCTGGATCGTCAGTGAATGCCGGGAAGGTCTAATTTCAGTATAACCAATGTGGAGTCCTCTGTTAAGCTCAGTGTAACCATTTAGGTAATGCTTTGCTTTATCAGTCCTCTGTTCTGGACCGGAAGCCATAGGAGGCCAGGGGGCGTGTCTCTCTCTACTCTGTTGACACAGAGCATGAACTCTAGCTGAAAAAAGGAAGTGGAAATTGCAAGAATGAATGATGCCGAGATGGCTGCTATATTGACCTAACCACCAAGTGCTTCAGAACACTGGTGAGGTGAAGGAAGGGTCCGCTAGAAACTGCTGTGGGTCAGATGGAGATTGTTCAAACCTTCTGAGTTACAAGTCGTTTAAAGCAGAAGCTGTCTCTTAAAAAATATTAAAAACGACACACAAGGGTCAATGCTTACAGGAAGACATTTACATCAAATGTGGAAAAATAAACAACTCTCGTTCCTTGTAGATGTTTAACCAAGATGGTTTTGAATGAATCTCACTACCCAGAGATCATTACTGTTACCATTTCATTATATAACTTCCCATCTTCTTTGCAATGAGTCGATATATTTGTTTTTGCATTTGTTTTAATGAAAATAGAATGCTATGGTACCTACTGGTTCGTGGCCTATTTTTTTCTGATTTATCACAAAGATGTGTCTCATAACTCTCATATAACTTGCAGAGCAAAAGATTCTGCATGTGTGTCTTCCTTCTTTGACAGACGGTAAACTTCAGATGGGCAGCAGCTATGCCTGCCTGGTCCTCAGCTCTGTAACCCAGGTCTGTATCAGCCCTGGTGGGTTGATGGCTACTGTTTTGTTTGTATCATTTGCATGATTTCTTATCTTCTGAATACACCATCTGTCATTTGTTCAATCTTGGTAATCTAAACTTTTTAAAAAAATTTATATGTTAATTCCGGTATAGTTAACATACCGTGTTCTATTAGTTTCAGGTGTATGATAGAGTGATTCCACACTTCCACCTATCACCAGGTGCTCATCATAAGTACACACCTTCATCCCCATCACCTATTTCTCCTAACCTCCCACCAGCCACCCCCCTGGTGACCATCAGTTTGTTCTCTGTAGTTAAGAGTCTGCTTCTTGATTGTTCTCTCTCTCTCTCTCATTTTTTTCCCTCTTCTTGTTCATTTCATTTCTTAAATGCCATACATGAGTGAAATCATATGGTATGTGTATTTCTCTGGAGAGTCTTAAACTTTTATTTTTTTGAGTCTTAAAGTTTTAATGTTTTTCACAGGAGCATCTATAAATGATTTCACTCGTATCAGTATTAGGAATTACCCATACAGAATAATACATAAATAAATTCTCCATAGAAAACTGGAAACATTACAAAGAAACATTACAAAGTGCTCTTAAACAACCGCATTTCCTTGTAGGGAGGGTCATGGTTATCAGTGGATTTGAATCTTTCTAGATCACTTTCTCAACCTTTCCATAATATATATGCATCCATAAGAGTATATACTATCATTTTATGAATGTATTTTATATAACTGATTAATGTTATTTTCATTACTTTACACATTTCTGCCCATGAAATGATTATGTTGGATTTCATCTTTTAGGATTGTATTTACGTATTCATTTGAGAGAGCAAGAGAGCGAGAGAGCACGAGTTGGGGGAAGGGCAAAAGGAGAGGCACTAGCAGGCTCCCCACTGAACAGGGAGCCCACAGGGCATTCAATCCTAAGACCCTGAAATTGTGACCTGAGCAGAAGGCAGATGCTTAACTGATTGAAACACTTAGGCACCCCAGGATTTCATCTTATATAATGATGGACAATTCATTTTTCTTTCTTCTTCTTTTTTTTTAACAATCTCTATACCCAATGTGGGGCTTGAACTCACAACCCCAAGATTAAGAGTCACACGCTCTACTCCCTGAGCCAGCCAGCTGCCCCTTCTTATTATTTTAAACAAGTTTTTGGTGAACAGCTGGATTTCTCCAGAAGCACACCTTGAAGCAACGATGAGGGGCAGATGGTTCCCTTGGAGGTGATTGGTGATCTCATCTCAGGAAAGACCAGTAGGGGAGTGGGGAAATGAGGCAGGAAAGGGAGAGAAGCCAATAGTGTTGCTTCCATAGCAGATCATTGCTCGGGACAAGCGGGACTCAATCCCACTGTGGCCTTCTGGGGGACTGTGTGGAACATGCCTCAGAGAACCAACTTACCACTGGCTGTGGGTTACTCCTGGGGTACCCAGCCCACAGCACTTCTGACATGTCTTGTGATTGGGCTGTGCATGGCCCTGCATTCAGGTCCATAGGAAGTTCTCAGTCTGGTGCTCACAGTAGGAGGTTGTGGGTGTGCGGGAACATTGACCCCCGAGAGGGTGTAGACAGGACACGGAGAACATCTGCTCCAACATCCATGTGCCCCCTTCTTGTACATTTGTGTTCATATTTTAATAAGGATTTGGGGGGGTGGATTTCAAATTATTCTTTTAACACTTTAACCCAGGCCCTGTGTCTTGGTTCCTGCGTTTTCTTATGAAAAAATGTCCATTGCAAGGCAATCTTGCTCACCTGCTCTGTTGTTCAGTTCCACCGTTCCACACATAATTGTTTTATTCCTTTTTAGCTTCCTCTCCTGCTGAGTCAGCCATTCACTTTAATTGTCTTGAAACACTCTCTGGCCCTCTCTGGCCCTTCTGATAAACAATCCACCTCTGTAACATTCTCCCAGGGGAGGTTCACTGCTCCTATAGGTGGCTTTCAAGTGAATTGAATCAAGAAACCCAGTCACTGCTTTAATGAGTCTGAAGCTGAATGCAACCTGTGTGTCCAAGAAAATGTCTTTTTTTTTTTTTAAGCACTAAACAGTATGTATTTTTGCTGGTGCTCCAATGACGGATTAATGATTTACCCATAGATACTACAGCTTTATCTTGAAAGACTATGATGGTTTTTCTCTAGCCCAGTGGCTCACAAAGCATGGTCATCAAACCTACAGCATCAGTATTACCTAGGAATTTGTTCAATGTGCAAATTCTCTGGCCCTCCTTCACTCCACAACCACCAAGTTGGAATTTCTGGAGTGGGACTTAGCGATCTGTTTTAACAAGCCCTCCAGGAGACTTTGACAAGCACTAAAGTTTCAGACCTGTAGCTGTAGTCGTTTATAATTTACATTTGTCCAAGTGCTTATGGCCAATTAATTTGTATAAAATAAAATTTCCTGGGGCCCCTGGGTGGCTCAGTGGGTTAAAGCCTCTGCCTTTGCTTTAGGTCATGATCTCAGGGTCCTGGGATCAAGCCCCGCATCGGGCTCTGTGCTCAGCAGGGAGCTACTTCCCCCCTTTCCCTCTGCCTGCCTCTCTGCCTACTTGTGATCTCTCTCTGTCAAATAAATAAATAAAATCTTTTAAAATTTTTTTCTTTCTCTTTTATTTTTTGAGGAAAATAGCAAATTCCTACCCCTTTAGCAAGTTTTTCTTCTATGACACCAGGGTGGCTCAGTCAGTTAGGTGGCTACCTTTGGCTCAGGTCATGATCCCAGGGTCCTGGGATCGAGTCCTGCATCAGGCTCCTTGCTCAGCTGGGAGCCTGCTTCTCTCTCTGCCTCTGCCTGCCACTCTGCCTGCTTGTGCTCTCTCTCTCTCTGACAAATAAATAAATGAAATCTTTAAAAAAAAAAGTTTTTCTTCTTTACTAACACATCACTAATTAAGATGCCAGTGCTCTCAATTTCTGCACATTTATGGCTTATGCAACTCGACAAATACAGAATATTATTTTGAAAATCATATTCAGTCAATGTCTTTGTTTGTTCTAATACATCAAGGATCATTGCCATCATGCAAATTGATTATCTCATGATTGTATCTTTTAATTATTTTCATAAAATGGCATGACAATATTCACAAGCATTTTGGCTAGTAATTATAAAGGCATGTGTTTCACTATAAAGAAATCTATAATTCAAAACCAAAAAACTTTTATTCCAGTCTTCCTCTTACCCTCTCTCCTATGTCATTGTTCATATTCCCAATAGTGCCTTGTTGAGGTTCTTCTACATAAAACACGTCCTTCTTGCCTATAAAATAATCTGGTTAAAAAATAATGCATCTAATGTATTCAGTTTACCAAAATTCAGTTTGTTTCATTATTTTTTAGCTGGATTATTATTACTCATATAGATTATTTCATGAAACTTTGCTCTATCCCTGTGAGGGACACATTTTTTTATCTCTTCTTTTCCCAATAGAAATAACCTAAATGTAGAGAGCTTCAGAAAACAAACCTGGATTGAAAAGCTTTGGAAGCTAACATCTTGCTTGTTTCATCATTTGGTGTTTGAAAAACATATATTGAGTGTCTACTGTGTTAGACATTATGATAGGTGCTAGGGCTGTGTGGGGAAATAGGAAAACACAGGGCAAGCTTCCAGTCCAAAATGGGCAAAAGCCATACTCCCTCGTAATCTCCTCTCTGCAGACCAACCTTTTCCCAACGTTCTGTAAGAGTCAAACCCGTTGATTCAAAAATGCATATTATCCAGGAGTTCAATATCTAGAAGATAAAATTTGAGTTCTCTAGTGAAAGGGAGTGTAGTGAACCTAAGAATGTATGGTCCCTTGAACAGAGGCATGATTCTGAATTTTCCATTCTAGCTCTGGATCTATCACATAGCGTGGTTTGACTGGAGGTTGCAAACATCTATCATAGAGAGCTTTTGCTGGATACCATCAGTGTTGACATCATATTCACAAATTTTGGATTTGCCAGTATTATAAGAATTCAGAAAATCTAGGGCTCCACCCTTTCCAGAAAAATTGGCAGGTCTGATTACAAGGAGCCCTCATTTTCTCATAATTGGCAGGAATTTACCATAGACCCCACCACTCCCAGTTTTATGATTGCTCTTCTCTTATTCTGATTTATACCACCCACCTTGAGTTTGTAGGATGTTTTGTTCATAGTCTTAACTTCTTGTCTGAGAATCTAAACAACATGTACTATATTTGAGATCATAATAATCCTTTATTTTCTAGTAATTTCATTCCTCTGAGTTATGCATAGCAGATACTGTTTTCAATTTTGATTAATAGAAACATCAATTTTTATGTGTTTATATTTAAATGGCTATACTAGTACATAACCTAGATATATGTGTACACTCATTTAATTCTCACAACATATCTCTAAGAAGAAAACTATTTTTCTCCTGTTTTACAGATGAGAGATACAGAGGCTGGTAACTCTGGTTTGAGTCCCCAAAACTTCAGGTGTACATTAATTTCTACTTTAATCACCACTTGTATTGTGCTATTCTGAGTTTATGTGTTAACAGGAGAGTGCAGTGTTTTCTGTAAAAAAAAAACCTTGCAGGTTCTAACTGTTGCCCACCATTCGCTCTGTGACTCTGGTGCTACTAGCTGGAAGAGGAAGGCAGTGTTGTGGAGGGAAAGAAGGGATTGCTAAAACTGTCTTCTCAAAAATTTCTGATTTCTGTTCACTTTAAATCCACCCAGGTCCCTACCTTAAGCCTGTTTGAGTTCTTCTGTTTGGGGTGAGCAAAGAAGTGTTTTTAAGAATTGATTGAAATATTAACTTTCCAAAAGAATTTCCTTCAAAAGTAAAGAACTATCCAGATAGAATAGTCAATGGTATTGATTTTCTAAGAAATTGCTCATATTTTTTTATTTTTGTGAAATATGTATATACGTATTTTAATGTGTTTTTATGAAAGATAATGAAGAGATGAGCCAAGTCAAAATACACAAGCATTTAGTCTGTTTCGGAATTAATAAATATCAGAATTCTTCAAAGTAGGCTAATTTTTCTTTTGCTACTAAAGAAAAAATTGAATCCACAACATGAAAAATAAAAATGCAAGTTCATTATTCATGGAATTTTCTATGAGTTCTTCTCTGACCTCAAAAGTAAGGCTAGAGTTTTGTTTTGTTTTACCCCCTCTTAATCCTAAAAAGAGGCTAAGGCTGCTTGTAGGATTTAAACTCTTTCTTTCTTTTCTCTCTCCTAGATTTCTTTCTTCTTGGGTCATTGTAATATGTAGGCTCTTTGATGTTACTTGCCAGAGTCAAAAGCTGCCCACATTGTTGCTTTTGGCATTTATTTTGGAGTATGTTATTTCTGAGAGAAGTACATGAGGATTCCTCAAGGAAAACTCATTCTTGTTTTCTGATCTCAAACCCCTTCCCCATCCTTCCAGCCACTCTTTTCACTCAGACATAAAGGTGAGAAAACTCATAGCCCTGCATTTTAGGATTCTACTCTTTGAACATTATGTATGACAAACATGTCATGCCCTTAGATTTGGATGGAAATCCTTTCTATCAGCTAGTCTGTTCATTTGTTTAATCATTCAATTTCTTTCTATTTCAGGTGCTCAAAGTATTATGTACTTCTCCCTTGTGTCACTAATGTTCATTATATTTTTGACTTACTTTTGGTTCTTCAATTACTATCTCATTCTTGAACCCCATACTGTAAAGTCAACAATGGTAGGGACTTTTGCCCTTTCATTTCTCATACTGAAACCCTAGTGTCTAGCGAAGTGCTTATTAAATATTTAGTGAATACATCGATGAACACATTCTGTGCTCCCCATTTCATGGGGAACCCCATTTTGCTCAGAGTAAAATCTGAACTTTCTAGAGTGAGCTGGGAGGCCCTAGATAACACAGTGTCCTGTCTTTTCCTTGACTTCATGTCCTACTATTTTCCCTCCGCAAATTTTCCTCCAGTTTTAAACTGTATTCTCTTATGGTTAAAGAAACATATTTATTCTCTTCTGGGAAATTTCATTATTTTACATTGATAGATTGATATTGATAGCTAGAGAGGAGATAAAAAGAGACAGTAAGTGTGGTGTTTAAGAAAGAACATGGAGTTTTGGAACTTAGAAATTCAAACCATAGACCAGCCACTTACTAGGTGTTAGACCTTGGGCAAGTTTTTAAAACTTTCTGGATCTCATTTCCGAGTTTCTAAAATGGAAATAAAAATACTGTTGTTTCAGAAATGTTGTGAGGATTAGACATAAAGTGGCACAATGCCTGGCATATAGAAGTTTTCGAAATAGTAATCATCATTATCATATACATAATCATATCAGTCAGCTGGTGCTGAGTAACAAATACATATTAGCTTTTCAAAAAAAAAAATTGGCTTTTCCCCACCTCATGTTTCTGTGGATTAACTGGGGGCACCTGACAGCTGATCTTAGCTGGCTCACTTATACAACTAGCAGTTAGCTGATCTTGGCTAGGAGATTTTGCTCTGAACTGTGGGACCAGCCTGCTGAGTTTATTGTGTCTAACATGAGCTCTAGAGAGGGTAATGATAGCATAGGTGAGTTGTATTTATTATGTATCATATATTATTTAATATTCAACTCCTAGATGATCTCTTAAGTCTTTTTCAACTCTCTAATTATTCATTTTATTGTTTTTCCAACTTTTATTCCATTTTGAAAATGAAGTGCAAAATTAACAAAGGAGAACATTCTTGTAGCGAGAACACCTTGTATCCTAGAGAAGGTTTCATTCATACATGATTATGAGCTATAAATAATCTGAAATAATGTTCTAGTGATATTGTCATAAATTAATTACTAAAGTTTTGGGAATTAGTGACAGGTTTTAATTAACTTGCCCCATTGGCAGCATATTTTTCCTAATAAGTTTATAGTTCCTCTTAGATTTATAGTAATTTCTTCATTTTTTTTCTTTTCTCCATTATTTATGTAAGCTATATTCCCACAGAGGATACTCATTTCTGCAACCACAGTGTTGGATGCCATACAGCTATTTTGGCAGTGGTTTTCAGGATTTGAAATAAATCTATATCTTTATTTAGTTTCTATACTACATGAAAAATTGAAATGCAGGTCTAGATAATTTTTTGGAATTGTTGACTATGATAAATAAGTGTATATTTAAGTGACTGATTGCAGAGTATAAAATAATTCATCCTCAAAAAAAAAAAAAAAAAAGACATGGTAAATAGATCCTTGGAAGTGTCATAGCTTTCTTAATCTTAGAATTTACTTCCCCTTCAGATAACTCTAGGGTATGACATAGGTGCTATCATCCATTTCAGCATAGGAAGCTTATGTACAGATTCAAGAAGACCCTCATCAGATGGTGACATAAAGTCACATACATGAACCCGAGTATGAAATAATTCTGAAACAATCTTCCAGTTGAAATTAAACACATAGACAATATGAGGGGGAAAAAAATCAAGAAGGGGCTCATCACAAAGAAACAACAGAGCAGTTGACTGAATTTTCCTGGAAGGCCACAAGGGAAAGTTTCTTTTAGATGGGTAGCAGTTACTTTTAATGAGGACTGAAAACCCTCATCTCTAGAATGCACTAGAATTAATAGATTTTGTTCTTTCTTTTGGAATGCCATGTAATTTCACTGAATTCAAACTGCAGGGAGAGAAATGTCCCTTTCTAGTTGCAGCCAATGGAGTTGTTGAGATAATTTGGTTACAAGGAATAGAAACTCACCCAAGTTATATTAAGTAATGGGGATAAGGATATATTAGAAAAATTTACATAAAAAGAACCACGGAATAAAACAAGCGGGCTTCAGGAAGATTCCAGTTATTGGGTGAGTCTAGATTTATGATGGCCCTGCAAACTTTAAAAACCTAAGATTCAACCCTTTATTTCGAGAGAGGGGGACTCAGTTACTGCCAGGACCACTCAGATTATGTTAACGCATTAAGTTGGCCAGGTTTTATGAGGGATGATGTTTAGAACTGCAGCAGCCATCTTTTGATGGTGAAGCAGAAGCCAGGGTAATTGCAGAGAAATCAAAGCAGAGCCTAGATTTTGTAAAATCATTAAGGTAACAAACCTTTGACTGCCCTGTTCCCTTTCTTCTCACTTTATGAAATATACTGCTGTTTTTTGAGTATCCTCTTACTGCCAAATAGAAGTGTTCTGGTACCCTCTCTGAAAACTATTAATACTGAATAAAATTGTGGTTATGGTTATGGTTATAAGAATGTATTGGGCAAGACAGATACATATGGGGTTTATGAAACTTGCAGATGGGTTTAAGGCAGGGCTGCCGCTTACAGTTGCACAGATTTTTCACTGAGCAAATCTAGGGAGCACCAATCACATGGTCCAAATATATAACTTTATGTGTTGACCCTGGCTTAGTTCCTCATTTTCTCTCCTTCTTTCTTTCTTTCTTTCTTTCTTTCTTTCTTTCTTTCTTTCTTTCTTTCTTTCTTTCTTTCTTCTTTCCTTCTTTCCTTCCTTCTTTCTTTCTTTCTTTTTAAGATTTTATTTATTTATTTGAAAGAGAGAGACAGATCACAAGTAGGCAGAGGCAGGCAGAGAGAGAAGGGGAAGCAGGCTCCCCGCTGAGCAGAGAGCCCGATGCGGGGCTCAATCCCAGAACCCTGAGACCACGACCTGAGCCGAAGGCAGAAGCTTTAACCTACTGTGCCACCCAGGAGCCCCTCATTTTCTCTTTTTAACCACTCATATTCCAAGAAATTTCCTTTTTATAATATAAGTTATTAAAAGAAAATAAACCCCAAAACTTTGCCTAATAAAGTGCCTAAGGTAGGGGCAAGTGGGGATCTCTACAGAAGGAGGACTTTTCCCTTTTACTCAGCTACTAGGCAGGCTGTATACATGAAAGGCAGTGGGACTTCCATGCCCCTCGTTATTTGAGAACTGTAGGCTGGTGAGGATGAGGAGTTGTGGTAGTGGTCGATCAATCAAATGTGGTGTTTTGTTTTATTTTGTTTTAATCCCCAAGACAAAAGAGAATGGTAATCTGTTTTTCTATAGTGAAGAGGAATAGAAATGTGATTTGTGTTGGCGGGCACATAAGGGTTCTGCTTCTCTGTAATGGAATCTGGACAGAACTTTCATATCCATTTGAAGGCCTGCGGAAATGGTAATTCTGATTGTTCACTTGGAGCTTGAGGGAGTATTTTGGGTAAGGGCTGGTAATGGAGCACAAGCAAAGGGAGTATATAGATGCTACTAAGGCTAGGAAGGGGCAAGTTTGCCTCTGTCCCTCTCTCTTGGGTACTGGCACAGAAATTGACTGTCCCTCATAGATAAGGAGAGGAAGAAGCTGAGAGAAGGCATCCTGTGTGTGTTTTCCCCCTGAAGTGACTTACCTCTCCCGAAATGAACTCCGAGATAGTCTTCAAGATTATTTATTTCTCCTGCACAGTAGAGAAACGAGAGCAGAAATATCCAGATACCCCCCAAATGGTTATTACTTGGGAGTGTTTTGTTTTAGAACATGGACCCTAGACCCAGATGGCCTGATTCAAATCCTGACACCACCGATCACCAGCTGTGTGAATTTGGGGTAGTCACATAATCTCTCTGGGCCTTGGTTTTCCGTTAAGAAAGATGGCATATCTCGATTTTAATTGCCTCAAGCACAGACTCTGACATAGTAATTCAAGTGCAAATCGTTTATTTGGGACATGTTTCCAGGAAGCATGGGCTGGAGAATGAGAAGTAAGAGAAGGAAAGGAGAAAGGCAAAAAAGGATGCTTAATCAAACCACCGTGGGGATCTGGGAACTTGACTTGAGTGTAGAAGAGACCTCAGATGTATCCCAGTCCAGGGAAAAGACTTTAAGAAATTTATCACTAAGCTCTTGATGGTTGCTTATGTGTCGTTTGTTTCCTGGCACTTCCCACTCTCCGTGTGCTTGGGCCAAATGTGCTCCCAAAGAAAGAAAGAAAAGCCCTCAGCGTGTAGATGTGAAAGCCAAGGGGATATGGATAGGGGCTGGACAATAACAGCGTCTGTGACGGCACATCCTCATACCTAACTGGGTTCCTCTGAGCATGAGATGAGTTTACATGTGTGCTTAGAGGTATGCCTGGCACACAGTAGGCTCTATCTCTGTGCTGGTGCCATTCCTAGCGTTGTGCTCAGAAAGCCCTGTGGGTAAGAGCTAGGGTATGGAATTGGGCCGGATTCAAGGTCTGACTCTATCACTTACCCCTCAAGAAGCCAGAGTCTCTGCCTCTAAAGCAGGGGCAGGCATCAACAAAGTTCTTGTGTAAAGTCTATGTAGTAGTTTTTTCATCTTGGTGAGCCCTATGCTGCCTGTCTTGACTGCTCAACTTGCCTTTCTAAAGTGAAAGCAGCCTTCGAGAAGACAGTAAATGAATGAGTATGGCTGCGTTGCAGTAAAACGGTACTTACTAAAACAGGTGATGAGTTGGATTGAGTTTACCCATGGACCATTGTTTCTCCCATGAGCCACAGTGTCTTTTCCCACTTCTCTGCTGTAGATAAAGAACAGACCTTACTTCTCAGGAGGTGGTAGAACATGGACATTAAAAGTAGAGCTGTATCAGTCCACCTAGTTTTGGACCTCAGCTGGTGTACTTTCTGCTTTGGTAACTTTATGCAAAGCATTCATTCTCTCCAGTGCTCAGTTTTCTCATCTGCAAAATGGGCATGATAAGAATATCTGCCTCCTAGGATTCTTGTGGGGATGAGATTAATTACTCCACATACAGGCCTAGCATAGTTTGTGGTGTATGATTGGAACTCAATATATGATTCCATTACATTCATTTTGATTTCTTCTACTCCTCTGCTTTTTCTTTGGAAGAATCCACTGGAATTCTATGGAGGAAATTTAACAGGACATTTCTTGAGATCCTTGCTAAGATTTGGATCTGGCACAAATGCTTACTAGTTATGTTTGAATATACTGTTAGAACTGCAACACTACATTAAAAACTAATGATGTACTGTGTGGTGACATAATAAAAAAATATAAAAAAATAAAATGTGTATGAAACTAGAAGAAAAAAAAGGAAGAAAACTGCATGGGCTTAGATCATTAGTTCTTCAAACTAGAGGTGATTTTCCTCTTGGGTCATTTGGCAATATCTGGAGATTTTGTGTTTGTCCTAACAAAGGGAGCAGAGACTCCTGACATCTTGTGGGTAGAGGCCAGGATACTGCTAAACATTCTACAATGTGTAGGATAGTTCTGCACAACAAAGATTTATCTGGCCCCTGATGTCACTAGTGCTGAGATTGAGAAAATCTGGTTTAGATTAGCTATGTCACTTCCGAACTTTTACCCTCTACCCTTTGGTACTGTGCATGTCACAATATTTCAGACGATTTTTAAATTGTCATCATGATTTGTCAGGTTCATAGGCTTCAAAAAGATGCATGGAAATATTTTGTCAAGATAAATAGATTTAGGTGTGGAGTGTTATTTTTTTGAATGACACTATCATTTTAAAAAAATACACCAGGTGCCTGGTTGACAAAACCACATACTTCATTTTCTTCTAAAACAATTTTAACTGTTGACGAATCTTTTTAACAATACAAATGATGTTCTTTACATTCTCTGTCTTTCTATCAGTCTAGGACAGTATTTGAGATGATAAAGGACAGCCTCCCAAATCCGTCATCTTTGTTGTGACTTAAGGAAGACTTTTCCCCATAAATTACCAAGGTATCTGGCAATGAGAAGTGTGCAAGGCTATTATTTATACCTGTTTAACTCTCAATATTATGACAGCATGATTTTTGAAATGGACTATCCCAATTCAAAATGCTTTCTGTTCTGAATTTCACCACATTGGAGTGATTGTTAATAGCTCTTCACTGTCGAGAAATCACCATGAACTCTTCTTTCTTTTATTTTTAAGTGTTGAGATCTTCTCTCAATTTGACAGATGAATTTGCTAGAGGTTTTTTATTTTAAAAACCCGCAGCTCTAAATAGGCCATCTCCATCAATACATCCCTGCTCAATGACAGCATCTTGTTTGGGGGCTCAGTTTGCACCAGAATCTCTCCATATTTCCATGACCCTTTGGGCCTTCCAATGTATTTACACTTTTCTTGCATCCTCCTCTAGTCCATTTGGACTATAAGGAGAGGCATCTTTTACTCTGGGAAAATAATCTCCATAAAACTGTGCACAATTCATACATTCTTATAGAGCATTCCTAAAAGTTATATCCTAACCAGGCTTGTACCCCTGCTTTCTATCCTGTGGGATCATCTCCATTTATTTTGTATGTTCATTTATTTGACTGTTTATTCATTCAGCCAACAAATAGTCACTGAGTTCCTTCTACGTGCCTGACACAACAGTGAACAAGACAAAGTCTCTAATCAGGTTCTGAATTGTGTCTCGCATTACATAATCTTCAAAAAGGTAGAGCCATGACTCCCACACAAATACAAAATGAACAAACATCAAGGGTTTTATTTGACTTGATAATTAACGAGGGAGCCTGTAATATTTAACAATTGTTTCAAGTGAGAGTTGAATTTATGAAGATTTATCATGTCGCCTGCCCAGATTCATTTGCCTTGCCTCAAGCCGGACTCCTTTGCCTTGCTCTCTAAAGAAAACATGGATTTCACCAGCACCATCCATAATTTAACTTCTTCGTCTCAGAGTTGCAAAATACACTAGTGAAAGGCAATGCAAGGTATATACTCTACACAATCAGATTATCGCTGGAGGATCCATTGGATATCATCTAGCATTCCACAGCAGTTAGTTTGCGTTCATTTCAGAGTCTTCACAACTTCCCCTAACTCTAGCCCAGACAACTTTCAAATATACAAACATTTCAGATAATGAAGACAGAAATAAAAACAGAAATAAAACAGTTTGCTGTGAAAGAGGGTGCTTGGGTGGGGGTTGGGACCTTCCTTAGACAGCAGAGCCAAGCAAAATCCTCAGGAGAATTGTTTGAAGTAGTACTCCCACTAGATTGCCTACTTCAATTTAAACAGATATGATAAAGACCTTAATCTACAGGTGACAATGTCCACACTTAAGGCAAGAGTGTGCCCTGCTAGTAGAGCCTCCTGGCAATTTTTTCAGTAGCAATAAAAACAAAATCATGTCCAACAGTCTCCTCCATCTCTTTGCATTCCTCCTCCCAAAACTTGGTGTCCATATTTTAGTGTATGGATTTATTTTGCTTTTATCCAATGGAATCTGTCTCTGCTCTTCATTTTGCAAAAATTTTATTTTACAGTAATTTGTGTGGCATAGAATTTCCCAAATGGCAAATTAAGCTTTGAACAATGTAGGGCCACCAAAAATGAGAAAATCTGTGGTTTTTTTAAAGAATAATATTATATTTTAAAAAGTAGCCATCAGGGAATGAGAACTTTTTCTACACTTCACCTATTTGAAGTTTTGGCATGACTTTCATTTTGATTAATGTTTGCAAAGCACGGCTTGTATGGTTTGTAAATATGGGCCGAATACAGCCCCTTACCTTTTTTTGTAAATAAAATCTGATTAGGTAACAGCTGCTCTCATTTGTTTACATATTATCTGTGACTACTTTCACATTACAACAGCAAAGGCAGCCAGTTGTGATGGAAGCTATGTGACCTGCAGAGCCTAAAATACTCATTATTCAGCCCTTTATGGGCAGAGTTTTGCCAGCTCCTGAGTTACATAATTGGTGGCAGTTAATCTTTTCATCCATTCCTTTGTTTATTTATTTATTTAACAAATATTTAAAAGTAGCTACTCTGTGCCAAACAGTGTTCTAAGGTCTGTAATCACGGCTTCATGGGAGACACAGCTATAAGATTCAGAAGCTTTTCATCTGATCTTAGATTATTTCGTTTTCTTCTTTTTTGTGATGATAGATTAAAGAGTGTGCTGCAAATTTTAGTAATGAGGTGTTTGCCTCCATATTTTGGTCTGGGTTCTCCCCAAAGCAGATCTCAGGTAAGGATTTGGGTGTGAACATTTTATCTGAGTTGTCAAAGACACACCCCCAGGAAAGGAAGGGAAAGCAGTCCATAGAAAGTGTATTACTAAACCACCTGCCACACTGGGTGACTGGACCTTAATTCTGAGGGGAAACTCTGGGAGAGGTGCAAATCACACACCTCAGAAATGGCCCACTGAAGAGGCAAGAGAGTGGGATGTTTGAACGCAAACTCTCAAGAGTCATCAATAGTGGTGTGCTTGTGTGTGTGCGTGTATGTGGAAGCGCAAAGTGTGTGTCCGGTAGGAGGAAGAAGTTTTAATAGTTTAGCATTTGTGGCTTTCCTATTGTGGGACATGCCCTGATATCTATGAACTCTCCCTCATCGAGGGTTTTATTTTGCTCCCCTCCCTTCCCTCAGAGTGTAGCACTCTCAAGAGCCGTTACCAAGCACGTTTACCTAGTTTCTGCAGGTACTTATTAGCCAGTCCTAAAACTCTGTTGCTGAGCAATTCTTTTCTTCCTGAAGCAAAGTTGGTACTCTCTGGTGAAGCTTAGCGCTTCTTACTGAACTATGTGGGAACATGGTGGCAGGTCTCAAAGAAAAAAGGATCATCTCTCAAGGCGTTCTCCCAAGCAAGGCCTCTGCTTGGTCTCCAGGCAAGGAGATAACATTATCTTCCGTCTACGGGATGTGGTAACTTCTTCATGCCGGGGGTCCGGCAGAATCTGAGAGTTCAAGTTTCTAGGGTTCATTTATCCAGGTGAGCCTAACCCCCGTTTCCTCCGTCAGTGCCTGCCTGTAACAGAACTTGTCAGGGCTGTGACTTGAACATTCCCTATAATGATTCTTTCACATCAGACCCTGGCCCTGATTTTCAGCACCATTTTCCCTCAGTCTGCAGAAGATGAGTTTCTTTAAATCACATTGGAGAGACACTCTGGCTTTCCCACTGTACCCTGGCTTGGTGTCCAGCTCACTTGAGCCCTTTTATTTTCTTTTTCCAGTTGCTCATGCTACCCGACATAACTCTCCAATTCCAAGGCCCTTCCCCGATCATTGCCGCCATATCTCACAAGTGTCTGAGAGAGTGCGCAAACTGGGGCAGCCTCTTCCATCTGTCCCATCCCCATTCATCTCAAGGGAGAGTGTTAGCAGTCAGGATATCGTAGCACACCATTCCACTTGCTACCAGCAACGGTGATTGTGTTGCCACTTTGCCAGGGTAGCAGCAGAAGCCGATTCCAAAGATTTGTTCCCTAGGATGACTTTGTGTTCCAACAAGGGTGACAAATCCATCCCAGTTTGCTTAGCGCTGTCTCTAATTGTAACACCACAAGTTCCAAGTCCTGAAAAAGTCCTCAATTTCAGGCAAACGTAGGATGGTTTTTCCAGCTCTGTCTTGGTTTTAAAATTGAAAATCCTATCCAGGAACCCCCTAAATCCTGAGCAAACCGAGGTGTTTGTCACCCTATTTCCAACTGTCTTATTGACCCAGAAGTGGATCTTGAGGTTGACCCAAGTTGTTTGGGAGGTGCAGAAAATACTATGATATGTTGAAGGGCAGAGAGCCAATCAAGACTACGTTATTAAGCCAGGTGCCACAGAGAGAAGTCAGATATTACTTTCATGGGAAACTGGGAAATAGGGCAGATCACATGCACCAGAAATTTCCCAGTAGAGAAGGGAGGACACCGGGAAGTTTACATACCAGTTCCTCGGAGTCCTTGGGAAGGGCTGCTCCTGGAGTGTGTTAAATTCTGGGCACTTCTAGCCTGTGGACCAGGGCCATGGTATTCTTATCGTAGTATCAGAAAAACAAACAAACAAAAAACGTTCAGGCCCACAGATACAGAGGTTGGCAGCTGGTATTTGACTGGAGACACTGAAAGATCTGGAAGATAGACACGTGAGGCGATTCA
This sequence comes from Procyon lotor, assembly GCA_028646535.1. Classification (NCBI taxonomy): domain Eukaryota; kingdom Metazoa; phylum Chordata; class Mammalia; order Carnivora; family Procyonidae; genus Procyon; species Procyon lotor. Next base: position 27,931,415 of record CM053603.1, read on the forward strand.
ACATTTGGTCTTCCTACCCCTGGCAGTACTTGGATCCACTTGTGACCCATGTTAAGTTGACTTCATCCTAGTAAGGGGGTGGCTGGCCAAGACTCCCAACAGGAGGTTTGATGCGAAAAAGCTGCAGTCCTGTCTGTTAGACTTGAGCCACAATTGCAGTCTGTCCTCTCTGTCCTCGATTTTAGGTTGCTCTCACCCTCATTCAGCAATCCTATCCGTCTCTGTTGTTCCCCCAGTGAAGGTAGGGTATTGTTTCCTGAATCAGAGTTAATGTATGGTGTATATCCCTGAATTGGGAGCCAGGGATAGAAATCCATGGTTTGCAGATTTGCTAGTGTGATAACTCAAATAGTATCTAGGGTTTTATAGCTAAAGATGTTATAGTTAGCTGTATCATGTGGCCGAACGGCTCCTATATCCATCCAACACCAGCCCCCACCGTTAGTGTTGGAGAAGGTGATACCATGTATATTCCTTACTCATTTTGTTGCTGACCACACATTGTTTTACCAGCTTGATGAAACAGCATCAATTTGACCACCTCACTTAAACATGGATCTTTGTCACAGAAAAGATGGTAGGGATGGAAGCAATTTGCTCCCTTTCCATTTCTATATATTAGAAGCAGTTCCTTAGTTGTAGTGTTATAACTTGGCCATTGCAGGGTGTGGAAGACAAAATATTTGCTTTCCCAAAGATTTTCACATCCTAATTCCCATAACCTATGAATACGTTTCCTTACATGGCAAAGGGAACTTTGGAGATATGATTAAATTAAGGGTCTTGACAGGGGGAGATTATCCTGGATTTTGGGGTGGGCTCAGTGTAATCACAAGTATCCTTGTGAGTGAAAGAGAGAGGCTCCGGTCAGAGTCAGGAAAGGAGATGTGAAGATGGATAGAAGCAGTGGTCAGAGTGATGTGACTGTGGCTGAGAAGAGAAAGGAGCCATGAGCCTAAGAGTGAGGACAGCCTCTTTCAGCAGGAGAAGGCAAAGAACGGATTCTCCCCACAAATGTCCAAAAGGAACACGACCTCTCTAATACCTTGATGTTAGCCCTGTAAGATCGCTTCAGACTTCTGACCTTCAGAACTCTAAGATAATATGTGTATGTTTTTTTTAAACCACTAAGTTTGTAGGAGTTTGTTGCAACCACAATAGGAAACTAATATACAAAGTATAAGAGATCGAAGCTATGGAGCTCAAGTGGAGGCACTGACATTTCTTTTTCTGGTGAAGTCTAGCATGGATATTAAAAATCCAGTAACTGAATTCATGTTCCACGGCCCTATCACTTAATTGCAATGCGACCTTCAGAAACTTATGCAACAACTTCGCACCTTATTTCCCTCACCTGTAAAATGGGCATTCAAATGATAAATCGCTTATGTCTTTAGGAGCGTTGGGCAAGATCACCTATATAATTCATTTAAAAGAGTTCATGGCACATAGTAAGAGCTCAGAAGCATTGACTATCAATGTGGTGACATCACGACGATGATATTTATGTTTGGGATGATCTCACAATTTACAGAGCGTTCTCATATATCGGTTTAAACTTCAATCAATCCCGTGAGACTCTTTCCCCACCTTTCTCCCTCACCCTTTTCCATACAGACTCGGAGGATCTGGGAAGGGAAAATGGATATGCACAAGGTCTCTGAGTCATTAACAGGGGTAGTTGAGAGTGCCTCCTAGCCCAGTGCTCTTTTTCACTTCGGAGTTGGTGTTGGGAGTATAATGAAATTAGTGCTGAGTTCCAGAGCGAAAGGACAAACACTTGTGCCTGAACAGTGGCCCGTGCACAGCCCCTCAGGCTTAGGGTCTCAGAACACAACTGGCTTCTGTTTGTTGAACAGAACTGTGTACTGATACCTAGTTGTTAGACTTTTAGAAAATTTAGAGTTTGATTACTTTTAAAGGAAAAGGCCACAGGAAATAAAGAAGGCTTGTAAAATATTCTCTGCTGCTCTCTCTCTGAGTTTAGTCACTGCCTAGAGAGCGAAGGTCTGGTGGCAGAAAAATGTCCCCAGTTGAGAAGTTTCAGGATCAGAGGCCACCCAGTGATTGCTGAAGATGGAACCAAATTGTGGAGATGTTCGCTATTATATACAAAATCCACACATTCTAAGTGAGTAATATGTAATTGTTCCTGTCACTTTCAGGGTGTGAATGGTGTCAAAGTGCCTCTTCCTGCAACCTCATATTTACTACAGGAGCTGAGAAAAACTATTGGAGAAAATTCATGCTAATGGCTTGAAGCACAAGACCATGCAATAAGGAATATTGTATTTGATGCCATTTATAATAAGAGCAGTAATAGCTAATGCTCATTGAGTGTTTGGAAAGTGCCAAGCACTGCTGTACTCTTGCTATATATATAAATACATTTATTCCTCACACCAGCCCTGCAAGGTGGGAACTATTTGTTATCTGATGTTATACATGAAGAGATGGAGGCAGAGAGGCTAAATAACTTGCTTAAGGTCACTGAGTTAGTAAGCGGCTAAAATGGGATTTGAACTCAAGTGACCTGGCACCGGAGCCTCCATTCTTCCTCGCTAGTAAGTTACGTTGGAATGTAGAGAACGTCTCTTTCCTCAGAGACCCCGGAAAACAGCACAGAGGATAGATGAGTTTTTGTTTGGGTGTTTTTGTTTTGTTTTAGAGAGAGAGAGAGAGAACAAGGGGGAAAGAGGGTAGTGGAGAGGCAGAGGGAGAAAGAGCATCTCGAACAGGCTCCCCGCCCGGCACAGAGCACCACACAGGACTTGATCCCATGAGTCAGACTCAACCAACTGAGCCACCCAGGCGCCTGGAGAAGAGAGGAGTTTTGAAAGCAAGAAGAGAGGTTGCTGGGTGGAGAGTACAGACCCAGTTAAGGCACCATCAGAGTGTCCCTATTTACCGTGGAAACAAGGGGCACTCAATATATGTGTGTGTAATGACAGAAGGGGGCCTGCAATGTAGGGAAACAAATGGAAAGAAACGGTTCCTTGGATAATCTTTATTCCACAATTTAGCCAGGGGCCAGCCCTAACTAAATAAATTAAGATTCAGAGGAAATAAGGTCTTTGTAAAAAAATGTGCTTGTTTGATTTACTGACTCATTTGGGAATTATTAACCCAAGTGCCATGGTGGAGAGAGTATAATTGTTTTTACTTATAAGAGCACCTGAGCCTCAATTGCTGGGTGCAAATAAATCTATTTCTGTGAGGCAGTGGGGGCTCCGTGGGCTTTGTTCCTGGCTTCCTCATCCAAGTGCCAGATGAACCAGCTAGTCACATCCTATTCAGGAGACTAAAGTGAGAGAAATTGTTCTGAATACTTAAGAGGGTTTGCTCCTTTGCTAATCAGGGCTTGCGTAAGCAACACTGGGAAGAAAAAGTTTGTCTTTGACGCCTCCATATTGTCCTGTAACCTATAAGCTCCACTGACTGGGAAGTCCATCACTGCAACTGTGTGTGTGTGTGTGTGTGTGTGTGTGTGTGTGTGTACATGCATACCACAGCTCAAAGTACCTCAGCCTTCTTTGATCTGGGCTCTTGTGCCTGCTGGTTGGACTGCATATGTGTAGACCCTGGGTGTACACATGGCGAATGCAGCTTCAAGTTGTTGTTATCCCAAGGATGGGTGTTTCTAGTCCAAAAGATATTGTTTGAGGCCAGGACCCCTTCCCTTGAAGGGCTGAAGTTGGAATGGTAGAATTTCAGGCAGAGAAGCAGGAGGGTGGAAGAATATTCTGGGCCAGCAGGTGAGATGATGGGCCTTTCATGGAAATGGAGGGGTTGTATTTTTAGAGTAAACTCTCTTTTTGTGTATGAATAGCATAACCCCCGCCCCTTCCAGCCCCTCTGAATATAGAGAAAGGCTTTCACTGGGACTGACTGCTTCTGGGCCAGCTCTCTGGAGCTGCGGGTCTTTGTCATGGATGTCAGGCCCATATGCCTTAGAGGAAAGATAAAAGAGTTGGAGGGGCGGGCTGGAGAGAGACTATATAATTTTATTGAGCAATATTTCTTCTTTAAATGAGCTCATGGATAATTCAATTAGCTGGCTTTTGATTGCTCTTCTTAGCAGGAAAGCTCCATATAATGAAAATGTGGATTCTTCAGGTCCCACTGTCACAGACCATCTTGTCAGGATGGATGATTCAACTTGATCCCTCAGTGCGTTTTGACATAGGTTCAAATTTGTACTGACTACATGTTTCTCTTTAGTGTGTGTGTCCTCGCACGAGCGCGTGCTCTCTCTGGCTGGTTTTTTTTTTTTTTTTCAGCTTTGTTTGGAGAAGGAGCTAAGGGTTGTAGAAAGTAAATATCTATTTTCAACTGAGTGGACAGTAGCCAGTGAAAAGAGAGGGAAACTCTTCCCAGCAGGAAGCCCTGTGACATAGAACATGGGACTCCATCATTCTCATCCATGATCTGAGCAGGTGGCATATATTCAGTAGCAGAATTTGAGGACATTTAAATAAATGTCTTAGGCGGAAAGAGGTTTTGCAACTTGATCATCTAAATGACATAAGTAAATTAAAAAAAATGGTGCTTGATAAATTTGATAAATGTCTCTGTTCATATGGACTTTCCATAGCAAGAATTGTACACTTAATTCAATTTGTGTGCCTCAAGGAGGGTAGAAAAAGCAGGATAAATCCTGAGAAAGGAGGCTGGGTAAGTTTAACATGACGGGGTGGTTTCTTTATGAGAAGAAGCTAAAAAGGCGCAGTGGGAGTCAGCATAGGGATACTAGTTCTGAGCAGAAATGGTATAGCCATGCACAAAATTAGAAAGGGGCCACGCATGATAAATGTGCGCTTGTTTATCACATCCTTGAAAACTGAGGGTTTTGCTCAAAGCTTGAAAGTGATGATTTAAGACTAGAATAACGGATGCATTTTGCACAGGTCATAAGCACTATTGATCATGTGTAGCAGCTTGAAAGAGAAGTAGATTCCAAAGAAGAGCAGATAAATAAGTGAAGAGTAAAACTGTAGTTGATGATTAAAGGTACATTAAGAACATTCAGGAAACATCTCTATTTTTGAGGATGAGATCATCTTTCTCCACAAAACACCCTTCAGGGAAGGAGGGGGAAGTTGAAGCAGTGGTACAGCAAGATTTCTTTCTCTTTATGTTCCCTGGATGTATTACATTTATCTCTCGTCTAACTGGTATTTTCCTTTTTATGGGGAAAGATAAAAATGATAAAATGATACCTTAGGCAGTATAGTGTCTCTTCTCAATCTCATGGTAGTGGTTCCAGTGCCTCCAGCAAACACATAGTAGGCACAAGAAAGTGGCATTTTATTTTGGAAAGTGACAATTTATCATTGCTACTACATTTCTAACAGTCAAAACCCCTCGACTAACTGTCACTTTTTATTTTTTCTTGAATATGTTTGTCTTTGTGCACATTGGGTCGTCTCAAAACAAGATGCTTCAGAAGGGGCTAGGCAAGCAAGTCATATGGAAAATTAAGATGAATCGAGGGGACTACTAAGGAATGGTGGGGACTGTGGCAAAATGGAGGTCATACTCCTTTGCGAAAGGACATTGCTGCTACTCACTTTCAGCCAATAGTTGCCATGCAGTGCTGTAGACCCAAAGTTGTGATTCTATACAATTGTTTTCAAGAGATGCCAGAAATATGGTCAAAGAAGCAAAGGTTTCTGTCATTTGAAAAAATGTATAGACTCTGAAATACAACACTGTGACTTCTAAATAATAATCTGTTAAGTGGGGGGGGATTAACACCAAATAAGTAAACAGCAACAGCAAAGCATCAACAAAACAAAAAGCAGGTTCTTGACCAAACCATCTCAAATAAAATCAACAAGTAATTAATGTCTTTCTGTACATGTAGTACTCTAGAATTTGTCCACTGGAAAATCTAAACCATAAGGCAAAACATGAGTTCTCTGCTAGGTGCACATTGAGAATAGAGGCAAATATTTCAGTTTAGCATAGAAAAGTATGATTCATAGTGAAGGTAATATTTGACTTATGATTTGAAATATGAATATTATCTGGTTAAGAGCAAAAAAGGATAATTAAGAAGCAGTCCTAATGAGTTGAATGAAGGGAGGGAAAGCCCCATGGTCCAAAAAAGTTTCCATCTCCCTTCCTCGGACAATGGCACCATCACTTTGATTTGAGTAAAAAGTTAATGAAAACAATTAGTTGAAGGCACTAGTTGCTGAGAGTCTCAAATGGCAGGCAAAGGAGTATAAGCTTTATCTTCTAGCAGGTGGCTGCCAACTCAGATGTCCACAAGAGGCAGGTAGGTAACCAAAAAAGAAAAAAACATTTTGGAAGTGGAGAGGGCACTGTATCTAGATAAGAAACAGACTGAGGTCCAGTGGATTGCTGCCCTGAAAAAATGCAGTACCAGCCTTGCCCATGAGAAGCCTGAAATCTGGGTTTTTATTTGAGTTATGGTTTTGAAATATTGGCAGCAAATTCCCATTAAAAAGTGTGAATCAAAGCTTATTTGGAAGCTCATATGTAAAATAAACCTAGAGTTGCTAGGTGTAGAGGTGAAGGGGGTGAAGGTTATTCATGTCCCAGTCCCGAGCCTAATTTCTTTCCCTTCTTGAGCCAAGGGGGGGTCTCTCACATTTTAAATATAAGTGCCGGGGCGCCTGGGTGGCTCAGTCGTTAAGCATCTGCCTTCGGCTCAGGTCATGATCCCAGGGTCCTGGGATCGAGCCCTGCATCGGGCTCCCTGCTCGGCAGGAAGCCTGCTTCTCCCGCTACCATTCCCTCTGCTTGTGTTCCCTCTCTCGCTGTGTTTCTCTCTGTCAAATAAATAAAATCTTTAAAAAAAATATATAAGTGCTATCTGTGATGGGAAACCATTAAAGGTATAATAAACTTGGCATGCCCTTTAATTACAACTATGTAAAGAATGCATGCACATGGACAAGAAGTATAAAATGAAAATAGTTTTTGTGAGTAAAAAGATGAGTTCATTTGAAATGTTTCCTAATTATAGTGTGATATTTAAATTAGGAAAACATTAATTAAGAAATCTTTTTAGAAGTTTAGAAATTTTTTTCCTCCAAGTCAGTATTTTAAACCTAAGAGCATTCAGTGGGTATGTGAACTTGAAAAAAGCATAATTACATCTTTATTTCTGTTATCCTCTAATTGAAGGGTAGCATTTCCTTCCATTATGAAATGGTTAACAACCCACAGAAGCATAGGCTGTACCTCTGTGACTTTGTCACCAATCCAAATCCCAGGTATTTTCATAGTGTTGAAAAGCAGATGGCTTGAAATGAATCTTGATACTACCGAACTTCGAAGTCACAGTTGTTAGCAGACCCGCGGTTGGATCATGTTCTTCAATGGATTAATAAAGAAATACATATATGAACTACTATGTCACATGTTTAAAATACAATATTTCACTATAATTAGTTCCATTTTTAATCCCATATTTTATTTTGAGGTTTAAAAGCCCCACTCTGAGCAGGAGTTCATTGGCTTCACCAAGGCTTCCAAAGAGGGTCATGACATGAGAAAAGTTGAGAAACTGTGCTCTGAACCAGTGTAGCCGTAGATAAAGAGGTCACTCACCCTAGGACAAGTTACTCTAGGATGGCTTTCCTTTTTGCAAACTTTCCTACTTGGGATAAGGACAGCCCTTCCGATCAGAGTTTCCTATTGTTTATAGGAATTCAGGAGTAGTTGGGATCACTCATCACTGTGACATAGAACAAAAAAAATTTTTAAATAAAGATTTTTGAAAATGTTATGACACTGAACTGGACCCTTGGGTTCTCTACACAATGGAATTTGATAAGAGGCCATAATGGGAGTTCCAGGCAAGGTCTTGCTGGGACCTGTGCTCGAGCACAGGGGAGACAGTGCGAAGGGGAAAACCCTCAGACTGCGTCACCTTGGAGAGGTCTGGAGCAGTCCTCGGAGGCCTGAGAGTCTTTGGCAGGAAAGGGGTGCTGCTGTCTAAGTGGGTAGGGACAGGGATTTCTTTTGTGCTTGTGCACTTCAAAGATAACGCTTCTTCATGCATCACATGTCTAATTAACATATTAAATCTCCACCCTGGGTGTGATTTTTTTAATGTGTTCTACTGAGAGAGAGAGTAGGTGCAAGATCAGGGCTGGGGTCCATTTTGGTGCAGACTGGCAGATTGGTTTGGTCTGGCTCTCGTGGCCAAGCTTCCCTTTTACACGAATATTCTGCTTCCACATTCCATGAGATCTATTGCTTAGGAGGAAAGTGGCTCGGCAATTTCTTCTATAGACCTAGCCAAGGGACCTGAATCCAGTCCCTACTCTATCTCAAGTATATTGCAATATGTAAAAACAGGGTTAGGGGGACAAGTTGCAGAATGTCGCCGTGTGATTGTCTGTAGCCAATCAAAGGGAAGAGAGAAAAACATGATGACGTTGGACCTAAAGAGGGTCAAGCTGGCTCATGTAAAAACCACTTAAGAGCGCATTTTCTCCAAAAAGGAGAAAAGCATCAACATTCTGGATAGTTGCTGGGGGACAGGGAGGACTCTCAACTCTTTTGGAAATATCTTCAGAGGCATGTGTTTTTCACCTGTGTGGTGATTAAAGGACAGAGTTTCCATATCCCATGGAAATGTACTGACTGTGACCAAATTAGCTCTGAATTTGCTATTATTTAAATGCAGTTTCTTGTATTTATTAGAATGAAGTGACTGTCATATTAAAATTGAAAAGGAGCAGTTGCACATGCAAATTATTTCTAAAGTTCAACTGCTGCTAAATGAGACGCGGTGCTCCTAAACTTAGAAATGCTTAACATAAATTATGACCTAATTAACATTTGCATGGTAATCCGGACTTCCTACAGCTTATTCTGCTAATTAACACATGACAAATGAGCACACATTAATATTTTATTGTAACATAACTTGTCCAAGAAAGCTTCTTAACTCCTTAGAAAACATTTTGTGTGCTTTTTTTTTCCATTTTTTTTTTTTTTTTTTGCCTGAGAAGTATCCTATTGTGGCTTATGCCATTATATAATTTTGACGATAAAATTGCCTCATGTTATAAATTTAATAAGAAACACAGAAATGCAAGCTCTAGGAGTGTCTTTTTTCTTTGTTTAAATTCTTTTTTCCTCACTCTTTCTGGAAACACTTGCATTTTTTAGGGAAACAATTGCCTTGATATCTACCTCTTAGCTAGTTATCACTTGCCATGGTAAGTGTACATTATATCGTCTGTGTACATGATATTATCTCCTGGAGCTGTGGGGTCATGAGGAAATCCAGACCCATCAAGGAGAGCAAATGGATTATAAGGCTATGGATTTTGCACTTTGCAAGTGGCTTCCTATTGGTCCTATATTCAATGAGTTTGTGTCATCTTTTATGCCAATTACAACAGCCCCCAAGTTAGATGGAAGGTGCTTCCATCTCTAACAGGGACAGAAAGCAAGTATCAGTGCCATTGTAACTAATTGTTGTTGAGTTGCCTGTTTTCAGTTTTGATGTGTTTTCCTGACATATCATAGGGGTTTTGGTTTGTTTTAATTTAATATGTGTTACTTAGGATTCTCCAAGAATGATTACAAAGTGTCTTCTTACCTGGTCATATAAATATGAGCATGTGCTCTTTGAGCTCTGGGAGAAGATTTTCTAAACTAGAATGATGGTAATGGCTGTGATAGACAATGTCCTGGGTGTTTTGGAAACATGTTACAAGGGCACCTCATGAGCGATTGAGAAGGTAACTAGTGTCTTGCCCTCTTTGTTTAAAGATATCTTTGAGGTCATTGATTAACCTTTTCTGCATAATGCTTAAATCATAGTCTTGGTCTCCCAAACCTATTGCTTTTGAAAAAAATTTTTTTAAAGATTTGTTTATTTGTTTTAGAGAGAGAGAGAACATAGGCAGGGGAAGGAGGAGAGAGGGAGGGAAAGAGAGAATCCTCAGGCAGACTCTGTGCTGAGGGCAAAGCTTGACATGGGGCTCAATCCCAGGACCCTGAGATCATGACCTGAGTCAACACCAAGAGTCAGATGTCCAACTGACTGAGCCACCCAGGTGCCCCTGCTTTTGAAAATGTTTTTATCCACCCTTTTGTATTGGATATTTTCTCCCAAACCAACTAATTCTTCAAATTTGGGGGTGTCCTACAGCTCAATTCACTTCCACTGTTAACTACCTGGGGTTAACACAGACCCCACAGGTTAAGGGCTCAGTCCCATAGACTATTTCCACTTTAAGTACTAGGCACAAGTTCCCCACCTCCTGTACTTCTGATGAAATGGCTACAAATAAGAAGTTTCTAGGTCCCCTCCTTCAGACTCCACAGTTTGCTAGAATGGCTCACAGAACTCAGTGAAACACTTTACTTATTATTACCAGTTTTTTATAAAGTACAAATGAGCAACCAGATAAAAATGAGCAACCAGATAAAAAGGTACATAGGGTGAGGTCCAGAAGGTTCCCCAACAGGAGCTTCTATTCCTATGGAGTTGGTGTGCCACACACTCCTGGCACTAGAATGCATTCACCAATCCAAAAGCTTTTTGAGCCCCATTGTTAATGGATTTTTATGGAGGTTTCATTACTTAGGCATAACTGATGAAATCATTGGTCATTGGTGATTGAACTCAATCTCCAGACCTTCTCCCCTCTTTGGAATAGGAATTCAGAGCTGAAAGTTTCAATCCACTAATCACGCCTTGGTCTTTCTGGTATCCAGTCATCCTAAAAGTATCTAGGGGCCCTGAGCCACCAGTTATCTCATTAATACACAAAAAGACACTCAGTACTCTGGATATTTCAAGGGTCCAAGGAATTCTTGAGCCAGGAACCAGGGATGAAGACCAAATGTATATATGTTATTATATCATAATATCATAAATGTTGACTTCCTTCTACCTAGAACTTATAAAAGAACCAATAAATGTGCTGGAGAATGCAAATTGTGAGTGGAGACCTATATGTGTTCCATTTAATCTATTAATATGTATGTGTGCGTGTGCATTTCTCTTTGTGTGTAAAGGGGTAGATATAGACATATGTACATATGTGCATATGGAATTATATAGATGCACATATATGTATATATATCTATGCATCTATTCATCTAAACTGGAAACAACCCAAATGTCCATCAACAGGTAGATGGAAAAATAAACTGTTTAATATTGATACTTGCAACAATATAGATGAATCTCAAAATACTTGTTCCAAATAAAAATGAGCACATACTTTATGATTTCATTTATATAAACTTCTAGAAAATATAAACCAATCTAAAGTGATAGAAAGTGGATCAGCAGTTACTTGGGAGGGGGTTGTAAGGAGAGAGGTTTCACAGGTGTATATATATATATGTATTGAAATTTATCAAATTGTACACTATTTACAATTTGTTTTATGTCAGTGAAGCCATATATGTGTCTGTGTGTTTGCATGTGTGTGCACATGTGTTCCCATTTCTGCAAATAAAGAATATTAGCTCCTTGAAGACAAAAGATTTTCTTTTTTATCAACTGCTATATTCCTATCACCTAGAATTGTCTCTGGCACTTAGTAAGTGCTCAGTAAATATTTGTTTAAAAATAAAATGCAAAAAATGGGCGTATACCTCTCTGTAGATATAAATATTCTGTTTCTTCTTTTGAATGTGTATTGTCTAAAAATTATCATCATCTTTCTCTTTCTCACAATAGAGTAGGAACATTTCCAGATGTCTCTGGAAAATGGAAAGCAACCAAAAAAACAAAAAACCCAGGTGACAAAGAATTGAGTAGCACCCAATCACACAGAATAAATAGGTAGAAGGAGAATCCAGCAGTAGATAGAAAGACAAGATTAGGTAAATATTTCATAAGAGGAGCTGACCACAGAGGATTAATGTCCAAGTTTCAGGAGAGGAAGCCTCTGGTGGTTCTAGGAGCTATGGTAAGATTATAGAAAGGCATCAAGAGGTAATAGTAAAGGCAGACTAACCTGGGACCGAAATTTGATGGATTCAGGGCAGAGAAGGAAAGCAAAGTCCCAGGGAAAGAACTGGAACTGAGGAGGAGAACTCAGGGTGTTTACAAGCTCTATGCCCTTCATGGTCCTGGATTTCTGCGAGTGGAAGAGTAACGGGTTTCCCTGAGGCATGTGATCTTAAAGGAAACTTAAATAAAAATAGTCCCTTGTACAAAGTCTTCAGTATGGTACCAGACAAGACGGTCAATACCACATAGGATAACTGGGAAATAAACTTTCTGGTTAGATGTAATTTGGAATGAATGGCATAGAACTTTATAGAAGAATAATTTTTTTTCCACTGTACTGGCCAGGATTCAAGTTCGAGAATCAACAGTGAGATTCTTTTTCCTCAAATTAACCCCAAATCTACTTTCTTGTGATAGCTACATTTAAGTCCTTGTTTTACATTCCGTAACCGTCCTAAATATGTCTTCTAAATTGGTTGCTCTGAGCTATGTTTCTTTTCTTATTCTTGCGCAGCTCAATTTGGATACGAAAGTACATGGCTTGATAGGTAATAGAGGCGCTTTGGTTTGGAAACTAGCACATTGCCCAGCACATGGTAGACACATTATTTGTAGACACAATGGTTTTATAACTTTGTTTTTATTGTGTTATTGTTGCCAGTTTGGAAGTGGCATCAATATTAATTATAAATTACTAACCACTATGGTCATCCATTAACTTTCCTTCCTTCTTCCTTCCTTCCTTCCTTCCTTCCTTCCTTCCTTCCTTCCTTCCTTCCTTCCTTCCTTCCTTCCTTCCTTCTTTCCACTTATTCAACAAGCATTTATTGATGGACAATTCTGTGCCACATATTGTGACCCAAAGTTGAATGAGTCCGTGGCCCTGCCATTGAAGACCTGGCAGAAGGACAGATGGGTAAACAATTATGATTAGTAACATAATCCTTCTAGTAAAGGAACTAGGAAATGCTTAAACTAAAGTGTGAAGATAGGCATGGTTACTTGTTTGTGACCAGCATCACACTTCCCGTTGCTTCTTCTAATAGTGGCCATCCTCACAATTCTTCAGGTAGCCAGGAGATACGATTCATTGTAGGTCTTCTGGCTCTGGTCACTCGCTACTAGAGATTAGGAGCTAACCCATACTAGGCAGACACTTATTTTTTTTTCAATGTGAAAAATAAACATTTATTACAAAAAATGAGTTTTGACATTTCAAAATGAAAATAAGACAGGGTGTTTTCCAACTCGAAGGGGCTGTGGTAAGCCACAGAGATTAGGCAGACACTTATGAGTTAAAAATAGTTTTAGGGTCGCCTGAGTGACTCAGTCAGTTGGGTGTCTGACTCTTGATGTTGGCTCAGGTCATGATCTCAGGATTGTGGGATAGAGCCCTGAGTATGCTCTGTGATAAACATGGAGCCTGCTTGGGATTCTCTCTCTCTCTCTCTCTTTCTCTCTCTCTCTCCCTCTCTTTTTCTTTGCCCCTACCCCACTTGTGCTCATTCCCTTTCTCTTTCTAAAAAAAAAAAAAAAAAATTTTTTTAATTGACCACTGGCTATCAGGTAAGTTAAATAATTGGTTTTGATATGTGATATGCATATACAGTAACACAATATGGAATGAGATTTGAGATAGCGCAATACAGTGCCCAAACGTCATTTTGTCCATCAAGAACTTTAATGAACTCTCCATGGGGTTAACTTTATTGTAGGTCTTCTTTTCTAGAATCAGACACCTATGTCTAGGACAGACAGATTCCTCTTGTTTATCGTAGCTGGCTATTTCTGCTGTTCTGAATCTTGAGACATCACAGTATGACAATGCTGATGACTCTAAGCTTTTAAATCTTTAATCACTCCAATTCCTGTACTTGGGGTCATGTTACTTAAGTAGGCGCCACTATTCTCAGGAATAGAGCTGCTAAAATAAAAATGTATCTGTGTCTTTTCTTCCCCTGTGGTTCACCTAAAACAAACCCCAAAGAACATGGAACTGGAAACCACAAACTTATTTCCTCCAAAATTATTCTTTGCCTGCTCATGAAAGACCCCATGTGTTATGGTTTTAGTAACATGCTTGCTGTCTCCCTTTTTCCACCTTATTTTGTAGTAAATAGAAAAGTTATTCTTGTGTATTCTCTGTGGATCAAACAATAACAAAGAAACCATAAAGAAAGTAGTAGCTAACACTTTGATCATTTACCATGTGAGAACCAACAAGTTAAGTACCTTACACACATTATCTGATTTAATCTCCCACATTGTTTTAACTAAGAATATGCTATGGAGCTTATTTACAATCTTTATTGCGGATTCATGGCTCCACCCTTTAAAATCAGTAGGTCTGGGTTCAGGTGCAGGATTCTGCATTTTTTTGGATGGTTTTAAGAAAAGGAGTAACTTGAACCCTGAAGTTTTTAACACACGTTGGATCATTCTGATGAAGGTATTGCTAAGACTGCCCTTTGGGAAACAGTGGTATATATGTAATATAACAGATAAATCACCAGGATGGAAAATAAGAGCCTGGGTCTGCCAGTAACTGTGTCTTATTAGTGGGATAGATAGGGTGATAACTGGCAAATCAGGGAAGGCTTCCTAGAGGAGGTGAGGTGAAGTGGTAAGGAACGGAATTCTGGAGCCAGGCAGCCTGAGTTTCCATCCCAGCTCTGCCCCTTGCTAATTGTGTTACCTTGAATAAGTCACTTTGTTTTTCTGTGTCTCAGTTTCCCTTTGTGTAAAATGGGGATAAAAATAGTATTTGAGTCATGTGGTCATTGGAAGAATTGAATGTGTTAATACCTGTGATTTGCTTAGAATGGTGCCTGGCACATTGTAAGTGATATTTAATCATTTCCTTTCATTATGTTTTTATTATTCAAGGGTATAATCCTTGAGTTGAGGCTTAAAGGATGCGGACAAGTCTCCCAGGTGACTGACCAGATGTGGTATTAGCGGGTAGCACCTCCAGCAGAGCATATATCATGCGGAAAAGCAGAGAGGTGAGAAATAGCCTGATGCTGCTAGAGGAGAAAATCTGGAATGTTGAGGCTAAAGAAGAAGGCAGGGGGATGGGCCCTAGAGGCCCTGGGCTTATGGTGTGGATTTTAAAGCAATAGACAAGTTTCACAGGAGTATCACCGAGCAGTATTTTCGCTATCACTCTGATGGATCCGCAGAGCTTGGGTTTGGGGGAAACAAGATGACAGTCGGGGTGACTGGTTAGGAGGACCTGCAGGGACCCAGGTGACAGATGGGGAAGAGACAGAACACAGACACTCATGAAAGGATGGAGGGGGAAGGTTTTTAAAGTATTTGGGTGATAATACTGGTCTTGATTTTATGGGGACCGATTAACAAGAAGAGTTTCTGTCTTGGGAATTGGGTGAACGGCAACACCACTAACTGAGATAAAGCCCAATGGAGTGTTTACAGATTCAGGGAATTCAGTTTTGGGCTGTGGAGTTTGTGGTACCCACATGATGTCCACATAAAGATATGCGTTATCATATAGCACACAGCATGTAGTAGCTGGACATCATGAACCTAAGCTTTGAGTCCCTGGTGTGATCTGAGGCTTGAAACACATGACCTGATACACACAGAAGCTCCAGTAAAGCGCAAAAATAAAACCACTACAAATATAAGGCATTCAAAGCGGTGCTATCCTATTGTTAATCGTTTTCAGCAATAATTAGTTTATGTTAGAATACAAAGAACTCCGATGAAATTCTTCTAAGAAAGAAACACTATACTCTTCCCCCAGTTCATTAGGAGGATTTCTGAAGAGAAAACGCTGTGTTCAGTGACATGCATTTAAATTCTAGACCTCCAAAGGAAATTTTCAGACAGGCCATCCTTGTTCTTGGTTAATTGGAAAATAAGTAGATAAACGAGCAGAGGAGATCTTGGGTAGACTTTTCCATTTATTATGGGCTTCTGGGAGGATCACTTGTACCTATAACTTTATAAGAAGAAGAAGATATGTTTACGGATTTGCAGAATATTAGAGTTAGAAGCAGCCTGATATTCTATTGCATGTAAAAGGAAGGAAGGAAGGAAGGAAGGAAGGAAGGAAGGAAGGAAGGAAGGAAGGAAGGAAGGAAGG
>CM053603.1:27947993-28015615 GCA_028646535.1 Procyon lotor
AAGGAAGGAAGGAAGGAAGGAAGGAAGGAAGGAAGGAAGGAAGGAAGGAAGGAAGAAAGAAAGAAAGAAAGAAAGAAAGAAAGAAAGAAAGAAAGAAAGAAAGAAAGAAAGAAAGAAAGAAAGAAAGATAGATAGATAGATGTCCCCTGAGGCTGAATGCTTTGCTCCAGATTTCACAGTAAATACATGACAGGACTAGGCACTAGGAGCGAAGGCCCCTGGATTGGGGCAGTGTTTCCTGCAGACTCTCACTTTTCAGTGTTGAAATGCATATATCTCTGTACTCCTTCATTCTGTTCTTCCCTTTTTCCTCTTTAACTTACAGTGAAGGAGAATATAAATTACGAATAAATATAGCACTTCTGGAGTGGATATGTTGGCTTGGAAAGTTCTTCTCAGCGAAACATAGTATACGGGTTTTAAACTGTCCTATAAGTTTTGGTTAGAAAATTGTGTTTGGGGGTGAGGGGGCCACCTGGGTGGCTCAGTCGGTTAAGCATCTGACTCTTGCTTTCATCTCAGGTCATGATTCAGGGTCATGAGATCAAGCCCTGCATCGGACTCCACGCTCAGCATGGAGTCTGCTTGAGGTTCTCTCTCTCCTTCTCCCTCCACCTATCCCCCTCCCCTCTCTCTTTAATAAATAAATAAATATATAAATAAGTAAAATCTTTAAAAACATGAAAACTAAAATTCTGTTGGATTAAAATGTTTCCGTATTTAAAAAGCAAATGTCACATCCTCCTGCCCATTCACTTCCTGAGCATGTATTAATTATAGCAGTGGTAGTAGCAGGAACAGTAGTAGTAACTATAGTTGAATGACTGTAGTGGAATTAATAGTGATGGTGACAGTGAGGGTGAAGATAATATTCCACATTTATTAAACGCTTTCTGTAGGCCAAATACTGTACGCATAAGAGGCTATACAAAAGTATGATTGAAAACTTAAACATTCAAGTTCAAATCCCTGGGATTGTATCCCAATGCAGCCCATTTCCTAGCTATATGACTTTGAGCAAGTACTTCAATTCTTGATATCTCAAACTCCACATCGGTATAGATAAGGAAAATAAAAAGTGCCTGTATGAACTGGGTGTGGTTAAGACTAAAATTTAAAAAAAAGGTATATAATGCATCTGGCAAAGCTTATAACCCTAACTCTATCAGGAAGCCTTTATTATTATTCCCATTATACATATTTGTAAACTGAGGCTCAGGGAAGTGAAACAGTCCACAAGTCTGTCTTATAGTAGAGCTAGAATTCAAATCCAGGTCTATCTGACTCCCAAACTTGTTTATAACGACAATTTACATTTTCTTTTGATACATTACTTAAGTCTTGATTCTTGAGAAAAATCTTCTTTAGGCATCTCTGCATTTGTTATTCTAGGACATTTTCAACATTGTAACATTCCATGGACTGTTCCATTTCTGAATCCTCTGGAATTGTTGCAGTCAGATGCCTTTGTTATAAGCATTAGTTTTTTGGATCATGAGTAATTGCTTTCTCAGGAAACTGACAGTCAACAAAAAGCGTGCATTTTACATACAAGACTTGATGAAGTATAATCAAAGAAGAGAGATTCAGGGTCAATAAATATTGTTATTGGAACAGTATTTAAAACTCTAAATTTGTCTCTTTTTTGTTGTTTACAATATTGCATTGAGACAGACCACATTGGATCTTGCTTTATACAGGTCACACAGTTGTTACATTCCCTACTAATTGGGACTGGGGTAAAATTAAGCTTTCCATGGAAGTCCGAGACCCCTGTGACTCTGACTCTTACTCTTAGGCTAATAGATTATTATTAGTCAACTTCAATGAGTTTTCTTCCTCTCTGTTCCCTTTCCATAAGTTAATTCAGAAACCAACTTTGTAGTCTGTGATAAGAATATTGAAAACTTAACTAGGATGTTACATTCAACTCTGTGATGAAAAGGTTGCTTCCATAGCATTATAATGAATTGTTTTCATGTTATACCATTTTAAGCACAAAAGACTTCAACGAAGGGGGTGTTAAAAATAAATATTGTTTTATTACACATAGTGAAGGAGCAGCAATTAAGATTTGGTTAAGTAAGTTGACCTTCTATCTCTTAGACATATTCTAAGTGACTCAAGCGAGTAGAAGCATACAGCTGATGTCAACATAACTGTGGATGCACCAAGAACCATTATCTTTCATTAAACAAAGATCTCTCCCAAATCATCTTAGAAAAATCTCCATCAGCAGAATTAAATAATCATTATAGGAATGTGAGTTTTTTATTGTGACTCTACTGCCACTTAAATATTCTAGGTGTAAGATGAATAGAAAGCTAGGACTTGAGCCCAGGCATTTGACTCTTGGTCTGGTTGTCTTTAGGGGTCAGAGTTTGACAAAACAGAGGAAGACTCCAAAGCAGCTCACACAAAAACCCATCAACAAGAGGAGTCTTTGCATTATTCCTATTTCCTAATTAATTCCTTATTTTTTGTGACTGATGCATTTTTTATATAAATCTTAAATATAGGAAGCACATCAATACATGTTTATAAACCTGAATTTTGCTCCCTGATAAACTTAGGTTCAGGTTCTAAGCATGACATCATCTAGTTTTGTGACATCAAGTAAGTGATTGACCTCTTAAAGTCTTGTTTCCACGTCTGTAGACTAGAGCCATTGATAGTGCCTATCAATCGGTTGTTGGAGAACTAAAAGATGGAATTCAAATGAAGAGAATGAAACAGTCTTAGAGAATACTCTACCTTGCTGCTGATGGTGACGACAACGATAATGATGATGATGGTGATTTCCTTAGTATAGTGTGTGTGCTAATTTGTTTCTCTCTGCCTTTCCCATCAAACAGTGAATTCTTGAAGGTAGGACTGAATTATATCTGTGTGTGTCCTCAGAGAAGGTCTTGGCTCTCTTGAGGGCAAATAACTTTAATAAATACAGGACTGAGTTGAATGAATTGGAATTTAAGAGCAACCAAGGTCCGGCTTGTCCTTCCTGATTATGCTACCTTATAACACTGAGGCAGTCACTGCCCCTCTTGGCTTATCCATTTTTTCATACGTAAAGAAGGGGTAGCCTACCTGCCCTTCAGAGATGTTGTAAACATTCATTTAACACTTAATGCAAATTGTACTTTATTTATAAGGGATTAATACTTAATATTAACGGCATTCATAGCCTACCATTTCACTTTTTTTTTTTTTTGAGTTACAAAGTGCTGCAGCATAAAAAAGCCCAAGTGAAAGAATGTGAAGGTGCTGCCCTATGTTATGTTCATACCCAATAAGAGAGTGCCTCTTGAATCAGAGGAGGGCTCTACCTAGCAAGAGAAAGCACAGCAAGCAGTCAGAAAATTAATGGAAGCACTTAACTGCACCAAGCCTCCAAACCTCACCTATTAATTTCTAAGCATTTATATATTTTAGGTGATACTTTGTCTTTGTTTGAATTCTCTGGACTTTAATTGCCTGTTTTCTATAGATTTTATGTGAAAATCATTTAAAATAAAATTATACATCAAAAAGGCTGGAGGTGAATACCCCAAAATGATCATTATGTGTAAGCAGTGAGATTGTAAGTGTTTTCTCTGTTCTTTCTAATTCCAAACTTGCTTTAATTTAGTCTCTTTCAGTGGTCAGGACTGGACTTACTCAGACCTATGGCTTGTGGCCAGCAGGTCAGGAAGACTCTCTAGGGGACCTGTGATCAAGCATCATCACCCCACTGAGGCTCATGGGAAATGGAAATGAGGGGACAGTGTCCCTGCAAACCTCATTAATAATAGTTCCTTCTTCCCTCTGGCAACTACAGGTTTCAACTACTTTGTTGGTTTTGGCGTTGTGTGTTTTCTTGGGCCTCGTCCATTCTCAACTAGCCTTTATTCAGTCTTCGCTCAGTATTTTTCCCTCTCAGCTTTTGCTTTCTCGTGGTCTGTGCTTTTTCAAAAAGTGAGCTCACTCACCAAAACAGAGTTCCTCAGTAAGTTGTCAAATACGCCTCTTGAAGGTTATCACCACTGCTGACCCTTGTAAGAGACTAAGGATCAAAACACTGCTTTCTGCGGAGCTTAGAAGTGAAATTGACTTGTTTTTAGCTTTTATCCATTATCAAGAGTGTATCCACCTATTCTAATAATGCATGTGTCTTCACATATTTAGAATTCCCTGGAACTCCCTAGTCACTTGGGGACTACGAAAAGGGTTTCATATAACTTCAGATATTGTGTAGTTTTAGTAGGCTTTCATTGAACTCCCCCAGTAGGAAGACTTTGATAAGCATTCTCATGGGGGCTGTGCTTCCCCCCAAATCTCTTTCCACACCGAATGTGGTGAAACTGCAGCACACATGCATCCCTGCCTGAACAGACGTGCCCAACATGGAAAGCTCTAGCCTCAGGTCTTGATCTTTATTGCAGAAGCCGAGCAATAATTCTGGTATTTGAGAAAACTAACATCTGAAACTTGATGAAATTCTCAATTCTCCCTACTGCCCTGAAGGCATTTTCTCTCTTCACAAGAGGCACAGCCCATTTATTTGCAAATACTAAAATGGCCAGTTATTAACCAAGACATCTGGAAGCAAAGGATTACCTGATGTTCTGATTTGATTAGTAATCCAGGATGAAAACCTCTGAAGGTCACTTCCCTTCCTATCCTAAAGTGTTTTATGCTCACAGACACTTTCAGAATATGGCCCATGTTGTTGAGGGCACTGGTCAGTGACTTCATCTAGAAGAGGGACTTGACCAATGTCAGGTGCTCGTGACTGTGTAGAGCACCAGGTCCCTTTGGAAGTTCTTGGAGATGCGAGTTATTCTCGGGGCAGGGGAGGTGGTTCATAACAATTGGCAGAACTTCCTGTTTTTCTCCTTGCCTTTTCATTTCAGCAGTGTGAGCTCTGTATTTTATATGTCTCCATAGCCTGATTGTTATAGGTGTCTCTGATTGTTGCCTTTTAAAGGAGCATTATTGCTTCTAATTTTCACTTATTCTTTAGTAACTACACAAAAAAGCATTCTGAGTATAATTTCCCCTTCTGATTTCAAAATTTATATCTGACCTGGTGGCTTTTTTTAATTATTCTGTAATGAGAATTTGGGAAGGGAAGATGAGATACCATTATTTACTTCTAATTTAGCTTTACGAAAAAGCAATGGCAGCTTGATCCCAATAATAATGATTTTGAAGTTGTCACACTTGTGGCCACATAGCCTATTGTGATGTAAACCCATTTTCCCAGACAGTAGCCTGGTGGAGAGAGTTCTTAAATGTTTTCAGGTAACAAAAGCCTTCAGGTTGTGTTCTCATAAATGATTTACAAAAAGAATCTTTCCTCTTGATCAGGACCACTGAGGTTAACATGAGATGTTAGAGTATTATTTTGCTTACAAGATCATTGTTTTATCAAAATAAAAAGGGTCTTCAACAAGATACCCCACAAATCCCAAGACAATAATTACATTCTTGGAACTGGAAATCTTGCACGTTTGCAGACATTTTAGAGTTTGGCAGTTGCGGCTTTTCGCACACGATGAAATATTTATGCATTGTTCAAATAACCCTGCTTAGTTACCATTGGATACCTACTGTTGTACAGGAATTACATTTAGAAAGGAATTCAATCTGATTTGCAAAATCCATAAAGCTTTCATACCCAGATACTTCAGTAGAAATCCTTTTGAGACAATGCTCGAAAATGCTGGGAAATGGATGTTCGTTTGGTTTGGAGGGCTTTTTGTTATTGTGGTCATAAAAGAAAATAATTTCTCTCACCATTTTGCACTTCATTTAGAGGACATGATGTTGCCAATAAAATTTGACTCTGTGTGCTAGACATTTTTTAAAACAAGGATTGATGTTCATATAAGCAATTCATTTCATTAACACAAAAACATAAAAAAATAGATTATTTAGGGGCCCCTGGGTGGCTCAGTGGGTTAAAGCCTCCACCTTCGGCTCAGGTCATGATCTCAGGGTCCTGGGATCGAGCCCCATGTCGGGCTCTCTGCTCAGCGGGGAGCCTGCTTCCCCCTCTCTCTCTGCCTGCCTCTCTGCCTCCTTGCGATCTCTCTGTCAAATAAATAAATAAAATCTTAAAAAAAAAGATTATTTATAACTATCACCTAAAGAAAACATTTTAGAATATACCCTTTTGGATTTTTTGTCTTGTTTTTCTTTCTTTACTTATCACCTTCTCATCCTTGCTTCTCTCCTTCTTTTCTTCCTCTTTGATTCCTTCCTCTCTTCCTCCTGCTCTCCCTCCCTTTCTCCTCTTCAACAAACCATTTTCGTATTTAAAACATAATGTTATATTAAACATAAACTTTTCATAATTTGCTTTTGTAATGAAGTAGCATACTTTGAATGTCTTCCAAGCCAGTAAATACATTTCTACTTCATTGGAGTTTTACTTAATTGTATAAATCTTCCATAAATTATATATCAAGTCTCTTACTACTGGGCATTGGTATTGTTTCTAAATTTTGTCTATTATAAACATTTTTGTGATAAATGGCATTCATTCAATCATTTATTCAATAAGTATTTATTGTGCTAATACTACATGCCGCATTCTGGAACTATAATGATGTTAGACACAGCTCACGTTTCCGTCTTCCTATTCTTCCATGATAAATAAAACAAGATTGTTTAACTTAGTTTGGAGTAACAATATTTATTTTGTTAATCATCAATTAGGTCAATACTTTGGGTTATTATTTTCCAAAGTCATTAAAAGATTTTATATAAATGACATTGTGATACAGGCTTTGAAATAATATGTACTCACAGAGCATCCATAGCCCATATTAATTTAACTAAAAAAATAATATAGCAACTGTATTATCTGACTGTCTCCAAAGCGCGAGTCAAATGGTAGTATCAGGCAAATACACAGAATTTATCTTTCCATTGATTTTGGTTTTATTGATCGCTTGTGGTTTTGACACATACAGAGGTTTCCACTCATAGCCACCAGGTAGGAGGAGACAGCGTGACATCATGTATATAAAGCACTGGCCGGGAGCCGAGAATTCTCAATATGATATTGAGCTCAACTGCTTATTAGCTACTTAACCTTTAGAGGTCATCAGATATTCTTGAGCTTCAGTTTCCTGCTCTGTAAAGTGAGAACATATTACTAAATAATTTCTCAGTTTCTATCAATCTAGCAATCTGTAGCCTGTGGGCTTTTCAGTATTTCTGCTGGAAGTCACCACTGAAATGGTCTGAGCTCCTAATATGGATACTGATTCCATCGATTTGAGCTATGCTAAGAGATAGGTATGACAAAATCATAAATACAATGAGAGCTTTGAGCCAAGGAATGATTCGATATTTCAGATTTTGAAAGGTTATTATCACTATGGGTTTGAAGAGACTACAGAAAGTCACATGTGGAAGTGGAAAGACCATATGGAAAAAAGCAATTCTGGTTGACAAGGTGAGAGATTACAGTGGTATCACTGGAGATGGTGAGAAATAGTCACATCCTGGCTCTATTTTGGAAATGGAGCTGTTTGGATATGCGGATGGCTAGCATGTAGGGTGAGAAGAAGGAAATGTTCTGGATGACTCTCTTGTTGGCCTGAGCAACTAGAGAGATGAGAGTTGTCAGTCACTGAGATTGGAGATGCTGAGGGAGCAGAGGTTTTCATGGAAGTAGAGAGGAGGGTTGTCAGAATTTTGGTTTTGTACATTCTGTGTTTGAGGTGCCTATTAGACATGTAGCTGGAGATGTTTAACTTGGGACCTGGATATATGACTCTAAAATTCAAGAGAGAGGCCAGAGTTGGCAATTTAAATTTGGGGATTATGAGCATCGGCTAAATGATCTTAATCAAGGCAATTAATCTTGCTATTCCTCAATTTCATCGTTTGTAAAATGGATATAATTTTTTAATAAAGATTAAGTGAAGTAATAAGAATTTTATAAAATTTTCAGCACACTGTCTTATTGTATAGTAAGTATCTGACAAATATCAGCTCCTCCTCTTCACTATGATGTTGCATGGATGCATGGATTGGTGCTGAACTTATTAACCCATATGAACACATTAACCCCTCTGAACCCAATTCAGAGGCTTGCCCATCTGAAATTTCTAAATCTGGAGATTTAGAAAATGTGTATTCATGTAGCTTCAGTGTAGCATAGGGAGGATATAGAAGAAAAGGCAGATCCCAAAATTTATTTAGATTAGAGGTTGAATAAATATGGGCTATTAATTTCACTTTTCAGGGAAACCAAGCCCTGAATCCCAGGGTCCATATTACCATAGGTGACTGTGCCAAATCTAATCTTTGTGGTTGAAATGCGGTCTTGACCCTCCTTGCCTAGATGGAAATGTTAACTAGAAAAGCCTTGTATAGTCCTTGACATACTCAGAAAGTATCATTTTAATAATTCAGTCAACTATATTTACATGGTCCCTTGATGTCTGAGCTAGGCCTTGTTAGGAATAAAGGATAAAATATTAAAGAGAGAAATATAAACAATCCTGGCTTGAATTACAATTTCTAGTTAAAAAACATGTTCATGACTCACAGAAGCTATTATACGTGTGATCTCTGAAAATGAAATTGGCTGGCTGACCTCTCAAGAACCCTTCATAAACACTAAGTGAATATTTCACCACAATGACCAAGACTTTGCAGTTGAGATTAGCAGCCTGAGCCCTTCTACTCACTAAGTATTCCCTCCTTCATTCAATCACTAAAGCTGTGAAGAACAATTAATGTGAGCCAGACATCCTACAAGTTGAGAATTTTAGTATTTTTGGAGTTGTGATGGCAGAGATATGTCATTGGTTGATAACTCAAGAGTCTTCACTTTAACACATGAAACACATCCCTGTAAGACATATGTTTCACTTTTTTAAATTAAACATTTATTTTGAGATGGTTATAGATTGACGTTACAGAGAGATCCTGTTTACCCATTACCCATTTTCCCCCAGCAGTAATATCTTGCAAAACTATAGTTAATATCACAGCCAGGATATTGACAATTCATTTTTATGTTAAGATTTGAGATCTTAAGATTACACTGAGACTTGAATCAGTGGGACTATAAATATAAGATTTGAAACTACACCTAAGGACATGCAAAGACATCTTAGCTAGCATTAAAGGACATGCAAAGACATCTTAGCTAACGTTATTTTCCTATTTTTTACCCTGTGCTGTTCTCCTTCAACTGTGACCCCTTGTGTCTGGATAGGCCTTCTGTTTGTGCTCTGGTGGTATTTTGTACTTCTTCTTTTGTCACACTCAGTTCACTAGTAATCTTGTTCAGTATCAGCTCTCCTTTGTGACTATAAGCTAAGAGGGCAAAAACTACACCTTCTCTTCACTACTGTTTCTGTGGCACCTGGCAAAGTGTCTGACACCAGGAGAGTCTGGGTGAATTTTATTTGGATGAGATAATTAATTAATCTAATCAGCAACAGGTCATAGAAAACTAGAACATTAGTGGTGATGCTACTAAAAATCTATCAGTAAGACCTTTGTTTCCCTGAGCCCAAATATGTTCTTCTAAGATTTCTATCCACTAAATTACCAAAACTCATATGTGTTCTAACACATGGGAAAAATTATTATTCTGTGGAAGAATCCAGTCTGAGTTAAATATCAATGAGCCAACTCCTGAAATGTCTTAAAATCAAGTCTGAAACAACAATCTATTCCAGAAGAGCTTTCTTGATGAATATTTTTTGGTTCACTAATGTTGTTGTAATCAACTGGATGATCATAGCTGAATGACTTTCCCTCCTAAATGACAATAGAAGTTAATGTTTCTTGAAACCTTCTTTGTGGTCACCCAGGACACCTATAGGCATCTCTCTAGGGTTGATGGGACACTGATCATTGGGCATTTTAAATAGCTTGGCAGGTTATCTGAAACACATAATCTTGAAAAAAAAAAAGTATACCCTAATGGCTAGATCTGTGGATATGTGGTATATCTTATCAGCTTTTTGCTGAAAAGTTTTGCTTTTTGGAGTCTGAACTAACTGGCTGACTTTTTATACATCCTTATGTCTTCTGTGTTGTGAACTATTAAGATTTAATGTAATGATCAGTGTCTGATTTGAGTGAGACCTTCCAAGATTTCTCAGTCTACTGGATGTTTTGTTCCTTGGCACTGAACAGTCACTTGGGACAAAATGATGAACTAGTTAGATGTGGTATCTTTCTTTATAGAGCCTTTTTCTAGTATAAGGAACAAATGAAATATCAAGGAAGCAAACCGTTTTATTAAATAATTATTAATTTTGATAAACTACTGCAAATGAGAGAAATAAATGACCAAACCAAGAGAAGGGAAAGCAGCCCTGAGAATTAGATTTTCTAGGTTGAACACAAGGAATTTCACAGAACATCAACGTCAAGGAGGCCTTTCTGTGTCTGTAATTGATCAAGACAATGACTATAATCATTGTTGAACACAGACAAAAACATGAACAAACCACCAAAATGACCAAGTTACTGTGAGTGACTATTACTACTGCTTTACCAGTCAGTTTGAGGCTTGCACTGTGTGAAATTTTCATCTTCTGGCTAAGAATTATTAACATATCCATATCACAGAACTATCCCAGCTTCCTGACTGTCCAAAGCAGAGCAAAATCCCATTTCTTTGAACTATATCTAAATCGCTTAATCCCAAATTCTTTAATAAGTCCTTCCTAACATCCTCCTCCCCCAACGCACTTACCCATGATATTCCCCATGGAGTTCTCCCTCCTTGCAATAAGTCAATAAACTCAACATCGTTCAATTAAAAGTGTTTTCCTCTTGTTCTTTGGCTTGAAGGCATTAACGAATGAAAGACAGAACATTTTTCTGATGCCTAAAGATTTCATCACTAATTGCTTTGCTGAGTTAAGATTCAGAATAAGACCTACTAAAATGTAAATAAACGTGAAGAGGGGAAATAGCTTAGTCAAAGTAACTTGTTACAGAGAAAAACAAAGTTCCAGAGGCCCAAGTGATACTCAGAAAGGAAGGCTCTATGCAGATGGAAATAAGCATATGATTTGGGGAGAGGGCTACATGTGTCTAGGTAGATAGTATGAAGAATAGGGACTGACATGGGGAGAGATTTAAACTTATTCAAAAGAGAGTTTTAGACAGATGAGTGATCTCTTGGAAATGGGCAAGAAAAGATGAAACAAATTGAGCCATTTCTGCTAATAAATTCTTCCATCTCAGGTAAATATTTCTTAGGGCTTATTAAACAGTTTTCCTCAAAGAGTTTGTAGGTATATCAACAAGCAAAAGAGCACTTTTTCCTCCTCTCCACCCAAAACAAACAAAAAAGCAAAACAAACAAACAAAACAATAGCTCTCAGAAATCATAAATGGAAACTCTTAATATCTGGACACCTATCAGAATAGCAGTTGCACTCCCCAAATGTGCCAGATGAAATCAGCTGGCCCCACGTGCATACAGGATAAAGCAGTTTAAATCATAATTGCTGAGTCTGTAGCCATTTTACCCAGGGATCATGATATCTACCCTACAACTCAGCATTATTGTCTCTAGCTGAACAAGGTTGCATGGGAGTAGCTTAATTTTAGGTATTTCATTCACTGCTAGTTTTAAACAGTCACTTTCAAAATAGCTCAGTCTCTTTTGGATAAATATTCACAAGTTAATGGTTGAAAGTCACTTTCATATACATTTATTTTCTCTCAAGTTTTCCCTGTTCTTCCTCAAAATCCAAGATGGCGTTAGGTATAGATACAAAGCTTTTCTGTACTCATGGTGATGGAGAAGGGAAACCTGAAGTGAGTATGAGTAGTAGGACTGTCACCTGGGTTTTTATTTAGCTCCCTTAAGATCATTCTTGTCCAGCCTAGTGGCTAAACATCTTTATTTATGTGTCTTTCAAGTTCACAGCTGGGTGATTAGTGTTCCTTTCATCCAGTGGGTCATAGTGGCTGTCCTTTCTGCCTCCCATTTACCATGCTATAAATTGTTCTCATTTGGTTTCTGATGGCTCAGGAGTTCTTTTTGCATCAGGCCCCCTTGTTTTAACTACGAGGAAGACCTTAAAAATTATCCTGGTGTTTCTGTGGCGGGTTCTTCGTTCTTAAATTCAGCAATCATTTGTTGTACCCAAGAGATGCTTTCAGATTTTTTCTATATTATAAGGGATCCATGAAGCACCATGGTGGATTCTAGGGAGGAGGGTCGGTATGATGGAGTCACTTTCTGAATAACTATGCCATGTGTCCATTTATATTGTATGGCAGCTGCCTTATATCAGAAGGCTACCCACTGCTAGCAGCACTTTCCTGAGTTACTGGTGAAAGACTGCTTACAGCATCCTATGTCAATATATTTTATGTTTTTATAACTACCCGTAAGGTGGAAGGAGCTTGATGAGAAATAAGAACCCCAGTTTCTGACCTCCCTAGAAACATTATCTTAGATGGGAACTTAGGTTCTATCTCGAGTTTTGTCTACCCTTCTACCCTTGGCATATAGAAAAGCCCTATGCATATGGTCATCAGACTTGTTTCTTGATGTAGAAAGGGAGTATTGAGAATTTTTTTTTCTCTTTTGACAAGGCCTGGCTGTCAGAACTATTATCTTGTTATGGACTCAAAATAAATCTAACTTGACAGTCAACATGAAGCATGGATTTTGTTATTCTAGATGATGTCTGCCCTATCTCTGAGGCATTGAAACCCATTAGGGGAGAGGAGGGAGACCAGAGTATGGTGATCAAAGATGAATGAAAAGTACATCAGTTTAATATTTTCAAAAATATTATACTTATCAAAACTCTAATTGATTCACTCATGATTTCCAACTTTGATGGCTTCATGGGTCTTTAAATCATTCATCTCCTCTGGAGCAATGAATCTTTCTTGGACATCATAAATAAATTTTTATTCAGCTTATTACTTATTTTCTCACTTCCTCCTTCAGAATATAAGATCCACGAGGGCAGGAAGTTGATGTTTCTTTGGTGCTGGGAACTTAGGAAGGTCTCATATCTGTTTGTTGAATAGATAAATGATGGATGAATAAAAGAAATAGACTCCCTTATATCCACTTAGCCACAAATATTAAAGAGTCAGGTCTTGTGTATAGATGAGAAAGTATGTTGTCTTAATAGTAATCATTGAAGAATGCTTAGAAAGTGTCAGATACTGAGGTTACAATGTAGAACAGACAGACATGTGTCAGTTCTCATGGAAGGAGAAAAGGGGAAAATTAATTTTAATGCTGTGTCTTCCAGTTACTAGCTATGCCAGTTATTTAACTACCAGGAACCTCAGTATTCTCATCTGTAAAATGGAGATGGGTTACCAATCCTACATTGTCGTGCCTGGTACATCACAAGTACTCACTGACTCTTAGTTTCCTTCTGTTCCACTTCCCCAGGTATCAACCTATAGGATGATATGGAAAATCAGAGAAAAGAAGGGAGGAAAAAGAAACTAGACAAAGACTCTGGTCCTCAACAACAATTGGAAATTGTTTTAGCTCTTGCTGGCCATTTTTCTCTGGTTAATGAGGAGTCATCTTGTAGAATAACTGTTAGTCGTCCCAGGGAATTACTCCTACAGCAGAGTATACGAGGCCACCCATCACAAGAAATGGGCTGTGACCCTCTCAGAGGCCCTTCACCCTTCAGTGGCTTGGCCTCAAGCAAGCAGTGTTCTGGTCACTCATCTTCAAGCCAGAGAGATCTGACTGGCTGTTTTCCAAAGTGTGTTTCCAGCTCCCTGGATACTCCTGTTCTGCCCACGTTTGATACGGCTCTTAGGTTCTAAACTCTGCGGCTTACACATTCTCTCATTTCTTACTTCCCAAGAGAAAAAAATTCCTGGATCTTGATACCAGTTCAAACTGAAACATGCCTGAGTTTAAGTCACCTTACCATTAATGACATTTTTTATTAATTCAAAGAGTACTATTCAGAAACATATTTGCAGTGAGATAACTTTGCTTTGTGTTATCCAAGCTTTTGGGTGCTCCCACTTGAAGAGTTTTTTATACTAATCTTGGAACTCACTGGCTTTTCATGTCATGGGTTTAATGTCTTATTATTTAATATCAAATCCCTCCTTCCCTAGTGGTATGTCTTTACTCTGTAGGGATTTCACCCCAAAATTTTCATTTTGGAAATTAGCTATCCACAAATATTAAATAATTTTTAGCTCCCCAGCGTCTGGGTTGAGGAAACATTTGTAAATCATGGTCCCTGACCTACAGCAGATTATCAGGTGATGATGATGTTGACGATGATGGTAACAACAACAGTACTAACAGGTAACATTTATTGCGGACTTACTAATGTTAGACACTAAGGTAAATACTTTCTGTGCATTAATTAGTTTAACCCTGGCAAAATTGCCTATGAATTAGGTACTAGTGGTATCTATAGATGATAGATGCCATATAGATACTCATCTCTAGATGAGGACTGGGCTCAAAGACGTTAAATGACTTGCCAAAGGACTAAAGCTGACTTCAGAGAACTTGCCTCACACTGTGCTGAAAATGTTTTGGATACACTATTTTACTCTATTTTCCCAGACACTCTGTGAGGTAGGAGCACTAGCTATGTTTTCCAGCTGTGGACACTAAAGCTCAGAGAGGTTAGCTAACTTCCTTAAGACCACCTAGTTGGAAAATGGCAGAGCTGGGAGTTGGAACAACAAAGTCTCTACTCTTAAATTCCAGATTCAACTATTGTAGGAGTATGATGTTTAACAAAGAAGGCACTATCATTAACATGCCTAAGTAATACACAAACATATGTATATCTTTACACCTTCAGAGAATTGTAATCACAAAGCACTTTTATATGGCTTGGAAATGAGAGTTTGGAAAAGTTATTCTGAGAGATGATGGTGAAGAGCCATCAGCTGGATTGGCGGGTTTTGAAAACACCTAATTACCATCTAGCAGGTATCTGCCCCCAGGCACTCTCAGCAGGTAAAAGGGTGTCAGGGGACCCAAGTGAATGCTTCTTTCACTAACTGTGCCTTTCCATCTACACTGTGCTTCTCTGAGCTGAGGGATTCAGTAACAGAGGCTCTGAGATTCTTCTTTTTTTTTTTTTTAAAGATTTTATTTATTTATTTGACAGAGAGGAGAGAGATCACAAGTGGGCAGAGAGGAAGGCAGAGAGAGAGGGGGAAGCAGGCTCCCTGCTGAGCAGAGAGCCCGATGCGGGGCTCGATCCCAGGACCCTGAGATCATGACCTGAGCTGAAGGCAGAGGCTTTAACCCACTGAGCCACCCAGGCGCTCCTGAGATTATTCTTATTAAAGCAGAAGAATTATCTTTTGTTGCCATAGATGCATTTCCCGCCCTTGTGTTCACATGAGCACATGGTAAGAGAAATGATCATCTGATATACAAGCACAGTAGAGATCATAATGGTGGTATAACCCAGGGTGGGATTTCTCATGATTATAATTACAGAATTTCAGCTTCATTAACATAGGTTTTTACACATGATGCTTCTTTCCCATAATAAACCTCATTTGAAATGAACACCTTTAAGCCTCAAGGCCACAACAATTATGTTCAGGTTGAAGAGCAATTAGTTTCTACTTATGTTTGAGTAAACAAAATAAATTATTGCCTCTGTTTGTTTTCCTTCACAATCTATGTTTGATCCCGTGTTCACTTCATGGCATACCAATATCAAACATTTCTCATTTGTCCTAAAATAAGCACTGAATGAAATGTCTCTTTGTGTATAGTTTGAACGTGAATCCTGTTGTCTCACAGCAATTATTCAGCTTTGAATCCAAGTAGATTTAATTATCTCATTTATGCAGTAATGATAGGAGAGAGAAGAAGGCAAACGTGTTCCCTGCCTTTATGCAGCTTACATTCCGACCAAATGACAAGGTGGATTATTTTATCTGCATTTTTAAGTGCTGTGCCCAGTGCCTGAGACTTAGAAAATGCTCAGTAAATACTTGTTCTGTGAGTGCATTCACAGGAAAGTGTAGTAAGGGCTATGATAGAGGGATTACAGGAGATCTATGCAAATGTATGGCACTAGACCAGTCTTCCCTGAGGCAGGGAATAGAAAGTTGAGGTGCAACCTCTCCCTGCCGTTCTTGACAGGCTCCCAGCACACAAAGCCTCACAGCATGGTGGTCCAGAACATGCCTCTATTGTCAGGGAATCATGGGTCTATATCCTGTCTCCCTACTTGCTATGCATGAAAGTGTTGGCAGGTATCTCTTCCAAACCTCAATATTCTCTTTTGTAGAGTAGCAAATGATTCTCCTGATGCTCTTAGTGACCAGCACATGTTAGGCAGTCAATAGCTATAATTGCCATTGACCATGAAAGACAAGTTGGGTTCTCACTTCACAGAATTATGTTATTCCTCTCGAAGGAATCTTGGAAGTGTCTTAAAAGAACCATGATGAAAGTCAATAATTGAATGTATCAAATAGAAAAAGGAAGAAAACATTACAACCTGCCAACTTAAGACATTTTAAGATTTTATTTTATTTTTTTATTTTTTTTAAGATTTTTTTTTTAATTTATTTAACAGAGAGAGAGAGAGATCACAAGTAGGCAGAGAGGCAGGTAGGCAGAGAGAGAGGAGGAAGCAGGCTCCCTGTTGAGCAGAGAGCCCGATGTGGGGCTTGATCCCAGAACCCTGAGATCATGACCTGAGCTGAAGGCAGAGGCGTTAACCCACTGAGCCACTCAGGTGCCCCCCCCTTTTTTAAGATTTTATTTTAACTTAAGACATTTTAAAGTATTGACTATATTTTAAAGATTTTATTTATTTGACAGAGAGAAACACAGTGAGAGAGGGAACACAAATATTGACTATATTTTAAACATTCCTCTTACATTCATCCAAATGGCTAGTGTTACCCTATGAAGAGTGGAACTTTCTATTACACTGTGCTACTTCCTCACTTGTGACCTGGAGGTAGCTACTCTAACTCCATGGGTTTCAGTTCTCAAAGCCATAAAATGAAAAGAATAAAAATAAATCTATAAAAGCATTCTTTTTTAAAATATTTTATTTATTTATTTGACAGAGAGAGAGAGATCACAAGTAGGCAGAGAGGCAGGCAGAGAGAGAGGGGGGAAGAAGGCTCCCTGCTGAGCAGAGGGCCCCATTCGGGGCTGGATCCCAGGACCCTGAGATCATAACCTGAGCCAAAGGCAGAGGCTTTAACCACTGAGCCACCCAGGTGCTCCAAAGCAGTGACTTCCATATATTAGTGTGTTTTTAGGAGATCTACCTCTATCTAGGGTCTCCTTCATTAGTTCACCTATTCACAAATAATTTTTGGCCACTGGTTATATGCAGTGCATCATGCTAGTCACATGATGACATGTGTACCTTGGAGGAGCACATGGGAGGTGGGTGGGGGGAAGCAAGCTCGTGCACAAATTATTGCAAGGGAGAATAGTGAAGTTCTATGGAGAGAGAGGCCAAGAGTGACGGGCATATGGCAAGAGTTCCTTGGTTTAGCATGGAACTGTCATGTGCACCAGATGGATCCTTTGTTTTCTAGTCCCCATCCCAAATGTAGGGTTTGTTGTCTGTAGGTTTGCTGTGCATGGTTAGACTGCATTCAGTTCAATTCAATGCTAAGCATTCCTTCATAGGTCAGCATTGGTGATTCCAGCTATCTGTTTACCAATATCAGTCTATTGCTCTGTAGAAGGATATTTTCTGATCCCTTTCAATGAATCAATAAAAGGATATTTCCTGACCATGTATTGTGTTTTAGGTTTGCAGGTCTGAGATCAGGAATAAGTGAGATTTCATTCCTCTTTTTTTTTTTTTTAATCCCTCTTTTTAAGAAGCTCCCTGTTTAGGAAATGATGTGGGGAAAATGCAGAGAACTGTAGCCTGAGTCAGAATATAGTAAAATAATAAACATGAAATAAAGCTGGGAACCAATGTATGCCTGAATTTTCACACCTTCCAGAACCATTTGTTTAGTTACCTGCCCAACCAGACCCTGGAGATTCGGGCACTGTTTGGGCTGAGGGAGAGGAGGTAGGTGAGTTTCTGAAGGGAAGTGAGATCTCTAAGGCCTTGGATGCCAGATTACAGAGGTTATCCAGTAGGAGGAGCCCTGTACATTTTTGAAGCAGGGGGAAAAGGGGAGCACAAGCAGAACTAGAAAGCAGCACTGCCCAGGCCTTGAGAGAAGGGGGAGACTGAGAAACACAAGTAAAAAGTGATGCTGCTGCTAAGTTCTCCTGAGGATGGTTTCTCTTAGGGGCTTCCAGGCATCTCAGAGAAGAGCCATTTGAAACTGGCAACTTCTCCTAACATCCAAGCCTCAGATAGCTCATGTGACTTTGCGTATGTCACTCATGGCTTATGTCACCATAAGCCACCATATGCTTACTCCTGAAGCATCCCTCCAGAAACCCAAGTTAACACAGACCTCAAAGTGGATGACTCTGAGGTAGAGAAACTTGCATGAGGAGCCCTAAGTGGGCCTACAGTTTTTTCTTTGTTGGGGGTGGTTAGGGATTAGGGACAGACCATGCTTTGTCAAAGACAAAGATGCATCACAGACTCTTTTACTTTCTAGAGATAAAAGTATTATAGCAGTTAGTAACTTTTTCTCTTCTATTGACTATATTCTTCATGCTGTACTTGTTATTCCTATGACTTATTCATTCCACAACTGGAAATCTGTATCTCCCCATCACCTTCATTCATTTGCCCATCCCCCCACCTCTCCCCTCTGCAAACCATCAGTTTGTTCTTTCTGTTTACAGATCTGATTCTACTTTCTGTTTATTTCCTTATTTTGTTTTCTTTTAGATTCCACATATAGGTGAGATCAGATGGTATTTTTTTCTCACTCTTATTTCACTTAGCATAATACCCTCTAGATCCATCTATGTTGTTGGAAATGGCAAGATCGCATCTTTTTTATGGCTAAGCAATATTATGTATATATACATAATAAATAATATATATATGTATATGTGTATATGCATATATACACATACCACATCATATTCATTCACCCATCAATAAAAACTTGGGTTGCTTCCATATCTTGGCTATTATAAATAGTCTTGCAATAAACATAGAGTTGCATATATCTTTTCAGATTCATGTTTTCATTTTCCTTAAGTAAATACCCAGGAATAAAATTACTGGCTCATGTGGTATTTCTACTTTTAATATTTTGAGGAAACTCTGTCCTGTTTTCCACAGTGGCTGCACCAATTTACATTCCCACAAAAAGTGTACAAGTGTTCCTTTTTCTCCACATTGTCACCAACAATTGTTATTTCTTATCTTTTTTATTCTAGCCATTCTGACAGGTATAATGTGATACCTCATTATGATTTTGATTTGCCTTTCTCTCATGATGAGTGATATTGAGAACCTTTTCATGTGTCCGATAGCCATGTGTATGTTTTCCTTGGAAAAATGTCTATTCAGGTCCTCTACCAATTTTTTATTTTATTATTTGGTGGTTTTTTAGTGTTGAGTTCTATAAGTTCTTTAAATATTCTGAATATTAATACCTTATCAGATATATCATTTACAAATATTTTTTTTCCATTCAGTAGACTGACAGAATGGATTTTTGTTTTGTTGATGGTTTCCTTTGCTGTCTAAAGTTTTTAATTTTGATGGAGTCCCAATAGTTTATTCTTGCTTTTGTTTTCCTTGCATTAGGGCTAGTAACTCTGTGGCATTTTGATTCTGGAAGTTTCACAGCTTTAGATAGAGATTCAAGGGAATTAGCTGCAGGAAGGTAGCCTAACATTTTTGAAAGAAAAAAATCCTGGGAGGAAAGAGTAAGTATATTTAAAGATTTTCTTTTTTCTCAAATCTGTTTATTAACTACTATCCCAGTGATTACACCCTTAGCAATTCATTCCTTGAGTTTAGACATTGAATATTGTTGAAATATGAATAATTCTTGGGGGTCCTAATACATCTGTATTTTTCAGTAGCAGCAATTGATATCTCTGTATGCCAGTCACTTGGCAAGGCTCAGAGGCAAAGCACAAAGATTTAGTAAATTTCATTGTGGTGCATTAGTAAATGTCTGGAAGAGTTGGAATTCCTTGGATCTCTACATTACAAGCTTCAGCACTATTATAATGATGATAATAATAATAAATAACACCAGCAGCTAATATTCTTTGAATATTTGCTATGTGCCAGACTTTGTTCATATCATCCAATCCTCATAGAACTTATGAAATAAGTCATTTTATTACTCTTACTATAAAGGTGAGAAAAACTGAAGCAGAGTGAGTATAAGTGATTTTTCCTAAGCCCCAGAGTTAATAAGTAGCAGGGTCAGAATTTGAATCCAGGTCTCTGATCACCCCTTCTTGTTGGCTGAGTGTTCTCACTTTATTTGCACATATCTTTTGTTGGCCTAACTTACTGATTTACCATTCATGTTTCTCCAGTGCACTATAGAAATTTGAAGTCTAATGTTAGGTTATTTTGAGTGTATAATTAATCTTTATTGCCCTGACTATTATGATCGTTGCATTCTGAACTCAGTAGCCACCGTTATACCATACTGGTCATTAAGAAGCTTGGGAGATTGCCAGGATTCATATTCATATGGATCTACTATATTTATTTAGATAGTGACAAACATGATAAGCTTGCATCAAATGATTCCAAGGATAATTCCCTAAGAATTATTACCTCATTCAATTAGTCTTTATTTTTGTAATGTGTGGAAAAATACAGAATTTTTAAGTGAGAAAAATATATATAAAATTGTGAAATATATTAACAGGAAAAATTCATTGCTTTTATACTATGCTTAAAAATATCATATTCCTAGAAATCACTTTGAAGAAAATTACATTTACATTTTATTTATTTTCACACAAATTGCACTAAATTTTTAAAGAGTTGGAATAAAGAACCTTAACACTAAGTCAGGGGTATGCAAGCCATAGCCTGTAGGCCAAATATGGCCCACAGCCTGTTTTTATAAATAAAGTTTTATTGAAAAACAGGCTCATTTACATATTATCTGTGGCTGCTTTTGTGCTACAATAGCACAGTTGAGCACTGGTGATAGAGATCATATGGCATGCAAAAAGTGAAATATTTACTATCTGGTCCTTTATAGAAAACCTTTGAGGACTCCTGCTCTAAACAATTGTACAAACTGAAATATTGGTTGCTATACAGTTCAATAATTCTTTAGAGTTCCCTAACGACGGGGACTTTGGGACTTTAAAATGTTCAGCCAGTTAAAGAAACTTATTTTATTGCCACCTGAATTGTTTCAAAAATATTTGTAAATATCAGGATGAGTTATCTCAATCCTATGGTTACTCTTTAAGCAGGAATGTCTGTCAAACGTACTGACTAGTGGGAAATGAAAGGGAAAAAAAAAAAAGAGGTTTTATGATAAAACCCAGAATCAAGTATTTACCTATTTCTCCATAGCAGAATTAAAATGGGAAAAGATAAATGCCAAAGTTCATGTGAGAAATACATTTTTTCTAAGTAAACTTATTTTAAATAAACAAACAAATGTACTCACACCTTTTCCCCACTAACAAAGGTCCATTTGCAGAAGCCCATCTCTTGTACATAAAGGGACAAAGTAATGTTTTCCTACCTTGATTAGATTGTTGGGTAGTGTCTTTGCAAGAGACAGAATTTCTCTTATGTTTGAGCTGCCTCCCTATGTAAACCATCTGCCTGGTGTTCACAGATTCATTCTCTAAGTCCAACTAGGCAGGATGTCAGAAAAGATGTCAGTCGAGGAGGCAAAGGGCAGTAGGGAATGCAATTGTCACCTGGTAAATTTGGTGGGCATTACTCAGTCACAGTATTAGTGTATAATATTTTATCCCCAGGTATGCCTTTTTTTTTCAAAAGGAATTTAAAAATGCAAAAGGGATGCCTTTGTGATCAACTTTTGCATACAAACATTACAAGGTAATAAAAATGAAAGTAGATCTTTAAAATGTTGCTCGAACAATCTGAAATTCATGTACAAAAACAAAAACTCTACTCATACCTCACACCACATACAAAAATTGACTTGAAATATATCAGAGACTAAATGTAAAATGTCTAACCATAAAACTCCTAAGAAAGTGCTGTCTAAAAGGAACACTATGTATTGATGAGAATGTTCAGTACCTGCACTGGTGGATAGGTTAGTCACCAGCCAATGGGGTTACTGAGCACTTGAAATGTGGTTCATGGAACAGAAGTTTGAACTTTATTTAATTTGAATTCACATGAACTTAAATTTAAATAGCCACATGTAGCTAGTGGCTATCGTATTGGATATCTAAGTTTTAGAAGGAATTCCAGGAACAAATATTTGTAACTGGGGTTAGGTAAAGATATCTTAGGGTGCAAAAGCACAAACAAAGAAAAACATGACAAATTGGACTTTATAAAAAATTTTTAAAAATTACTTTTTAAAAGACAGTGGTGAAAGAATGGAAAGACAGGTCACTGGGAGAAAATATTTACAACCAAATACCTGATAAAGGACTTGTATCTAGGATATAGAAAAAAAATTCTCAAAATGTGATAAGAAGAAAACAAAGTGGGCAAATCATTTGAACAGACTCTTCAACAAAGAGATACAAAAGGTAAATAAGTATAAGACAATGTGTTCAACATTATTAGCCGTTAGGGAAACGCAAAACCATAATGATATATAATATTATATACCTAATGGAATGGCTAAAATATTTTTTATAAACTTGAATAGCAAATTCTGACTAGAATGTAGAGCAACTAGAACCCTCATATGTTGCTGGAAGGAATACGGCATGCTACATGTATTTCTAACCCCATGTTTGCTAATAACATTTTGGGAAGCTTGAAATAAGCCAAGGTGGGAGTATTTATAGTACAGGAATAGACAAATGCTACTAATAAGACATTGGGGGGCAATTATTAAATATTTACCATTATGGCTCTGCGTATAGCCTAGCAATTATAATCCTAGAGAAATGAAAACATATGTCTTTCCAAATACCTATACATTGGGATTTATAGTGGCTTTATTCATGATTACCTGAAACTGGGAACAAATAAGATGTCTATAAATTAGTGAATGAATGAACAAATTGTGGTACCTCTATAAGTGGAATACTGCTCAGCAGCAAAAAGGAATGAACGACTGATAAATACAATAACATAGATGCATCTTAAAAGTATTAGGCTAAACGAGAGCAGCCTGACATAAAAGATAATACTTTATATG
Source organism: Procyon lotor (assembly GCA_028646535.1). Taxonomy (NCBI): domain Eukaryota; kingdom Metazoa; phylum Chordata; class Mammalia; order Carnivora; family Procyonidae; genus Procyon; species Procyon lotor. The sequence goes on from CM053603.1 coordinate 27,971,223, forward strand.
ATTCCACTTATGTAACATTCTAGAATGGGCAAAATTATAAGAATATAAACCAGGGGCGTCTGGGTGGCTCAGTCGTTAAGCGTCTGCCTTCGGCCCAGGTCAGATCCCAGGGTCTTGGGATCGAGCCCAGCATCGGGATCCCTGCTCCGCGGGAAGCCTGCTTCTCCCGCTACCATTCCCTCTGCTTGTGTTCCCTCTCTCGCTTGTTTCTCTCTGTCAAATAAATAAAATCTTTAAAAAAAAAAAAAAAGAATATAAACCAAATTAGTAGTTTTAGTGGCTAGGAGTAAGGGAAGAAGATTAACCACAGAGGAATACGAGGAAAGTTTAGGGTGATGAAACTATACTGTATACCTTTATCAAAATTTATAGAACTATACACTTAAAATAGATGAATTTTATCGTACCTAATTACACATCACTGAGCCTCACTTTGAAAAGGACAGATTTCTTATGGAAAATATCTGTACTGTACTTTTTAAATCTCTTCTAGAGAGGCTATACTGAAAACTTAAATGAGAGGACAGTTATAACAGGTAAGAGAAGTTGAGTGGTTGATAAAGTTTTCTTTGTTTTGTCTCTGTTTATGTCTCACTTAAAATTAAACTACAAACACGAAGTAAGCTAAATATTTCCATTGGGGCCCAAATCCACAATGTTTTATTCCAATTGGCTTCACATTTCCTCAGTTCTTCGAGCATGAAACTTACCAGGTATGTTATAATTGCTATTAATCCATCAAGTGGGTTTTCCCGCAGATGTCCTATCTTACGTCAGACTTTTAAAGAGCTTGGGATTTTCCTTCTTGATCAATTCTTAGGAGTGGCTTGATTTCATAGGATTTCTGATACCCAGACAATAGCATCAAATAAAAAAGGCTCCTTTTAAAATTGAAAGGGCTAAAGTCTTCTAGCACATAATTTAATGTCTATTTCAATTTACTTCTTGTGTTTTTATTGATTTTACAGCAGCCTTTGGATGATTCTGTCCTAGCCATTAGGGTACTAATTCTATTAAACACTTATTAAGAACTAAATTACCTATTCATGCCTCACTTTGGTGACACAATGCCAAATTGTATGGGTGAAGAAATACAGAGATTGGGGCGCCTGGGTGGCTCAGTCGTTAAGCATCTGCCTTCGGCTCAGGTCATGATCCCAGGGTTCTGGGATCGAGCCCCGCATAGGGCTCCCTGCTCTGCGGGAAGCCTGCTTCTCCCGCTACCATTCCCTCTGCTTGTGTTCCCTCTCTCGCTGTGTTTCTCTCTGTCAAATAAATAAAATCTTAAAAAAAAAAAAGAAATACAGAAATTAACAAGTTGGTAGGATTCTTTTCTAATCATATTATGTTCCATTATTTCTGGGAAAGTTTTTCAAGGTTTTTGTGTCATTGAAAGTAAAATCAGCTTTATTTAATAGATGATTATTGTACAACTTTATAGGATGGATGTGTCAGTGTCTGATAGCTTATTATTTCTGTGCTTTAAAGTGTTTACTTTACATTATAGAGAGTAAACTTGCTCGAACAAAAGGCTGCAAGAGCTGTTTTTTAGTGCAGTGGACCAGTTGAGCTGACTTTAATAAGTAATATTATTTAAATGTATCAATAGGTCCTAGACCAAAAAAAAAAAAAAGCCAAAATATGTTCAAATTAAGTAACTTTGCTCACTGGAATACCAAGTGTGATAAAGCCAATAAAAGGTAATGGGAAAAAATGGCTGATTTGAAGATTTTTTTTAATGCAGTAGAGTTAAGCATTACAATATGTTCTAGCCACGGGTTGCCGCGCCTACCTTTTGGACTTGGGATATCACAGCATTGTTTGGTAAGTGGCGAGTTTCCTGCCAGAGCTTGCCAGACTAGACTTGAAGTGAGAAGAACAAATTAATCTAGACAGCATAAAGTTTTATAAGTGCATTAGTAATTTTTGACACCTTGAGAATAATGTCATTGCTGATTAGATGAAAATGTAAAAAACACAGCTCAATGAAATGACCAAGATTAAATAGGCTATGATTTTTAAAACTGGAGTAGTTTTGTTGGGCTTTTGATACTATTTAAAAAATATAATATATAAGTAAAGTATTAGAACATGGCAGAGATTTAGCAGTTGAAAATAATAGTCTTTATCCAATGCCAATTTCACTCCATAGACACAACCTATGTATATATGTGTACATATAAAGAGATATTTTAAAAAATAAAGGTTTATCATAGTATACATCTATTTCTACATTTTTAATAGATAACTTATCACTAACTTTTTCCATTAAATACCTTCAGATCTTCCTCAGGGCAGCATATAATTAGGCTTTGAGATCCATTATAACGTACTTAACCAAATCTCTCTTAAAGAATATTTACCCTTTCCATTTTTTCCCCTATTACAGTTTACCTGTATGTACCCAATTATTTGTTCACTTGAGTGACTATTTCTTGGAAATGCTGCTAGAAACAGAATTTTTTTAGTTGAAAAAAAATGCTATTTTCTTGGAAAGGAAATTGGGTAATATCAAATGAGAAGTTTAGAATGAATTATAGAAGGAAAGAAAATCAGGTTGCTATATGAAGAATGAATTCACAAAGCCATGACTGGATTAATGATTTATGTGTGATATCCAGAGCTTTGTGTTTTCAGTTTCAGCAAACATATTTAAAATATCTTCTATGTGCCAGCATTGTGTCACAGGCTTTTATGGGTAATTCCTTTTTTGTTGACTTTTTTTTTTTGTCGATTACGACATTCAAGCAGCCTGTTCTATAAAAAAGGGGGGTATTTTCACATTACCTTTGAAGTTCGTTGCATGAAAAAAAAAGAACATGTTCTATGAGTGGAAAATTCTGTGAACAAAATTAATAGAGTAATGCACAAGGGAGTCACTGAGGGTGGAGAACTTTAGGTGGGATGTAAAGGACATCATGGATGGGAAAACATCAGCCATGAGATATACCAAGGAAATTGTTTTGTTTTTGTTTCAGTTTTTTTCCTTCAGATAAAGGAGACTATTAGTACAAAGAAACTAAGGAAGGAACTAGTTTGGATTATCCATAGACCAAAAATTATTCTAATGTCTAGAGAGAATGGCAAGGGCCAGACCATGGAATAACTTGAAGAAGTAGGAAGATAATAAATTTGAATGTTAGAGAAAAAGCAGTTCAAGTTCAAATGGAAAGCTGTTGGAGACTTAGACTGTGAGCATCATAATCTGATTTATGTAATTATATGGCTTTTTGAAAAGTAAACTCTATTCCCAGTGTGGAGCTTGAACTCACAACCCCAAGATCAAGATCATGTGCTCTACCCTATTTAGCAAGCCAGGTGCCCCGATGTGGCTGACTTTAAATGTTTGGTGAAATGACTAAAGAAAGCAAAGGTGGAAACAATGAGACAAGGTGGAATGATAATTGAGGTCATGTAGGTAAAAGATGATGGTGGCATTGGAGACTCAGAGCAGTCATGAATTAAGGGTATATTTTGAAGGTAGAATACAGGACTCAAAACTGAATGTGGAGTGCAATAGAAAGATATAGATTGTGGCTATCTTTCGTTCTAGAACAGGAGGTTCTCAGACAGAGAAGGAATTCCAACAGCTTCTAGTACTGGAGAGAGAGAAAAAGTTGGAGTCCAGAACCTACTAGGGGTGGAGTCCTTTTTTGCTTGGTCTGGAATCCTAAAGGGTGGCATCCTGGGAGTAAAGAGGAGATATAGGACAGGACATAGGACAAGACAACTTTAAGCATGTAACAGGATAGTAGTTCATTTTAAGAGAAATAAATCAATAATTGGATTAAGTGTCCCAATTAAGAGCCAATTATTTTTCAGATGGCTATTTCTCTAAAATAACAGGCAAAGAAACTCTATGAAACACTAACCAAATAAAGCTGATGTAGTCATATTAATAACAGATACAATGGCTATCAGGCAACATCACCACAGACAAAAGGTGAGATGGCATCATAATAAAACATTCAATTCAGGGAGAAGATCCAGCAATTCTAAATTTGTGTGCACCTAGGAACATGGCTCAAAATATACAAAGAAAAATGGTTACAATCATGAGCAGAAATACTTGTACAATCATAGTGAGTGATTAGGGACTTTTCTGAAGTGTATTTATTTTTTTCATAATCCATGTCCTTTTCATTTATATTTGATGCTGTTTTCTCAGGGCGTACATTCTGTGGCATGCCTATATTCTGTACTTGACACATTGCTTCTTCATGATGTTGTTTACTGTGTTTCTCTATCCCTCTTCACCCAGTAAGTCAGGAGGTAGTTCTTAAGACTTGATATGACTTTGGTTCAATTTATTTTAGACTAAATTTCTTCCTGGATGATGCTGTATACTTTTTATTGCAACTTTTCCTGAGGCATATGATTGATCAATGGCTTCTGGTGAATAGTAGAAAACTTCAACACTTCTTGCTCAGTAATTAATGTAACAAGCAGACCAAAAATTGAAAGCTCAGTGGATATATTTAATGCTATATCCAATAACTGCAAGAAACATATTTTTAAAAGATTTTATTTGTTTATTTCACAGATAGAGAACATGAGCAGGGGGAGGTGCAGAGCGAGAGGGAGAGGCAGGCTCTCCACTGAGAAGGGAAGCCTGATCCATCCCAGGACCCTGAGATCATGACCTAAGCCAAAGGCAGATGCTTAAGGCAGATGTTTAACCAACTGAGCACCCAGGCACCTCAGCAGGAAACATATTTTAAGTACCTATATCATATTTATAAAGAATTATATTATTTTAGAATGTCTCAACAAGTTTCAAAAAATTAAACCTACAAAGTATAAATCCTCCTCCCAGAGTTTAATTATAGTTTAGTTAATGTAGAAATTGAGAACACAAAGTTAACAAGAAATACCCAAATATTTGAAAATTAAGTAGTGCCCTCCTAAATAATCCATAGATCATAGAAATTTGAAAATTAAGTAGTGCCCTCCTAAATAATCCATAGATCATAGAAAAAAATCATAATGAAAAATTAGAAAATATTTTCACTTGAATGATAATGAAACTAGCATCAGAAGTTACGAGATGCAGCTTATAGTGATGCTTATATGAAAAAAACAATAGCTTCCAATGGATTTCTGCAACTTTTCCAAGCAAGCATATGATTGATCAATGGCTTCTGGTGAATAGTAGAAAATTTCAAAATTTCAGAATTTAAAAAAAAAAAGAGAGAGGGAGAGAGAACAGAATAAATTCAAAGAAAGTAGAAGGAAAAAAATACTATAGAAATGACTTTAATAAAATACAAAACAAAATAATGAATATCTGTGCAATCAAAAGTTAGTGTTTTGAAAAGATTAATAAAATCAATAAATCTCTAGTGAGCTTAATTTTTAAAAGAGGAAGTAATATCAAGAAGAAAAATGGGGACCTCATAATACATCCTACAGATTCAAATTTAAGGAACATATTATGAGCATCATGCCAATAAATAAATGTAAATAAAATGGAAAATTTTCTATAGAAATACAATTACTTAAAACTGACACAAAATATTCGTACTAAGTATGAATGGTTCTACAGCAATGAAAGGCACTCTGTTAAAAAAAAAAAGAAAAGAAAAAAGTCTTCCCAAAAGGAAACTTGATGCTTGGATTGTATTGTCAATTCAACCAAACATTTAAGGAATAAGTAACAATATTCTTAAACAAATAATCTTAAAATATAAAAAAGTTTTAACAATCCCAGCTCATTTTAAGAGGTATATATAAGCTGCCAAAATCCAAAAAGGACATTATAGAGAAGGAAAATTATAGAGCAGTCTCATGCATAAGTATAGTTGCAGAAATTAGAAACAAATTTTAGCAGACTGATTCCAGCCATATATCATGCCATGTAGATTTTATTCAGAAATTTAAAGTTGTTTAATATTGATTTTAAGTGTAAAAATACTGCATTTAACAGAATAAAAGAAGGAAATCATTTCAGTTAACCCAAAGAAGTAACAAAACCAAGTTATTTTGTAGTTTAAAAAACTCTTAGGAAACAAAAAAGAGAGTGTCTGTAATCTAATACAGTACCTTTACCGAAAACACTGGTAGATATTATACTTAATGATTAAATGCTGAGAATTTCCTCTTTGAATTTGTTTTACATAATTAAGTCATGGAATAATTTGTCCCTCAGCAATAATTGACTGATACAGATAGGCAATAGACAAACAGGTACTGTTCAAAAGAGTATATATATATGGGCATCTGGGTGGCTCAGTCGGTTACATATCTGTCTTCAGCTCAGGTCATGATCCCAGAGTTCTGGGATCAAGTCCCACATTGGGCTCCCTGCTCCACAGGGAGTCAGCTTCTCTTTCTGTCCCTCCCCTCAACTCATTCTCTCCATTTCTCTTGCTCTCGTGCTCTTTCAAATAAAAAAATTAAAATTTTAAAAAAGAGTATATGTAAATGATAAAAAAGTGTATGAGAAGAAGTTCAATCTTGTTAATCATCAAAGAAATACACAACTACAATTAAACTCTTTTTTTTTAATTTTTTTTATTTCATGGTCTAATTTATTGGTGGTGAGTATATAGGGGTGGGTCCAGGCCAGACGGGCCACTTCCCATCGGATGCCTGCCTCAGGGGTCTCCATGTGACAGTTGCGGGGAGGAGCTAGGCTCCCCTGGTCCCAGGCTGGGCACTCCTAGGCTTCTGTTTCCCTTGCCAGAGTCGCGCCAGTCCAGGGGTGGAGGCCGCTGGGAGCAGGTGCAGGTGGCTGTGGGCCGGCCCTCTTCTGTTTCCGGGGAGGCGGCCTAGGTGGGCTGGGTGAGTCTGTTTTGAGTTCTCCCCTCCCACCCAGCCCAGGTCACCAGGTGCTGGATCCGGGTGCAAATTTACAGGGCCTCGGTTTCTACAACGGTGTGGACTTCTAGGTTAGTGGTCTCTCTCTCCGTGGTCCTCCGCAGCCATAGTCTGGGCCCACTGGGTTTGAAGGTTCTGTGGGGTGTGGCGGGGGGACCCCAAGGTGTTCCAGGCTGGTGCCTCCGCTGGCAGCAGGCCTCTGAAAGGGAGGCGGGAGGGGTGGGCGCAGAGGGCATGGTCCATCCTTGGTCGAGTGGAGGGGTTGGGGTCCCAGGATAAGTTCATGGCCAGTGGTTCTCAGCAGGTGGCCGCTCAGTCTCTCCTGCTGGGCGAGGGCTGGCTGGGGGCCCCCCAGGTCTCCGGGCCGGGTGCTATGCCATGCTGCTGGTGAAGCAGGGGGTGCTCTGGGTGCTCCCGATGCTGTGGTTGGTGCTACTGCTCTCCGAGGAGGCCAGGGCAGCTACCGCCACCACGGGCTCCTATTTGCTGAGGGAACGCGTGTGCGAGTAGATGTACCAGAGGGCGGCGGTGAGCAGGGCCCCAATGAGGAAGGTTTAGCCAGAATGGCTAAAATTAAAATTTAATAGCGCCAAGTGCTGATAAAGACATGGAGCAACTTTAACTTTCATATGATTCTTGTAGAAAGGTAAAATTACACAAATATTTAGATAAACAGATTGGCATCAACTAATACAACTGAAAATACAAATACCTTGTGGATCAGCAATTTCAGTTTTAGATATATATTTAAAAGAGACATGTGCATCTGTATACTGAGACATACACAATACTTTTCATATCAGCATTCTTTATATAGTTTTAAAATGAAAACAACCAATATCCATCAATTTATAAATGACTAAATAGTGATATATTCAGACAATGGAATACTATACAATCGTGAAAAAGAAAAACTACAATTAAAAACAGCAACATAATGAATCACATATGTTGAATATTACACAAAAATATAAAAGAATATATATTATTAATATGGCAATGTTATAACATAAAGGTCAGAAATAGGCTAAGCTAAACTATAGTATAATTTAAAGTTTACCTGAGATTAAGAGTATAAAGAAAAGCAAGGAGTCCATGACTATAAAAGTCAGGACTGTGGTTACATTTATCAGAGAGGAAGGAGATTGTAAGTGCCAGAAGGCTCTGAGGATTCTCCTGGAATGCTGGCAAAATTTTATTTCCTGGCCCAAGTGAAGGTTACATGAAAGTTTGCTATATAGTAATTTATTATTACAGTTATGTTTTATGCACTTGTTATAAGCATGTTATATTTCACAATGAAAATGTTAAAGAGACAGAGAGGCATTATGGAAGTTCAAGAACAACAGTTGTGGGGGAAAAAATAAGTGTGAATTTGTTGCTGATAAGCCAACCAGCCTGTTAACTGTTCCCCCCGCTATTACCACTACTACTTTGTCTCTGAAGCAAAAGGCTGGTTGACCAGATGGTTTTAGTCCTCCTTTATTAGCATTCTACAATGTTAAGTGTTAAAATAGAATGTTGTGCAGCAATGTTGACACATAGTCCAAATAATGAGCCCCAGAATTTGTGAAAGATGACATCTGATGGACCAGGCTGAGGTTTTGATGCAATCCAAGTAGCAACCCACATTAGCTAATGCATGCCTTTGAGTGCTTTGCTCCTTGCTTCCTGGGTGGCTTCAGCCATGTGGAAGGTGTGTCCCTGTCCCTCAATTTTATAGACTTGACAGCAGAAAACACAGCAGGATGCAAATCATGAGGTACCTATACTTTATCAGTTTTTTCCTATGTGCTGTTTCCATATCTCATTTTTTATGACAAGAAGATTGTTTGTTTATGTAATTCAAAGTCTGTTGAGTCTCTCTGGGAATGATTCAGAATTGCTTGTAATACTTGTGTAACATGCGTCCTATTGTTACCATAAATATTTTTGGTAAAAACAAACTTGGGGGATAAATTACCCTCTGGTAATTTATAAAACTACCCTGTAATAAAAACATGTCAGTTTGAGAAATTCTTAAAGAATAACATGGAATTTATATCCTACATAGAATGCAAAATACTCAGCTTTCTTATATAAAAGAAGCGTAGGGCACCTGGGTGGATCACTTGGTTAAATGACTGTCTTCACTTAAGAGAGAGGGAGATCCTGGAGTCCCAGGATTGAGTCCCGCATCAGGCTCCCAGCTCCATGGGGAGTCTGGTTCTCCCTTTGACCTCCCCTCTCATGCTCTCTCCCTCACTCTCTCTCTCTCTCAAATAAATAAACAAAATCTTAAATAAAAAAAAAATGTAAGTATCTCATTTAGCTATACTACTTATAAAGATGGGTTGGCTTTGTGTGTTGAAAACATGGTTCATTTTTAGAACATTGATTCAGCTTTATTATTTGTCTATTTCTCTCTCAATGACATTAACAATAATCTAATTATTATTAATCATACTTACAGAAACAAAGGATGTTTGGCAGAGGTCTCACCTGAAGAACTTTTTTAAAAAGTAATGCTTCCTAAGATCTATCCTAGAGGTCTTCCTAACTAAAAATTTTCCCAAATGAAGCCCTATAGCCTGAGTTTTTGACAAATTTTTCTGACAATCTATTGAATTGCCAGATCTAAAAACCTTTAGTTTGGAAGATGTTGGAACAATCTGTCTTTAAAAAAACATAACTTCATGTCACTTAATATCATCTGAAATCTGTGTGTGTGTGTGTGTGTGTGTGTGTGTGTGTGTATTTTCCCCTTGCTTCTCCTCTGGAATGTAACATGAAAACAAGTCCTCTAGGCTTACTTCAACATTATCTTCCAATATATAGAACAGAAGTTAGCAACTATGGCTATGGGTTAAGTCCAACCGACCTGCACATTTTTTCCAAATGAAATCACCTTGGAACACAGCATTGCCCATTGATTTACATATTATCCATGGCTGCCTTCCTGCTACAGTGGCAGGGTTGAAGAGTTGAAGACAGACACTGGCCCACAAAACCTGAAATATTTACTATCTGCTCCTTTTCAGAAACAGTAGCTGATCCCTGATCTAGAACAGTGACTACAATATAATGTGTTCTCCATAATCATTGATTATTGAGTGAATGAAATAATCACTTTTTAGTGTCTCTAAATATCTCTTTTTTGCCCAAATAAGTTTCTTTTTGGATGTTACACATAAATAATCGTTTTATTGTACTGTGGTCTCTTTTTGGAAACTTCCTTCCCTCATTGCATTATTAAGTGCCTTTCAGTTTCTCTAGGAGCCAGTCTGGGGTTTTGGTTATGCTAAAGTACAGTCAGATATGGGAATATGTGAATCAACTTAAGCACAACTTCTCAGGAGCACATTAATTACATATATGAGATTTGTTCCAGCTCTCTCTCATTCTCAGAAAAGTGACAACAATATTATGAGTTAAATGAAAAGCCAAATTAATAAGGACAGAATGTGGTATATTAGAGCGAATAGTATGATTTGTTATAACCCCCAGTGGGATTTAATGATAGATTATCAGCATTCGGGTATGGATGTACACTACCTTTTAATAGATAGTTATCAGAAAGTATAGTAGACTGGTTTCTAAGTTTGTAATCCCATTAACTATTTTTAAATTTGGGCAGTGGACCCCTTCTTCAAGTTCATATTCCTCAGTTTCTTCTTTAGTAGCTCAAAAAAACTAGCTTGCTTGATGTTTGTAGTTCCTTATAATTCTGTTGTTTTATAAATACAAAACTTGAAAACAGGAAATATGGTAGAATCATTGTTTACTGTTAGGGTTCAGTTTTAATGATTTTTATTACTTCATAATGAAAATTCCGTATAGTCAGAACTAACTTGGAGTTTTCCTTAAGTGACTCACCAGGTTGTTTGTTTTTTTTTCAATAGTGGTAAAAGCATATCACATGAAATGGACCATCCTAACCATTTGTAAGTGTGCAATTCAGCTGAGTTAAGTATATTCACATTGTTTTGCAACCAATCTCCAGAATTTTTCATCTTTCCGAACTGAAACTCCATATCCCCACCAACAATTGGGTATTCCCCTCTTTCCCCCAGTCTCTGGCAACCATCATCTACTTTCTGTTTCTATGAGGTAGACTGTTCTCTGTACTTCATATCAGTAGAATTACACAATGTCTTTTTGCCAATGCCTTATTTCACTTAGCATAATGTCTTCAACGTTCATTCACGTTGTAGCATGTGTCAGAATTTCCTTCCTTTTTAAGCTGAATAATAGTCCATTGTGGGTATGTAGCACATTTTGTTTATGCATTCATCTGTCAATGGATCCTTGGTTGCTTCCACCTTTGGCTATTATGAAAAATGTGGGTATGAACATGTTTGTACAAAGATGTCTTTTGAGACCTTTCTTTCAATTCTTTGAGGTATATTATACTCAGAAAGTGGAATTGTTGGATAATGTGGTATTCCATTTTTAATTTTACAAAGAATAGCCATGCCATTTTCCATAATGATTATATACTTTGCCTCCCCAGCAACAGTACACAAGGGTTTTAACTTCTCTTGCCAATACTTGCTATAATCTATCTTTAAAAAAAATAGTAACCATATGAAATAGTAACCATATGAAATCGTATCTCACTGTTGTTTTGATTTGCATTTTCCTAATGAATAGTAATGCTGGGCACCTTTTCATGTGCTCCTTGGCCGTTGGTGCACCTTCTCTTGAATGGGTGATATCTATTCAAGTGTTTGGCCCATTTATTAATTGAATTGTTTTTCTGTTGTTGAGTAGGAGTTCTGGATCTATTTTGGATATTAACCCCTTATCTGACTATAATTTGTAAATATTTTCTCTTGTTCTGTTGGTTGCCTTTTCACTCTATTGACTATGTCCTTTGAAGCACAATTTATCATTTTCATGCAGTCTAATTTGCCTATTTTTACTTTTGTTTCCTTTGCTTTTGGTGTCATATCCAAGAAATCATTGCCAAATACAATATCAAGAAGGCTTTCCCTTATGCTGTCTTCTAAGAGTTTTGTGTTTTTAGCTTATATGTTTAGGTCTGATAAACTTTGACTTAATTTTTACATATGGTATATGGTTAGGATCAAACTTCATTCTTTTGCATGTGGATATCCAGTTTTCCCAACATTATTTGTTGAAGACATTGTCCTTTGTACATCATAAAATGTTGGCAACCTTGTCAAAAATCATTTGACTATATATGCAAGAGTATAAATAGGCTCTGTATTTTATTCCATTGATTTATGTGTCTGACTTTATGCTAGTACCAAACTGTTTTGATTACTGTAGCTTTGAAATAAGTTTTGAAATCAGAAAGTGTGGGACATCAGATTTGTCCTTTTTTTAAACATTGTTTTGGTTATTCAGGGTCACCCATATAGTTTAATGGATAAAGTTATATGGATATTAAACATATAGTTTAATATGTATAGTTTCTTGCAATCCTATAAAGAACCTTTATGAATGCTACAGTTAGAAGTTAAAAGAAAGGGAAAAAAAGGAGATCCATATGTAAATGTCTGGTAGGAGTTTTCAATCTATTCTTCTTTTAAGAGAACTGTGATATCCTTAACCCCAGGGGCTCAATGGAGAATATTCAAATGGCCCTTTTTGTTTGCAAATTTTGCCAGTCATTTTTCACAATACCTCCACAGCCTTGACATTTATGTTTAGATCTGTTTATCCTAGGAAGAATTAGAGATATTGGCCTCATTTCACCTGAGGTAAATTTATAACTTTTGGGTAATGGGCCATTTGAAGATACCACTGTCCATCTTCATGTTTCTGTGTGGCAGGTGTTTATTGTGGGCTTGCTCTTTTATGAAAATTCATCAAAGAAACTTGTTCTTCCATGACTCTTTGGGGGTGATTGTTCTAACAGTCATCATAAAAGATATCCTCAGGGGCCTCAGTTCCCCTCAGAGAATAAGAAGGGTTATATGAAGTACTAAGAGTTAATATACTTTTCTCAAGTACCTATCAACTTTAGGAATATGAGGGTCTGGCTCCATTTTTAATTGTCAAATGCCAGAAAAGTTTTTTTTTTCCTTTTTTTAGACATAAAGAGAGCATGGGAGCAGTGAGGGGCAAGGGGTTGCTGCATGCTCACTGGGGATCCCAACATGGGGCTTGATCCCAAGACCTTGAGATCATGAACCAAGCCAAAATCAAGAGTTGGACGCTCAACCGACTGAGGCACCCAGATGTCCCTGAAAAGTTAATTAAATTGAAGAACTATATATGTAGCTTGGATTGATAGTTCATTCAAATCCTGCATGAAGTAAATAGTGTCTTCTTTCTTCCACTAGCTTGCATCCCACCCCCCCACCTTTGGTCTGAGTCAGCAGTGTTGGAATGACAAGCCAGGGTGTAAATTTCTCCAAGTCTTAATAAAGAAAAGTGTATTTTAGTTCCCTTGCTAATAATGTTTCAATATGGGCTGAAAAATGCTTTTTATAATGCATCTCATCCTAATTATTCATGGGACACAATTTGATTTAGAATTTTCAAATGTTGTATATGAATATATGTACAGAATGTGAATAATGACATTGCATATATATCCATCCCTCACTCAGGACGTTCTGGCTAAGTAATTATTAAATGATAGAGAAGAAATAAGAATATTTTCCTCTGTTTTTAAAAACCCTAGCAGAACTCATTATTCTGTGTCAGTGGATCTTTCACATATTCAAGCTTATTTTCGGTGTTCCAAGAACTCTGAAGTTCACTCACAAGGTTTTTGAAGAACACTATTGAACTGAATGTACAGGCTGTAATTGAATTGGAACAGTGTGTATCTGGAGTGTGAATGAAGCAGCTGGGATACTAAGTTCTCCACGGTGTTCCTCATTCAATAACCATTTGTTTTCCGATTCTCCCAAAATGAAGCAGTGCTCATGGTTGAATATAAAAATCCTAATATAAATGGATGTAATTTATTAGTGTGTTCAATATCATACCTTTGTCATCTAGATAAATTAAAATGCAAACGCTGTGATTTTATTTTCTTCTTCAAAGTTTTTATTTATTTATTTGAGAGAGAGAGGCAGAAGTGGCGAGAGAGAGCACAAGCAGGGAGGAGAGGGAGAAGAAAGCTCCCTGCTGAGCGGTGAGCCCTGACTCAGGGCTCCATCCCAGGACCCCAGGATCATGACCTGTGCCGAAGGCCCATGCTTAACTGACTGAGCCATGCAGGTGCCCCAAACACTGTTATTTCTAACAACAACAAAGACTTAAAAGTGGAGTATCCTTCCTTCCTTTCAGAAGCTTCAGTATGATTCTTGATAAGAATTTTGTAGGCAGTCATCATTTGGAAGCGTAATAGAAGATTAATTGCAGGATGCTTGCAACTATGTTTTAGTCCTTTGTATCTATTAATAATACCAGCTTAAGTTTCTATAGCACTTGCTATGTGCCAAGTACTCTGCTAAGCCCTTACGTATACAGTCCTTTTATATTCATGTCTCTCATGAAATAGGTATCCTTTGTATCTCCAATTTACAAAGAAGAAAGCTGAGGTCTACTAATAAGTCATGTCTCTGGGCTTAAAATTAAGTTCATTTCATCCAACTCCAAAGTCAATTTTTTCTGGTGCTTTTACTCTATCTGGGGCTCCCATTTGTATTATTTAGTTCTGAGGCTTTCTGTATAATTCAACTTTCCTAATAATTTTGAGAATTTCTCATTCAATTATACAGCTGGTCTTTCATCTCTTTCAAGGCAATGACACTGATAACTGGGGGGAGGGGGAGGAAGTTTTCCTTTTAATGTATAGATTTCATCATATTTATAAGGATTTTATGTATTTATTTTTGTGAAAGAGAGAGTACAAGCATAGGGAGGGGCAGAAGGAGAGGGAGAAGCAGACTTCCCGCTGAGTAGGGAACCCCCACCAAGGTCCAACATGGGGCTTGATCCCAGGACCCTGGGATCATGACCTGAGCCAAAGGTGGATGTTTAACCAACTGAGCCACCCAGACGCCCCTCATCTTATTTATAAATACACTGACCCAGAGGGAGTTCTGTCTTCTATGCAATGTAAGTTATAAAGGATTAAAATAATCACATATGTCCCAGGAGAAGTGCAGGTTGGGATGGAATCATAAATGAAATGACAATAATATAATGAAAAGATTATATGGAGCTAAACATAATGTGCAGCTGAAGCAATCCACATGACAGGAACACTTACTCCTGTATGAGGAGAGCAAATGAGTTAAATATGAATTTAAGACCATGTTCTGATGAAAGCCAACGTCAAGATAAACCTAGTAGTTTGCCATTGGCATATTTTATGTGCTCATTGTAAAATGCAAAGCCTGGAAAAAGCAAGTTGCTTAAAATTCCACAAACAGAACTTGAAATAAATGAGAAATTTATTTATTTTTGTATTAAGACTTCGGTTGCTTTTATTTGTTTATTTATTTTTTTTAAGATTTTATTTGACAGAGAGAAACACAGCGAGAGAGGGAACACAAGCAGAGGGAATGGTAGCGGGAGAAGCAGGCTTCCTGCCGAGCAGGGAGCCTGATTCAATCCCAGGACCCTGGGATCATGACCTGAGCCGAAGGCAGATGCTTAAGGACTGAGCCACCCAGGCGCCCCTTCAGTTGCTTTTATTCACCTTAACTTACTTCATGGCATATGTATGTGTGTGTGTGTGTATATATATATACACATATATATATGTATATATATATACATATATACATATACATATATACATATATATGTATATATATACATATATACATATATATATATACATATACATATATATACTGTATATATATATACATATATACAGGTAAGATTTCCTGTGGACTGGCTAATATGGGAGATACCTTCACAAGGTCTGCCTAGAGATATATCTATTTGGCCCATGGGGATGCTTAGCGGGTCGTGATGTCTCTGAGACTGTCTATAATTTTTTTCCATGACTCATGGAAATTTCATGACCAACTGGGTAGTGGGGGCTGACCCACTGAAAATAGAATTAAAGAAAATAATGATGTTTGGAAGTTTCTTTTTCAAAAATACTTATGTAGATTCCTTCCTTCCTCCTTTCCTCCCCTCCTTCCTTCCCTCCCCACCCCAGACAGCTCTCACATAGAAATTTCCTCTTGCCATTGGAGAATGTGTTGTTTCTCTCCCCTGGCAACTCTCCATCACGCTCATTTTCAGGTTCATTCCTCCTTGCTTAGATGCATTTTGAATGCAGAAAAGTTAAGAAGGTAAGAGGGACTCACCGGGGAGTAATGTTGACAAGAAGCAAAGAAAGAGTGGGTTGCTGCCTTTAGTATATCATTTAAAGGTTTGCCAAAGGCTGTCCCTCATTTAAATATTTCCCAGAGTGCCTAAGGGAGACTTGTCTGATAGGAAGAGATGGATGAAGGACTCCAAAGGGTAAAAGGGAAAATAGTCATTTCTTCTTGCACAATTTGCATAGGACCCCCTGAGAGGGCTCCTGTCTAAGATAATACAGAATTTTTCCTATCATATGGCCAAGACAATATGGTGGATGATCAGGTCTGCAGTGGGACCTCCAGGTCTGGTAAAGCCTCTTCACTTGTCTGAAATGGCAGAGGTCTGTTCTTGATAATAACTTTAATTAAACAATTGAACTTATTCCATTCAGCATGAATTCATCTCTTCTCAATTAGCGCAATAGCTTGGTGTGGGGTCGGTTTAATAACCAACTGGCATAACAATGTTTTGACTGGAATTATTTCTAAGTCCATATAGTTGTTCACCTGAAATTTGGTTGTAGATTTAATATTAAAGAGTGGTTATTTGTACTGATACTGTGTGTTCCCTTTGCTTTTTTAACCAGCTACGCTATGAGAATATTTATACAATTTTTACATTCTAATAAAGAATAATACTTTTTTTTAAGTGTCTTTGATTCACTGGAAACTTTAGGAATCCCTATCCTTGAGCTCTCTTTGACACAATTTCCTAATAAGAGACCACTGGACAAGTCAAGTGTAAGGGTCAGGAGTCTGGAATCCTTGCAATATTTGCTGATTAGCTGACCTATGTTAATCACCATGCATAAAGGTGTTCTTTTTTTTTTTTCCTGCAATAAGTTAATGTTCCCTTTGGCTTAATTAATTAAAATTTTAATTGTGCTGGCTATAAGCTTCACCACTCAATGGTAATAGGGGTTTTATAATTAGTAGGGGCTAAAAAAACCAAAGATGCTTCTTTATTTTTTTCCTTTTTGTTCCTACTGCTCTTAGCAGTTGATATAGCCTCTGGCCATCTGTGCTTTCTGAAACACTTCACTGGGTAAGATTTCCTGTGGACTGGCTAATATGGGAGATACCTTCACAAGGTCTGCCTAGAGATATATCTATGTGGCCCATGGGGATGCTTAGCGGGTCGTGATGTCTCTGAGACTGTCTATAAAATTATGTGTATATGTGAATTTGTGAGGGAAGTCTGTTTATAGCCTCATGTACTTTTAAAAGGAGTCACAACTCTTTAAGAGCATGGGGTCTTTCCATAAAGGGTATATTGCAGTGGAGGAAATAATGGTAATAGCCAATGCTTTCCATGTTTAAGAGATTGTGCTACAGAATTCACAAATATTATCGAGTACATTAGGCACTATTATCAAGCCTGTATTATAGGTAAGAAAACCAATGCTTTGGAGAACTTATGAGAGTCAGGATTCAAACTCAGGAGATCTGAATTCAGAGCCTGTGCTCCTAGCACCTTTATTAAACAGGGGTTCTGGAACCTGCTCTATCATTAGCCAGCTATGGTGTATCACTACCCAAAGGAATGGAACTTTTGCTCTCTTGGAACATCTGTAAATATAGATAAGGGGGTAAGGATAAGGGGTGATGGGTTGAGGTCGGGGTCTTAACGGATGAGCTCTGTATTTCTTTTCAGGTCTAGAATAGAAACAAACCAAGTCTGCCCTCACCAGGCATTGACTGAGGTTCTTATGATCTCTCAATGCACTTGATGATATACAAGAAATAGATAAGCGAAGGATGCAGATGACTGGAATGAGGGAAAATGCTCAGGTTTCCCACTAGGTTTAGAGAAACAGGATGACGTAGTAAGGACAGACTGAAATCTGACTCTCTGGGTTTGGATCTTTGCCTTGCTTCTCACTGGCTATTTCAACCTGGGCACATCATTACTTCTTATAACCTTAGTCGCTTCATCTATATAATGTGGATAATAATGATAGTAATAATCATCATCATCCTATGTCGTGGAGTTAGTGTGAAGATTGAGAGAGATAATGTATGCAAAGCTTAGAGCCTGGTACCTAGAGAGAGTCATTTGTGCTGCTATTGGTTTTTTGGGTTTTATGGGTTTTTTTGTTTTGTTTTGTCTTTTGCTATTATTATTATTACTACCTTATTTTGTTATTGTTTTGGAAAATGAACATTTAATATGCATTAAAAAGAGACAGTGAATCTCCTCACCAAAGCAATTTATTTGGTCTGTGGCTGTGGTCTGAAAGATGTTCTAAAGGTGCTAGAGAAATGGTTCCTACCTGAAGATCTGTATAATTTGAGATGTGGAAGCCGTTTGGCTTTTTAAGCTCACAGAGGGATCCTAACCAAGGGCCAGTCAGTAAAGCAGGCCCTCATTAAAAGCTTCTTAAAAGAATGGCAGTCACTTGGTTTGGGTGTCCCGTGTTGCATTTCCCCAGATTATGGGTCACTGTAGCCCCAGCTGCGGTGGGTGATGCCTTGGGGGCTCAGATTCCCTTCACCCAGGCAGACTCTGCCTCAGGTGCATTGCACTGTCTTCCTGCTTTCTGCTTCAAAGTCTTCTCAGTCACTGAGGGCACCCACTCAGCTTCTATGGAAGAGTAGCCCCCAAACAACCCTTTAGCCAATGGGAATAGGGACTGGGAGGTAAACACGGCAGTCTTCAAACCCTCCTGCTGGACAACTATAGAGAGTGTTCTGTGCATTTCTCAGAGACCCCAGTGGATTCTCAGCAGCCCTCATGGCCTACAGCAAAGATCTTCAAAACACACCTGGATATTTGACTTGCTCTTTTATTGCATCACTCTCCTTGTTCCCTTGTTCCTGTCTCACAGAATTACTTTCACAATAAACTACCTGCAAATAAGTCCTTATCTCAGGCTCTGATTTCTGGGACCCAAACTGAGACACATACGCTGTTCTAAAGCCCTAATGCCAAAGCCAGTGTCATTGTGCCAATTTCCTGTAAATTCCGTTTCTTTTTTTCACTGTTGAGCTCCTAGGGCCTAGCACACCCTAGGCGCTCAGCCAATGCTATTGAATGACTCAATCAGTGAACAAATAAATAAACATGCTTCTTAGACCTTGATAATGAACTGATTCGTTGTGCACTGCTCAATTTTCTTTACTAAATGCTGTACCAGCCACATGGCAACTGGTTGCTGGGAACTGGCCTTCCTTGGAGGGACCTCATGTCTTGCCTGGATACCTCTACCTTTAGCCTTGACAAATGTGCCATTCTCCCCTGTGATCCTGAAGGAAAATAAATGGTGAATTTGATGGTTATCTCTGTTTTCAAAAAATATGTATTTCTAAAGATACACATGTTTTACATATCAGCCAATATCCACCAATTTTCCGTTATGGGCCCTGCCCCTGGCTGGAATAATAGAGAAGGATGAATTGCAAGAAGGAGCTTATAGACCAAATGCATGTTCAAGAATACATCATGGGAGGTTATAATCTGAAGCCCATCAAGTTAGATGGAGGTTCATTTGACTCCATACCTCACTCACTAACAATAGTGATGCAGCAGTCCCCCCCAGCTGACTGGAGAATGTGGAATGTTCTTCACTGTGGGGTCGTGTTCCTGCTTCAGAACATAAGAGCAGTTGTTGTGAACTCTTCAATAACATAGGCTCATAATTCTACCTTTCTAAGGGGAAGATTTGAGTTTTAGAGCTTTGATCTGCAGAATCTGATGAACTTAGTGTTTCTAGATATTGGTTTAGAATAAGGATATTGCTACCTCACCTGAAAATATAAAATATACAAGGCTTCACTGCAAGAATAATTAATATAAACTAAAAACTCATGAATGAGCTTTATTAACTGATTTTTGCTGGATCAGACCACCAGCAAAATTCAGCAATCAGATTTCTGGAGGTCCTGAGTCTGGACACTAAAGAGAAGGAGATATTTACAGATAGCTTTTTAAAAGCCCGGGAGTCTTACTTACTGATTAATAAGAAAATATTAAAGGCATTGACAGTGTATGAGGGACAAAAAATGGATGAAGGGTAGAACATTTGAATTCAACTACCTAAAAGAGGTAAAATAGGAGGCATTAAAGACCCCAGCTAGCTGCCACAATGGCTTTTGCTTAACTTCTTGTTAGGTTTAAAACTGCTTTTACTTGGAACATGAAAAACATAAACATAAATAAAATGGACTTGGGAGAAATGACAGATGTGTGGATTCAAGAAGAAGATAAAAAGGTATTAAGTGGATCTTGAAGAATTGGGTTAATGGGTTTGAGTAGTTTATGACATTGTTGCTGCTGCTATCAATACTGGTGATGATGGTGGTGATGATGCTGATGGTCATGGTGATGGTGTTAATGATGTGGCTGGTGATGATGATGGTGGTGGTGCCATTGGTGGTGCTGAGGGTGGTAATGATGATGGTGCTGCTGATAGATGGTGATAATGATGATGGTAGTGATTGATGGTGGTGGTGGTGATGATGGTGGTGATCAGTGGCGGTGATGGTGATGTTGGTGGTGATTGATGGTGGTGATGGTGATGGTGGTGATTGATGGTGGTGATGGCCATGATGGTGGTGATTGATGGTGGTGATGGTGATGGTGATGATTGATGGTGGTGATGGCGATGATGGTGGTGATTAATGGTGGTGATGGTGATGGTGATGATTGATGGTGGTGATGGTGGTGATTGATGGTGGTGATGGTGATGATGGTGGTGATGGTGGTGATTAATGGTGGTGATGGCAATGATGGTGGTGATTGATGGTGGTGATGGCAATGATGGTGGTGATTGATGGTGGTGATGATGATGATGATGGTGGTGATTGATGGTGGTGATGATGCTGATAGTCATGGTGATGGTGTTAATGATGAGGCTGGTGATGATGATGATGGTGGTGCCAGTGGTGGTGATGATAGTGGTAATGATGATGGTGCTGCTGATAGATGGCGATAATGATGATGATAGTGATTGGTGGTGATGGTGATGATGGTGGTGATTGATGGTGGTGATGGTGATGATGGTGGTGATGATATTGGTAGTGACAATAATGCTAGCTAGTGTTTAAAGTCCAGGTACTCTACTTTTCCTTAATGCTCATAATCACTTACACTCTACACTTAGTGTAGAGATGATGATGATGATGATGATAATGGTATTCAAGCTGAAGAAACAGGCTTAGAGAGTTCATAGTAAGTAATAGAGCCAAGACACAAACTCAGACAAGCTGACTCCAAACACTTTATTCCACATAGTAATTATACTAATCTAATGCCTTGTGTTCCAATTTAAACTCCTCAGGATCTGAGACCATCCAAATTCAATTTGAAGCAAGGCCCTGTATCTTACTGCTAAGGGACTTAAGAATAGAATTAGAAAACTGTGTTCAGATCCGGAAGTTAATGGCTAATTGGCAGGACTTCAGTCATACCTTTATCAACCAGGCAACAATTTTATTAAGTAGACAAGCAACTCCCAGGGGGACTGTGAACAAGATTTTATGGTGTTTTAAAGGTCAAAAACTGATTTCTTGTAGATTTAACGAAGGCTAGAATAGATGTGATTTTAAATCAGCGGCTTTATTCATAATCAAAACAGACCTCCTCCTCACACATGCACAAATATCATTCCCGATCATCTACCATGTTCTCACGATCTATTTTCCCCATGCTTGTCCCACCTGTTATTATGTGGGCACGTTCCATGAAGAGGAAATCTGTGGTACTTAGAGCAATGTCTTGGGAACAATTTCGACACCCAGAGTCAAGTCTTTTTTTTTTTTTAAAGATTTTATTTATTTGACAGAGAGAAACACAGCGAGAGAGGGAACACAAGCAGAGGGAATGTTAGCAGGGAGCCCGGTGCGGGGCTCGATCCCAGGACCCTGAGATCATGACCTGAGCCGAAGGCAGACGCTTAACGACTGAGCCACCCAGGTGCCCCCAAGTCTTTTTTTTTTTTTTTTAAGATTTTTCATTTATTTATTTGACAAAGAGAGAGATCACAAGTAGGCAGAGAGGCAGGCAGAGAGAAAGGGGAAAGCAGGCTCCCTGCTGAGCAGAGATCTCAAAGCGGGGCTTGATCCCAGGATCCTGAGATCATGACCCAAGTGGAAGGCAGAAGCTTTAACTCACTGAGCCACCCAGGTGCCCTGAGTCAAGTCTTTATCCCTCACTAGGATTCCAATTTTCCTCATATTGCTCAGGCTCAGTGAGTTAATTCCAAGCTGAGTACTCTCCAAAAAAAATATAGTCTTTTACTCAAAGCTGATTTGTAAAAAAAAAAAAATAGTCTTCTTAGATTAGGTGAAAATGTGCAGCTTTTGTGCTTTGTCACTTAAACCTTGACTTTGACATCAGAATAAATCATGCTTATCTAAACTCTGAAAAGAGTGAAGCTTTTCTTCATCTTTTGGTACCCAGCATCCCCTTAGGGGATCTTTGCCCCTTTAAAAGTCTCAAGTTTACATACCATATTATACAAACTAATAAGCAAGGACAAACATTTAATAAGGACTCCTAACATGCCAGGAGCTGAACTAAGTACTTGTATTGTTCCATTTCATCCTCATAACAAACCTAAGAGTGGATGGGGTAGCATTGTTATTTTCTCTCTGGTGCAGATGAGTTGAGTTAGCCAGCACTCAGAGAAGTGCCTTGCCTAACATCACACAGCTGGTAAGTGGAAAAGCAGGGATTTAAACCCCTTGACTGTCTTGCCCTGCTCTGTGCTGCTCCTTGTGGTTAAAATTAGAACGGAAGCCACACTGGTCAGTTGTGGAAAGAATAAGTCGCAAGGAATAAAAGGAACAGCATGGGGAATATAGTCAATGATATTGTGATAAAGTTTTATGATGACAGATGGTAGTTACACTTGTGGTGAGCAGAGCATAAGGTGTAGAGAAGTTGAATCACTATGTTGTACACCTGAAGCTACTGTAACATTGTGTGTCAACTCTATGCACGTATTTTTTTTTAATGAATCATTAGTATAATGGTTAGAAGTACACGGGTTGGTTATACATCAGTTAGATGAACTGGTGCAGGTCACTCAACTTCTTCAAGCCTAGTTCTCTCCTCTGTTAAATGGGGATCAAAATGGGTACTTTATAGGTTTCTTCTATGGATTAAGAGATACTATGTCTTATGTAAGCATCTCTTTTCTTATTATTGTATGATTGGTACCTTATATTTTTGGTACCTGGGTAAGATGCTGGCTCCCTATACTGGTAATTCTTCTCCGAAGCACTGATAATTAAAAGTGTCAAATATATTCTCTTTGCTTGAAGATTCTGAATTTTAAAAGGTCTCCTGGTATCTCAGTAATAGCTTTTTACATCTTTATAATACTGTGTTTGTCAAACTGGGTTCCATGGCAGTTGCAACCAGGTGGTCTGAAAGAAAAATGAAATTCCTTCTTGAAATAATTTTGAGAAGTACAGTGTAATATTGGTAGCTAACACACCCAGTAATCATTAAAGGCTCTGATAAGTTCTGCAATATAAAAGCCTATGCCTGTATTTGACTATGCATTGCTTATTTTTATATTTTTTAGAACAAACATGTTTTGGTTTGGGAAATATTAGCATGAAGGCTCAAGGACTATAACCCCACCAGGTAGTTAGGGCAGACGTTGCCCTGGAATATAGAATCCACTGTACCTCAGGTTAAAGAGTTGGCCTTCAGCAAAGGAACAATGTGTTCAGGAAGCTAAAGCTGGAAGCAAAACTATCTAAAATCTCTATCTTAAATTAGTTTGGAATATAACCCATTATCTTTTTAAATTATTTGATTCCAGAAATTTCAGGCACTTAAACAACTTGCTGCTGACATTTGGGGCAGTGAAGCCTTTGGGCAAAAGACACAAATGGTTCTTTCTCCAATATCAGTTCAAATCCTCCCATCTATTTCCCTCTCTGCTTTTGCCACATTCATCTGAACCATTCAGTCCTCCACAGCAGCCTCTTTACTAGTCTTCCTATTTCTCTTGTTGCACTGACTACAAGCCAAGAGCATGGTGTTCTCCCTTATAATGCTCTAAAACCTTCCTTTTGCCTAGAGTAAAACCCCAAGTTTATACGCTGGCCTCCAAAGCTCTTATCTGGCTCCTGTCCACTTCAACCTCTCTTATCTCAGTTTCTCTGTCTAGTCATATTTCTCTTCCTCAAGTACACTGAGTTCTTTTCTGCCTCAGGGACTTTGCATCTCTGTTCCTTTTGCCTAAAGGACTCTCTACACTAGATCTGTGCAGAAATGATTGCTTCTCATCCTGGATATTCATTCAGCCCAAATATTACCTTGCTGTAAACCTTCCCTGTACCCTTTCCAGACCATTTCTATCCCATTGTCCTGCTTTTTTTCCCCCTTCATAACACAGTTATGTTCTTGTTCATCCATTTGTTGACTTGTTTTATGCCAACCTCTCCCAATAAAAGGCAAGCCCATGAAGCTAGACATCTTTCTGACTATTCACCATTTGATCCGTAGTATCTGCATTATGCATGGTGCATAATGGGCTCTTAATAAATATTTTAGGAAGGCACACCTAGGAGATACAGTCTGTTAATCTGTTCCAACTCTTGGTTTCAGCTCATGTCCTGATCTCAGGATCATGAGATTGAGCCCCACATTGGCCTCCACACTTAGCAAGGAGTCTACTTGAAATTCTTTCTCTCTCTCTCTCCCTCTGTCCCTCCACCATGTGTGAACACACTTTCTCTCTCAAATAAGTAAATAAATCTTAAACACACATACACACACACACACACACATTTTAGGAAATCAATCCATGTGGAATGAATGAATTGGTGAATTACGGTATCTCAAGGTGATTATTTATACTGTATGTGACTCTTCACACATGTGATCTTTGAAACCATCATGAAATAGTGGTTATTTATTTATTATTTATTTATTTACTTATCAATGATTCTGTTATAGTTCCTCTTGGGAGATCCCACATTCCCACACTCTGAATGATGTGTAATGCCATCCCTCTATAATCATCCCTGGACACACACTCATCCCAAAAAGAAGAGTCTGGCTCTAAGGTGACTGTCAGAACTGTTTGAGTTGGCCAATTAGTTGCCTCTGTTCTCCCTGGAGGAAGAGCGTAGGTTAATTGCCTTCACGTCTCACCCTTCCTGCATCTTTATTTTTATTTTTAGACTTCTCACCGTCATGCTGCTGCCCTTCAATCTGCTGCGTTACTTATTAGTGCTGCTCTGAGGTAGATTAAGCAAACTTTTTAGCTGTTGCTATGGGCTGTCAAATCCATAAAGAGTGAGAACAGGTTTCAGCTATGGAGCAGGCTGAGTTAGGTGGTTTGGGAATCTTAGTGCATGGGATTGGGCTGCAGAAAACCTTCAGCATTCAAGCTCATGCCTTAGCATCACTGTGGCGTTGTGGTTCAAGTTCAGGTTTTAGAGTCCCAGGACCTGGATGGAATGACAAAGGATGGAGATATTTCTGATGTCATAGTGGTAGGACCGGACCCTTGGAGAATGTAGGATTGGGACTGGACCTCAGAATAGGAGTAGAAATTAGTTGAAATGACCAGAGCAATGATGATGACTGGAAAGAAAATTACTGATTGAGTGATTGCTTGATTGGAGTAAAGGGAGAGCTAAAATGACTGTTCCTATGAAATTGATTTCTGGTTGAGTCATACAGCCAAGGCCACCAATATTTACTGACTGAGACATCTCATGAAGCTGACCCTATGCCAATTGATAACCTCATAGACTCTACCCAACAACCAGATGAGATTCTATTCTTTTACTCACTTACCAGTGGGGGTACTGTAGCTTTAGAAGAGATTATGCTGCTGTAAAGGAAAGCCTTCCAGAATGGGAAAGAGGAAAGACTAAGTATGCAAACTCAGTACTAGGGTGGAGGGGAATTTGGAGATTTAAAAAGCAAAGAGAGCCAATGATCTAAAAGGGAACAAGGACACAGTGAGTGCTGTAGAGGAAGGAGGGAAGTAAATCAGAAGATCATTCAAGTTGCATTCAGACTCTGAATGGAATGAGTTTCTGCAAGGACCTCTGATGTGTGTACGTGTTTGTGTGTGCGTGCATGCATGTACGTATAAAAAGTCATTTCTTTGCCAACTGTCACTTAAATAGCCACATACTTCCTTTGTTAGCCACTGTCATTTAGGGAGGTAAATTGAATTCTAGGTTGTTGTTTTTTTCAGGTTGAGGAACAGTTGGCACTGTTGTCCCTGTCAGTGGCCGGCTGGAGTCTGTCCAGAGTATATTGTCTTATAGTTATAGTGTTTAAATTGGGTTTAGCTTTTTTTTTTTTAAATGACATCTAAAAAGTTAGACCTTCTGTGGCTATTCTAAAATATCTACAGTTTAAGAAAGCAAGTAGCTATAGACTCTGCTGTTTATCTCGAAAAGTTGTGGGCATTGGGGGAGACATAAAAGGAGATGTAAGAAGAAGGCTCTCCAACCTCCAGGAGATTATCATCATGTTGGGAAGACAAGGGCATGAATCCTGACTCCTTTGCTTTCTTATTCTGATGCCATGGAAGTTTTAATTGGGGCCAACTTTGACTTTGTATAACAGAAGCCCTAAATAAAAGTGACTGAAATAAGACAATAATTTTCATTTACATAATAGGATACTAGGACTTAAAGAATCACCACCTTCAGGTACATGAAGTTTCTTAGCCCATGGTTTCTGTCTTCTGGGTTGCTTTGTGGTTATGACCTGTCATTCGCCTTTCAGCCGTTGAATAGGTGTCTAGCCAGTAAGGCAATGCAGGCAAAAAGGAAAAAAGACACATGCTTGCCAAGTAAGACCCTTTTAAAAACCTTACCCTAAGTTTTTGATTACATCTCACTGGCCATGTATATCTGTACAGAAGCCTGGCGAGGGCCATTGTTTAGCAGGGCGGATTGCCACTTGTTAGTAAAGAGACGGAGAGAATAGATTTTGTGTAGTTATTGAGCAATGTCCGCCATAATACATCTCCAGGGTACCTAGCCCTGGCCAAACAAATCCTGTCATTTCTTCTCTGATATTGTCCCAGTACTCCGTGATGAGGCACATGCTTTGCATGGCTGAGGTCCTGAATTTGAATTTTGACATTTCCTGATTTTGGGGCAGCATGAAGAAAGAAACAAAGTCTGCAAGAGTCTACAAGACCCAGGTTCAAACCCAGGCTATAGTATGGAAGAATAGGCTTTGGCAAGTGGCTTAACCACTGTAAAACACTATGTTCTTGTTTGTAAACCACCATGGAATTACTTTGAGGATCAAACACAGTCATGAATAAAAAGGATCTAGCCTTGTGCCTGGAACATAATAGATACTTAAGAAATGGTGATATTTGTTGTGTGCTCAAAATTGGAAGCCAATTCTTGAAGGATTAAACTGTGTGGGCTTGCTGAATAGCACTATTTTATTTATTTAAATCAGTCTTATTGAGTCACAACTACTGTTTCTTCATTCCTTTCAAAATATCAAGATTTTCTTGCCACTTTCCACTTATGTAACTGTAGGTATGACAGATGTATGTTTCATGCGTATTTAGGGTATGCGTGTGTATCTCCTGTGCACAGAAACAGATTTCCTTTCATTGAAACCTGGGCTGTTAAGTTGAAGTCTAATAAAGGAACCTCAATTTACTTTCATATTCTTTAAGTAATTTGTAACCAGCAGAGAAAAAGCCTGGACTTCAGAAAAGTGAACTTGTATGTGTTCCTCTGATTTGGGCTGGTACTTTTTTTTCAAGACTGAGAAAAGATAGAAAACGAAGGCAACTCGTGATGAACCTTTATTTTCTTCACAGTGGGAGAGGTCAGGAGTTAGAATTCTCTGGGTCTAGCCAGCTATCAGTAAACCCAATACATTGAAACCTTATTTATGAGAGGAAAAGGCTTTAAACAAAGGATTTTCACTAGGGTTCTGTTAAATGGGACAGTGGCTGCCTGCTTTAGAAGTGCGCTTTGATTTAAATCCAAATAACCAGGACGCTGCTCCTCTGTAAAGCAAGGCCCACCCACAAAAGGACAGAGCCTTTCCCGAAGACCAGCAGAATCAAATCATGCTGTATTTAGATTAGTGGGGGCAGAAATTATGATCCCTCTGGGGCTGCTGCAGCGTTTCTGCTGACAAGCTACGTGCCACTTTTCTGTAGTGACTGTTCTTTACCTGGAAGAGCTTCTCCATGGCAACCCCTTTCACAGACTGCATCTGTTACGTCTCTCTTTTGAAAATGAGCACGTTGGGAAGGAAATGAAATATATGTGGTTTGAGTTCCTCAAGGGGGAGGGGGTGTGGCAAGAATGGACATGAGGGGCAAAAGCAGAGGATTTTCTTTTTTTTTTTTCCTTTTTCTCAGTTTGTCTCCTTGGATGGATACACATCAAAAAAGGAGCAATTAAAAATCACCTGGTATGTTGAATTCTCTCTTCCATCAGTGAGCATACTGATGAGCTATGGCTTGGATCGATTAATTTGTATCTCCGTTGCTACTAAGTTTTGGCCCAGTGGTTTGCTAAAATTTCACAGGATACTGTCATTCTGCTTTTCACCTGTTCATTAAGAACTGCTATCAGCCACTCAGGCCCTGAGGATTTGGCTGAGGGGAAAATCTCACAATAGTGTTCTCAAGGATAGAAGTTTTCAGAAGAGAAGAGTGAAAAAGCACCAGAATGATTTTTCCATTATGTCAGGAGTTTATTGTTTTCTAAACTTGTTTCTCAAGGTCCAGAAATAAGAGTCCTTTGTAGGAAGATCTTTCTTTTCCCCTGGAATATGTTAAGAGACTCCTATGAGCAGAAAGAAACAAAGCAAAATAAACAAAAACCCTTAAGCAGTCACTTCAAACTATTTCATGTAATATCTTGCTTTTCTTTCCCTTCCAAATCTTCTGTTTTTCATTGTTCTTCAGTTTTATGATTAAATGAAGGAGGGGATGTCCCATCAGATTACATTCAGCCAGAGAGAGTTTGATTTTAAATCAAGAAAGCATTTCCCACATTGCAGCACGCTCATAAGTAGCAACAGCAGCAGGACGTGGGACTGTGCCTTCCTGCCCAATAGAAAGCCCATGCTACAAACTCCATGGCTTACATTTGATAGTACTGATAATTGTTCTACTGTGATTATTACCAATAGTTGGTTTCCATAATAGTGAGGTGGCATTTCGTCCACAACTGAACCATTCCAAATTTTTTCAGGTGCAATTAGGATATGTTAC
This sequence comes from Procyon lotor, assembly GCA_028646535.1. Taxonomy (NCBI): domain Eukaryota; kingdom Metazoa; phylum Chordata; class Mammalia; order Carnivora; family Procyonidae; genus Procyon; species Procyon lotor. Next base: position 28,000,468 of record CM053603.1, read on the forward strand.
ACATTGCTGGAAGCAGTTGCCAGGACTGCTTGAATTAAGCCTGTAAATGCCATCACCCAAGGGGGAAATTCTGAATGAACCAGCATGTGAAAACTCCTCTGCTCTGTGACTTGGTGCCCTGGAGTGTGGCCATGTAGAACCAGATTGTATTTGTCCTATCTTTTGGAATTGCACTGGTATACCATTAGAATTCTGGAAACCACCAATGTATTTTAATTGTTAATGAGTTCCATTGGGAAATGAATTTCTACTACATTGCTACATCTATCATTATATATATTTATTTATGTTAATACATGCAAACATTGACGTACCAAACACCAGGTCAATTAACCTGAGAAATTAATTGTGCATTTAAATAGCAGCAAGAGGAGAAATATGTACCACCGGAAATTAGAGTTGGGGATTGGTTCTGTAAAGTGAACACCGTTTCAATAATATGTGAGGATGAATAATTCCCCCTAAAACACCAAAGCAATAATGTACTGTAAGCATTTCTTTTCTCTGCAGAATTTGCCAGGAATTCAGTGGGAGACAACATTATGGGGAAATATTGATTCACACTGGGCACATGAGTCTTGTTATGATAAAGACAGAGTCTGTGGTCTTTTCTCAGCTTCTTTTTTTTCTTAAACTATATCTATGGAGATGCTGACTATAATTGGGACATTTAGATTGCTTTTTTTTTAATGGGATGAACTAGAAAGTTTCTTGGGCCTCAACAATTTCTTCACGACCAGAACACCCTAAAAAAAAACCAACAACAACACAAAACAAAACAAAAATCTTAGGCTCCTACAGTTATGCCAGACCAGACTTACGCATTTTAATAGTGCCTGGAATCTGGTGTAGGAATCCTTCCAATCAATAGCAACCCTCTTCTTATCTGCACTCATCTCCTATTCTATCTCAACTCACATCAATACAGGAAACTCACCATGTAGTGGTTAAGAGTACAAGCTCTTCATCAATGGCTGGCTATTCTGCTGGCTTGCTGTATATGATCTTGGACATACTGCTCATGTTTTCTTATGTACAAATGGGGATAATAATGGAACTTAACCCATGGGGTGGTTGTCAGGCCAAAATGAAGTAATGCATGTGTAATTCTAAAGAAGTCTTCCCTAAATAGAAGGTATCAATCCACATTACTTTCCTGTGGTAACTTGGACTCAGTTTTACTCTTGCATCTCAAATTGCAGCAAATAACACATAGTAGATATGAGTAAAAACAGTCTCAAGTTCCAGCCTATCACATTATCTGTCTATTTACATCTTATGTGGGAGGGTAATTTGGAAACAATAGCGATTGACATTAGTTATCAGAATTGATTCAAAAGATAGCAGCCAATTTGGAGCCCAGTGCTCTTCTTTGCTCATTGGATAGAAAGATGATGGGTTCCTAAAGCTTTGAAGGATGAGAACAGGGCCTTTTTCAGAGGTGACTGAGTATGATGGTCTTTTACTAGAATATCGAAACAAATTTCTTTTTCCAGAAACTCCTTCCGGATTAAAATACTGTATTTTAAAATCAAGAATCATACCCTTTCCTCTTCAGTCATCTTGAATGTTCTGCACTCCTTTTGGATGGCACATTCCTTAGTGGGGGAAGTGGATATATTACCAACTCTTCCCCCACAACCCATGAACAAGTTTTGATTACTTATTACTTATGAGTCCCTATGCTGAATATTTTCCTGCCACTTCCTAGAATTGTCACCTCGATTGTTTCTGAGCCTCTTGTGCTACCATCTGAAAAATGGGGATTATAATGGTACCCACTTCATGGAGTTCCATACAGAGGTTTAATGCATTAAGGTACATCTTTAAAATAATGTGGGGCATATTGAAAGCACACAGTAGGCAGTAGCCACTATTACTATGATATCTATTTTGTAGAAGAGGAAATAGTCTCAAGACAGTAAGACAATTTGCATAGGATTTTAGAGCCCATTCTGCCTACCTTTAAAATCTGAGCCTTCAGCCCCTTTACTGCTCTGCTTCTACCATCCACCCTATACAACTGTGAATCTAAATCCTGACATCCTTAAAAGCTTTTTATGGTCAGTTGGAATGACCCTCATGAGCTTTAGAAGAAACACACCAGACTTGTGTTTGAGAAAGACATTGCAGAAACATTCTAGAATAAGCTCAAATTTCTGCTTGTCCGTGGGGTTATCAGACTATGCATTTATGTTTAGAATCTTATATCCAAGCTAAGTCTCCTTTTTGCTTTGATAGAAATTAGCTCTTTGGAGTTTGAGAATAACTAAAGTGGGGAGGGGTGGGGAAAAAAAATAAAGTAAAATAAAAAAATAAAGGGAAGCCAAAGGTGAGTAGCCGACAGGCACTTATGAGTCTACTTTTCCCATGTAGCCAAACTGCTACATGAGAGATAGGCAACATGCAACATGGCACCTATTTCTGAGGAAGACTTTTTTTTAAGCAAACTCTACCCCCAGCATGGGGTTGGAACTCATGACCCTAAGATTAAGAGCTGCATGCTCTTCCAACTGAGCCAACCAGGGGTCCTCAAGGAAGACATTTTTAAGTGATACTTAACTCATAGGAAATGTCTTTCGGTCCAGCTATACATAATCAGCTCTCCTTTCAACCTTTGCTCAATCCAATCCCATAATGAACCAATAATAAAACAGGAAGGAAGACTTTTCTGAAGAAAAAGGACCTAGGTGGTCAGCAAGTGCAGTGCATACTGTTGTTTTTGCCTGACTGGCATCTGTTTTGCCTTTCCCTGGTCATTCTTCTGTCCTCTCACTCTACCTGGTTCGGAGGTGGTGCCAGCCACTGGCGTAGGCACCCAAACCAGCCTGACCAAAACAGATTAAATCCTCAGCCTTCCACCAGAGTGAATGTGAAAGCTACATTTTGGTCTGTTGACCTTGATTGTGATAGGATGTATGTTCGGAGCTCTTGGGAGTCACCCCTGCAGAAGGCCTTCCTGGGAGTAAAGCCAACACAAAAGGAAACAAAGCCAAGAGATGGAAAGACAGATTCCCTATGGTCTCTTTTGGTCAACTGGATCCCACCTGGCCTAAAGCTTTACACTAGACTTCTCATCTGTAATCACAGTCCATAGATGTCTTTGTGTTTATTCCTTTAGGCAGTTTTAGTTGACTTTGAATCACCTGCTTTGAAAGAGACCAATTCAGTGAAGTTTATCTTCATTCTGAGATATCTACCTTACCAGGTCACTTGTGAGCACTTAGCATTATATGAGATTCCATCACTTTTGCTCAAGGACCTGAGGTCACTAAGCTCTACTAGCACTTGGGTTCTGCCTTTCTACCTCTAGATTAACAGAATTCCCTAGATCCTGCATGTAATATTGGAAAAAGGTGAAGAATGTTCTAAGAAAAGGAGAATAGAGATTATTTTCATGATAGTTCTATTTCATACATGAGGAGATACTAATAATTAATAGAAAATGTCTTTATATCTCATTCAATCTTCTCAAAATCCAAAAAGGAGAGCTATGATATCAATCTCCACTGCACGTGGAGAAAAGCAGAGCTTGGAGAAGTTAAATAAGTTGCCCAAGGTCACACAGTTAATGGCCGGTGAATCTGGGATTCAAAACCAGATGATCTTATTTTCACGTGACAGAAAGAGAAGCTAGAACCTTGTAACTGTCTTCATATGGGGATACCTTTAATCCAGACTTCTTATGCTTTGATGTACAGCTCAGAGCTCTTTCCTCAATTCTGTTTCCATGGTGCACCCTGCATCTACACTTCTTGAATGTTCTTGCATTTGCTGGGGGTGGGAAGTCTTTCTCTAGACCTCAGCTTCAGATGCTGCCCACCCAACCATCTGTGGCAACAGATTTGTGTGTTATCAATTAAAGTCTAAAGGAAGTTGGTGAAACCTCCTACTCTAACAGGATGGGCTAAAGCAGTTCCTGTTAAAACAGAAATGGGTTGTGTCTGTGATATTGGTAGTTGGTAGGTTTCCAAGAGCACTTTAAATACACCCTGTGCCATGAATTGCTCAGCTCTGATACTCTAAGACTTCCCTTTCAGTGGTGGCTCATTTCCAACAAGTGGACCACTACATAACTAAATAAGGTTGCCCTTGTGGAAACCAAAGCAACATCTACAAGTCGGAGAATCTGCCCCTACAATTTTCATTTTGGGATTCACTTTGGAAACCACAGTTACTTTTTATTCTACAAAATCTTCACACATATGGCACACCATGCCCCAATTACAGTCATAAAGATTCCTTGGTTTCAACTATTCAGGTAGACTATCTATGTTTTTGATACCCCTCACCCCAGGAATGCCAAAATATCAAGAACATGAAATAACCTATAACTTCAAGATAGACCATCTCTAGCATGTGTCCTTAATTTTGTAAAAATCCATCTGGTAGTTAGTTTTTATATAACCAAATAAAGTAAATTTTTACAAAGGGATTTTCAAAACATATATTTAGCATCTACTATATGCCATTTTCTGTGGTAGACCCTGAGAGAATAGAGATTAACCATATATGATTTCTGCCATCATGGAATTTACTGTCCAATAGCAAAGGCTAGCTAGTTAGTAAAGGGTGAGGTCAGCCTGACTCTGAAAGGAAAAAAGAAAAAAGATTTCTACATGTGTTTTAAATGTCTTACAAAGAAATGTGTTACTGAAGCATAGAACTTTAGTCCCATTATGGGTAGGTAATTATATGGACAAATATCATGGTATCTTCCTTTCCATTGACACTCTGACAGCAATATGCAAAGAACAATGTAAGTTCTCTCTTCTGTTTCTCAACTTCAGCATATTCAGTTTGGGGGCAGATAATTCTTGGTTATGGGGCCACCATAGGCACTGTAGAATGTTTAGCAGCACCCTGGGGCTATACCTTCTAGATGTCAGTAGTAAACTCCTCTCCAGTTTTAACAACCCAAAAAAGCCTTCAGACATTGTCCCATGTCCCCTGGGTGAATGGGTGATTAGGGAAGAGGGAGAGCAAAACACTCTCAGTTGGGAACCAAAATCAACCCAAGGTACGGAAGAGTGGAGAAGTGTTTTCACAGGTTGATTACAGAATAACCTGTTTTCCAATATTCTCTAAAATAGAATGATCTTGTTCTATTGTGGTTCATATTAATGGAGAAAGACGAGTCATTCCTGGAGACAGAGGAATGGACCAACTGACCTCTCAAGTCCCTGCTGCCCCTAGATTTCTAGGACCGTGTTTATTTATGACCTGGCCTGATTCCACTCTCTCCCTGTCCTTGTACCTGTACTAATGATAGAGCTTGTAAGCAGCCCCACTATTCGCCAGGCCCTTTATGTCTGCAGGAAGCCTGGAGGAGACTTTTTTCTTTCTTTTTTTTTTTTTTTTTTTGAGAAAACTTGGCAGAAACATTTTTTTTTTTAAAGAAAGGAAAAAAAATCAGATTTAAGGCCTGTAGAAAAATAACTTTCTGTGCTCTTAGGTACCAGAACTAACCATTTGTTAGAATCAAACGTCTGCTAAAGTGTGAAAAATTGTTGGAAGTCATTTTCTAAATTTTGTTATTGTTGTTTTATCAGTTCATTTCTGTGAGACCTCTCATTTAAGGTCTGTTGGCTGTCCAGGTCAGGCTGGCCAACTGAGAAGAGTACCTACCATTCTTAAGGTCCTGACATTTATCTGATGGTTGGAAAGGTGGCTATGCTGAGGTGGAAGGAGATTAGGACTTGAAAGTTTTAAGACCTAGTTTTGAATCTTATTACCATCACTTCCAGATTTTGAGGTCTCTGGAAAAATTGTTGAATTTCTGAGACTTTCAATGTCCCTAAACACGGAGGTGGTAAACTCCTCTCCAATGGACTACCTTGAGGATAAAACAAGAGGATAGCTATCTGCAGATATTATAATGCCTCTGGAAATTATTTGTTACTATGATCAGACATTGTAATCATGTAGCAAATGTTGGTTTCACCATCGTCTACTTGCACAGCATTCTTAGTTTGGAATTGGGCAAAACTAGACCATGTTCCCTAAGAACACATTCTAGCCACACTTTTTATATTAATCTGTCTCTTCAGGTACGATCCCTAAACTCTTCTATAATTTCTCACTTCCATAGTCTATCCTTCAGATTTTTTTAAAATCCAGTTTTTCTGTAGTAAGAGCATGGTGTCAGTATTAGGTTTAGAGTCCAATCCAATGCTATTAGTATCAACTCCTTGACCTTGAGCATGACATCTTTTATAAACCCATCGCAACTACCATTTCATCAAAAAATGAGAATAATAATAGATTATATCTTAGAGTGTTTTCATATTGATAATATAAAATAATGACTGTAAAGTGACATCAAGGTGCTAGATCCTATTAAGTTCTCAAAATGTTTTAACTAGTATTCATGTGCTTGAATCAATTAAAGCTCTTCGACAGAACTGATGTAGGAAGTCTCTATATTGCACATGGTATAGTGTCAGTTTCGAAAATATTCCTTGGGTTGAACAACCCTATGGGACAGTGTGACCTTTATGTTTTTTTTGACTCATGCCCCCTGGAGTTGTGCAGCTATAGTCTGAGCTTTCCCTGTCTGCCCTTGGAGCATAGTAAGAAGACCTACCATCAACACACTGATGAAATTTTTCTCAAAGCCAGAATGATGAAACCCAGGAAGAGGTTGGAAAAACTGCTGGATTAGAGCAAGGCTTCTTCAATTTTAATGTGCATGTGACTCCCCCAGGAATCATGTAAAAATGCAGACTCTGCGTCCTCAGGTCTGGGATGGGCCCTGAGATTCTGCATTTCTAATAAACTCCCCAGGATGCAGCGGAATCTGGTGCAGGGACCACACTGTGTAGTGGGGTTCTAGACTTGGAAGGTTATCTTGATCATATCTTTCTTTAGATGGATTCCTTTTCCTTAGTAGGTGCCTATAGCTCCTGCGAGATGCACTTCTCTCCCAGAATTCATTAGATCAGTATGGAATAAGAGGCCCCGGAAATGTTCAACACCAGAAGCACTCTGGAGTGAAACAAGTTTGCCAAACATGATCAGCTGTAGCTCTGCATCTTGGAGAACCACATGATGCATGAATGCGTCAAAAATTCTGAGAAAGCCTACTGTGAAAAAAAAAAAAAAAACAAAGACATTTTATGTGGTTTAATGTAGAATTTTCCTTACATATTTTCCAAGTGTCTTTAGACCAAGCCAGTTCATCAGAGACTTGAGGGTGCAACCTGGGCATCAGTAGGTTTTAAACTCTCTCCAGAAGATTCCAATGTATCGTGGACACTGGCCAACACAGAGTAGGAGGAGGAAATTCTGCTAACAGAGCACACTTGGGGACAACTCAGCAGTCGAAATAGTCCATCTGATAACCCTTTGTGATCAGATGGTAAGCATGACAACTCCTGAAATGGTTGGCCTACATTTATACAATAGGTTTCTTGTTTAAACAGACTTATGAGACCTAAATCAGGCTGGGAATGTGGGGACACTGGAGTTGACAGACTGGATGGAGAAAGAGCACAAGGACATCTAACATTCCAGAAAGCCTTCATGCTATTGAATGTATGTCTCTGTCTGTGTCTACTTTGGCTCAGACCTAAGAATTCCCTTGCAATCCTGGAAATACTGGAAAGAGAAATGTTTTTCATAGCTACATTGGACCTACATTGGACTCCTAGCTCTTTTACCCACTTCAGAGTAGACCTTTAACAAAGACAGTGAGCCCCTCTGGGTGTCATGCGCCTTGGGTATCAAATGGGGCTCACACCTACCCTGTCTGCTTCTCACACCTCTTGTGCAAATTAAATGTGAGCTTGTGGAGGGAAAACACTTGGTAAACTATTATACCAAATGCAGATAAAAGATGACAAGATATTCTTATTGGGAAAGAAAAATGTCATCTCCCTTTCTGAGAATTAGGTAAATTGTCTGGTATCTTTAATCAGATGATGCAGAGATTTGAGGAAAGGCAGGACTCTGCACTTCTGCCAGTCTTGAATTTGACTTCTTCCCAGTGCCTGGGTGCAAACTGGCTCACTATGGAAGAGTCAGAAGAAACTTTGTCACATGGTATGTCTAGTTAATTGCTGCAGATGAATTTGCTAATCATTTGCCTCTCTTATAGATGACTTATTATTGCTGATGAATGGGTCATACCCAAAGATGGCTCCATATTGTGCTACAAATTTACCCAAGCACTGATAAAAATATGACCTTTTAATGACCATTTGAAGCAGCACAGCCGTGGAATCCTTACGTGCTTAACCTCCCTCTTCCGTGTCATTCCAAGGAGCATTTTCTACCTGCTGGGATCCTCATTAGTGGGCAATAAACTTCAACACGAGTTCAGATGAGTTTGTCTAAGAAATTTTATGTTGTCATTACTGTATATTTGCATTGTCCTAAATTTTGGTGATAGGAACCCACACCAAGGCAGACCCACGACTTCTCATGTGTGAAGTGATGGGCACTTGAGAAAGTCCGTTCTGGGGAATGCTACAGATTTCAGATAAGCCATTGGTCTGTGTCCCTGTAGCTTGCCAACTCTGTCACACTCCCTGCTGTGTCCCTCCCAACTCTGATAGCCTTTAAAGCAGCCTCCTTATTCATCCTCACCAAAGGGAAGACAGTTCCACATGCATTCTGGCCAGCCCTCTTTGGGGAGGTAGAGGTAGAACAATGCACAGGACCTCTCTTTATAGGAGTGTTTGTTTTTTATCAAGATTACATTTATTTGAGCCCAAGATGCCTTCTAAAAACCTAATCATGCTAGTATCTTAATCAGAATACCACAAATGAGAAAAAAAATTCTTCTTAATAAGTTAGAAGACCAAGATGGGATTTTTTTACACAGAATATATTTTTTAATTAGCAATATTAATTTATTTTGTCCATTTGAGGTAAAGTTGATGTTATTACAATGTCTACTACTGGATGGAATATTGAGTGTTTTTTTGTATTGGGAAGGAAACTAGGTACTTCACATGTATTATCTCTTTGTCCAGCCAACCCTGTGTGATAGGGTGATGTTTTAACCCCCAATTTATGGTACCGGAAGCTGAGGTTTGAGCATTCACTAAGCTCTTAGTGCCATTACTCTATGCACTGTACATATATTAACACAATCTTTTTTTTTCACTTGTATTTGCATTTACTTTACACAGAATTTACTCCGGGGCCATGAGTTTTTATTCTAAAGTTTCTTCTGGGATTTCTTTTTCTTCTGTGCAACCTCCTGTTCTGGTTTAGGAACAATCTGCTCTTTTTCAGTAAGGACCCTCTCAGAGCAGCAGGGAGAGCTCATGCATGGTTTAATCTGACCATGAGCCCCATATGTTCCATACCACGTCTTGGGGGCTTTGTTCACCTGGATGTCCTCAATGACCAGAGAATCTATATCTAAACCCTTTAGTTCAGGGGCACCTCAGTGGCTCAGTGATTAAGTGTCAGACTTGATTTCTGCTCAGGTCCTGATCTCAGAGTTGGGAGCCCCCTGCGTCGGGCTCCACAGCTCAGTGTGGAGTCTGATTGGGATTCTCTTTCCACCCTCCCTCTCCACCTCCCCCTGCCCACTCTAAATGAATAAGCAAACAAACAAACAAAATCTTTAAACTAAGTTCAGCATCACTCTGCATTTTTAAGCATGCGCAGTAAAAATTCAGCACTCTTTGGGCCAAAAACCCTGCGCCCAGCTCCACTGTTTGGCCTGGACACACCTACCAACTCTACCATTGGAGCAATGGAATGGCACAGATGGCTTCTGGAAGGTGACGTCCTTCAGATACTTGGTGGCTTTTTGAATATGCATACCCTTGATGGCCTGGGCAGTTTCCTGTGTGTTCTTAAAGAGAACACAAAGATTTGAACCTATTGATTATTTGCATGGTTTTGTAGGGTTTCCCGGGTCAATAGCGAACTATTTTCAGGGATCTCCTCAGGTCACTTACGGGAAGAGTTATATTAACTCCATGTTAACGAACTCAATTAAAGCTAATGGTCTTGTGAGGCAAGCACTTTTGTGAACCCATTAATGGATGAAGAAACTGAGACATAGAGTTCCTAAACACTTAGCCCTCGGTTCTAGATTTAGGTAGCAGTGTCAAAACCTGACCCAGCCCCTGTGTTTCTAAAGCTTGTGTGTAGGCACGCTTCCTCATTAACAGGGAGCCGGGAGTTGGAGGCATGGGAGGTGGAAATGGGGGCTAACCTGTCTGCAATACTTTGGTCCTTTACCCCGATGTCCAGCGCCACCTAAAAATTGTAGTTTATTTCATTTGAGATGCTGTATGAAAAATGAAGCAAAGTCTCTAGTGCTGAGAGGCAAATGTTGTAATCATCTGCATGACTTGATTCTCTATTCCAGTAATGTGAAAATTGTCAATTATGGATGAATTATGGATGCTACAGATACCTGTAATTTGCGGCTGCAGTTTGGTAAACACGTGCAGCTGCCTTTAATTTTATTTTACCCGTCGTGTAATTCATTAACGCACACCTGTAGTTCCCTAAGATACAGAAACTAATGAAGCTGGGTTTGGGTTTCCACTGTTTATGTTTTGTACACCTCTCTGTTTAATTGCCAGACTCAGAGTTGAGAAATTGGTTAAAAACAGATGCATCCCAAGAAGGAGCCTAGTGATTATCCTTTAAGAACATACTCGAATTCCCACCTCAGCCATTGACTTAAATCATTGCTTTATCAGCTGAAACCCAGGCATTTTAGAAAAGGAAAAAATTCTAGAATTGATTTTTCTGCAACGCTATGGCAGCAAAGGCTAATCATTAGAAAAGGGTTTTGCAGATAGCTGGTGGAGATGCTTAAAATCAGAGGTTTGGTTTGTGCAGGTGGATACTTCCTTCTTCACCATGCCCCTGGGTCAAGGCCAAGCAAGTCCTCACCTGTGAAATGAGGGAGTGCAACACTGACAGGAAGTGCTTGTTTTAAGCCTTCCTCTTGTATTTTCCCCCAATGTATTGAAATGGATGGGTTGGGTTGTGTATAATTATTACTTCTCCTCACTGTCATGTTTGTGGAAATATCAAATGTTTTGCATCGTTTTTTTTTGTAAAAAATCCTCTTCTTGCCAGGTTTTTTTAAAAAAACAGGATCTCCAGTAAAACAACAGTAATAATAATAATATTATCATAATAAATAAACATAATAATGGCTACATTTTAGGACATAGATCATACATCAGTCATTCTATTAGACATTTTATATCCATGGTTTCATTGGGCCCTCAGCATAACCTAACAAATATGGCTTCATTTTTTCTCAACTTACACACTGGGAGCCAGAAGCTAAGTGACTCAGTAACGGGATGGCTCATCTAAGAAATGGGGTCTCGGGGCGCCTGGGTGGCTCAGTGGGTTGTAGTCTCTGCCTTCGGCTCGGGTCATGGTCTCGGGGTCCTGGGATCGAGCCCCACATGGGGGTCTCTGCTCAGTGGGGAGCCTGCTTCCCCCTCTCTCTCTGCCTGCCTCTCTGCCTACTTGTGATCTCTCTCCTCTCTGTCAAATAAATAAATAAAATCCTAAAAAAAAAAAAAAAAAAACTTTAAGAAATGGGGTCTCTGTGATGTAAACCCAGCATGGCTAGTCCTCCTTCAAAGCCTGTCCTCCACATCAGGATGCCAAACAGATTTCCACCTTATACAGATTATACAGATATTATACAGACACCTTATACAGATACACTTATACAGATATCCTCTTTATTCCTTCGAGCACATTCATCACTAACCACCTTGGATAGCCATACCTGCTATACAAAGTACAAAATATTTTGTGGGGCTCTACCGGTTCCAATGCCTTACTCACATCCGTGTTTGGGTAGTCATTGAGTTTGCCAATCTATATTGGCAAACTGAATGTCTTAAGTGGTTTTTGGCAAGATCATAGATTGGATAGACTTTTTTTCTCTTTTTCTTGGTATTTTCCTGTTCTTTTGTACACCAGAACATTTATCAAGCTGGAAATTAGAGCCTGCCTCCTCTTTTCCACACCAAAACTTATATACCCTATATCTCATTGCCACAGGTCTTGCATGCTGCTGGATTCTAAGTAGCAATAATTAGTTTATCTGAGAAGCTCATACACATAAATGAATTGCCAACAGATACCATTTATTGGAGCCTTACTGATATAATAAGCTCTGTGCCAAATTCTTTGCAAACATTATCTTGCAAAGTCTTCTGTAATGGCTTTATTATCTTCATTTGTAAATTGGGAAGCTGAAGCAAAGAAAGATCTTGCCATTGTCCAAAGTATAGTTGGTAGGCAGCAGAAAAAGGATTTGAAATTCATTTGTATATGAATTTAGTCCCTCAGTTCTGATCTGTTTGTGTCGGAATAGTTCTTAAAACGTGGCTACCTGTATCAGAATCATCTAGGCTACTAGTTGAAAATGCTGAACTGTGGAATGTTTGAACAACTTCCTAAATCAGAATCTATCCAAACACAGCTTAGGGATCTGTAATTAAAAAAAAAAAAAAAGTTCCCAACTCTCCCTGAAATGCATATGAGTTTTATTCAGGTAAACAGCTGGTACTTTTTGGGAAGTCCCTTAAGAAGTAACTGCTACTATAGTTACACTGTTTCAAGTTAGTGAATGAGACAATTTCGGACAGCCAAAAGTAAATGACTGAATGCACCCTCTCTGACCCTGAGGCTATTAGTTTATTTCAATGTCATGATTTTAGACTTAATGCTTTTAGAGAAACCCAGTTCAAACAGGATGAAGCCTAAAAGGGGATTCATTTGCTTATGGGCAATACAGCTAGATCCAGGTACTGGATTAAATATAATCACCATGGATCCCCTTTTGTCCATGTTTTGATGCTCCTCTCCTGGTTTTGGTTTCATTCTTAAGCAGCTACTTCCAACTAGTGACGAGGTGGCCCTCACCACCTCCAGGCTTATATTCTGCCAGGTTAGCACTTCTGGTGGGGAGAATCTATCTTTCAACATAATTCCTCCAGGCACCCCAGATTATTACCCTAACTTCCCTGAACCAAACAGAAGCTAGGGGGGATGGCAGGCTCCTTAAGCTTGGCCCTACTGGATCCTGTCCACAGTCCAGAACCTGGGAGGAAGAGGCAGTGAGGAGCGCAATCAGTCACTCATGAAACACATGAACTGAGAGTGAGGGAGGCTTGGTTCTTAATGGAATGTTGATTCTTGATCCTACAAGCAAGAGGAATAAATGGTGAGCAGGAAAATCAACTGATATCTTTCTCGCCCCTGGATGGATAAAAGCTATACTCTGTTCACAGTTCAGCGGTCATTTTCTCCCAGGTGATTAGATGTAGGATAATTTTCTTAGCAAATATTTTAAAATGTCACCAAATCTAACGTGATCTGGTGCTCTGTCAAGTATGTCTCCATATAGATCAATAGTGAACTCTTCATATCAGACCCAATTAGCGTTCTAATGGAATTTATCTCCCAGATGCTTCAAATCACTGAAAAGGATAAAGTGTTTTATTATAGGTCACAGGACCTTTTCAAGGACCAATTAGAAACCACTGCAGATTGGGGAGAACAGGAAAGTTATGATTAGAAACTGAAAAAGTGGGAAGATGAGGGGCGAGAGAGAATGAGAACTTTGTTGGGAAAGCTGAAAGATATGGATAGAGATGAAGGTGTTTCTTAGACATAATTTGAAAAGCTTGTTTACAGTTTTGAAGGGCTTTGAAATTGAGCTCTCAAAGATAAGCTTATTTTGCTTGTTCATATTTTATTTATTTTAAACCTCCATGTATTAGCATCATTCATATTTGCAGAGAGGACATCATGGAGGTGGTTGAAAGTCAGATGGTGGTCTGACCAATCTGGGGCCATTCTGTTGGTTGGAGACAGCCAAGGGACAGTCACTCCAACCTTGGAGTGCTTCTTAAGGAAACTTGCCATATGACTTCTTGAGTTGGTTACCAGAACAACCCATAGTGTAAAATATTTACCTTTTGTAACTCCTTTTGCCTCCCTACTACTTAGGTTGCTGCATGGAAATTCTAGCTTTTTGCAGTGATAAAGCCATTCACAAATTTAGATATGAATTACCTTATATTCTTTATTTGTCTTAAATCTAGAATTCTCTTTTTCTATCCTCCACTTTTTAGGGCTGATGATAAATTCTAGGTCAGGCATTTTATTAATCAGAGTAATTAATGCTTGTCATTCTAATAAATGGCATTCATGTCTTAGTGGATTAATATCATATAAATTTATTTCTCAGTCTTTTCACACTCTGATTACATATTTGGCAAGTGACTTTTCACATGGTGGTTCAGGGATCCTGTAACCTTCCATCCATTCTCAGATTCCCTTACTGTCCTATGCATGGAGTCAGCAAATGAGCAAAGAGAAAGAGCAGGATTTTAGAGGCATTGGAGTTGTATATATCATATCTGCTCATTTTCCGTTGGCCAAACTGAGCTGCAAAGGACCTACCTTAACTATAAGAAAGGCTGGTGAAGGTAATTTCCCTGTGTGCCCAAGGAAAAGAAATAGATTTAATTGTACTCAGTCACCTCCTACTACATAATCTTACAGTAAAATCTAGGTAACTGGTTGCAAAATGGGGTTTTCTTAGCCTATTAGGATTGCAGCTACCAATCCTCCCATCTTCTTGCCCAAACTCCTGCCATTTCTTTGAGGCTCATGTTTTTCGTCTCTGAAGCTCATGTGGAGATTCATGCTGAGGTTGGAAATCATGATGTCTTTGGTTCATCTTTTTTTTTTTTAATTTTTTATTTATTTGACAGAGAGAAACACAGCTGGAGGGGGAACACAAGCAGAGGGAATGGTAGCGGGAGAAGCAGGCTCCCTGCTGAGCGAAGAGCCCCATGTGGGGCTCGATCTCAGGACCCTGGGATCATGACCTGAGCCGAAGGCAGACGCTTAACGACTGAGCCACCCAGGTGCCCCTGGTTTATCTTTCTTAAGAGAGCATAGAGCTATCCACCTAACGTTCTTACTAGTACTCTAGGCTTTGCCGGAGAACACAAGTAGATTAACCTGCCTCGGAGACTCACAGACATCTTTCCTGGTCTGGGAGTGGTTCTCTCTCTCTCTCTCTCTCTCTCTCTCTCTCTCTCTCTCTCTTTCTCTTTCTCTTTCTCTTTCTCTTTCTCTTTCTCTTTCTCTTTCTCTTTCTCTTTCTCTTTCTCTTTCT
>CM053603.1:28016115-28101150 GCA_028646535.1 Procyon lotor
AGGATACAGTGAATAAAGCACAGATACCGGGCTGGTGTTACTGACCCAGAATCAAAGAAAAGCATCCGGGATCCTCAGATAAAGTCTGGAGGAAGGGATAGACTGTTAGAACAGCAGCCATTGTATCTTTGAGGTCTGGACTTCCTGGCTTACTCTAGCTCCCCAGAGTCTCTGGCAAACAAGGATAAAGATCCAAAGGTAGGCATGCATTTTGACTTTTTAAACAATGTCCTTTGTGGTCATAATCATTGGATTTGAAATCAGATAGAGTTTCTTATTTGCTTGCTTGCTTGTTTATCCTCTGGGTTTGCTCCTTACTAAGCCTGAGGCTTGAGGTAAGTGACATGACTTTCTAGGCCTCAGTTTCCTTCTCTGCAAAATGGAGAATATGATTGTGTCCATTAAATGAGAAAACGCAAAAATGTGACTTATTACAGTATTTGCTGTACACTGAACTAAGACATGAATGTTAACCTGTTTTAATCGTATTGTATTCAAGAGAGGAAACAGTTCGGTAACCTACATTTTGAGCTAGGATGATTGACAGTGAATAAGCTCTGAAATGAAAAACATTATCCTCATTTTCCTTTCTACAGTAATAGTAGTTATAATCTTTTGAGTATGAGTTATGTGCCCGGGAAAACATTAAATCCGGTGCTAGTTTTAATTTATGTTCATCTTCACCTTGAGATAGATACTAACATACCCATTTTATAGATGAAAAACTGAGGCATAAAGATTGTTACTTTCAGGAGATTTATGCCTATTTTTAGCTAGTAAATGAGGGAGATGGGTTAGAATAAAGATATACGGTTCATCATCATTAACAACTTTGCTCTTCTGACTTTATAAGCCCTGAGGGAAATGTTCTCAGGTTTTGTGGGGGGTTTTTTGCAATATTAACAAACTTTTATGTGACAGTGTTAGGTTACATTAGTCTAGCCCTTGCATTTTAATTTAACTTGATCTCAGAAGCAGTCTGTATGGTATAAACAACATGCATTATGCCTCAAATGTTATTTGTTAGCTTTTTTCTATTTTTGTTTCAGTTTTTGTGCTTTAAAACGTGTTCTTGAGCATCCTGTTGAAACCCACGCTGAGGTCAGTATTCAGTGGCAGGTAGGAAACTTTACTAGGTCCATGATCTTAAATGAGAAAGTAGAACATTGTCAAGAGGTATTAAAAATAACTGCAATAATAATGTTCACCACTTTCTCAAAAACATCTGATAAACCTTTTTTTTTTACTGGAAACTAATTTCTGCCAGCTGCTGTAGAGAGGCGGGGAAAAGGTCTTGCTTGGAAGGCACCTTAAGAAATGGGAAAAAATACAGTTGGTTTATTTTTAAATAGTTTTGAGTCCTTTAGGACCTTTTTTCCAATTACTATAAGTGTCAAAGAAATCCTATGGTCTCATCTCCCAGGTTTTATGTTTCCCATTTATTTAACCAAGATAATAAAAACTCTTATGTGCTCTCTTTAGTCATTTCCAAATAGGGCAGGTGTCTTTAGTTTATCTCCTCTTTAGAATACCTCTGGCTGTGAATTTCATTTTAGAGTGGTCTTTGGCATCAGCCACTGCTAGGTGGATAGCCAGACATTACCTGCTGTTTCCTTACTAACTAAAATAAGGCTCTTTGGTTTGAAAGTCGTGAATTAAGATCATGAAAATTTGTGTGGTATTTTGATTCGCGGGAAGCCCCTGCGAGCTGAGCAGCTTTCACACTGCGCCTCTCCACTGTAAGATCCAGTCTCTCCTCCTCAGACTTAACAAGTTCCAGAGATCAATCAATTCCTTTCAGCAACAATCAGCTGAAACTAAAACCTGTGATGAGCCTTCCCCCAACCCCCTTATAAGATCTGCCCTGAAGAGCCACCGAATATCGAAATCGCAAACAGCTTTGCTGGATCTTTATTCTCCTGACAACCTGAGAAGGACGGGAAATAGGCTTCAGATTTTCTGCGAAGATTTACATTCAGATTTACATTGGCATGCGTCCTCCTGAAGTCGCTGGGCAGCACTGCCCGCTCAGGAGCGCCTGCCCACTTTACTGAGTGATCCGAGAGGCTGGCTTCCCAGCATTCCATGGGATCCCTACTTTTTATTGCCAACTGTGCCGCCATTGAACGTGTGATGTGTACAGTAGGCTGGCACGTCATCTCACGCTAGGGTTGATTGTAAATTCAACTTGCAATGTGTAACTCATATAAATAGCTCATCAAGATGATATAGTGGATCTTGACCACATGGATAGTGGATACACTGTGGCCCTAATTGATGCGAGTTGGAGGTGGGTATGAGGGCTCCTAAATCCAAAAGTCCTACCTAGGAGAGTTTTCAGGGTTAAAGTTTGTTTACTCTTTCTTGCATTCAGTAGAAGATGAGGTCAGCAGCTGCATAGAGGGTCATGTTGTATGAAGAATACAGTATTTAACCCTGGAATCATATTCTGAGATGAGATGGCCTACATCTGAGAGGACTCGAAGAATTTGCAATCAAATTAAATTATTCTTTCCTTTTTCTTTTCCATTTGCACACTTTTTCTTTTTTTTTTTTTTCTTTATTTTTCCCCCCTTTGGCCAAGTATACTTTTGATTTCGTATAAATTTAAATAAATGTATGCTATGTATTTTGTATCAGGACAGGGCATTTTGCATGTAGAGAGATAAGGGGACAGTCCTGCGGTTGGAATGGGGAATGCCTGCATCTTTAGAAGTCAGCCAAGCCAGATGGTGACTGAAGGAAGAAATCTCAAACACCAGGAAAGGGCCCTGCTTTTTTTTTTTGTCTTCAATCACCTATTCATTCAACAAGTAATGACTGAGTATCTTCCATACCACAAGCATTGTTCAGTTTGCTAGGAAGAGATGAGACAGCTACACACTCTGGTGTCAAAGAGCTCCCAGTCTTGAGGAGGAAAAGGTTGGTAAGCAGCACAGAAGCCCCATGATTAAAAGGAACCTGGAGGAGGACTTAGTAAGGGATGAAAGTAGGTACCCTGGGGTGTTAGAAGAGCCCCTTAAGACCTATGGTTTAATCCTCTAGGGTAGAAGTCAGCCAACAATAGCCCTGTAAACCATATCTGGTCCACTACTTGTTTTTGTAAATAAAGATTTATTGGCACACAGCCACACTCATTTGCTTAAGTATTGCCTATGAGCAGCTGCTTTTATACTAGAACAGAAGAGCTGAGCAGTTGGAACAGAGGTCAGATGGCTTATAGGGCAGGAATTCTTTACCATTTGACCTTTTTTAGAAAATGTTTATTAGTCATTGATCTGGAGGCGACAGGTATCTCCTATTTTTGATTGATAAAGTAGCTGAAGGGCCGTTAACTTTGGTTTCGTAACTTTAGTACCGAGGGTCCCCAACTTGTCTGCCTGTGTTTCTTAGTGAACTAGATCAGTCTATTCACATTACGACTATCATTTTTCCCACCTGAATCAGTAAAAGCTAAGTTTATTTTCTCCTTCCCCTATGGCTCAAAAGTGTGGATGCTATCAGTATTCTGACTATTAAATTACTTCATTTAAGTATTTTGTGGTCATTCTCTGAAAGTTCCATTAACCATGTATATACCAATCTGACATAGTGAAATTCTGAAAACACTCCAAGCGGAATATTTTGAGCTCAGGCAAGAATCAAAAAAAGGAAATATAATATACTCTTGCCTGAATGATTATGTTATCTGGAAAGCCTAAAGTGCTTTATAGTGAGCTCTGTGTCCAGACTCAGAATGAGGAATGACAAAATTTTTAGATAAATTGGTTTGTAAAATATTTATGTGCACTTTAGTGGCACAGACAGGAGGTAATCTGTTTTGTATTGAATCAGCTTGGGACAGGAAAAAAAAGCACAATGTTAATGAGATTTTTTAAAGCCACTTTTAAATTCATGTTGGCAAAAGACAAATAGTCAAGACTTTTAATTTCTATAAACTTAACGGCTAGAGAACAAATAAAGCTTTATTAACTTAAATAAAAGTAGCTTTTCTTTCAAGGGCATAGCCATTTATTTTTCTTTCTGCATAATCTTCTGAAGGACTCCTCTCGTCTATGTATTGATCAGCCTTTTCCAGGGCATTTCGTTGGATTTTAACTAAGTACCGTTGATTTTGGAGTGGAAAAAAAAAAAAAAAGCATAGGATGACTGTAGGGTGACAGAACGGGCTAACACTTGATGTGGGAGTTAACCAGTAAGCATCCTTGTACCAGTGATGCTATAGTTTTGCTGTACAACTTGGGTAGATAACAAAACCATGTGGATCCACTTTGTTAATGACTAAAGTAAAAATCGGTCACCCGTAAAGTAAAACAATTCTACCATACCACAGAAATTCTACCATTTATGTTGCTTTCATTATGGCAGACATCACTAGCCAATCCCTGTACCTTCTTTCTCAAATGAGTCCATTTCAAAATTTCTCTCAATTCAGTATTCTGCATGGCTAGTCTCAAGAAACAGGAGCTGCTATATAAATTTAAATGATTTGCCAATAATCAAGTAGATGATCTCTGGGTTCTACAGTGGTGTGTAGAATTGTAATGTTTATTCTTAGGTATTTTCTGTAGTTTCACCTTCTGGATAATAAACTTACATTTTCAAGTTCTGCACATGTTAAGATATGGATGGAATCCAGAAGAGTGAATAGTTCCTGTGATTCTTTGAGGGGACAGTAAAATTACAATGAAAGTTTTAACTTTGCCATACCCTAAAAAAAAATCTAGAAGATATGGGTAATAGAGCCATTATAGTTGTTAAAATATATTTAACATTGATCGCTGTCAAAGTATGAGTCTGGGATGCAGCTCTACTGAAACATTATATACTCTGCTTGAAACCCACTGCGTAATTGACAACTTTGTCTAATGTTCAGAAGATTGTGGAGATAAAGAAATCAAGCCCCAGGTGTAATAGTCTTGGTATAATTATTTTTATATATAAGCCATATTTTGAGATAAATATTTTTGTATAGAGAAGAAAACAACTTTTTACTTGTAATCTTTATAGAGCTTGCTTTTCTCTGGTCCCAGTTTTTTGTAATGAGGAGTAGGAGGGTCTGGGGGCAGGAGTCCCTTAACGTCATGCAATGAGAAAAGACAAGCAGATGTTGACGTATCAGAAGGTGCCCCTGGAACTTCCTTAATTCAGTGTTAGGACCCAGAGGTGAAAAGCATAGCCTCTATTTTTAAGGAATCAATAAAATTTGTCATTTCATTGTAAAAGCTTGGACCAGACTATGATATCAGCACTACTCCACGAGTGTTACATGCTTCTCTCCTCTGTTGCATGCTTTTCTATACTGCTAACCTAAATCCAAGAGCATATTTGTGAACCGAAGAGGGAAAATTCTCTTCACCTGAAATAGTTCTTCCCCATGGCCCTTGAGGTACATGTTTGCTAATTTTCCTGATCCCCACCTTGTTCAGTGCCTATCTTAGAGGATTGTCAGGAGAATTCTGTGAGTAATGAATGTAAGGTCCTAGCAGAATACCTGACAATTGTAGGTTCCCAGTAAATGATACCTGTTCCTTTTGTTTGTGATTTTGTTATTTCCATCTTTGTGTTTTAAATTCTTCTGCAATGACTATTAGACGTATGAGTCTCAAGTCTTTAATTGAGCTGAATTGAAATTGAAATTCAGCTCAATTAAAACCTAATGGCTTCCTTGGGCGCCTGGATCTACAATTTTCTGTGGCCCACACTGACGCCACTTATTAGTCAAGCTCCATGATGCTGAAAAAATTATTAAAGTTTCCTCAGATGTGAATTGGAGACCAATAGTAGTGTCTACTCCTAAAGTCGTGGAGAAAATTAAATAATATGGTACAAGTTTCTCAGCATAAAGTAAGTGCTCAGTTAGTATTATTACATACCCCTCCCCCCTTTCTTAGATGAGAAAATGAAGGTTGTTGGTAGTATTCCAGTGGTCTACCAATTGTTATTGTAATCACTCTCACTCTTGCTCTTGTAGTTTCTGCTTCTGTGCTTGCTTTCTTTTGATGGCTTTCCTGATAACTCCGCCATAGTGTCCCTCTACTCACAACCTCTTTTGTATAAGTTACTTTTTCATCTACTTTATAAATAGCTTTTCTTTCCTATTTGCTGCATGTGTCTTAATGAGGCTACAAAATATCACTATTTGCTTAAAATAGGAAACAGACCTTACACTTAGGTTCTATTCAACTTCCAGACCCTCGCATGGAGATAACCTCCCAGAAAATATATTTTATTTAATTAATACCTCAGGGCCCTTCTGCAAACATGTAGCCATAAAATAAAAACCATTCAGAGGAATAGAGCAATGGTTCTCAACAACTGTATTCTTAAGAATCTTCTGTGGTGCTTCCTATCAGTGCAAATTCTCATCATTCATCCGGATTAACTGGGCCTGCAGCGAGATCCGGATAACTTTACGTTTAGCAGCTACCCTAGAATCGCCCTGTCTAATCCAGTAGCCACTAGTCACACACATGGTTTGGGTTAGTCTATTCAGGCTGCTGTGCCAGAATATCACAAACTGAGGGGCTGAAAATAAATATGTATTTCGTAGAGTTCTGGAGGCTGGAAGTCTGAAATCAGAGCATAAGCATGGTCAGGTGAGGGCCCTCTTTTGGGTTGCAGACTTGGGGCTTCCTCTAACAGTAAGGGGTAGAGAATCTCTCTGGAGCCCCTTTTATAAGGCCCTAATCCCACTTCCTAAGGCACCATCCTCGTGCCTCCAGCACCTCCCAAAGGCCCTCCCTCTTCTTAACATCATATTTGGGGACTAGGATTTCACCATATGAATTTGGGAGGAACATAAACTTGCAGACTACAGGTTACTTAAATATTTCAATTACTTTAAATGAAATAAAAACCAAAATTCAATTCTTCACACTAGACAAATCTCAAGTGTTGAATAGCCACATGAGGCGTGACTACTATGAAGATATTTTCATCACAGTAAAAAGTTTATGAGAAAGTTCTGCCCAGTATTATTTATTTTTTATTTTTTTTTAAAAAGATTTTATTTATTTATTTGACAGAGATCACAAGTAGGCAGAGAGGCAGGCAGAGAGAGAGAAGGAAGCAGGCTCAGAGAGCCCAATGCGGGGCCCGATCCCAGCACCCCAAGACCATGACCTGAGCCGAAAGCAGAGGCTTTAACCCACTGAGCCACCAGGTGCCCCTGCCCAGTATTATTTAGATGAACAAGATCCTTCACTTATACATTAAGAACTGAAGGAAAAATGTAGAGCCATGAAAATTTTGTGCTTGGTGACTTCAACTTGAAAAATTATAATTATTTATGTCATAATAATATTGGTAATCATGCAACTACAAAAACAGAAGAAATACTGCGGCTCCCATTGTCTTGGAACATTTTTGGCACTCTATCAGATGCATTACACACATTATTTCCTTCAGGTCTCAGAGTTCATATGAATTGGTATTATTATTCCTGTCTCATATGAACTGAAGGTGAAGTAACTTGTAGGAAGCCGCTCAACTAGTAAATAGCCAGCTTAAAGACTGGGTCAATTCTAAGACCATATCTCTCTGTACTTCATCAGCTGGTTCTACCTATATACAGGCATTAAACTGGTTTTAATGTCTGAAATTGACACTGTGCTTTGTGTTAATCATTCTGGAAAAGTATGCTAAAAGCTGAGTCAATCTGATGATCCTTAAACTGAGGCTTAAATCTCTTATTTCATTTCCCTCCCCCAACCTGGGTCGAGTATCTGATTTTTGCATTTCCATATTCATCTCTGCTTACTGTTCTCAATCTTGCTTAATTCACTCTGGGCTGCAATCACTTGCTGAGTTGCCTGTATTTCCCTTGTAAACACTGACATTCTACTCAAGATTCTTGAGGATGGAAGCTGGATGTTGATCCTCAGGATATTTTACGTGGTATAGAGTGGCTGCTCAATACATTTCTGATAGGTGAGCTAATTAAAGAGACTTAATTCTTGCCAATAAATGGGAAAATCCACTAGAAGGATGGGAATGACCATGTAAGCACTGTCTAAATCTGCCAGGGACTGTACTAAAGAAAATCCTTCTGAAACAAATTAGGCATAAAGAAATGAATCCAGTCTGAAATTTCATAGCTCAAATTCTTAGGTCTATAAACTGGAGAATCCCTTTTAAATCTCCTGACCTGATCTCCTAATATTCCAAGTATGCAAAAATCTCCTTTCTGCTGACCCTTGGTGAAATGTTTTAGCTGGGTTGCTGAACGTTCTTCTTTTTTATTTTTTAACCAATATGCTAATCTCGGGAATGATGCATTTTCACTCTAGCATCATTAAATTAGTATCCCATTGCCTTGCTGCAATTTACTGCTGAGTCAGCACTTCCAGTACAATCTCTCTTTCCAGAGTTTCTAATTTGGTCATAAAAATTCACTTGGAGTAGAAACTTGTCATGGGAAGTCCTGCTTCTGAATGGCATCTTTTTTTAAAATACGGTATTAAAATACATTGTATGTGTACTATTGCAGTTTACAGATACTCAAGTGGAAGTCTTCAAAGGGCCTTTGAGGCATTGTTACTTAAGTTGTTAACTCAGAATGTTGACACTTCATCATGGAGGTGTCATCAGTCAAGTTTTGAATAGATCCCTTTGTCCTACCTTGGGTGATGGTCCCGGGTATGTCATGTAGAATATTTCCATTCTTGTAAACCCAACGGATTCTTTTCACAGCACTTCTTTTTCATTGCATTCTCTTTCCCCTTTCCATTAACTGTTGCTCTTAGTTTTTCAGTCTCACAATCCCACATTCTCATCCACCACATTCATTGTTTTTGCAGTGTGTGTGTGTGTGTGTGTGTATGGTATAAGAAGTGTCTATATGGGGAAATTAGTATCTAGTACTTATGACCAGCTCTCACATGTTCCCATAGACTTACCCACTTTGTGCATTGTCTATAACTCTCCTCTGATTCTCCTTTTCCCAGCCATCTGAAATACAACAGAATGACTCCTCTCGCCTGCTCCAATGCACAATTAATGATTGTAAAGGCCTCTGTAGATTCTTTGAGGTATATCTTTTTGGGAATGTATTTTGTTCTCCAAACTCCATAAAATATCTTTAAAGTCCATTATTTAAATACTGCTCTACATAAGCCCTATTTTTAAGTACATGGATCCCTTTTCTTTCATACTGTAAATAAACAAAGAGTAGTTGGTTATACATGAGCTCTTCATAGGCTTGTTCATAATGGACAGTGAAAAGGATTAAGTTCAGACCACAATGCAGTAGCCTAAGAGAGAATTGGAACATAGATGAGATCCCAGAAGTCTCTGCTATCTTGTGTGGGAAGAACCACCAACTGTTGGAATTGTAGAAACTCACCTACCCGATGAGTGACTCTGAGTCAACCAACACTGCTAACAGTGGAAAATATTTGGTAAATTTGCAGCACCCTCTCTGGCATAAGGTGGGAACCCCAACACCCTTTCTGCTATTAGCAAAACTGCCTAATCATCAGCAGTGAGACTCCCACGCACAGATTCTGTCCCTTCCACATCTGTCTAAAGTCCTGTATTTAGAAAAAGACTTTTTATGATAACACCTTGATCTTACGCTGTCTCAGGATAAGTAATTGTACAAGTTGGCCAACTAGCTTTTGAATATAAAGTGCATGGATGTGGCTAATACAATAAGCTTAGATAATTTTATTTATTCAGGAGCATGTACTATATGCCAGGTACATGGCTCTTTTCTATAGATGCAAAAGGTAAAGAAAATGTGTCCTCTACTCTCAAATTACCTACAGTCTGTTATGCAAAATAGATTCCTGACTGGCATCCTAGAGTACATTTTAGTATTAAACCAAGATCTATGAATATTCATTAAGTGCATTCTATGTGCTGGGCACTATTCTAGGCTATGGGAATAGACCGATGAGATATATAGGCAAAATCCCGCCCTCCTGTCTCCCAGGAAAGAGAGAATGGACCAGTAGTCATACTTTGGGGGCAAGTGGCATTGTTCTGCTCACTGCCATAGTACCTAGTACAGTATCTGGCACATAGTATGTACTCAGTAAATATTTGGGAACTTGAATAAAAATAATCATGAGTAAAATGAGGCTACAAGTGCCACTTTGCATGGCAAAGTGATCATGAAGGACTTAGGAGGGATTAGTTTATTCTGTCTGCAGCAGCAAGAGAAGTCCAACCTGACCACAAGTTGTTCGTAGGAAGTGGGAGATTGGAGAGAAGGAAAGCAGCAATGCCAGATGGAGGAGGGAGAAGTGCAAGCACAGGCAAGTGAGAGAGACCGTAATGCATTCCAGACCCTGAAATTCAGTGTGACCCAAGCTCAGGGGCGAGACAAGTGGATTGGAACTTGACTGTGACAGGGACAAGGTTTGGCAATCCTACGGATTAGTGATGCCTACAGATTTTATAGAAAGTAGATCTTGAACCCATCTGAATCTCAGAGTTCCTCCTTTCCTGAGCCACCTGTCCCCCCATCATTGGGAGTATTTTTTTTCCTTCCTGTTAGTATATTTTGTCCCTCACCTGTCAGCCAATTAGACAGCTTATAATTCCTTTGAGGGCTTGTCAGACCAGTCCTTGCTAAGGCACAGAGTTGGATCCTGTGTCTCCTTATTTAGATAGTAACTAAACAACCTGGCATCTTGGGACCACTAGCAAGGAAGAGCCACATCTCCGGAGCAGCTAAAGAGATGCATTGCCTAGTGGGTAAGAGACTAGCAGTGTAATCTGTAACT
Source organism: Procyon lotor (assembly GCA_028646535.1). Classification (NCBI taxonomy): domain Eukaryota; kingdom Metazoa; phylum Chordata; class Mammalia; order Carnivora; family Procyonidae; genus Procyon; species Procyon lotor. The sequence continues at coordinate 28,026,849 of CM053603.1, forward strand.
TACAGAAAGCCAGCAGAATCTGACTTCCCCCATTAAAAATTAACAATGTGCAGGATACAGCAAAGACTGCCACACTCCTCCTTTGTGAAGCTCGAAACGGGCGAAAGCACCCTCCCCGGAGGATGAGAAGGGAACATTTTTATACAGAGGTGCCAATTTAATCATCAGAGGAAAGTTCTGTGTATCAAAGGGAGGGCAGAACTCTCAGGAAGAGGCTGGAGGTTTAATTGCCCATTTGTGAGTCCTGAAATCCCGTTATAGGCTTGTATAAAGGCCAAGGGAAGTACATCCGCCACGAAGCCTTACGCAGAGTAGACATGCAGTAAATATCTTCTGAATGATAAATAAGATCAAGGATGTAAACTAGCCACCTCTGGCGGATGCTTCAGCAGTAAGAATATTCTTAATATTCTTCGCAGAGGCTTTAGAGTTTATAAAGGCTTTCGCTACTGCTGCCAGTTTTGTCTTCAGCACTCTCCAGCACAAGACAGCGCATTTCACCATGATTTACGAGGCTCTTAGGAATGTCAAGGTCAAGGTCCATGGGGCTCCTAGGAATGTCAAGGTCATGGGTCAGGATTCATGAACCCTGAACATGGGTTCAGTTCCCAACTACATCAAGTTAATGCTGTGGTTGGGAACTGAACTCAGGTTTACTGAATCAAAATGTAGGATGTTCTCTCTGTGCCCTAGGAGCCTAAGTCTCATACAGTAACACTCTCCTTCTCAAAGTGTGGTCTTAGATGACTGCTTCAAAATCCCCTCCTAGGAGTAAAAAGGCAGACTTGAGGGCCTCACTCAATCAACCTCTCTTGGAGCAGGATCCCAGGAATCTGTGTTTTTCGCAACAGTGCCTCAGAATTCTTGTCACATAAGATTTTGAGAACCACTGCACCAAAGAACACCTAATAAGGCTGAGATACTTAATGAAAGTTCCAGCAGTCTAAATGATTCCACAGATAAAGCTTAAAAACAAACGCGAATCCATGTAAAAACTGCAATGTCGAAGTTAGAGGTAGGGCTAAAGGTCACTTGCAGTGTCATTGGTCAGTGAACAGAATTCTCTGTTACCCAGTTTTTTTTGTTTGTTTTGTTTTAAAGATTTTATTTATTTGACAGCGAGAAACAAAGCAAGAGACGGAACACAAGCAGAGGGAATGGTAGCGAGAGAAGCAGGCTTCCTGCCAAGCAGGGAGCCCAATGCGGGGCTCGATCCCAGGACCCTGGGATCATGACCTGAGCTGAAGGCAGATGCTTAACCACTGAGCCACCCAGGCGCCCCTGTTACCCAGTTTTTGATTGTAAATTTTTGAATTTTATGGAAAATTGATGGGTATTATAAATTTAGAAATTTTTGTCTATTTATTGGTGATAATAAACTTCTTTTCATTCTCCCCCAGTTTTAATTCTTTTCAAATACAAAATAAAATAGGCTTGATTTGTTTAGTTCAATAGGAATCACTACACCTTATTTTAGGTTCTATTCCTCTCAGCCTGGTTGTATTCACTTTAACTATAACTTTTTTTTTAAAAAAGACTTTATACATTTATTTGACAGAGAGAGAGATCACAAGTAGGCAGAGAGGCAGGCAGAGAGAGAGAGGGGAAAGAGCCCCCTCAGCAGAGAACCGGATGCGGGGCTCGATCCCAAAACCCTGAGGTCACGACCTGAGCCAAAGGCAGAGGCTTCAAAAGCACAGGCTTCCTGAGCCACCCAGGCACCCCTAACTATAACTTTTTAACCTCAAAATTTGTTGAATAAGTGTGTGCCTTAAAATATCTGTAGCAAATCATCGAGTGAAATTTCAGAATGTTCAAGCAGATAATGTCATCAACCACATACTCATTCTCAGTGTATATTTTTAAGATTTATTTGTGGGCAAGAGAATGCACACAGATGTTAATATAGAAAGGCAGAGGAAGACAGAGAGAATCCTCAAGCAGACTCAGTGCTAACTGTGAGGGGCTCAATTCCAGGACCTGAGAGCATGACCTGAGCCAAAATCAGGAGTTGGAAGATCAGTTCAATAAGCCACCCAGTGCCCCATTGTTGTATATTTATATATATGCCAAATCTCAAAGCAAGTAGTTAAAAACTATACAGCTTTACATTTCTGGAAAGACCCCCAATTTATTTTTTTAATAAAGTTTCTTTCAAGGATTTTATTTTTATTTTTTTATTCAAGTTTTTATTTTAATTCCAGTGTAGTTAACACACAGTGTTATGTTAGTTTCGAGTATACAATATAGTGACTCAAAACTTGGATGCAACACCTGGTGCTTATCACAAGGGCACTCCTTAATCCTTCATCTATTAACTTGTCCCGCACCTACCTACCCTTTGTTAACCATCAGGGGATGGTTTTACTGCAGTTTGTTCTCTATAGTTAAGAGTTTATTTCTCAGTTTCTCTCTCTTTTATTTCATTGATCATTTGTTTCTTAAATTCCACATATGAATGAAACCATCCGGTATTTATCTGTCTCTGACTAACTCATTGTTTAGCATTATGCTCTTTCGTTCCCTCTGTGTTTTGCAAATGGTGGGATTTCATTCATTCTTTATGGCTGAATAATATTCCATCATGTATATATATACCACATCTTCTTTCTCCATTCCTCCGTCAATGGACACTTGGGCTGCTTCCTTATGTTGGCTATTGTAAATAATGCAATTACAAACATAGGGGTGTATGCATCTCTTTGAGTGTTTGTGCATTCTTTGGGTAAATAACCAGTAGTACAACTGGTGGATTATATGCTAGTTTTATTCTTAACTTTTTGAGAATCCTCAAAACTATTTTCCACAGTGGCTGTAGCAGTTTTCATTCCTACCAACATGCATGAGGGCTCCTTTTTCTCCACATCCTCACCCACAGTTGTTTTTTGTGTTTTTGGTTTTAGCTATTCTGACAGGTGTGTGGTGCTAGCTCATTATAATTTTGACTTGCATTTACCTGGTGATAGGTGATGTTGAGCATCTTTTCATGTGTCTGTTGGCCATTTGGATGTCTTTGGAGACATTTGGAGAAATGTCTGTTCATGTCTTGTGCGCATTTTTAAATTCGATTATTTGGGTGCCTGGGTGGTTCAGTGGGTTAAAACCTCTGCCTTCGGCTCAGGTCATGATCTCAGGGTCCTGGGATCAAGCCCTGCATCGGGATCTCTGCTCAGCAGGGAACCTGTTTCCTCCTCTCTCTCTGCCTGCCTCTCTGCCTGTTTGTGATCTCTCTCTCTCTCTCTCTCTGTCAAATAAATAAATAAAATCTTTTAAAAAATAGATAAATGAATAAATAAAGTGGATTTGTTTTTTGGCTATTAAAATGTAAAAGTTTTTTTTATAAATTTGGGATTCTAACCCTTTATTGAATATGTCCTTTGCAAATATCTGCTCCCATTCTGTAGATTGCCTTTTAGTTTCGTTGATTGCATCCATCACTGTGCAGAAGCTTTTTATTTTGATGTAGTCCAAATATTTATGTTTGGTTTATTTTCCTTGCCTTAGGAGACTTAGCTAGAAAAGTTGCTATGGCCATTGTCAGAGAAATTACTATCTGTGCTCTCTTCAGATTTTTATGGTTTCAGGTCTTGCATTTAGGTCTTCAGTCCATCTTTAGTTTATTTTTGTGTATGGTGAAAGTGGTCCACTTTCATTCTTTTGCATGTAGCTGTGCAGTTTTCTCAACACCATTTGTGAAGAGACTGTCTTTATTCCATTGCATAGTCTTTCCTCCTTTGTTGAAGGTTAGTGGACCATATAATTGTGCGTTTATTTCCAGGTTTTCTATTCTGTTCCATTTATCTCTGTGTCTATTGTTGCACTGTTTTGATTATTATAGATTTGTAGGATAACTTGAAGTCTGGAATTGTGATGCTTCCAGCTCTTCTTTTCTTTTTCAAATTGCTTTGGCTATTTGGAGTCTTTTGTGGTTCCATACAAATCTTAGGATTGTTTATTCTAGGTCTGTGAAAAATGCTATTGGTATTTTGATATGGATTGCATTGAATCTATTGCTTTGGGTAACAAAGCAAATTTTAATAATTGTTCTTTGAATCCATGATCATGAAATGTCTTTCCATGTCTTTGTGTCATCTTCAATTTCTTTCATTAGTATTTTATAGTCTTCTACCTCCTTGGTCAGGTTTACATCTAAGGATCTTACTATTTTGGATGCAATCGTAATGGGATTATTTTCTTAATTTCTCTTTGTGCTGTTACATCATTAGTGCATAGAAATGCAACAGATTTCTGCACATTGATTTTTGTGTCCTATAAATTTACTAAATTTATCAGTTTAATAGTTTTTTTGATGGAGTATTTCAGGTTTTCCATATATAGCATCATGTCATCTATACAAATGGTGTGTTACTTTTTCCTTAACAATTTGGATACCTTTTATTTGTTTTTTGTTGTCTGATTGCTGTGGCTAGGACTTCCAGTGCTGTGTTGAATAAAACTGATGAGACTATAAACATCCTTGTCTTGTTCTTGAGCTTAAGGACCAAACTCAGATTTTCCCCATTAAGTATGATGTTTTCTGTGGGTTTTTCTTTTATTTATTTATTTATTTATTTATTTTTTAGATTAACATATAATGTATTATTTGCCCTAGGGTACATGTCTGTGAATCATCAGGTTTACACATTTCACGGCACTTACCATAGCACATACCCTCTCCAATGTCTGTGGGTTTTTCTGTATGGCCTTTATTATGTTGAGGTGTGTTCCCTCTTAAACCTACTTTGCTGAAGGATTTTATCATGAATGGTTGTTGCACTTTGCAAATGTTTTTCTGCATCTATTGAAATGATTGTATGGTTTTTATCCTTTCTCTTACTGATGTGATGTATCACATTGATTGATTTCTGAATATTGAAACACCTTTGTATCACAGGTATAAATCCCGATTGTGGTGAATGACTCTTTTTTTTTTTTTTTAAGGTTTTATTTATTTGACACTGAGAGATCACAAGTAGGCAGAGCAGCAGGCAGAGGGAGAGGGAGAAGCAGCCTCTCTGCTGAGCAGGTAGCCTGATATGGGGCTCGATCCCAGGACCCTGGGATCATGACCTGAGCCGAAGGCAGACGCTTAACCGACTGAGCCACCCAGGCACCCCTGGTGAATGACTTTTTTAATATGTTGTTGGAGTTGGGTTGCTAGTATTTTGTTGAGGATTTTTGCATATATGTTCATCAGAGGTTTTGTCTGTAGTTCTTGTTTTGTGTGTGGTGTCTTTATCTGTTTTTGGTATCAAGATAATGCTGGCCTCAGAGAATGAATTTGGAAGCTTTTCTTCCTTTTCTGTTTTTTGGAATAGTTTGAGAAGAATAGGCACTAAGTCTTTTTTTAATGTTTCATAGAATTTGCCTGTAAAGCCGCCTGGTCCTGGACTTTTGTTTGTTGGGAGTTTTTTGATTACTGATTGATTTTTCTTGCTGGTTATCAGTCTATTCAGTTATCTTGATTGGTTATAAATGTTGTCTGGCCAATCTCTATTCCAATACAAGAATTAAATTCAGAAGACACTGGTTTTTCTTCAAATCCTCGTGGCAGATTATAATTATGGTCAATAAATTCTGGTATCAAGGGCTTAGCTAAAACTTGTTTATGATATTTAATGTTATTTGTTGACCATGAGGTTGGAAGTCTTTTTAGAAAAACTTAGTTCCAGGAATCTAAATCTGCTTCTGACCTAAGTAATTCAAATAAGCATATTTTCCTTAATATCAGAGAAGAAATATATTAGGACTAATAAATGGACCCTTGTATTCTAATTTCTCAGTCACAACCAAGAGTCCCTGTTAGTCCAGATCCCCTGTTGGGGACGTTGGATATAAGCTCTACTTTTTCTTAATTCCCAGAGTATATAGTCTTTCATTTATAACCTATCACTTGAAGTAGTATTGTTACTGGAATGTCTGCCTTTTCCTCTATAAATAGAATTTGTACTTTTTTAAGGGAAGGGTCATATTTTTTAACATCTTATATCTTAACAGGGTCTAAGTAAAATAGATATAACAGTGGGCCTCTCTCATGTTCTCAAATGATTCATGTCTCCAAGTATTTGTGCTCAAACAACCTCTGGCCAGTTTGGAATGGAACTGAAGCCTCTAAATAGAACACAACACAAAGCTACTAGCTTTGTAATTGAATCACCTTGGACGAGAGTCTTTTAGACCCAGTCAATAGCTGATTGCAACATAATGGAATCCAAGCTGGAATCACCCAACCAGGCCGTTCCAATTTTCTTTACCACAGAAACCATGTGACACTTGTTGCTTGATCACATAGCCCTGAACATCTGTTTAATAAATAGGATTTTTATGACTAATACATGATAATCATTGCTTTAAGCCAACAACTTTTGGGTAATTTGCTACTCAACAATAGAAAATATATACAAAATTTTATTACCAAAGGCAAGAGCATGACATGAAAGATTCAAATTATTGGATCTAGGCCAATAGTCATAATGATCACAATGTATATCTCATTCTATTGTTAAATTCTTATAAGATTTTAAGAGAGAAATTAGTTTTTAACTAGATTTTAGAAGAATCAGTTGTGGAGGGTGAGGTAGACAAAACCACTCATACTTGTGGTAAATTCTCAAAAGATTAAAGGCTTGCTACCTTCAGTGGTTAGTCAGAAGGTTTGATATCTTGGTAATGAGAAAGTATGTTAGTTGCAGAAACGGCAAATTTTGAAGGCTAAGAAAGACGTCAGGGAGTCCTTCCAAAATGGTGGGATAAGGACCTCTAAAAATCCACTTCTCTGTAATAGAAAAAAATTCTCCTGATCAACTTCTATAGAAATTTGGGAATAAATGAAAGACTATTAACAATTCTAGTAGCACTTACTCCAAGAAAGCAGCTGAATATTAGTAAGAAAAGCAAGCTTTGTGACATCTTAAATTGCTTTATTCTCATTTCCCTGTCCCAGATATGTAGTGGCTGTGGAAACCAATAACCTCACAACCATGGTATTTGTGAAACCCGACAGTCTGTCAGGCACCAGATGGGGTAAAACAGTTTGGATTCTCTTCATAACCCCATTCCCAGAGTATTTTCATTATTTTTCTTGTTCAGTAGCTCCTTCAAAAAACCAAGTCTCAGGGCTTTCTTTTACACAGTCTAATGCAGATTTGTCTGTGAAAACAGCCTTATCCCCAGAGTATTTGTCAAAACAATCACCTGCTGTCATTTAATCCTGAGGCAGGGATACAAGTGACTGACCAAAAAACTTAACAGGAAAAACTGAGAAATGAGATGTCCATTTTAAATGCCCCAACATATTGAAAATGCTCCAACAAAGCCCCAGATGATAACACACATGTTCAGGGCTGTACTAATGTCAGAAATAAACTGAGAAGGCCCGAAACTCTGTTTAGTCTCTGGCTCATAATGAGACTCAGCCCAGAGCAAGAGGGAAAGCTAATTCGGAGTTATAAAATGCCAAAACACTGAATGCATGTCCCAAGACACAGATATTCAGCAAAGACTGGAAGACTTACTTAAGGAAATCTCCATCCAGTCACTAGCTGACAACAAAGCTAATCAGGCAGAGATATGAATGGTTACATAAACACACAAAATTCAGACTTTACGTAACTAGTCCAGGAAATGCATTAATTCATCACTAATAACAATAGTAAATGTGATGAAGGTATGTTATGCAGAATGCCCCCTCCCCAAAGATGTAAATGTTTTCATCATCAGGAGTTGTGAAATCTGTTATGTTACCTGGCAAGGAGTAAAATTAGCCAACAGCTGGATTTGAAAAGATCAGCTTGGATTACCCAGGTGGTTCCAATTCAAAGGTTCTTTGAATGTGGTAGAGGAAGGAAGAAGGGTTAGTGTCAGAGGGATAAAATGTGGAAACACTTCGAAAAGCTACTAAAGACTTTGAAGAGGTGATGGGGCTATGAGTAAAAGAATGCAGGCAGTATTTAGTGGCTGGAAAAAAAGAAAACAAAAAAAGAAAACAGATTCTATCGTACAGCCTCCAGAAAGAATGTAGTCCTGCCAACACCTTGGTTTTTGCCTAGTGAGACCCATTTTGGAATTATGACCTGCAAAGCTGGAAAATAATAAATTTGTGTAGTTTTAAACCACTAAGTTTGTGGTACTTTGTTTCAGTAATGATAGGAAAGTAAAATGGGGTCAGGAAGGACATGATTATATATTTAAAATGACAAGTAATAAAAAAGAGGAAACTATAACCCTACCTTGGAAAAGAGCCCATCAATAGAAACTATCTCAGAGGAAGCACAAATGTTGGACTTAATAGGCAAAGAGTGTAAATAAGCTTTAAAAGCACTTAATGAACTAAAATAAAAGTGTTTAATAAAAACTATCTCTAAAGAATTAGAACTATGAGAAAAATGTTTCACTGAATTATCAATAAAGACACACTGTAAAAGAAAAAAAATAGAAAATCTCCAGTTGAAAAGTATAAAAAGCGAAATTAAAACTAGAGGGGTGTGCCTGTGAGGCTCAGTTGGTTAAATGTCTGACTCTTGATTTTGGCTTAGGTCATGAGCTCAGGGTTGTTAGAGCCCCTGGTTGGGCTCTGTGCCAGGTGTGGAGTTTACTTAAAATTCTTTCTCTTCCTCTGCCCCTCACCCCTCCCTCTCTAAAAAAGAGAAATTCACTACAGGGGATCAACAGCATAACTGAACTGGCAGAAGAGAGAACAAACAAAACATGAATGCAGGTCGGTTTAAATAATCCAGTCCGAACACTTTAAAAAACGATAAAGAAAAATGAACAGAGCCTCAATCTGGGAAACCCATCATCTGCACAAATATACAGATAAATGAGTCAAGTAAAAGGAGGAAAGGAAAAAAAAATTGAAAAACTGATGACCTAAATATTTTTAAATTTGATTAAAAAAACATCAGTATATTAAAGCACTTCAATGAATTCCAAGGAGGATAAACTCAAAGAGACACACACCTGCATATATGGTGATTTATTCTTTGTCTTTTAATAAAACAAAGATTTGAAAGTGGCAAAGAAAAACAACTCCTCATCTACAAGCCTCCTTAAAATGATTAATATCCCTTCTCAGAAATCATGAAGCCTAGGGCTGCCTGTGTAGCTCAACTGGTTGAACAACTGACATTTGATTTTAGCTCAGGTCATAATCTCAGGGATGTAAGATCAAGCCCCTCATTGGGTTCCACACTCAGTGGGGAATCTGCTTAAGATTCTCTCACTCTCTCTACCCCTCCCCACCCCGCCCCCATAAAATAAACCAAAGAGAAAAAAAATCATGAAGCCTAGGAAATAGTAAAATGATGTATTCAAAGGAAGAAATAGATAATTCAGTAATAATAGAGACTTCAATCTTCAGTAAGACCCTATTAATAATGGGTAGGACAATAAGGAAATAGAAAATTAAAATACACTATAAACCAACTAGATTTAATAAGCATCTATGCAGCATTCCAACCAACAATACAATGTACATTCTTCTTCCAAGTACATATGGTACATTCTCCAGTATAAACCATATATAGGTCCATAAAATAAGTGTTGATAAATTTAAAAGGATCAAAATCATAAGTTTATTCTCCAACCATAAAGTGATAAAATTAGAAATCAGTAACAGGGAAATTTGGGAAATCCACAAAAATGTGAAAATTAAACAACATAGTTGTAAGTAGTCAGAGATCAAGGAAAAACAGTGATAAGTTAGATAGTAAATTGTGATAAAAATGAAAATATAAAATATTAAAACTTGTAGAATGTCATAAAAGCAATTGCTTAGAGGGAAATTTATAGCAATAGGTATTTAATTTAAAAAGAAGAAAGATTTAAAATCAACACCCTAATCTTCCACTTAAGAAACTAGAAAAATATTGTTTCCTTTGGCAGCACATATACTAAATTAGAATGATACAGAGATTAGCCTGACTCCTGCAAAAGGATGCCATGCAAATTTGTGAAGCATCCCATATTTTAAAAAATAAATAAAAGAGCAAAGTAAACCTAAAATAAGTAGAAGAAAGAAAAATTATAGTAGAAATAAATGGAGTGGATATTAGAAAAACGTGGGAGAAAATAAACAAAACTTTATTTTTTGGAAAATCAACAAAATTGACAAAACTTTACCTAGAGTAACCAAGAGAAGGAATGAAGACTCATCTCAAATTATTACAGTCAGGAAACAAAGAGGGAGGGGAATATCGCTAAAGATACTATAGGAATGAAAAGAATAATGAGAAAATATGAATAATTGCATGTAAACAAAGTAGATAACTTCTATATAATGAAAAAAATCCCTAAAAGACAGAAACTACTAAAACTGGAGAAATATAAAATGTGACTATACTTAAAACAAACATTTTATTTTATTTTTTTAAAACATTTTATTTATTTATTTGACAGAGAGGAGAGAGATCACAAGTAGGCAGAGAGGCAGGCAGGCAGAGAGAGGGAGAGGGAAGCAAGCTCCCTGCTGAGCAGAGAGCCTGATGTAAGGCTCCATCCCGGGACCCTGAGATCATGACCTGAGCCGAAGGCAAAGGCTTTAACCCACTGAGCCACCCAGGCGCCCCCAAGTAAACATTTTAAATTAGTGATCAAATAATTTCCCACAAAGAAAAGCTCAGGACTAGATGGTTTCACTGGTGATCTACTAAATTAAAAAAAAAAAAAAAAAAGATAATAATAGTACCAGTGGTTCACAAAGCCTTCTAGAAAATAAAAAAGAAGATAATGCTTCCCAGATCATTATAGGAGCCCAGTAGCATTCTGATACCAAAATCACACAAATCTCAATATCCTTTATGAATATAGACATATTTTCATACAAAATACTAGTAGCAGAATCCAGAAATATATGGAAAGACTTAAACTCCATCACAAAGAAGAATTTTTCCCTAGATTCAAGGTTGATTTAATGTGTGAAATATACTATATTAATAGACTAATGGACAATGTCACATGATCATCTTAGTAGATGCAGAAAAAACATTTGACAAAAGTCAGTACCCTTTCTAAAACCAACCAACAAACTAAGAACACAAAGCAACTTTCTAAACATAGCAAAGTATGTCTGCAAAAATCCCACAGCTAATAGCACACTTACTGGTCAAAGACTGAATGAGATCAGGAATTAGAGAAGGCTATCTATTCTCACCACTTGTATTCAAGAATTGTTTTGGAGGTTCTAGCCAGGAAATTACACAAGGAGAGGAAATACATGCATCCAGATAGTTTTACTTCTTCCTGCCCTATCTCTATTTGCTGATACCATGATCTTGATATAAAAAATACTGTGGAATACACTAAAAATCTATTAGAACTAATAAAATATTGTTAGAACTAATAAATGTGTTTGAGAAAATTCCACAATACACGATCAACATAAAAAAGTCTTAAAAAAAAAAAGTCTATACACTAGCAATGAAGTCTCAAAATTAAGGAAGCCATTCCATTTACGTTAGCATCAAAAATAATAAAATGCTTATGAATAAACTTGAAAGAAGTTCAAGACTTGTACAATGAAAATTACAGAACATTATTGAAAAAAATTAAATGTCAAAGTCAGTTTAAAAGATCATATGGTCATGATGGAGTTAATTTAAAACCCAAAATACTTTCAAATTGATCTACAGAGTCACTGTAATCTGTCAAAATTCCAGCTACATTTTTTACATTTTGAAAAGCTGATCCTAAAATTCATATGGAAATGCAAAGAACCCAGAATAGCCAAAACAGGATCATGTGCTTCTGGCATCAGAATGGAAATTATTATATATGTATATATATAACATATAATTTTCATCCTTATGCTGTATATATTATATATATCCTGTTGTGTGTGTGTGTATGCAATAGTAATAAGAATCTAGAAATAATTCTTACATTAAAGTTAATTGATTTTGACAGCTGTGCCAACCCAGTTCAGTGGGGGGAAACAACTGTCTATTCAACATCTGGATAGCTTCATGCAAAAGAATGATGTTGGACCCCTACCTCACACTATATGAAAAAGTAATTTATAATGTATTAAAGAACTAAACATAATAGCTAAAACTATAAAACAATTTAAAGAAAATGGGAGTAAATCTTTAGATTTTCTATCCAGCAATAGTTTAATAGATATGTCACAAAAAAAACAGAAGCAATGAAAGAAGAAAAGTTGAATTGGATTTTATCAATGTTAGTTATTATCAATAAACATGTGTTTCAGGGGACACCATCAAGAAATGAAAATACAAATCCAGAGTGGATAAAAGTATTTTCAAATTGCATACTTTATAAATGTATAGTGTCTAAAATGTTCTAAAAAAACTCTTATAACTCAACAATAAAGAAATTTTAAAATAGGCAAAGAATTTGAATAAACTTTTCACCAAAGAAGACTTACGAATGGAAAATAAGCACATAAGAAGATGTTCAAAATAATTAGTAACTCAAGAAAGAGAAATTATTATAATGAAACACCATTTCACCCCCATTAAGATGATTAAAATAAAAAGAATGACAAAAACAATGGGGGAGCCTGGGCGGCTTAGTGGGTTAAGTGTCAGACTCTTGGTTTTGCTCAGGTCATGATCTTAGGGTCATGGGATCGAGCCCCACGTCAGGCTCTGCTCTCAACATGGAATCTGCTTATCCCTCTCCCTCTGTTCCTCTCCCTGCTCTCTCATGCTCTCTCTCTCTCTCTCTCAAATAAATAAAATCCTTGAAAAGTGAGAAAAACAAAAATTGGAAAGGATATTGAGAAATAGGAATCCTTAAACACCTATACATTGCTGGTTGAATTGTAAAATGGTGCAGACACTTAGTACAATAGTTTGGCAATTCCTTGAGGAAAAAAATACTGTTTCTGAAGTATTACTGGCATACAATATCCTATTAGTTTCAGGTGTACATCAAAATAATTCGATGTTTTTATACACTGTGGAGTGATCACCACAATAACTCGTTACCATCTGTCACCATATGAAGTTAGGAAAGTATTACTGACCATATTCCCCGTATCCATTAACATTCCTTTGACTTATTGGTTTTATAATTCTAAGTTTGTACCTCTTAATTCTCTTCACCTACTTTGCCCACCTCCTCAGCCCCTCCCCACTCTGGTCACTAAGTTTGTATCTTACACTTATAAGTGTGTTTTTTTTTTTTTTTTTAAGATTTTATTTACTTAATTGACAGAGAGAGACACAACGAGAGAGGGAACACAAGCAGAGGGAGTAGGAGAGAGAGAAGCAGACTCCCCGCTGAGCAGAGAGCCCAATGCGGGGCTCGATCCCAGGACCCTGAGATCATGACCTGAGCGGAAGGCAGAGGCTTTAACCCACTGAGCCACCCAGGCGCCCTTCTATGAGTGTTTCTGTATTATTTTTGTTTTTAGATTCCACATGTAACTGAAATAATACACTATTATTTTTGTCTGACTTATTTCACTTAGGGTAATACTCTCTAGGTTCATCCATGTTGTTGCATATAGCAAGATTGCATTTTTTTATGCTGAGTAATATTCCCTTGTAAATATGTATACCACATCTTCTTTATCCATTCATATATTGAGGGACACTTAGGTTGTTTCCATATTTGGCTACTATAAATAATGCTATGATGAACATAGAGGTGGATATATCGCTTTAAATCAATATTTTTGTTTTCTTTAGATAGAAAAACCACAATTGGAGTTGCTGAATCATATTATAGTTGTATTTTTAATTTTTTCAAGAACCTTCCTATTTTTTCTCATAATGCCTGCATCGATTTGCATTCCCCCCAACAGTGGATGAGAATTCCCTTTTCTCTACATTGTCACCAACATGCAATTTTCTGTCTTTTTGATAATAGACCATCTGATGGCTATCAGCTAATACATTGTAGCTCTGTGATTTGTACTTCCTTTATGATAGGTGATGTTGAGCATGTTCTCAGATACATGTTGGCTATTTGGATGTCTTTGGAAAAATGTGTATTCAAGTCCTCTGTCACATTTTGTGTTTTGTGTTTTGATATTAAGTTGTGTAACTTCTTTATGTATTTTGGACATTAACCTCTTTTTATATGTATGATTTGTAAATCTTTTCCCGTTCAGTATGTTGCCTTTTTGTTGATGGTTTCCTTTGCTGTGCGGTAGCTTTTTAGTTAGATATGATATCATTTGTTTATATAAGCTTTTGTTGCCCTTGCCTGAGGAAAGAGTCCAAAAAATATTGCTAAGGCTAATGTCAAAGAGCTTACTATGTATGCTTTCTTCAAGGAGGTATATGGTTTCAGGTCTTATATTCAAGTCTTTAATCCCTTTTGAGTTAATTTTTTTTATATGGTGTAAGATAGTCCAATTTGATTCTTTTGCATGTAGCCATCTTGTGTGTTTATTTCTGGGCACTCTATTCCTTCGATCTATGTGTTTGTTTTCATATCACTACCATACTGTTTTGATTAGTGTTGTAGTATAGTTTGAAATCAAGAGGCATATTCCCTTCCCCCTTTGTCCTTCTTTCTCAAGATCGCTTTGGCTTCTTTGGGACTTTTGGGGTTCCATACAAATTTTATAATTATTTGTTCTAGGTTTGGTAAATATGCCACTGGTATTTTGATAAGAATTGCATTGAATATATAAGTTCCTTTAGGTAGTGTCTTCATTTTTAAAATATTCTTCTGGTTCATGAGCATGGTATATTTTTCCATTTGTGTTGTTTTTCATTTCTTTCATCAAAGTCTTAGAGTTTTCAGAGTGCTGCATCCCACAGATTTTTGGAAAGTTGTATTTTCATTTTTATTTGTCTACAGGTATTTTGTGATTTATACCTCTATTTATTCATTCACCCATTGGTTGTTTAGTAGCCTGTTTCATTTCCATGCATTTGCATTTTTTTCCAGTTTTCTTCTTGTAATTGATACCTACTTTCATACCGTTGTGGCTGGAAGATGCTTGATAAGATTTCAGTCTTCTTGAATTTATTAAGACTTGTTTTGTATACTAACATGTGATCTGTCCTGGAGAAAGTTCCATGTATACTTGAAAGAAATGTATATTCTGCAATTTTGGAAGGAAATGTTCAATATATATCAAATCTGTCTGGTCTCATGTGCAATGGCCAGTGTTTTCTTACTAATTTTCTATCTGGATAATCTATCCATTGATGTTAAGTGGGGCATTAAAATCAACTAGTATCATTGTCTTACTGTAAAATTTTTTGTTAATGTCTGTTAATATTTTCAATATTTTTAGTTCTTATATTGGGTACATAAATATTTATAAATGTGTTACCTTTTTCTTGAATTTGCCCCTTTATCGTTTGTAAGGTCCTCCCTTGTCTTCTGTCACAGTCTTTGTTTCAAAGTCTATTGTGTTTGACATGAGTATTGCAACTGTAGCTTGCTTTTTATTTCTGTTTGCATGGAATATATTTATCCATGTCTTCATTGTCAGTCTATAGTTCTTTAGATCAGATAGAAGTCTTTTGTAAACAACACACAGTATGTAGTTGGGTTTTTTTTTTTTTATCCATTCATTCAAACTTGATTAGAGCATTTTTTCCTTTTACATTGACAGTAACTATTAATAGTAAGTACTTATTGCCATTTTGTTACTTGTGTTCTTATTGTTTTGGGAGGTCTCCTCTCCTTTCTTCTCTTAATCTCTTCCTGTGTGGTTTGATGATTTTCTTTAGTGTTACATTTGAGTTCTTTTCTCTTTATTTTTTGTGTATCTATTGTATATTTTGGTTAGTGGTTACCATGAGGTTCATATGTATTAACCTATATATATATAGCAGTCTGTTTTAAGCTTATAGTTACTTAACTTCAAATACATTCTAAAAGCACAACATTTTTACTGTCTCCATACACACACACACACACACAGACACAAACTTTGTTATTGATGTTATATTTTGCAACTTTTTATTTTGTGTATCCCTAAATTATTTAATGTAGATATAGTTGATTTTACTGTTTTTGTCTTTTAACCTTCATACCAGCTTTTTAAGTGTCTTATTCACTGCATTTGCTATATATTTACCTTTAGTAGTGAGGTTTTTTCCTTTGTATATTTTCTTATTTCTAGTTTTGGCCTTTAGTTTTTTGCTTCAAGAAGATTCTTCAACATTTCTTGCCATGCCTATTTAGTGGTGATGAGTTTCTTTAGTTTTTGCCTGAGAATCTGTCCTTTGGTTCTGAATGATAATCTTGCTGTGTAAAATAATCTTGGATATGTTTTTCCCTTTTAATATTTTAAATATATCCTGCCACTCTCTTGTAATTTATAAAGTTTTGTTGAAAAATCAGCTGAGAATCTTGTGGGGTTTCCCTTGCCTATAACTCCGTTTTTTCTCTTGCTGTCTTTCAGAATCTCCTTTAACTTGTGCCATTTTTATTGTATCTTGTTATGAATTTCTTTGGGTTCATCTTACTTGAGATTCTATGTGCTTTCTGGACCTGGATGACAGTTTCCTTCCCAAGATTAGGAATATTTTAGCTATTATTTCTTAAAATAAATTTTCTACCCCTTTCTCTTTCTCTCCTTTTTCTAGTACCCTTATAATGTAAATGTTAGTATGTTAGATGTTGTCTCAGATGTTTCTTAAACTATCCTCTTTTAACACTTTTTTCTTCCTTTTGTGGCTGATTGAGTGATTTCCACTGTTTTGTCTTCCAAATTGCCGATCCATTTTTCTCTGTCATCTAATCTGCTGTTGATTCCCTGTAGCATATTTTTCATTTCAGTTACTGTATTCTGGTTGGTTCACTTTTAAGTTTTCCAACTCTTTGTTGGCATTCTCACTGTGTTGCTCTAATTATTTTCCCAAGTTCAGTGAGGATCTTTATGACAATTACTTTGAACTCTTATTTTCATTTTATTAGTTTTTCCTGTATCTCTGGGATTTTCTCTTGTTGTTTCATGAAGAACATAATCCTCGGCTCATTTTGACTTTCTGCGTTTGTTTCTATGAGTTAGGTGGAACAGCTACCTTTCCCAGTTTTGAAGGAAAGACCTTGTTTAGGAGCATCTTCTCTGTAAACTGTGTTTCTAGAAGTTTTAATGGGTTGCCTTGATGGGTGGCTGCATCAGGCACACTGTGCCAGGGCTTCCATAACTGGATGGCTGAAGCTGTAGTGGGCATTGGCGCCAGGAGATCTTGGAATGGCCACACCCGGGCTGCCTGTAGAGGATGGCTGGGCCTAGAAGGGACATGAGCCAGGAGTTTCCTGAAGTATGTGCTCTGTGGCTGACCCAGTGAGACAGCCGGTCTGGTATAGACATGAATGGGGTTGGGGGGGTGTCCCAGGGTGTACCGCACCAGGCTGCTTTGGAGGGACAGCTGAGGGGGATATAAAATATGGTTTCATCAGTGCCTCTAACCCCAAAGAGAGTTGCAACAGTTTGCTGGTCTCTGGCAGATACTCTAGGGTTAGTAAATAAATTTCCTTCACTTACAGTCTTGTTGTCCTTTAAGCTGCCTTTTTTCCCCCATCCCCCAGGGTGGGTAAGGACAGGCAGGCTTCTCAGTGATATCCCTCCCTATTGCATGTTGCGGCATTGGAAATGGGGTTCCTATTACCATGTCTCTCTGTATTCTAACCTTTATGATGTGGACCCTCTGTCATTCATTGTGCAGAAGCTATTGAAATAGCCCTCTGTTGTTCTTCAGGGGAGAATTGCTCGATATGTAGGTACAAATTAGGTGTGTTGGTGGGAGGAAATGAGTTCGGGTCTTCCTATGCCACCATCTTGGACTGCCCTCGGGAATGTTACCCATAATGTGACCATGTGACCCAGCAATTCCACTCCTGGTAATACCCAAGAGAACTGAAAACACATCAATTCCAAATCCAGTACACGACTATTTATAGCACCACTACTCATAATGGCCAAAAGTAGAAACAGCTCAAATGTCCATCAGCTGCTGAATGTATAGATATAATGAGGTTTATACATAAAAAGGAATATTACTTGACCATAAAAAAGAATAGTGTTGCCACATGCTTGAACATGCATAAACCTTGAAAGCATTACATTAAATGAACATAGCCAGTCAAAAATGCCATATAATATATGATTCAATTTTATGAAAAATCTAAAAAGAGAGAAAATAGGTAAGTGGTTTCTGGGCCTGGAGATCAGTAAGAATAAGGGGTGAGTGCTACGCTGTTTTTTATGGGGCTCTTTATTGAGATGGTGATATTTCGAGAATCAGGTAGCAGTGATGTTTGTACAACCCTGTGAAATACACAAAATACTGAATTTTAAAGTTAGAAGTATGAATTTTACAGTATTGAATTATATCTTAATGAAACTATAATATAAATAAAAAGAAAAACCTTTGATGATTAAGTAACATGTCATTAAAACTATAGTAATTTGGGTTCAGGGAAGCAGTCTTTAATTCACGAACCAGAACAAAAGCTAGGAAATCATTGCCCTGGTGTGTGCATTGAGAAACGTACTTCACTTAAAATTCTCAGTAGAGATACCTAACTCCCCTGTTAATTGGGACAGCCCAACATCATGGTAGTGCCCTGCTATGGACCAAGAATATGGAGAACCTAGCTCGAAATCTAGTTCAGGTTCTGATGGCAAGTGTATCTGTGCTGTTTGACAAGTACTTTTAAAGTTCTGGAGTAATAGGTGGGGTCCAAATTAGACCGTAGGTGGAATAGTCTACCTCAGGGCAATGTCTTCAGGAAAATAAAAGATAGCACATGGAGGAAGAAGTATGAGAGTCCAAAAGAACAGAAAGACCTCAACCAGAGCAAATCTGATTTTATCTGTTTTATATATTATACAATGTCTTGCTTAGCTAAAAAAATTGTAACTCCGCAGACTAAATGTTTTGAAAGTATTCTTAAGCTGTACCACTCCAAAGGCTGTGTATAGGAATAAAATACAGTCCTCTGTCTTTTAAATATTTTTCTTGGAACTCCTGCATTCCTCCCCTCTCCAACAAAATTGCATCATGCCTGAAGGTAGATGATAAACTGTCTGAGATGCCGCAAACTTTGAGTGAATAAAATTCCAATTAGGCTATGTGTTGCTGTATTATTTGGTTTATTCAAGTACTGTTAACATGCACGGTTATATTAGTTTCAGGTGTATAATATAATGATTTAACAATTCTCTACATTTCTCACTGCTCATCAATATAAGTCAAAATGCCATATCTTAAAATGCCACAGTCTTAATCTCCTTTATGTATTTCCCCGTCCTTCTACCTACTTCCTACTTCTCCTCTGGCAACCACCGTTTTCTGTGTTTAAGAGACTTTGTTTTGTTTGGTTTTGTTGTTTCGTTTCTTGTTTGTTCATTTATTTCTTAAATTCCACGTATGAGTGAAATCACCCGGTGTTTGTCTTTCCTGACTGACTTACTTAGCATTATACTCTCCGGGTCTATCCATATTGTTACAAATGGCAAGACTTCATTCTTTTTCATGACTAATAATACGTTGTGTGTGTGTGTGTGTGTGTGTGTGTGTGTGTGTGTGTGTGCGCGCGCGCGCGCGTGCATCTTCTTTATCCTTTCATCTATTGATAGAGTTGCTTCCATATCTTGGCTCTTCGAAGAATGCTACAATAAACATAAGGGTGTATGTATCTTACTGAAATCATGTTTTTGTTTTATTTGGGTAAATATCCAGTAGTGGAATTACTGGTTCATATGGTAATTCTATTTTTAATTTTGTGGTAACCTTCACACTATTTTCCACAGTAGCTGCGTCAGGTTGCGTTCCCACCATAAATGTAAGAGGGTTCCTTTTTCTTCACATCCTTGCCAACACCTGTTGTTTCTTATGTTCTTTATTTTAGCCATTCTAACATTTAATGTGATATTGTAGTTTTAATTTGCTGATGATAAGTGATAATGAGCATCTTTGTAGTGTCTTTTGGCCATTTGTATGTCCTCTTTGGAAAAATGTTATTCAGGTCCTCTGCTCATTTTTAATCAGATTATTTATTTTTTTGGTGTTGACTTCTTTAAGTTTTTCATATTTCAGATACCAACCCTTTATAGGATGTATAATTTACAGATACCTTCTCTCACTCAGTAAGTTGCCTTTTTGAGATTTTTTTTTTGTGGTTTTCTTCACTATGCAAAATCTTTTTATTGCAGTGTAGTCCTAATAGTTCAGTTTTTGCTTTTGTTTCCCTTGCCAAAGGAGACCTATCTAAAAAAATGTTTCTGTGGCTGATGACAAAGAGATCACTACCTATATTTTCTTTCTAGGTATTATATGATTTCAGGTTTCACATTTAATCCATTTTGAGTTTATTTTTTGTGTATGGTATAAGAAAGTGATCTAGTGTCACTTTTTTGGATGTAAAAACCTGGTTTTCCCAACACCATTTGTTGAAGAGATTCTTTTTCCTATTACGTATCTTTCCTTCTTAATTGACCATATCTTTCCTTCTTAATTTTCCTATTTTATATCTTTTCTTCTTAATTGAAACTGACCTTTCCTTCTTAATTGACCATTGACCATTTCTTGACTCTCTTTTGTTCCATTGATGTATGTGTCCATTTTTGTATCAGTATCATACTGTTTTGATTACTACAGGTTTGTGGCATGTCTTGAAATCTGGAATTGTGATACTTCCAACTTTATTCTTCTTAAGCTTACTTTGTGATCTTTTGTGATTTCATAGAAATTTTAGGATTATTTGTTTTAGTTCTGTGAAAAACGTTGGTGTTTGGAAAGAGACATCACATTAAATTTGTAGATTGTTTTTGGTAGCATGGATGTTTTAACAATGCCAGTTCTTCCAAACCAACCATAGAGTATTTTTCCATTGTTTGCATCATCTTCAATTTCTTTCAATGTTTTATAGATTCAAGAATACAGATCTTTCACCTCCTTAGTTAAGTTTATTCCTGGTATGTTACTATTTTGGGTGTAATTGTAAATGGGATTGTTTCCTAATTTTTCTTTTACTACTTAATTATTGCTGTATAGCAATGCAAAGCATTTCTGTATATCTACTTTGTAGCCTATGATTTTACTGAATTCATTTATCAGTTCTAGTAGTTTTTTGGCAGTCTTCAAGGGTTTTTGTTTTTGTTTTTTTAAAATATTCTTTGGGTTTTTTTGTTTGTTTGTTTGTTCTTTTGTTTTTTTAATAAACTCTAGTCCCAACCTGGGGCTCAAACTCACAATCCCAAGATCAAGAGTTGCATGCTCTACTAACTGAGCCAGCCATGCGCCCCGAGGGTTGTTGTTTGTTTGTTTGTTTAATATAGAGTGTTAGGTCATCTGTAAATAGCGGAAGTTTTACTTCTTCTGTATCAACTTTTATGCCTTTTATTTCTTGTGTGATTGCTATGGCTACGACTTCTAGTACTGTGTTGAATAAAAGCAGTGAGTGGACATCCTTGTCTTGTACGTGATCATAGAGGAAAAGCTCTGTTTTTTGCCATTAGGTATTATATTAACTGTGGGTTTTTCATCTCTAGATTATATTATGTTGAGGTATGTTCTCTCTAACCTTATTTTGTTGAGAGTTTCTTTCAAGAATGAATGTACTTAGTCAAATTTGTTTTTTTAAATCTCCTGAAATGATCATATAACTTTTATCCTTTCTCTTGTTAATGTGATGCATCACATTGATAGAGTTGTCAATAATGAACCACCCTTCCATTCCTGGAATAAATCCTGCTTGATGTGGTAAATGATTTTTTAACATATTGTTGGGATTTGTCTTAGTAATATTTTGCTGAGGATTTTTACATTTATGTTCATCAGAAACACTGACCTGTAGTTCTCTTTTTCATAGCATCTTTTTCTGGTTTTGGTGTCACGGTAATGCTGGCCTTGTAGAAAGAATTTGAAAGC
Organism: Procyon lotor; assembly: GCA_028646535.1. Lineage (NCBI taxonomy): Eukaryota > Metazoa > Chordata > Mammalia > Carnivora > Procyonidae > Procyon > Procyon lotor. Next base: position 28,048,664 of record CM053603.1, read on the forward strand.
TTTCCTTCCTCTTTTATTATTTGGAATAGTTGAAGAATAGGTATTAACTCTTTTCAAAATGTTTGGTAGAATTCAGCTAGGAAGCCATCTAGTCCTGGAGTTTTGTTAATTGGAAGTTATTTTATTACCAATTCAATGTCATTGCTAGGAATCAGTCTATTCAAATTTTCTATTTCTTCCTGATTTAGTTTGGTAAGGTTATATGTTTCTAGGAATTTATTCATTTCCTCTAGGTTCCAATATTCATTAGCATATAATTTTTATAATCTCATAATCCTTTGTAATTTCTGTGGTGTTGGTTGTTACTTCCCCTCTTTCACTTCTGATTTTGAATTCTTTATCTTCTTTTATGATGAGTTTGGCTAAAGACTTATCAGTTTTGTTGATCTTTCAAGGAACCAGCCTTTGGTTTCATTGATCTGTTATTTTTTAGTCTCTATTTCATTTCTTTCTGACATAAACTTTATTTCCTTACTTGTGGTTTGGACTTTGTTGGTTATTTTTCTAGCTTCTTTGCATATAAGGTTAGGTTTTATTTGAGATTTTTCTTCATGAAGTAGGCCTGTTTTGTTATAATTTTGCCTTTTAGAACTGCTTTTGATGCATTCCAAAGATTTTGGACTGTTGTGTTTCATTACATTTGTTTCCGTGATTTCTCAAATCATCAGTCCATCATTTAGTAGCATGTTATTTGGCTCCCATGTATTTGTGTTCTTTCCAGATTGAATTTCTAGTTTGATAATGTTGTAGTCACAAACGATATGTGATATGATTTCTTTTTGAATTTATCAAGACTTGTTTTATATCATAATGTGTGATCTAGAGAATGTTCTATGTACACTTGAAAAGAATGTGTATTTTGTTGTTTTAGTATGGAATGTTCTGAATATATCTGTTAGGTCCATCTGCTCCAATGTGTCATTCAAAACCACTGTTCCCTTGTTCATTTTCTGTCTGGATGATCTATGCATGGATTTAAGTAGAGTGTGTTAAGTCCCCTACTATTATTATATTACTGCCAATGTCTTCCTTTATGTCTCTTAATAGTTGGTTTGTGTATTTGGTGCTCTCATTTTGTGTGCGTAAATATCTGTAGTTGTTATATCCTCTTATTGGTTTGTTTTTTTCATTAGGTCGTGTCCTTTGTTTCTTGCTACAGTTTTCTCTGAAATCTATTTTGTCTGATAAAAGTATTGCTACACCAGTTTTCTTTCTTTTTTTAAATATTTTGTTTATTTGAGAGAGAGGGGGGGAAGCAGGCTCCCTGCTGAACCAAGAGCCCGATGTGGGGGGTCAATCCCAGGACCCTGAGATCATGACCTGAGCTGAAGGCAGAGGCTTTAACCCACTGAGCCACCCAGGTGCCTCTTAGACCAGTTTTCTTTCTCTTTCCATTTGCATAATAAATGTTTTTCCATCACTTCACCTTCAATCTGCATGTGTCTTTAGCTCCGATGTGAGTCCCTTGTAGGCCACATATAGATGGGTCTTGCTTTTTTATTCATTCAGCAACCCTATGTGTTTTGATTGGAACATTTAGTCCATTTATGCTAAAAGTAATGACCGGTAGGTGTGCAGTTATTGCCATTTTGTTATTTGTTTATGGTTGTTTTTATAGTTAAACTCTGTTCCTTTCTTCTCTTGTTCTCTTTCCTTGTGGTTTGTTTTTTTGTTTTTTGTTTTTTGTTTTTAGTGATACACTTGGATTCCTTTCTCTTTATTTTTTGCTATTATAGGTTTTTGATGTACGGTTATCATTAGATTCCGTGTATAACATCTTATGCATATAGCCGTCTATATTAATCTGCTGGTTACTTAAGTTTGAGCCTCATGTAAAAGTAATACATTTTACTTCCCCCTTCTCCACATTTTATATGTATGATACCATATTTTACATTTTTTTATTTTGTGACTCCCTTGACTGGTTTTTATAGATATAATTAATTTTACTGCTTTTGTGCTGTAACCTCTGGACTGGTTTTATAAGTGACGAACCTAACCCTGTTGTTATGTTTGTATGTAGCTATAATTTCTTCCTTTCCTTTTTTTTTGAAATATTTATTTGTAATTTTTAGAGAGAGACAGAGTGAGTAGGGGGGAGGGGCAGAAGGAGTGGGAGAGACAAACCCTGTGTTGAGCCCAGAACCTGATGTGGGGCTCCAATTCACAACCCTGTGATCATAACTATGATGTCACTACCTGAGCTGAAACCAAGTATCAGAAGGTTTACTGACTATGCCACCCAGGTGTACCCTTTTTTCCTTCCTTTCCTAATGTTCTTAGTCTGGCTTATGGCCTTATTTCTTCATGGAAAGAATTGTCTTGAACATTTCTTGTAACACTGGTTTAATAATGAACTCCTTTAACTTCTGTTTTTCTGGAAAACTTGAAAAACTTTTCATCTCTACTTCTATTCTGAATGGTAGCCTTGCTGGGTAGAATATTCTTGGCTGCAGGGTTTTGTTTTGTTTTGTTTTTCCTTTCAGCACTTTGAATATATTATGCCACTCTCTCCTGACCTACAAAGTTGTTGCTAAAAAAATGAGCTGAGAGCCTTATGGGGTTTCCATTGTTTTCTTTTCTCTTGCTGGTTTTAAAATTCTCCATCACTACTTTTTGCCATTTTAATTACTGTGTTCCTTGGTATGGATGTTCTTGGGCTGATTTTGTTGGGAACTCTCTGGGCCTCCTGAATTTGGATACCCATTTCCTTCCCCAGATTAGAGAAGTTTTAGTTATTATTCCCTCAAATTAACATTTTGTGCCTTTTTTCTCTCTTCTGCAATTCCTTAAAACCTAATAATAATGGTGTTATTATGCTTGATGCTGCTGCTGAGATCCCTTAACTTGTTCCCACTTTTTTACTTTTTTGTCTTTTTGATATTTGTTTAGGTTGCTTTCCATTAATCTGTCATCCAGCTTACTGACTTGTTTTGTGCCTCTTATAATTGACTGTTGAGTCCTCCACTGTATTTTTAATTTTGGTTGTTGAGTTCCTCATTTCTGATTCATTCGTTTTTATATTTTCTATCACTTTGTTGAAGGTCTGAGATCCTCCACTCTTCTCGAGTCCAGTAGAGGGAAACAGCTAGGATGTTAGTTTGAGGTCTTCATGAGATACATCACTCATCTCCCTTTCATTAGCTCTTTTGCTGTGGTTTTGTTCTGTTCTTTAATTTTGAACTTATTCCTCTGTCTCCTTATCTTGTCTAACTAATTCTTTGTGTTTGTTTTGTGTATTAGGAAAGTAATTTATGTCTGCTGATATTAAAGCTCATGGGCTTATGAAGAACAGGTCCCGTGGTGCCCTGTAGCACATTGTCCCCTGTTTAGAAGAAATAGACACCTCCAGGATGTCTCATTTAAGGGTTGCCTGTGCCCTGCTCTTCTGGCTGAGCCACATTCACCTTCAGTCTTGTTGGATGCAATGGCCCCTTTGCCTTTTGTGGGCTGGGTTTGGTCCCTCTGTTGTTAAAGGCCACTCTGGGGCCATCGTGGACTGATAATTGGGCAGTGTCAGTAGTCAGACTAGATGCCTGCTCTCAGCCTGTTTCCTGATATCTTAGTTGCACTGAACTGTCCCCTGAGAGGCTTTGTGGGTGGGGCCTGCAGAGAAACTAGTTGTCTGCCTCCAGTCTGTCTACTGGGGCTACGATCGGACTCACCAATAGGGTGCTTTCCCTGCCTTGTCCCCAGAGAGGCTTTAGTTGTGGGCATGGACAGGACTCAGGCCTGTCATGAGCTGCAAATGCACTGATTGGCAGGTACTCTCTCTGTAGTGCCAGTTAGAATTTTCAGCTGCTGGGACTGTAAGTGTAGTGGTATGTGTGGGTATATTACCTTCTCCCCATGGCAGGAGTCTGTGGAGTGGTGGCAGTCCCTGCCGAGGCTACTTGTTGAATGAGACTAGACAGGAGCCAGTTGGGATGGATTCTTGCTGAACAGGATGGATTCTCCAAAGGAGAATACAGGGGCAGGGCACGTGGTGTTAGCAAGAGAGGTGGTGAGTGTTCTTGCTGGTTCCTAAAGGTGTCTGGGTATCTAGTTTAGGAAGCTGGGGAGAGAAATGGTGCCCTCCAGCTCTTTTGTTCTTGGAGAAGTCTTGTAAAGACTCCTGCTCCTCCAGAGTATATTCTAAAAGGAGTGAATAAATCTCCTTTCTGTAAACCTTAGACACTTTCCAAACCATTTCTAAGCTATATCTCTGTGGGGTTGTTACATATGTTTAAGGTGGTGACTCCATTTCTTCATGCCCTTCAGCTCTCCCAGAGCCAAGCCCACCAATTTTTAAAGTACTTAGAGTTAAGTCCCACTGGCTATAAAAAACTCATGGGTTCAGTCCCACTGGTTTTCAATGCCCAATATTAGGGGAACTAATCTTTTCAGTGCAGGCCCCCTATGTCTGGGGCACTTGGGGGTGGGGACGGTCTGTTCTTCTCCCTTCTCTGTGCATGTGTTGTCTCTTCCATTCATCATTAGTTTTCCTGGGAGTTTGATGCCCAACTGCATCTCTGCCTTTTCTAATCTTTTATTATTATTATTATTATTATTATTATTATTATTATTATTATGTTCAGTTAGCCAGCATATAGTACCTCATAAGTTTTTGTTGTAGTATTCAACAATTCATTAGTTGCATATAACACCCAGTGATCATCCCAACACGTGCCCTCCTTAATGCTCGTCACTCAGTTACCCTACCCCCCCAGCCTCCTCCTTTCTGTAACCCTCAGTTTGGTTCCTGGAGTCCAGAGTCTCTCATGGTTTGTCACCCTATCTGATTTCTTCCCATTCAGTTTTCTCTCCCTTCCCCTGTGTTTCTCTGCTCTATTCCAGTTGTCAGGATGTAGAGAGAAAGAAGACACTGTCAAGAAGCCTAACCTCTGAAATTGTTACCAAGACTTTATAGTCTTTTTGATATGACCAAGTGGAGGAAAGTCTCTTCCATCATTCTGGGATTTAATTTCTGAGTTGGTTGCACTGAGGTGGCTATTTTCACCTTGTCCCATGGACACACCTAGAGCTTAGGATCTCCTACTCTACTATCTTCCCCATCCCTCTGTGTTGCTGTATTATTAATATTTCATCTGTTATGTCAAATTTGTGAATCACACAAGCCATTCAAAAGCCCCTTTGCAAATACTTGAGTGACAGTTCACACATAGAAATATATGTGTTTTCTCAAGTTGGAGATAAAATTCATCTAATAAATATGACAGGATGTATATTCATTTCTATAGGGCACTTAAGTGGCCTCTTCACTTTCCTGTGTCAATTGATATTTAAATTCCCCAATACAATGAAGATTCATATTTTGAGTAAATCCTGTAAGTTTAATAGCAGTCCTATGTGTCTATTGTATTGTTTTGTTTTCAGAGTAGAAATTGGAATCTGTAGTCGTACAATGTGGCCTAACATCTTCTTTGTGATGCTTTTTTAAATGGACTTTTAAGATTATTGCTTTTGAGCCAACTCTCCTCCTAAGATTTTCCTTAAAGGTGATGCAGTATCCTCATGTTGCAAAAGAGCATAGTTGGTCATATTTTTTTTTTTTATGTGTATTCTTTTTTTTTTTTTATTAATTTTTATTAACATGTAATGTATTATTTGCCCCAGGGTACATGTCTGTGAATCTTCGGGCTTACACATTTCACAGCACTTAATAGCACATACCCTCCCCATTGTCCACAACCCAGCACCCATAGTTGGTCATCTTAAGATACCAAGTTTGTAATAAAGAGAACCAGGGAAATAGTATATCATGAGGTTCCTTGTTTTATTGTCAGCTAGCTTTTAAGTATCATAGGGTCCATGTATTCAGGCAGGGGGTGTATTTTGAAGTCCTCAAACACTTAAGAAACTTGCAGGATTCAAGTCTCCTTTTCCTATGAGAATACATTTAAAGAATGGGAGATAATAGGATGCCTGGGTGACTCGGTCAGTTAAGTGCCTTCAGCTCAGGTTTTGATCCTATGATCCTGGGATGGAGTCCCACATTGGGCTCCTTGCTCAAAGGGGAGTCTGATTCTCCCTCTGCCTGCTGCTTCCCCTGCTTGTCTTCTCTCTTGCTCTCTTTCTTTCTGACAAATACATAAATAGAATCTTAAAAGAAAAAAAGAATGGGAGATATAAATCTAAAATGTAGGTTTTCATGCTGCTTTTTGTCTTCTTAGCATTAACTTTACTTCTGAGTATTCTTTCCCTAAATTAGCAATATGGTGTGTCATATTGGTTGTTTGCCTTTCTTCATGGTATTTTTAAGCTACTCCCTTCAATTCCAAAGTCATCGATTTTTCAGAAGCTTTTTGTTTTTTTTTAAACAGTGCTAGAGTGAATAGCTAAAGAATGTTTAGATAACAAGTTACAAGATTTTTAATTTTTTAAAAATCGTATCTCCAACTTGTAAGAAAACACATATTTCTGGGTGTGAATCTGTTACCCAACATATTTTTGGAGTGATTTTTGAATGCTATAAAAACAGTAGAGTGGTAACCCAAATTTCTTTTAGAAATTCCATTCCAAATAAATAGTGATATGGACCAGCAGCTTGTGAAAAATGCATAATCCAAGGCCCCACTCCAGATATACCAAATCAAAATCTGAATTTTAACTGGATTGTACTTCATAAGCATATTACATTTTGAGAACACTGGTTTTTATGGAACTGAAAAATGGTGGCTGGTACTTCAACTTAAAGTCAAATTATTATCAAATATGACAATATAGGAAATAATATAAACATAAATATAGTTTATAGGTAATTTTTTCTCCTTTTTAATCTTGATATATTTTTAAATTGGGAGAATTTATATTCTTTCAAGTGTCTTCTGTAATGGCAGATGCTATTACCATTGTGATTTCATACACATTAAAATTTACATAATTCGTATTTGCACTAAAAGCTACACACACATCTACCAATAATCTATTCCAAAAATATCCCACTAAACCCTGACCAGTGTGTTTGTACATTTAGACAATGCTCCTTCTGGGAATCCCAGGCCACATAAAATAGCAAAGAGTTCATTAGAACGATGTCACCAGCATCGCGATAATTAAGGCTGTATCAGCAATTTAGGGGTTTATAACTTTGCTGTAAAGTTGTGCTCTGGGATGAAAGTCAGCACAAAAGCTCAACCTGGGAGTAGAATGCTTGACGGATCTAGGAGGAATGTGGGGAAAAATTGATTTCATTGTTTGTGATTCACTATACTGCTCATCTGATTCTTGGTGACATTTGAATTAAGATTTTTATGGACTAGTGATCATGGAGAACTGGTGTTTTCACTGATGCCTTCGTAGACTTTACTCAAACTGTAACGATTATAGTAACTCAGATGGTGCCAATGTTTATATTACATAAATGGGGACAAATATGCATAAGAAAGCTATTAAGAGGGAAAAGGAGTAATTCTAATTAGGCAGAAATGGTAACATATTTCACCGATGGAGGAAACAGTGAATTCCTAGGTTGCCTGTATATTTCTGCCAGGAAGACACCAAGGCATGCCCCTGTGAAACTGCTCTGGGGTACTTAATTGGTAAATCGACGTTGATGCTCAGAAAGGTTTAGATCTAGCTCTTTTAGAAAAAGGATATTCAGATTTGACTTCCCTGAGATCTACAGAGCGAGTGGCTAAAGGGAAGCCTCACTAAGTAAAACAACCCTGGAGCTCTAGGCTCTTCCAGCTCCTTTACTGTCACTTCGCTCTTTGGAAGAGAGAAACTTGCCATTCTGAGACTTCTAGCTGTAGTAATCAAGAACATAATAGGAGTGAACTCCTATTACAGTCAATTTGTGATTAGATCCATTGTCATCTTGGGTACAAGTTTAAATGTGGTTTTAGGCAGTTATCTAAAATGTAGTCCCCATATAAATAATCAGGAAGTCCTGATTCTCAGCAAGGGATTTAATATTAATGGTGTGTGTAATAGTTACAAGCTGGAACTCCCGAGTAAGAGGGAACTGGGTTCAGATAGTTACGGCTCCCTTTACTCTCTGTCTGGGCTTGGGGCAAATGACTTCATACTTGTGAGCTTCTGTTTCTCTTTCTAAAATGTGGTGGTGATTACAGTAGCTACTTCAGAGGATTGTTATAAAATTTAAAAAGATAATCCTGCAAAGCACAGTGTCTGGTGCACAGTAGCTATTCCTATGTAGTGGCCTAAACAAAAATGCTTCACAATCTGTCATTTATTCGTTGATTCACTTACTCATCTTGCACACATGAATTGTTTTCATGTCCCAGACACTCTGATTAGATGCTGGGTACAATGGTGAACAGGGTAACTAGAGTCTCCTTCTCATTGAACTAATAATCTGGTAGAAGGGACACAATCAGATAAATAACTACGAATTATAATAGGTGTTAGAAAAGAAGCAAGCAAAAGTTTAAGATGGAAGGTAACGGTGGGGAGAGGGGCATGATAATTAATTCAGGGTGTTGAGAGAAGGTTTCCAGCAAACAGTGTCTATAAAGCTAATAACTGAAGGGCAAAGAGTGCTTGGAAAATGAGTCAGAGAAAAGCATTCCTGTTGAAGAATCAGCAGCTGTGTGTGCCTTGAGATAGAAAAAGCTTGGTATGTACCAGGATCTGAAAGAAGGCCAGTGGCTAGGCCATAAGGAAGATGGTGATGTGGAATAAGATTAGCTTGGAGAAGAAAGCGAGGGCTAGGTAGCACTGAGCTTTGTAACCCAGGTGAGAAGCTGAGATCCAGTTGCAGATACAGGCAGAAGCCCTAGAAGTGATCATGTGTAAGGCGGAGAGTTAAGAAAGAGCTCTGAGCTGCCCTATGGAGAAGGGCTTAAAGAAAATCAACATTGTCTCCCTAAGCTTCCTCCTTACTGATCAAAGGGAAAATTTCCGTATCTGGAGCTACTTGGTGCTGATGAACTCTGGAACATTAGATGTTTTCATTGTCCACATCAGAGACTGGGGGAGAGGGTACTCAGAAGGCACTTACTTGGTAAGTAAAAGCAGCTTTTTATAGCAGAACCACTCAAGATTGCATTGTCTGTTGTTTTGAAAATCACTTCATCATTCATAGTTTCATTAGGTCATAACTTACTTCCAGGAAAACTATATTTTACATCTCCCTACCTTCTTTGCACAAAAACACCACTTTGGGTTTTTTTAAAATTTAAAATTCAAGGACATAGGCCAGATCAGCATATTTCTCTGATTTTCTCCTCTCGAGGTGGAAAATATTTTTAGGCATGTTAAAACAGAGTACTACTAAATGACCTTTAGAACTTAATTTGAGTGCCTAAGTATCACAGAGCGAATGTGGGAGTCTCATTAAGATTTTTGTTTTGCACTCTGTTCATCTTTCCTTTTTGCTCATTTTACTTTGGCATGTATTTCTAGAGAAATTGAAGTTGTAAAAACTGAATTGAGGCTTTTTTTTTGCACTCCATGTGTTGCTGAATTATTAAGTAATAATGTAATAACAAGCACTTATCTAGTGCTCTATTCAAGGACTTCTTATTTGAAACTCTGCCCCTGGAGAACACTGAAAATGTTTCCTCTGTAAAGTTTCCAATGTAACATCAGCTAATCTGTCTCTTCTTTTTTTATGATTTTATTTATTTATTTGAGAGAGAGATCACAAGTAGGCAGAGAGGCAGGCAGAGAGAGGGGGGAAGCAGGCTCCCTGCTGAGCAGAGAGCCCAATGCAGAGCTCAATCCTAGGACCCTGAGTGAGATCCTGACCTGAGCCGAAGGCAGAGGCTTTAACCCACTGAGCCACTCAGGTGCCCCTAATCTGTCTCTTTGTGATGTATCCCAACATTGCTGGAGTTTTTCATTTATTAGGTATCAACTAAATGGGTTGGAGGATACACATTTGTGAAGTAGAAAGTTGTTTCTCTTGAATTGGGTTTGAAGTCTAATAAGGCAACTTTGCTTAAAAACATGCTCTTTATGGAAAGGCAGCCTTCTGCATATTCTTTGTGTACCTCACCCATTCATTTGTATGTTTATATGAATGCTAATCAATAATCAACCATGAGTAAACACTATAGGGAAGTCAACTAGTGCACATCAAATTTTGGCACCTGATTAAGATTTGCTTCTGCCCAGGACGGAGAACATACAATATTTTAATTAAAAAACTCCTATTAAGCTATCAAATTATAAGCAGAAATGGCAGAGGAGCTTGTAGTAAATAAAAGATGAAGGATACCCAAATGAAAACCTATAAGGAAGTTTTGTTTGGCCAACCTGTGTTGTCCCAGTATTTGAAATATAGATGATTTTAGAGAGAAGCTAGGATTCACATTATCCCTTGAAAATCGGTCATTTGGCAAAAGTGGCTCCTCATTCCTGCTTGGCCCAAATCAGCAGGAACTAAGTAGTGTTTGCCCTTTCAAAGAGGAGGCACATGCCCTCTAGTTTGCTAGAGTCCCTGCCCCTCTTTATTTCTTTTAGCATCTCACACGCTTTAGTTTTTTACAGTCCTTGGTATAACCCTGTAGCCTTTTAAGTGTGTGATAGTTAGAACACTAACATCACCTTTGTGGTAGGCAGCTTCTACATGACCCCCCCAACCATTGCTGCTTCTAGGTGTCATGCCCTTGTGTGATCCCCTCCTTTTGTGCATGGGCCGGAGCCAGTGACCACCTTCTGAAAAAACAGAATTCAACAAAAGTGCTGGGATCTTCTGAGATTAGGTTATACAAGGATGTGACGTCCGTCTTGCTAGCATTCTCTATCTGGCCTTAGCCTGCGTGCTTTCATGAAGCCAGCTGCCATGGCGACAGGGCACACTAAGGAAGGAAGGAAGGGTGACCTGGGGCCAAGAGCCAATCCAGAATTTATGCTCTCAGTCCAATACCCCATAAGAAACCGAATCCTGACAACGACTGCACAAGTGAGTGTGGAAGCAGATCCCTCACTGGTTGAGCTTTCAGATAATACCATCTTCCTGTCTCATGCCTTAACTGTAGCTTGGGAGACCCTGAAGCAGAAGACCAGATAAGCTGCCCCCAGATGCCTGACCTAAGGAAACTATGTTGTGTTAAGCTACTAACTTCCGAATAATGGGCTAAGCACAATAGATAAATAAGATATCTTACTCCTTCAGAGAAAGATGGTGCTTTGAGTAACCCATATAAGAAACTTTCCTTGGGATTATAGAAATCGAAGCAGTGAATTTTCTATTCCCATGACTGTAATTTTGGTATAAGGACTGACGTTGGAGGTACTCAGTTGCTATGAAACATAAGGTTGCCAATGGTGAGTTAAGTGTCACAAGAGACTATTCTACAGAAATGTTGTTCAGTTATTACTTTCTCATTATTGTTTGAGTAAATCTTTTAAGCCCCTCCAGATGTGCTGCCAAATACTCTGATTATTTGAAAAAGCTGGACACTCTTGACCATTCCAATCTCTCAGAATGCCAGACTCCTATAGGAGACTATGAGAAACTGCAGACTCAGTATTGCTTTCTCGGTTGGAAAACAGGGTACTGTGCATTTCTCCATTGAGGAAGCTTTGTGAAACCCCCATATGGCACCGGTTCCTGTGTTCAGTTTAGAGATAAAAATTAATAAGACGTAGAGTGCTATGCATGGTATCTTTAGCTTCTGAGATTGTGGTATTTAAGATTTAAGTGTTATAAACAGTGCAGCGGTATTTTACTCGAAAGTATTTTGACGGGTTAACATATTCAAATACCGAAGTGGAAATTAGAAATGATGAGCGCTAGGTTGTTGCTTCAACTTGTACCTCAGTTATGTCTTCACTTTTCTGCTTCTATATAATACTGATTTTTTTCAGATTAACCTGAACAGCCTTTTAAAGCACTTAAGGATACTCACATATACGTAGTTCAATGTGTGTTTTAACGTAATTTCTTGCAGCCCTTAAACCATTTCTTTGCATAAACTTTGCAATCCTATAAACCTTATGTAAAACATAATGCTTTATGCATTATATACATTTATTAGTATATTGACAAGTTTACTTTCTTATTGGGTAATTTCATGTTTTTTAAGTGTCTATACGTTATGCATATGACGGTGATAAATACCAGTTGGGTTTAGTTGAAAAAAATATATGTATAATTTGTTATCTAGGTTCAAGCGGTTAATAGATAAAATGTTTAAAACATAAATCATCAAAATGTTTCTCTATTACCTCGTTTCAGTAAACTCTCCCAAATAATTAGCCCATTATAAAATCCTTGCAGTATTCAATACATTTGGCCTGAGGGATGTATATGTAGTCTTATTATCAATCAGTAGCATCACCTGGCTCTTGCTTCTGGTGAAAATGGTGGTTTGAGACAGCTTTCACTCTTCAAAAAAAAATCCATTGACTAATCTTGCCCAAGTTCACCTTTTCAAGTTTTCCCAGGACCACTCATTGTCCGTTAAGCATGCAAAGTGGATCAAAGGTTAATGATTCTTAATTGGGCTTCATGAAGTGATAATAGAAGATCTCGAGCTCCTCATTATGCTCCAGGATTGGACAGCAATGTCATAACATCAGGAAATAATGAAGTAGAAGACTTCATTATCATGCATTAGGACACTCCAGCAACTGATTATGTTCCAGATACATTGTCTCAAGTGAGGTATAAAGTGAGGTGCATAGTAATAGCTTGGTCAGGTTCCCATTTTGAGAATAAACTATAGTTTCAATATAATGAAGACTTTCAGATGTGAACTGCTATGATTTGGGAAGACTCGATTGGATCCTGTTTATATTTGGCTCCTCTTTATTATCTGCCCTCAACCACGAGAGACAAGGTTCTTTGATCATTCCCCCATTTGCACAGTCCACCTGAAACATAGCTTTTTAATCGCGCATCACTTTGGAATTCAAGAACTGTCCATTCCTTCCTTTCCTGTGTGGCGATTTCAAACCCGCTTTGGTAACACAAGGAATTAAGAGAGCATATTTGCTTACTAAGCACATTTTATTTAGATCAGAGTCAGTCGTGTAGTTTTCATTTTGCTCAGAAAATGGGAATCTACGCATACTGAACAGTCGTACTGTAGTTAACATGTCAGGGAAAATGAATGCCCAAATGTGTCGTCTAATTCCATGTGCTGCGGAGATAACCACAATGAGGGATAATGAGCTAACCTTGGTCTTCTGTAATGCAAAGCTAATATACTCAAAAAGATATTGCCCTTCATCACAGTTTAATGTAATTGCTCCTAATCCATAACCTGAACAATAAACTCAAACATCTTAGCCAAACACTAACATTAAGCTCCCTGTCTCCAAGATGTCAATATGACATTTTACATTCATATGCCTCAGAGAAGAGCCGGACAGCAAAAAGTACCTCATGTACCATGTTCTCCCTGAACTTTGCTACTAATTTCTGTGAATAAGGAATCAAATGACTGAGTGGATGCTAACACTTATAACTCAGATGATTGACAGAAGATGAATATGGTGAGGAGATAAATCACTTCTACACGATACACGACAGCAACCTCATCCTGAATCCTAAACAAAAGCAAGTAACGGATTTGATGGGCTTTGCAGGGCTGGAGGCTCAAAATTGTTAGAGTTCATATTTCAGAAACACTGGGGCTACAAGCTGTATCAACATATTTTTGAGGGCGCCTGGGTGGCTCACTGGTTAAGCCTCTGCCTTCAGCTCAGTTCACGATCCCGGGGTCCTGGGATTGAACCCCACATCAGGCTCCCTGCTCTGCAGGAAGCCTGCTTCTCCCTCTCTCTCTGCTGCTCCCCTGTTTGTGTTCCCTCCCTCACTGTGTCTCTCTCTGTCAGATAAATAAATAAAATCTTTTAAAAAAATATTTTTCACATTTAAGCTGATAAGCTCTGTGTGTACACACGTGTGGATGTGTGAGCATGCGTATAAGAAAAACAGAATGAGAGTGATTTCATTTTTGTGAGTATAAAAATTATCTTTTGCCCCAATAAAATTACCTGAAATGTTACAAACATAGTTTGGGGGATGTCTTCCTTCTCTCTCCAAATAAGTACTATTGATTAGCTACTATATATCCTGGGAATCCGGAAGCTCCTATTTGTTAACAAAGCAGGTGCTGAATGAATATTGGGTTTGAGTAAATAAGCAAAGATTACCTACTCACTCATGTAGAATTGTTCTAGCAAAAGAAAGATAATAGGTCCAAAGGATATTGACTGTCATGTGTATACACAGGAAATCCTCATTCTGCATTCTTCATTTGAGTAACCAGTGGTATAAACTCAATTTCCTGTTTGGGATGCTTTTTACCCCCCATTCATCAACTTGGGAAGTAATGAACTCGGATATGTGACAGGAATTCTGCCAGACTGTTGGGGTGACAGATACCTGAACATACAGCATACATGCACATAAACTAATCCATGTTGGGGCAGCAGAAAGGGCAGCCCTGAAGATGGGGCATTTGAAGGGCCCTTGACGGGTGTCTAGGAGCCCATCAAGGGAAAGCGAAGAAAGAAAGAGACAGAGAAAGGACATGTGCAAATAGAGAAAATCCGATTTGTGGGCCCAGAGTCAATAAAACAGGGTGGATTTGAAACCTAGAGTGACTTATGGCTTGAAAAGGGAGTGGAGGATCATGGCATGGAAGGGGCAGGGTAGAGGAGGGAATCACCTGTGTTCGTAAGTCTTCACTACATTCAAACCACTTTCATGGTTTTGCCCCACCTGGGCATGCTTGTACTGTTACTTCCTAAGTATGTTCCTCTGCCTCTAGTTATTTCTTTTCTTAAATGCATTTGTCTTAAAGAAAGACTTCATATCACTATATGAATGGAGTACTGGCATCGTTTAACAAGAGTTAGAAGGTCACTTTTTAAATGAATTAAACAGAAACAAAGATCGTTAAGTTCTAAGTCAGTGTTCTTACCATCTGAAGATACTAAGCCTGAAGACTGTTCTTTTTTTTTTTTAAGATTTTATTTATTGATTTTAACAGAGAGATCACAAGTAGGCAGAGAGCAGGCAGAGAGTGGGAGTGGGAGGTAAGCAGGCTCCCTGCTGAGCAGATCCCAGAGGACCCTGGGATCATGACCGGAGCCGATGGCAGAGGCTTAACCCACTGAGCCACCCAGGCGCCCCCTGAAGACTATTCTTTGTCAAGGGAGGGGAGCCAGTATTAGGAAGGAGGTAAAACTAACTGAGCACCAATATGAGACTTTATCCTTGCAAGAAAATTGAAAAACAAACTTTCTCATCATGCAATCCATGATTATTTAGTGCCTGAGCCATGTACCACCCCTTTGGAGTAGGATCTATCATCATCTTGAAGGTCTCCTGTAATACATTGCCTACTCTTTGGGAATAATTATTTTAAATTATCAAGATTCTGAATTTTGTCCTAAGGGCAGTTAGAAACTGTTGGAGGACTTTTAAACAGTTCATGGTATGTTTCCTTAACTTGTCCACTGAGCACCCAGAACAGCCTGAAGCCAAAGCAGCAAGCTGAAAGTACCTTTGAGTTTTCAGGTTCCGTTTTCAATATTCAAGTGTGATTTTGTGCTCTCTAGCCTCATACAACCGCCTCTCATAATAATAATGGACCTTTCGGTAAAACCTGTTGCACTATGATATGAGAGAAGATACTAGGCTTTTCTTTACTTTCTTTCAACATCTGACCCCTCTTCACTTCCATGGCGACAGGCACATAGTAGTACACAATAAACATGTGTTAGTAAACAGACACATTCATTGTGTTTATAGTGTGGTGCTGAGTGGCCTCCAACACATGCATTTTTAGGGTTGAAAAATCATAGATTTCATGCATTTATTTATTTCTCATTCCTGAAGGGAAATATGCTTTGGGATTATCAATAGATTGATATTCCTATTTATCAAATAGGGTTCTAAAAAGTCTCAGGTGGCATCAATTACTAAGGGAGCAGGGCTCTGCATTCTCATTACTCCATTTAACCAATGCAATTCAGGTTTTGTATTTTACAAGCTGGATTCTGAGTCAGATTGCCATTGCTGAGAAGAGTCCTTGTCTTGTCCCCGCTTGGAGCTAGAAAAGATAGTTGCTTCTTCCATAGTTGTCTCTACCCTCCTATTAACCCTTCTTTGTGCACTTAATCTACCTGAGCTATTTCCTTCCCTCTTTTTTTTTTTTTATTCTTTCCCCTCTCCCTCTCTTTCCCTTCCCTTTTTCCCTGCTTTACCCCCCTTTTCTTCCTGTTTCCATTTCATTCATTCATCCATTCATCAAACATAGAATGTTCCAGACATTTTACTAAGTGCTCAGGATCTATTGAATTGCTTTAGGCCACCAGGGAAACTCAAAGTTTTGAGGATGGCACTTTAATTTCCCAGTTTGCTATGAAGTGGCCCCTTAAAAACATACCACTGTGTTGAGGTCATAAAATAATCTCCGAAAAGTCATCCGTCTTTCTTTCTTCTGTGGGTAATTAGCAGATTTTTGAAAACATGGGAAACTTGCTGAGACAATGAACCAGGCTGATTTCCTAGAAACTCACCCTGCCTTCAGGTCTGCACTCTGTTTCAGGCTAAATTTTTATGGGAATGAGGAATATCTGTGCAATAATAAAGCCCTGAGTCCCATGCTAAATTCATCTTGCTTGTCATTATTCGGTGTGGATAAAGGATAAAACATGAGCATTGCTCCTTTGTCTACTGCCCACATAATTTGAAATAATTTTCTGTGCATACGCAACCTTTCATAGTATCCTTAAAATTTTTATTTATGGAAGTACCACAAAACAAAGAAGGGTGCAAATTATACACATAGAGCTTAATGTATCATCACAAAGAACATACCAGAACATACCAGATCTGAACATACCGGATCCTTAAGGAAAACATTATTGGTGGCTCAGAAGCCTTTCTCATGCCTCTCCTATTTACCTCCACTTGTGGCCAAAGGTATGATCCTAACAATACCCCACAGACTGCTTTTGTGTATTTGTGAAATTTTGATGGCGAATACCCTATGGTTCCTTTTGTTCCATGGTATGTCTGTGAAATGAATAATGTTAACTGATACAGTTTATCACTGTGTGACCATTTCTAGAAATCATCTGTAATACTGAATTTTAGTTTGGAGCTATTATAAATAATGATGTTATGAACTTTATGTGTTCTAGAAATATGTATTGCTTTTGGGTATATATTTGGGTCTGGGATTTGGGGTCACTATATGCAAAGCATTAGTTTAGTTTTAGTAGAAAATGCCAAGAAGTTTTTCAACATGTCTTATGCATTTTTGTTGTTGTTTTATGCATTTTATATTGGTGCTAGGAGCAGTGTATGATAATTCTCTGGACTTGGCATTCTTGCTAGCACTTAATTCCATCAGTCTTCTTATTTTTTACCATTTGGGTGAGTATTGCAGTGGCATTTTTGCCTTTAATTTGCATTCTATTAATCACTACTGAAGTTGGACACTCATCATGAGTTACTAGCCTTTGGGATATTCTGTTTTGTGAGGTTTCTATTTCAATTTCTTGCCCATTTTTACTGTATTGTCTAGCTTTGTCTCCCTGATTTATAGAAGTTATTTTATATTCTGGATATAAGACCTATGTTATCTGTATTATGCATTCTATTCTGTAGACTGCCTTTACATTGTCTCACGGGTATTTGCTTGCTTGCTTTTAAACAACAGAAATTTTTAGCTTGCACATAGTCAAGTTTCTCAGCACTTCTTTGCATCCTATTTAAGAAATTCTCACTTAGGACAAACAAAGTTTCATGCTGCCTAACTTTCTAGAACACTGGTAAGAGCAAGTTTGCAATGTGATTTCCCATATCAGAGCTTGATGAATTATTTTAGTCATTTGGCTTGCATATGGAATTTCTAAATGGATTGGAATTTCTCTAGATACTTTTCTGTAAGCTTTTTGAAACTAGTATCTGTTAGACTTGTACTAATGTCTACAGAAGCAATGCTGGCTCTTGCAGTGCAGTCTTTGTGTTTCTGTTAAGCATTAAGTGGTTTAGAGAGAAAGACAATAGATCCTCTTATGTCTGAATTCCATGCTTCTTTCCACTGAGAATAAAACCATGGACAAATAAGAAAAGTTGGTATTTTAACACTGACCACCATTTTATATGACAGTTTTTTTTAGTTAATTTTTATTAATCCATATAATTTTGATGAAGTATATTCTTTGTAGCCTGTCATTTCTATTATAGATACAGAAACAAGAGGCATAGGACTGGCTTATGACCATGCTCTGGTCTTTCTAGATCTAGGCTATAGTTACGAATGTTAGTTGGATGACCACTAGTGATTACATTCTCAGAGGCTTGTTTGTGTCAACTGAAATCCATGGAGAGTGACTTAAAATCTTGGGATATAAAATGGTAGGATGGAAGTTGTATGAAGTTGGGATCTATGTCTTGTTCATCATGATATTCACAATGGCTACACCCATAGTGGGTGCTCAACAAAAGTGATTCCAATGGAAGAATAAAAGAGAAAGAAAGAAGGAAAGAAAGAAGGATGCATGGATGCATGGATGCATGGATGTAGTAGATTGTAGGAGACAGTAACTGGGACTGTCTGTCCCATCCTTGGCTCTTTCAATTTAGCTACTCAACCATATGCCCCTGTTTTCTGGCACAAGAAATCTTGCCCCAGAGAGCAAATTTGTTTTAAATGTTGCTTCATAATGACCTTCAGTAACATTCAACCCTGTACTTTTTTTTTTTATTAGTTCTATTTCATAAATTCCTGGCTCTATATTCCCAGTTTAACTATCAGCTCTTGGTTGGCAACCCATTTCGGTTACGTATTTGCATATTTAAATATGGCGGCCCACTCACAGTCCTGTCCAAAACTGATTTCATGGCATCACTGAGAGTGTCTTACTCCCAACACTGCCCTGGCAGAAGTTCGCAGACTGAACCCACAGCAGGTGCTCTAGTACGAGAAAGAAAACAAAATTAGAGAAGGTAAATTTCATATTCAGATAAAAACAGCCTGAATGATGGCTTAATTATGTGGCTATCCCCTTCATCCAAATTCTTTAATCTCTCCTGAGCCTCAGTTTCTTCATCTCTCAAATGAGAGGAATGATTATACCTCCCTCATAGGGAGGTTTTGAATATGAAATGAGACAGCGCAGGACAAGGGTCTGCCATGAAGGGAGCTGCCATTGTTACTGCTCTTGCCCCTTCTGTAATTCTTACCGGCATCATCGGTATTCTTGGTCATCTACACTAGGAATTTCTCCTGGCATGTGACCTTTGGAGACCCATTTACAGAGGAGAAGTTTGCATGGGGCGAATGAATAAGAACAAAAGCAGCTGGTGAGCTTCATAGATGTTTTTATCAGGCTCCAGGGGTTGGATGAATTCCTTCTCCACTTGACGGAGATTCTGTCAAAAGAACTGCTATTGTTTGGAATCAGCCTTCTCTCTCCTTTGAATGGTGTCAGAAAGAGAGATACTGACAAATTCTAACATTTTGCCATTCTGGTTTGTTTTTTTTTTTCCTTCAGTAGTCATTGTCAGTCACCAAAACCTTCTTCTATGGCTACATTATACTAGAGTGAAACAAATGATTAATTAGATCACAGCTTATCTAGGATTCACTGCATTACAGCTTGAAAGTCTTTCTGATACGGGGAGGCTGGCCACACTCTTCGATGAGCTTTAAGTGATACCAGCCTGTCATTAGGAGAACATTTGCAAATATTTCCTGAAGATGCTGCCACTCATCCATCTGAACTTGATTTTTAGGAGTTTTGTTTTCTGAAGACAAAGTATTGAGCTGGGGAACGTGCCCTCTTAAAGTCTTTCACCCTTAGTGAGTTGGAAGGGGTTCGTGAGAGCAGAATAGGAAATTGAACACAGGAGCTGTTAATATATATTTTTAATATATCTTTTTGAGCCAGGAAAATATAAAATTTTCATTGATTCCTAATTTAATACGTATCTGGGGACTCCTCAAACAAAGTAATGGGAACATTGAGTGAGACCAGAGTTCAAATACAATAAATATAGTATCTATTCCAAGGCACAGTTTTAACAAATACCTCTCATTTCACATTGACATGCTAATACTTCCAGATACTGCCCATATTACAGTACTCACATTTTAGAGACCTTAAAAACTCATCAGCATAGCAGGTTGAATTCAGAACCTTGGTTTCAGCCAGTGTGAGGTGTGGACTTCAAACATCCCCTAGGGGAAATTCCATGTGAGTGGTCCTCATACTGCATTTAGAGAAGGGACTGGTGAATGTTGTTTTATGATTAGTGTATACTGTGTCTATCTTGTTTTTAGTTTCTTTTGTTTTGTTGTTCTGTTCACTGGCAAACACATTATACTACTTTTTTTTATCCACACAGTGTACTTTCTCTACTAATATCCCTCTTTTGGAATTCCCAACAACTAAGCAAAGTACATACTGAGTACATACTCAGGGTAACATGTATCATTAATTTAGATCCTAAAAGTGTTTTCCCCAAGACAGAAGCATTTATTAGCTTGTTAAATCAATGAAAAAACACAGTTATCGTCAAAATAAAGTAAATCACCTGCATGCGTAAGTTGAAGGTAAAACTTGTGGTTTTTTTTAAAGACTCTAAGCAAAAATTGTACCCAGTTATGTTTGTCTTTGTGTCTCTATTCATTTGGCTTAGATACTGTTGTAGAACTGATAGAATGAAGTCTCTGAGGAAACGCTATGGATAGGTCAAGTTCCATATTATTAGGCTGGGTTTACCAGGTCAGCCTAATTCTGTAGTTATCACAGGTTTTTTTTTTTTTCTTAACAGCAAAACAGTAGAATCAAAGAAAGGGAGAGAAGACTTTTTTTTATTGGGGCCAATACTTAGCTTAAGGTCCTGACATGACGGAAATTTTACATCATATAGGTTGTAGGCAAATACTCATAGGACCCTACGCCAAATGATAATGGGCACTTGGTTGGTGTTTACCATGGCCAATTTAGGGGTCCTGACTGATGTAGTCATTATCCAGGACCTGATTTGATGGTATTGGAATAATCTCCTCAGTCATAATAGCCACTGAATGAATGAATTCCTTTTGGTTCAACCATTAAGTGAATTCTCATGTAGGGCTTCCTTCCACGTTCTTGATTTCTCTCGTTTGCATTGGTCTCTGTTTTGTTCACAAAGCCCTACATAAATGTTTCATTAACTTTAATTCCTAAGTATTTGTTTTCTGAGCTATGAGAATTGTGTCACTCTAGCCCAAAAACTATTTGAGTGACTACTATGTGTCATATGCAGGGCTTTGAGGGAATAAGCCACAACGCTTCTTTTCTCATGGAGATCAGTACAATTAATAGTAAGCAAATGTCTTTTGGTTATAAGATGAGTACGTTATGAGGGTCTAATATATAGCACAATGACCGTCACTAATAATGCTGTATTATATACTTGAAATTTGCCAAAAGAGTCTATGTTAAGTATTCTTGCCAAAAGGAAAAAATGACTTTGTGAGGTGATGGATGCATTAAATAACTTGATTATGGGAATCATTTTACAAGGTACACATATGACAGATCATCCTATTGTACATTTTAAATATGTCGCAGTTTTATTTATCAATTATACTGTGATAAAAGCTGGAAAAAACAAATATGATTAAAATCATAACAAATATTTTAGTAGGGAATCAAAAGAGGCTCTAAAAGCATATGAGGGGCTTTATCTAGTGAAAGGAAGTAAAAGCTGGTCTGGAGAGCCCGATGGATCATCTGAGACCTGATGTTTGACAAGGACTTAACTCAGGGATGGAGAGTCCTGTGGTGTAGTTGAAGAGAGGGAACAGAGTATAGAAATGTGCCCAGAGAGGTCCAGGATGGCTGAAAAGCAACTAGTACAAAATACAGTAGAGAGCTTCTTTGGGGTGAGATGGTAGGTATGGACAGGGCTTTTTAAGGTTCAGGGCTTCTTAAGCCTCATTAAAGATGTTGAGCTTTATCCTATGGAGAATGGAAAGCCGTTGAAGTGTTTTAAGTATGAGGAATCAGCCACAGGACCTACCTCTCACTCCTAAATAAAAAAATAAACATTAGTGTTTGTCAGGATAACAGAGGATTTGGAGAAGTCTTAACTCTACATATCACGCTACTAACTATGGTGCTTGGGGAGTGGGACCTGTTAGGAGAGCGATAACTTATTTTTTTATTTTAGATAATTCTCTATCATTCAAATATAAATTACTTCTGTATTAAAAAGTTTTTCTTTTAAGATGCCAAGATAAGGGATTGCAAAGCATTGTGTCCTAACTTCAACATTTTCAACAAAAAGGTCAAGAAAGGGAACAGCAAGTTAAATAGAATTCAAGAAAGAAAACTTAGCTAAAATAGTTACCCTTAAAACTTAACCAAATAGCAAGAAAACAAAAAACCAGACTATGTCTTCTTCCAATGAGGTAATACTCAATAGTTTCTTGCATTTTCAAGGACAGGGACTTAGGCAGGGTTGTATTTGTTGAGTCTGCTGCATTCTTGAGAGTGTGACTTTCATTATTATTTCGAAGACAACATTTTTTTCTTCCCTAGGCAAAAACATCTCTGAAATGATTATATGAGTCAATAGGAGAATATGTTTTTATTTACAGAAATTCTGGTTTTTTCCAAGTTTCTTGGGTTACCTAGGCTTTAGAGTTGAGGTGCAAAAAAGGGACTAGATCGTCTCTGTATCTGTTGTATATGGTAGCTGTATTAGCCTGATTTCTAACACTATATATCAAACAATCTAGTTTCTTATGATTCTTATTTATTTATAGGTTCAAGGTTTGCCTTTCATTGTGATTCACTTGGGCTTGGCTGAATTTGGTTGTGATAGGCTGTATCACAGGCTTTG
This sequence comes from Procyon lotor, assembly GCA_028646535.1. Lineage (NCBI taxonomy): Eukaryota > Metazoa > Chordata > Mammalia > Carnivora > Procyonidae > Procyon > Procyon lotor. Next base: position 28,071,447 of record CM053603.1, read on the forward strand.
TGTCAGGTTCACTTTGGCTTTGTGTATATTCATCTGAGACTGAGGAAAGATTGTTATCTCTCTGGGGTATGTTCTTCCTGTGCTGAAGGGCTAAATAAGCTCAAGAGGATTGGTGGAATCTTCCAATGTTTCTTAAAACCATGGCTTAGAATTGAAATACTATCACTTCCGCCCACTGTAAGACAAGTGAAATGGTCAAGCTCAAAGTCGATCAGATAGAGATGCATACTCTGCCTCCAATAAGGGGACTGACTAGCAAGTTACATGACAAAGGGCATGTACAATTCTATCACAGGGAGAAAGTGAGGCATTGGGAATAATAATCCAGCCAACCTTGGTGGCTAAAGTATCATTACATGGGAGTCACCTTTGCTTTCTCCACTTAGACTATGCCATTATACAAATTGAAACTCTTCAACCACTATGAAAAAAAAAAAGACTAGAGAATTATTTCTACAGATACTTTAATAGCAGACTTGATGGCAGCTGATTAAACAGTAAATCCTGTGCTATCATTATCAAAGATACATTGTACTCAAAAAAATTAAATTATCTGATCAAGCAGAATGATTTTTTTCTTTTTTGCCACATAACATCCACTTAAGGTATTCTTCAAGGATAATAAATAGCTGTATGCAGTAAATCAGTTAGAAATTGTAAAACGAGAAATGAATCCTTTACAGAAATGATACAACACGAGGAAACTGTTTCAAGAAACAAGCTTGTCATTTTTAGCTAATACAGCTAATTTCTTTTTTACCAAGATTGAGGTTGAGTTAGAAGTAATAAACAAAGTAGTTAAAAAAAAAGTAATAAAACAGAATAATAAACAATTCAAGAGTATTTTTGAATGGGAAAACATGGGTAGACTCTAGTAGTACTCAATACGTTTACTCTTCAAGATCTCTTTAACGAAGTGGTGCTGCTTTTAAAAATGTTAAAAAAAAAAATGGATAAGTTTTGTTGGGGGTCAGCCATGTACCCCATGTACCTGGACACTCTTTTATCACACTTTGCAGATATGTTATTTACCTGCAGGACCTCCAGTTATGTCCCAGAGGTTTTGATTGTTACGTGTAACTCATTGTGCAAATGGGGAAGTCAGGATGATAGAGTGGGTCAGATTTGGGAGACCTTAGTTAAATTTTGTAGCTCTCTGTGCCTCAGATACCTTTTATGTACAGTGGGGATAATAATAGCACTTATTGGGAGAATTAACAGAACGAATACTTCAAGCACACCTGGAAGATTATTGAGCATACAGGTAGTGTTTTTTAATAAATAAGTACTTGTTAAATAATAGAGCTTATAGGTAGAGGATGCAGGTGGATCTTGAGTGGGAGAACTGTTTATGTCCTTTTTTCTGCCATAGTGAATTGAATTGTGTCCTCCTAAAAGGTATATTGAGGTCCTAACTCCCAATATCTGTGAGTGAGATTTTATTAGGGAACAGTCTTTGCAGATATAATCAAATTAAGATGAGGTCATATTGGATTAGATATGGCTCATAAAATCATTGACTAAAGGGTGTCATTAAAAGACAGTTTGGAGTTACACACACACACACACACACACACACACACACACACATGTGCACAAGGAGGAAGGCTGTGTAAAGATGGCAGAAGACATTGTAGTGATACAGCTACAAGCCAAGGAATGACAAGGATTATTGGCAACCACCAAAAGCTAGAAAGAGGCAATATAGGATTCCTCCCAAGAGCCTTTGGAGAGAACGTGGTCCTACCGTCCACAACTTGATTCAGACTTTGATCTTCCAGAACTATGAGAGAATAAATGTGTTAAGTCACTCAGTTTGTGGTCATTTGTAGTGGCAGTCCCAGGAAACTAATATGCTAGCTGTGCAACCAGGGGCAAAGTACTTCAGTGTAGGAAAACTTCACTTCCCCTGTTTTAGAATGATAGTGACAACAGTAGCTGTCCCATAGGGTGTGAGGTCTTAAATGTAAAGTGCCTAGTACAGAGACTTGCACATATCAAGTGTTCATTACAAGTGTGGCTTTGTCATCATCATTGTCGTCCTCTTCCTCATCATGAGTTGTCTTCATCACTGCTATCATCATCAACAGTGGTAATTGTCTTCTCCCAGATTTCTCTGCAATAGTCACTCTGTGAGTCCAGTCCCTTCATTTCCTATAATCCTGTTTAAAGTGCATGTATTACCTGTACACTAACCTATGTCTGGGTCCTTGTGTGCTTTTCCAATGTTCTCTTCAAGGCAGAGGAGGACGAGGGTGTGTTTGAAAGGATTGGGACTATAGCCTGAAATAGCCCATAGCATTTGGAAATGTTCTTTCCAGCTTCTACTAAAATTGGGTTTATCCTGTAATTTATGTGCATTTGTTTAAATATAAATATGGGTGCTCTGAATTACTACCTAAATTGCTTAATTTCCTTCTAAATCCTTCTAAAACCTTCTAATCCTGGGGTTAGGACTATCAGGAAAGTTTATGCCCTGGAAGAATATAACATAAGGCTTATATTTACTCCTCTAGTCTCAGTACACTGCTACAAACATCTGGACTTGTTAACATTTCAGTTAAATAGAGTTTGGGAATTTCTTATATGGAGAGGCCTATTACTGTTTCTTAGCTGGAATTCCAGATATGATCTTTCCATTTTTTTTTTTTAAATATTAGTACCTCGAGACCAGTAGTTCTCAACTAGAGGTCATTTGCCCATGCCCCTCCCTCACGGCAGGTTTGACAACTGGAGGAATTGTTAGTTCCCATAACTGAGGATGCTACTGGCACTTGTGGGTAGAGGCCAGAGTTGCTGTATAGCATCCTCTGATGTACAAGACAGCCCCACACAGCAGTAAATTATCAGGTCCCAGATGTCAGTATTGCCAAGGTTAAGAAACCTTGCTCCAGGCCATGCCTAGAATGATCATGTTGTGTTTGACTATATCAGGCCATTGAGATTTCTATTTTGCATTGAGGTCATTACCATATAATACTTGGGTTTTTTTATTCTGTTTTGTTTTATTTTCCCCTATGTCGCTCCCTACAGGGCCATATCTTATGTGTTTTGTGGTTCCCTTTAGCTCCTAGCGCTGATCCTCGAAAGTAGTAGATGCTCAATAAATGTTTATGGATGGAATCTACTGCTATGAAAATGTCTTGCACCCAAGTCATTCTGCCACTCAAAGATGAAAAACATATATATTTTTTTCTCTTTCTTTGGTTTAAATAGCACCGGAAATACATAGGATTTCAGAAACATTGTGATTCTTAGAAGGTAGATTATACATCAAAGAGCTGAGGTTTGGGGAAAAAAATGATCCTCCAACAAGGGCAAGGTAGAAGCTGGTCAACAGTCAGCTTCAACCAGGTTCTGGCCTTTTCAGCTATGTGTGAATAGTTCTCACCAGGCCCAGACATTCCTGTCTTCCACATAACTTAGTACTTCCCCCTAGGCTCTCAAAAGGGGTGAAATGGTAATGCGTTTCTCCTATCAGTGGATAACTTGAATTTAGTTTATTGTTCTGCACTCCGTTTCTCCTGGAACCATTCCCTAATTGCCTCAGCCTCCAAAAATACTCTCATCAGACCCTCCATTCTCACACTACAATTAAAGCTATCATCACGTCACATTAGAATAGCTTTTTGATATGTTTGCCTTTCCCTCTCAACAATGAACTTCTGAAGGGCTTGGGTCTTACTTATCTTTATTCTCCCAAGTTCCTGGAACATGGTAGGTGCTTGGCATGTATTTTAATGAGTCAATGAATCTTGCAGTCAAAGTATAAATTAGTCACTTTGGATGATACTTCTGTGAGTCTATATTGGTGATGATGTGTCAGTTTTCCAATGTACAGTCACTGTTATTTTAGCTGAGGATATGCAGTTCATGTTAATTTAAGGAAAAGACAAAGGGAGGTTTATTACCTCAAATATTTTCAAAGACCCAGAGTGTGGTTGCATACAGGGAGCAAAAATGATACGTGAAATTTCTGTCTTTCATTCCTCCTCCTACTTCTGTTTTCCTGTTAAATTTCCTGTATGATTGGAACCAGGTGTTACATCACTATTTCCAACACTTCATGTCTCTGTCCATCTCCAAAATGGCTTTCTCAACGTTGTGGGCAAGATGGCCATGATGGATCCCTGCTGATTAATCATGCCCTGTACCTTCTTTAGAACATTTCTAAGAACTTTAATTGCTTCAGTTGGGGTCTTTGACCAGCAACTGAACCAATCACTGTGGCCACACAGGTTGGATCATTTGATCAGAGCCAACCATAGGACCAAATCTCTAGCTTGGGGGGGGGGGGGTGGTTAGAGAGAGCTCCAGCCAGCTGTGTGGAATGGATTTTAGAGAAGAAAGAGATATTTCATTACTAGGAGTAAGTGCAGAAAGAACTGCTAGACAAGAAGGCATAGTGAATGCCCAATATATCAGATACTCTATCACAGATTCACCATGTGTTCCTTCTCTCTTTCTTCTACAAGGCCTAGAATCAAGCTTTATACCCCAGCAGTAATTGGTGAATATATATAGGCACCAAATGAAGAAAATGTGTGATAATTTACTATGTTAGGTATTGCCAACACTCTGGTTTATTTAGAATGATTTGCCAGCACAGTGCATGAAAAAGTCTGTAGCCCATAAATAGAACATTTATGCTCTGCTAAAAGTTTCCCATAGCATACTGTATTGCTTTTCTTAACAATGGTAAAATTTAGGAGAACTAAGTGGGTATGGTATGGACTATATGCTTTCATCAGATCAGGTATATCTTTTGGAATTGCCTTTTACCTAGTATGTTCTATGACCGTTTAATCAGAAGGACAAGCTCCTTTGAGGTTGAGGGAATGCAATGAGCATTGCATCAGGCAACAATCGAAATTCAGGACCATGGTGTCTTTATTCTCCATATCAGTGGCAACATCTAATTATAAAGAAGGAAATGTCAGTGCCTTTTTAAAAATAATTGCTGGCAGTGCGGTTATATAAATCTAACTTTAGTTGACAGGGACTACTTAAAGCTATTTTACAGAAATGTGCAATCAGACAAGGCATAAATATGTCTTTGTCAAAACAGCAAGCAAGAGCTCTTGTTTAAAACTTAACAAATATTGCACCTTTAGGCTTTGATGGTACACTTGGTTCCAAATTCACTGGTGAAAGAAAGGTATTTGGTGAGCTAAGAACTGTAAGTTATATATTGTTATTTTGTTAGCCTGGGTTTAATTGTTCCCGAATATAATGGATTGAATGTTTCCCAAACTTGAATTACATGTAATTAAATATAATGTAACTCAAGTTTTGCTAGAATGTTTGCTCAGTGGTTGCAGGAATTTTTGTGTCTTTTGTTCAATACTGCTTCCTCGGGGCTTAGCACGTAAAAGTTGTCCAATAAATATTCAGTGAATGAATGCATGGTGATTTATTTTCAAAAAATCATCACATTTCTTAACAATGTAGACTTAAATATTGGGCATACACTTCCTAGAACCATTTGTAACACACATTTGATTTATCAACACATGTTTAATGAACATCTATTTAACTAGGGTATAGTGTTCAGATACGGAGATTAAATAATGTAATTGCTGAGATACTAATCAAAATACAATCAGTAGCTATTCAAATGATTATAAATAAAGAAAGGGAGCTTATTGGATTATGTTTTGGGAAGTCCAGGAAAGGAAATATGTTCTCAGGTATAGCTAGATCCAGAGGTCCTAAAGATAAAACCTGGATTCTCTCTGTTTTTATATTTTTCTTCTCTACTTTCCTCTGGGTTGGCTTAATTCTTATATAGTGTCTTTTCACTTGATATCAAAGAAAGTCACAGGAAGGCCCAGTTTCACCTGGCCCTACAAGTAGCAATTCTGGAAAAATCAGTCCATTTCTCCATCTCCTACATCCAAATGAATTCCAAAAGTGACTCTGGTAATCTCTTTCATGTTATTGCTCATTTCTGAACCAGTACTTGTATCTATAGGGAGAGAGACACTCTGACAGATAAACTTGAATCGGGTACCATCACTGGGGCAGGGAATGTGTAATTGGGACTGTCAGCCTTTGGGACTAATATGAAGTGAAAAGGAGGTAGAGCCCAGATAGAAGGACAAGGTAAAAGCAGCAAGCACAGGGCAGGATAAGACAGATGTCCAGATGTCCACTACATTCCCTCTAACAAGCTCTCTGTATAGAGTTTGATTTCAGTGGTAAACTTTTCCAACTCCCTTATGAGCAAACTGAAATACTCAGGCTGAAGTGATTTGCTCAAGGTTATCCAGTGAGTTAATGACTAATCTCCAAGAAAACTAAGATCTACAGTATCCTGGTTGAGAGCCTGTTTCCGCTGTATCATTTGGGCTCCCAGATGCCCTATAAACCCACTTCCTTTTTTTCCTTTCACTTCAAGCATAACTTTTCCCATTTAGTAAATCATATCCTATTACAGAATTATAAAGTAGATTGGTCAATTGCACTTCCACATACGGGATAAAACTGACCTTGTATGTCATGTGTGGGGATTCCATAACTTGGGTAAGCCCAAGAAAATGAACTATGACTTAATAACATTGCACTGAGAGGATTATGTGACGGAGAATTTCTTCTAACTTATTCTGTAAGATACGGGTGATTTTTAGAAATTGCCCGCTTCCTGAGATGATTAAAATCAGTTCAATAACAAGGGTTTGTGCTTTATGAGCTGAAACTCTTAGTCGATAAGCCCAATGGAAATCATTGCAAGGTTCAGGGCTCTGACTGTGTTCATTTCACAGCCCCTCTTCACAAAGCTAGTATCCGCTGCAATATTCTAGACTTTTCCTCAAAGCCTTGTGAAGAGGTAAATGACCATGAAGGAATATAGGAAATGAAAAAGAATATCAGGCTGGGAGTCCATCAGGGCTCTGTGACTGTGGACAAGGCACATCATCTAAGTCCCACTTGTTCCCTCTGTAAGAAGCAGATATTTAAAGCACGCATCCTGGGCAGTCCCATCAGTAAGGGGTAGCTTATGTTTCTATCATCAGGCAGAGGTGAACTTAGCCTTTGGCATTAGACCCATGGAGACTGGAAAGTGTCCCTAGATAATCTTTTATTCAAATTAATGTATTTGTTGGTAATTGATGTGAATTTCCAAGGGAAGAGATTATAAGCGAAATACAAATTATTACAAACTGTGCCCCAGAAAAAAATAAAAATACTGTTTACCTAAGGATGTATAAAGAAAAACAAGAGCAATTATTCTTAGAATTGGTCCCACTCACATGAATAAGAAAATATTAGGTAGCAAAATACTGACCTAGAGAAAGGGGAAAAATTAGATACTGTTCAGATTTTCTCTTCAGTTATCTCAAGTTTTCTAGAAACATGGAAAAAACATTCTGTGGTTACAATGCTTTGGAATCCTTTGCAGTGGATGTGAGAAGGTGGCCATCCTGACATAGCATGAGGCATGGCCTCAAATTTCCTTATCATTCCACATGCCACATGGAAACTGAAGTGATTTTACACATTTTCATTCTTTGTTCTTAATTTAAAACTGCAGATGTACACATAAATAACAAGCCATCTTTGGTGAGTAGTAAAGAAATTTGGGGTAGAGTTTAAACTATGTCTAATATGATGAGATAAGAAAGAGATATGCCGTGTGTGAAAGGAGTAGGATGATGGTTGATTTGAATTTACTTCTCTGTCAGCATAAAGAATATGATACTTTCTTGGAAAAAAATGTAATATGACAACCAATGACAGATAATAGCTGGTTGACAGCCTTAACACAAAGTAAATGTTAAGGTTTCTTCTCTTTACTATGTCTGATTTGTCGTGAAATGCTATAAAATCTGTGTTGATGATAAGTTACTCATGTTTTATAAAAATACAACAATTTCCAAATGATATTATTCAGGGCTCTTTCAGTCTCAGATCGAAAAATCAGCTTAAATTGGCTTAAGCAAAAAAAAAAAATTATTGATTCTTATATATGGAAAAAATATGTCTTCAGGCATAGTTGGATACAATGATTCAACATCACCATTAATCATGCTCTTGTTTCTAAGCTCTGCTGTCCTTTGAGTTGGTCTTGTCTGGCAAGGTCTTTCTGTGTGAAGACAAGAGAGCTACCCATCCCCACCCCCAGTTCCTGATTTACATTAATTACCTGAGCCCAACACAACTACTTTTGCTTGAGCGGTTCCAAACACAATGCTGGCTGTTGTATCTCATTGGACCAACTTGGGCTACATCAATATTAGTTTAACATCAACAAAATCCATACGTTTTGTGTACATAATATGCATAAATTAAAGGTTTATGGTCACCTTAATACTAAGGTGCATGATAAAGGACTACCCTGAGTGTTACCAACCTGAATGATTAATGGTTTTCAGAAAACAGGTATTTTCAGCCCCATGGTAGCAATAAGTGAGGGTACTGCCTACTAGTGACTAATATGGGGTGACTTCCTGGTAATCGAGATCCATAAATTTACTGTTGTCTAAAACTTTCCCATTCTTCAAGCAGGGGTCCAAGATCCTAGGCATTATGCTTTCTTTGTGTTTTTCAAAACCAAATGATAGTGAAATGTCACAGTTAATTAAAACTTGTTCTGTTTCTATAAACCATCAGATAAACTCATAAGAGTGAAAAATATCACGTGGTACAGGGTTGCCTATGCAGTAGAATGTCATTACCACTTGGATTGCCTTTGTTTCTTATTGCCTTCCTGAAGTGACAAACTTCATAGAGTAGACCACGGTCATGAGTGCATCATGCTACTTATCAGGGCCCCACCTCAGACTTGCTGAATCTACAACTGTGGAAGTAGGTTCCCAGCAGTGTATATTGGAGCCATCTAGGTGATTCTGATACACACTAAGCTTTAAGAACTACTAATTGGGAATCTATAAACAGTTGATTGTCATGGTTTTATAACAATAACAATTCCATAAAAGAATTTATTCTGATAGTACTAGCAATAGTAGTAGTAGTAGTAATTACGAATCTCTTACTGTATGCCAGGTGAAATGTAGATCTCATTTGATGATCACAACTCTCAAGTTAGGCACTCTGATTTGTCCCATTGTATAGAAGAGGAGATGAAGAGAAAAAAGGTGCTCATTCAAAGTCATACAGCCAATAAATAGTAACACTTCATTTTAGCACCCATCGCGTTCTATAATTTTGGCTCTTGGAAAAGTACTCTCCCCAAGTAGCTATGGAATAACAGTAAACTTCATACTCGACTTTAATATGAGCCCCGCCCACTTGTATTTTTAGCTGTATGGGAAAAGAAAAGTTGAAATTGTTATCACTTTTTTTTTAACCTTGAAACATTTTCCATGGTAAGTAACAACTTGCCGGTTGCTGCTGGGTAGAAGATACAAAGGTTGGGAGCTTTCCCTTCTCTCTGTCTGGGACCTGTGCCCCAGGACAAACCTGGTCATTTTATTTCAGTCACTGGTGGCCTCAGTAGAGCCCATCATGTATTTAAAACATTGGAGCACACCACAGTGATTGGCTCGGTGGTGTAACCACAAGGTGATAATAGCAACCAAAATCAGGGCAATATATCTGGGCAGTTTTTCTCTTGACCCCGAGTCCTTTCTGGGTCCAAGGTCTGAGAAAACACTTTCTGTGCAGGTGCCAGATTTGAGGGAAGACCCAAATCCTTTCTGCACCCTGCCCTTTGTAATCAAATGTAAGTCACAGACAGGGAGAACCTACTCAAATAATTTGAATCATTTCCCTTAGGGAATGGCTGCCTCCTGAGCTCAGCCTCATCAAGGTCACATTCTTGTTTTGAGAATAAAGCTGTGTCTGTTCTCCCTGAACAGTATCGTAACCTGTGACTTTCAGTGTCCCAGGAAGCTCCTCTCCCTGCAGGAAAAATGAAGCAAGGTGGCTCTCCTGGTTGCAGACATGTGCCTGTACCGGTGCTGCCCTTCTGGGCAAAATGCCCTCCAACATGTCTGCCCTTGTGGTAACCATGGTTGAAAGACAGCTCCCAAGGTCCCCACTCCCTGGTGGGCATGTCCTAAAGAGTCTCCTGCTCTTAAATAAGACTGAAACTTATCAGCTGACACTGTAAAAGAGGGTCTTAATGATCAGAGACAGAAAAATGAGAGAAATGCAAAGCTGCAGAAAAATCTCCTACTTCTTATGCCTTTTAACAGATAGGGCGTGAGCGTGACCTCAGGGTGCTGAGGTCCTCAACCAGAATGTAGGGGAAAAAGGCAGGGGGACCCCAAACAGCTGTAAGGAAATGAGTTCTGTCAGCAACTTGAGGGTGCTCTGCAGCAGATCTTTGCCTGGTCAAGCTTCCAAATGAGAACATAGAGAGCCAGTACCTTGCTTTCAACTGTGAGAGACCCTGAGCGGAGGACCCAGCTGAAAGGTGCCAGCTTCCTGACACACAGAAACAGCGAGATGATAAGGTGTTTTAAACTGCGGTGTTGGTGGTGAGGTGCTGTGCAGCAAGAAAAAACAAATACAATCTGGAACATGCTCAGCCTTCCATCCAGAATATTCCATCACGTAGTGCTCATTTCCAAGACTATTACACAAAAACTAGATAATGTGGTTTCATAGCAAATGGAAAGCGACACAGAAATGCTGTGATTGTCATAATTAAGTTAAGGGGGTGACACATCATCTTGTCATTGCCCCTTCTTGCTTCTTAACCAGTTTATTTGCCATCTCCCACATGAGGTATTATAGCATACATTTGTTCTCTGCGGTCTCAGCCCAGGAGTTTCTGGCTTCCAGTGTGTTCACACGTTGATTCAGAATCACAATAGTATGTTTTGTTTCTGGAATTGCTGAAATATTTTCATTGTATCAGTAAAAACCACAACCTCCTGGAGACTTTTTTTTTTTCTATGTTGTTCATGTTTGTGGTGTTAGAAAACTGATTATTTTTGGTTCATAATACAGAAACAACTATAGCAAAGAGTTAGAAAAGCCAACATGATTTGTATCTAATTTATACTCTCAGATTGAAATTTAAGAATACCTAGTCCAAATTAATGGACATGAAACCTCTAGTAACTGAAGTTCTGGGCCTGTCTTTTAAACTCATAAATCAGTTTTAATTTTTTCCTTACGTATTGACCTAAAGACAGTTTGGAAGCACCAGATTTCATCACAAAGATCTATTCTGTTTTTCATTTTGCTTCCCTGGATCTATAAAGAACTTGTGTTTGAGAAACAAAGAAATGGAGAAAAATAATTGGAATTACCTCTCCTATTACCAACATGTCCTATTTTGGAAGAATTGTCTATTATGGAACACCTCCCATTTGTTTTAGGAATGGAAATCTGATTCCGTTATCAGAACCTGAAGAAATTGAAAATAACTTAGAAAGGCAGGAAAACTAGGCTGGTCACAGGTCTTCATTTCTAGGGTCTTTCCTCTAAAATGAAAGGTGATCTATACAGATGACAACTCAGGGAATCATCCCAAGAGTCCAGGTATTATCAGCAAGATCATCAGCAGTAATGCACATTAATTAGGCACTTTGTGTGATCAGCTTTCCATGCTGACTAATGCCTTCACATTCACTTCTTTTTGTTTTCTTTCATTGTCCTACTGTGTCAACTGTATCTACCCTTTGGCCTGGCATAATGCAGATAGCCACTTTTGATGTCCAGTACATAATGTCACAGCTACCCAGGGCTCAGCAGGACAATATATAGCCAAAAATTCCCTCTCCATACCCATGTTTCTATTCCTCTCTAAGCCCACTCAGGTAGCTACCCTGCTGTTGCTGCTACTAGCTTTGCTAGTTACCATTATTGTAATATTTATTATGTTCCAGACTCTATGAGATAGTATATTCTATTGCTGCCTAACACATCACCCTGAAACTTAGATGCTAAAGCAACAACAAACATGAATTATTTCACCATTTCTATGGGTTAGAAATCCAGAACTGAAATACGTATTTCTAGTTCAGGGTATCTCATGAGATTATAGACAAAGTAGTGCCTGGTCCTGCAGTCATCTAAAGGTTTGATGGGGGCTGGAGGATCCCATTCTGTGGTAACCTACACACCCTACCAGCAAGTTGATGCTTGCTATTCGAGGAAGGTCTTGGCTCCTTACCACTTGGCCCTCTCCCTGGGGCTGCTGGAGTCTTTCCACAACATGGCAGCTAGCTTCCCTCAAAGCACAGTGTCCAAGGGAGAGCAAGGCACTCATAGCTTTAGATTTTATAGCGTAGCCTTAGAAATCATACACCACCATTTCTGCAATATCTTATTGGTTGTGCAGGTTAGTTAGACTCAGTGTGACAGAGAACTTAACAAGAGCATTGTATACTAGGTGGCAAGATTCAATGTGGCCATCTTGGAACATGACTATTAGATGTAGATAAATCACACAATTTTTGCTTACAAGGTGTATTTTCTGTATGCTATTCTCAACTACTAAATAATTTTCCTGCCCTAACAGATGTGACAAGAGAGCAGATACTGAACATACTGACTAATGCCTTCATTTTCATAATGCTTATATCTGAATCTGTATGAATCTCGGTATTTAAAAATAATTACTTCTATATTACTATTTGCTAGTCACCATGCTGGACACCAAGGATACTGTGGAGATGGAGGTAGACAGAATGCTAGCCATGATGGAGCTTATGTTCTAGGCAGGAGAGACTCTAAACAAGTAAGTAGATACTGCAATGAGCATTATAATGAGAATGAATGAACACTGAGATAGGAAATAACCAGAGAATTGTGGTGATATAGGATAGGGTAGCCCCAGAGGAAGAGAGAACATTCAATCCAAGACCGAAAGCTTGGTTAAGGAAACTGATGTAAAGATAGGGAACTGTGATGGGTGGGGAAACAAATCCAAGGAAAGCTCAAAGGCAGAAGACATGAGGGAAAGAGTTTGGCCTGTTAAGGAACTAAAAAAAAAAAAAAATCAGTGTAGTTAAAGCACAGTGAGTGGGGAGTAGAGGGACAAGAGATGAGATAGGAGAGAAAAAGGCAGGCCAAGTCATATGAGCCTTGTGGGCCACTTCTAAATGCAATGGCAGCCACTGAGCCATTGATAAGGGTTTGTTGTTGTTGTTGTTTTTAAGATTTTATTTATTTATTTGACAGAGAGAGATCACAAGTAGGCAGAGAGGCAGGGAGAGAGCAAGAGAGGGAAGCGGGATCCTCACTGAGCAGAGAGCCCGATGCGGGGCTCGATCCTAGGACCCTGAGATCATGAACTGAACCAAAGGCAGAGGCTTTAACCCACTGAGCTACCCAGGCACCCCTTGATAAGTCTTTACTAAAGAAGCAACATGATGTTCTTTCTGTTTGAGTTTGATCGCTCGTGGCACTGGGTAAGAAATGGATGGTCCATTTCACCTGCTGTTGCTTTTGTTCTTTTTGTTTTCATTCTTGGGTTCTGCCTGTGCACAGCCAGACTTGCTGCAGAAGTAAATAGAGCTGCTAGGGGTGCATGCAGCACCCCATTCCAGCCGCAGGGGAAGCTGTCATCTTTAGAAGCTTTTGAAATACTCCACATTCTCTCCCAATTACCTTCCTGAGGGTTTAACAAATGTAGCTCTCTAAGGGTGGTATTAATAAAAGAGATATTTTAGGCAGAGAAAAAATAGAGCGTAAACCTACTGAGGTTACCAATTTCTTTGCACTTCAGTAGACATTGGTACCTGATTCTTTTAGGTGATATGATCAGTTACACTACTTTGTTGTCTGTTAATTTTAAAAAGGCAAATCCACTTAATAAAAGTAGAAAATGAATTTACTGGATGACTACCAGGAAACTTGGAAAGTTGAAGAGGATGTTGGAAAAACAGCTTTTAGGAAAACACACACACACACACACACACAGAGAGAGAGAGAGAGAGAGAGAGAGAGAGAGAGAGAGAGAAATCAGCATCTGGCCATGATTTAAGATGTAGGATCTAATATCTTCAGGTTGTCACTTCCAGAATGAATGGACTCCACCACTTTTTGCTGTTTTCCTTTTTGCATCATTCTCATTAACAGTAAAAGTCGTAAGGCTCATTAATATAGCTTGATGCTATGTAGTTCAGAGAAGTAATATTCCAGAAGGAGATCAGGATGTCCTTACCAAAAGTGATACTTTCCCTTTACTTTCCTTTCTTCTACCATCAAACTCCCTCCAGGGTGAGGCAGGGGAGGATATTGGATGTATGGGAGATATTAAATCTTAGGGGAAATTAATCCTGTGATTCTATCAATCTCATACCCAGCCAAGGCTATGCCCAACTTATATGTTCAGGGTTATTTGATCAGTAAATTATGAAAAGTCATACACCACATCTTTCTGCATAATGATATCCAGTGTAAGAATTATACCCGTGGTAAATGTTCAAGACCAGCGGAGCCATCCAGAAAGTTTTGCTTAAATCTAGAAGAGCCTTTAGCACATTCTTCCAATATTGAATCAATTCAACCTTGACTTTAATAAAAAAAGTATTTGACGTTTGTCCATCCTTACCTCAGATGGGTATTATTACCCAGAAAACATATGACATGTAAAAAAAAAGAGCTAACTTCAAAGGAGATCCTATTGTTACCAACAGCAGCTGTGTATGTATGTGTCTACTGTGCTATACCATTGGGATAGACTGAACTGTTGCTCAGTTGATTCTGACTCTCCCATGCAAATATATTAGCATTGACTTCTTGGATTAGCTTGTTAGAAAGAACAGATCTGCTAGGCTACCAGTCCTTTCCTTAGCATACATTGACAACTCAGCATTCAGCATGGGCCAGATGCTTCTGTCTATCTTTCTCATTTGTTCCAGTAATTTGTAGAATAGAGTCCAACATTCTGGGAGCAATATAGCTTAGTTACTAAACTGATGAGGAATCAAACTCCATGAATGGAAGCTGTGATACTTTGTCACTCTCCTGATCACATGCACAAGTACAACTTTTGGGATAGTCTCCCAAAATTCTCCCACCTGATCCCTTTCGTGCTTTGAGGTCTTTCTCTTTACAAGAAATTGGCATGATGAAGCTCTAGTCTTTTAACCACACAATTTCTATCGGGTAGGAGAGCTGTGTGCTTCAGAGCAAAGGCTCTGGATTCAGATAGACCAGAACTCAAATCCTTAGGTCATTCTTCCTCACTGTGTGACCCTATGCAATTTAGTTAATGTTTCTGGGCCTCTGTTTCCTGATTTTCAATTATAATAAGAATAACTGAGGTTAAGTAATGTAATGTGTGTTAAATTCTTATTACTGTGTCTAACACATAGCAAGAGATCAAAAACTGCTTAAAATGACCAGCAGCGGCTTCTCTTTCCCCTTACAATATGCCTTGCAGGATGTTCCCAGACTCCTCGTACACAAACCATCTTTGGTGATTTACTGCATTCATAAGAGAATCTGTTGCACCTGCCTTTTAAATAATAAATGCTAAATGTTTTCTTCTGAAGGTGGTAAGGAAAAACAGACCCCAAAGAACAAGTGGGGACTTCTCAACAATCTTAGCTCAAGTGTCTTAATAAGAGAAAAAGTTATAGTTTTGCTTATATGTTCCATATATCATTGCTGATCTGTGAAATGAAGGGCACTCAGATTTTTGCATTATTTAATAATATCAGTATAAATCTCCATAAAACTACTTTACATTCAGTGCCACATCTTTAGTCCGGTATGCCAAGGAGATTTCATTCCGAATTACTGTGGTTATGCCTGAAATCAAAACCTGAAGTAGTAAGCATGCCTAAGAGGAATATTAATAACAGTAAAACCAAAACAACAGCAATAATAGATAAAAGATAGATTATACTCAACATGCCCAGTGTACTTTCCATGCATTATCTCATTTAATCTTCACATTAAATGACACAGTTCTTAAAAATTGAAAAATATATATGCTAAGAATATAGAGTTTAGAGGTCAGACAAATGGAGTTGAAATTCAGGCTCTGTGAACTTGACCCAGTTATTTTTCACCTCTCAATTTTGCCATTTAGAAAAGGTAGTATATAATTCTTGAAAAATGGAGACTTGGGTAAAATCCTGATTGAGTTGGGTTTTTAAATGAAACACCAAAAGTATGATCCTCCAAAGAAAAGACTGATTAACTTTATTAAAACTAGAACTTTTGCTCTGGGAAAGACCTTAAGAGGATGGAAAGACAAAGTGTGGACTGGGTGAAAATAAATGTAAAACAAACACCGGGTAAAGGACAACATGCCATTAGAATGGCTTAAATCTTAAAAAACTGACAATAACAATTGCTGGCAAAGATGTGGAGCGAATGGAATCCTCATGTGTTATTTGTGAGAATAAAAACTGGTATAACCACTTTGGAAGACAGTTCGACAGTATCTTACAAAGCTAAACATAATCTTATGATGAGCAGCCATGCTTCTAGGTATTACCGAACTGATTTCAAAGTTTATGTCCACCCAGAAACCTGCCGGTAAATGTTATAACAGCTTCAATATGTGAATGTGCAAAGAAAACATGGCATATCCATACAGTGGAATATTATTTGGCATAAAATGAAATGAGTTTTTTAGTTATGAAAAGACATTATAAAACTTAATTGCATATGGCTAAGTGAAATCCACCATTATGGAAAGGCTCCATGACGCAGGATTTCAACGGTATGGCATTCTGGGAAAAGTAAAACTTGAGAGAGTTACCGGATCTTTGTTGGCCAGAGATTCAGGATTGAATAGATGAGGCACGGGGGAGCTTTTTAAAGCTCTAAAACTATTTTCTGTCTGATACTGTAATTGTGGGTACGTGGCACTATGCATTTGTCAAAACCCATTGAAATTTGCGGAACAAAAATAAACTTGAATGTATTCAACTATAAAAAAGTAGTTTACCAACAGCAGCTGTGTATGTATGTGTCTACTGTGCTATACCATTGGGATAGACTGAACTGTTGCTCAGTTGATTCTGACTCTCCCATGCAAATATATTAGCATTGACTTCTTGGATTAGCTTGTTAGAAAGAACAGATCTGCTAGGCTACCAGTCCTTTCCTTAGCATACATTGACAACTCAGGGGAGTTGATTCCCTGGGTCAAGGGAATCCCAGATGAATGTAGACTGTGACAACAACAAAACTAATCATATTAAAATATATGAAATGGGGGTCTGGGTGGCTCAGTTGGTTAAGCATCTGCCTTCGGCTCAGGTCATGATGCCAGGATCGAGCCCCACATTGATCTGTTTCTCCCTCTGACCCTCCCCCTCCATTCTCTCTCTCTCACTCTCTCAAATAAATAAAATCTTAATATATGTGTGTGTGTGTGTGTGTGTGAAACAACCTCCTTGAAAGGAGTAGAGAAAAACAACACTAACACATGGTCTTGGAAATATGTGGAATTTGTAAAACAAAAGATAAAAGAAAGAGTACATAAACATGAACTATAGCTGATAAAGGTGTACCCCAAAGGAGCAGGGGTTAAGTGTGTATATATGTCGGTGGATAAAACATAAAAATGTCCCTACAGTAACGATGAGCACAGTTAGCATTCAGATCTTGGTTGCTAATACTATGATCTAATAAAAGGATCCAGGGCTCCTTGCAGAAGTAGCTCATTCAAGGACTGGGGCAGAAAATAAGCAGGATGAGCCTGGGACATCTTGTAGGGCCAGAGAGCAAACAAGTGCACACCCAATAAGTGAACACCACACAGTGATAGGGTCAAAGGGACACAGGCACTGACTGAAAGAGCTCCTAGGGAACAAAACTGGGGAAACAAAGCGGTAGTGGGTTATAACCCAAAGTGTAAAATAAATACCCATGAGCTCATACTGATGTCAGCAAATGAACACAGAGATAAATGGAAAGCAAAAGACAAATCTATGTAGAATTCCAAGTAATTTATGTAGATGCTCTGCCTTCAAGGAGCTAAGGCGTAACTCCTCACTCTTTAAGGGTAGTTTGTGCATTAGTGACTTCCTTCCAAAGTGAAGTGTGAAAACGGGGCAGGAGGAAAGACTGACTTTGCCAGTGGTAAATCTGGCAAACAATATCCCAGGCGGGTGATTAAGGTTATTGTCAGGGAGGCCATGTTGATATTATGTGTCTTTGATGTAATAAGAAAATGATACTTGGGCTCTGTGGTCTTCTTCTTTGAAACCCATAATCTAGTCTAATCATGAGAAAGACCTCAGATAAATCTAAACTGAGTGATGTTCTACAGAGCATATAGTTAGTACTCCTCAAAACTGTCAATGTCATCAATAATAAGGAAAGTCTAACAAATTGTCACAGCCAAGAGGAAACTAAGGAGTTAAAATGGTTAAATGTAATATATCCTGGAGGTATCATGGAACAGAAAAGGGACATTAGGGAAAAAAACTATGGGAATGTAAATAAGGTGTATTAATTAATTTAATAAATTTAATTAATGAAAACAAGTGTATCACACTAATGGAAGATATTCATAGTGTGGAAAACTGGGTGTGGAGTCTGTAGGAGGGTCTGTACTTTCGTCATAGTTTTTCTCTAAGTCTAATGTTCAAAAAATAGTAATTTGTTTTAAAATCAGAGAGTTGGTACGATAGTTAACATAATGCACAATTCAAACATCTTACATGTATTTATTTCATTTTTAGAACTCTTGAGATAAGTGCACTTACCTCTTATAATCTTCTCAATAACCCTTTGCAGTGCCTAATATGTGTTAGCTTTTATTATTGTTACCATTTTTCTTTTGAATGGTATTTAGACTTGAAGACAATGAATACTCTTCAAGGAGATGGGTGAACCTCAGAGACAATAGGCCGAATGCTACATTCCTGTATATGTGTGTCCAAAGCACTCACCATGTTTTCAGGTCATATGGCAATGAATCTTTACACAATATGTTCCCTGGAGATGTAATCTGCAGCCCTCAGAATTTATTGCTTCAATTTTCCAGCATTAATGCAATGTAAAGCATTCTAGTCTTTCAGACCCCAACTGTAGAAACTCAGTGAAGGGTCTCAAGATTTCCATTTCTATTTAATTAAATATATATATATAGACTTCTGATTATCTTCTCCATATCAAATAGCCAATAGGTTTAAAATATTTTTTAAAGATTTTATTTATTTATTTATTTGACAGAGAGGGGAAAGATCACAAGTAGGCAGAGAGGCAGGCAGAGAGAGAGGGGGAAGCAGGCTCCCCGCTGAGCAGAGAGCCCGACGCGGGGCTCAAACCCAGGACCCTGAGATCATGACCTGAGCCAAAGGCAGAGGCCTTAACCCACTGAGCCACCCAGGTGCCCCTAGCTTTAAAATATTAATGGTGTTCTAGAGTTTCAGCTTAAAGGATGTCTTTAAGAAGATCAAATGTGACATCTTAGTGTACAGGTTAATTCATGACATTTTTTTAGAGGGAGGGGTTTTATTCTTGATGATACGAATCTCTGGTTTGCTGTGATTAATTCCCAAATTACCACATGTGGGTGCAAAATGAGTAGCAGCTGCCCCTGTCAGTGGGGACATCAACCTTACTTCAAGTTTGCCGCAGAGTTTATCACTCTCATTGTCTTGAAGTTTTATACCTTCTATCTTCATGTCTTTGTTTAAATTTCATGTCTGGCCCTACAGGTATCCAATTTATGAAAGTTAGTAGTAGTAGCAGCTCCCATCAAATACTGCAAGCACATCCAGACAGAAGAGAGAGAACTTACCCTCTGGAGTGCCAGAGAGTAAAACTTCTATAAAGGTCAACATTTACACTGAGCTAAATTTCTCCTTAATTAACCTGAGAAATATGTTGACTTCTAAGGTGCTTAGATCTCTGCCTGCAATCCTTGCTGGAGAGGAGGATCTGAGGTTGGGGTGGACAGAATGAATGGACAGAGGGCCCCTGGACCTCTGTCACACTTGGAGAGTGTCCAGTTGTGTTTCTCTGCTACCTTTAGTTTTTTACTGCCCGTGACCGTCCCCAATACAACTTCATTTCATCTTCTCAGCTCCGAATGTGAAATCCTTTTGAGTGTCCTTGATATTGCTGAAGGATTTCTAAATAGTACTATTCAATTCCTAAGCATTCTTTTTTTTTTCCAAAATTATTTTAAACCAAGATGTTCTCTAAAAGGATTTATAACTTACCATTAGAAATCCTCTTCATTGCATTTTAGCCCTTTCGGATTTTGTAGGGATTACTAAAGGGATTTCTTTTTATCACTAGGGAAATATGGCTGCAGCTATTACGTCTTAAAAAAATAAATCATAGGCACAGCCTGACAGTGAGAAATGAATTTATATTCCTCTCCAGAGCAGGTTTCCTTATAACCCAAAGACATTTTAAAAAGTATTTTAATTTGACGAGAACTATAGTAAAATAAAACCAAAGGAGTTAAATCCACCTGCGAATGTAGTTTACTAATGTAGACATTATTGAACATCAAAACATCATTTGGAAGGAATAGTACTTAGGAAGTAGTGACTTTGTGGCACTCTGTCACTCTTCCTTTTCAGGTCTACCAATAGCAATTGCACACAAATACAGATGTCTTCGTTACATCTCACTCTGTCTGGTCCTGCCTCTACATGCAGGTCCGTTCCATTAGCTTCCTTGCTGGCTGGCTGCCAGGGGTCACTCTCAGGAGTTCCTCTCTTCTCATTTACCTGGGGGTTTGCCTTCTCCAGGCTGTCCAGACAGCACATCTCTCATGGTTCACCTGATTTGGTTAGTTTCACCCAGGATCATCTCTCTTTTGCTTAAGTCCAAGTCAACCGATGGGTAACCCCATCAAGGGAAAGCTGTCCTATTGCATTCACAGATTCTGCTCCCTCTGAAAAGAGGAGATCCCCAGGGTGCCTACATCAGAGTGTGGGAACCTTGGAGGCCACCCTCAATACTGCCTGTCACAGACAGGTACCAGTTGTGGCTTTGCATTAATTACAAGTCTATGGCATATAGTTCATTACCAGAGCAAAGAGGAGACCTTGTACATGGTGGGCAAATAGATACAAGAGCTACCAGAGCCATCAAAGCATGAAAAGTTTTTGTCCTCTCCCATCGTTTGTTTTAATATCAGATTTAATATCATAAGCCAGCTTACAAGGTTTTTGGAACCCCACTTAATTACGCAAGTCACAATAGGAACTGTAGTAGAGCACAAATTAGACTTTAGCAGCAAAACATTCTTAATTAGAAAAAAAAATGCCATTTAGCTTCTAAATTCAGTTAATTTATTGACTTGGTAAGACAGAAATATTACCTGATCACTGAAATGGGTACCCTCAAAGAGCTTATACACTTGTGACACAGTTCTGCAAATCTGTCTGCAACATCAGGCTGAATCAAGTCCATGCTCATGGAAAATGAGATCTGAAGTGTCAGATAAAGAAGTGATTGATTCAGAGTGACTTGATTCCCACAGATATGGGAGCATTCGCACTGAGACTGGGAGCAGAGTGGGGTAAGACATTGAACGCTCGCTACAATTTGAATGTGCAGAGATGTCATTTCTTTAAATAATGTATAAATGATATAGTCTTCTTCACAGGTCCTTTACCCTGTCAGTAGTGAAGGAAAAAAATAACTATGGGTCATTCTCAAGTCAAGATAACAAGTCTGTCTTTTAGTTCACAAAGTCTCTGTAGGACGAGTTCAGTCTCGTGTACAAGAATTACCTGGGGGAAAAAAATGGCACAGTCTCTCATTTCCACCAATGCATCTGAGATATTCTCTAAGATGGATTCTGGGTGTATGGGTGAAGACGTATGGCTTTCTCAGTCTCTTGCTGGAGAAGATGTTGAGGTCCGTGGGTCATGGATTTCTCTGGCTCCTGTCCACTGAGTAATGTCCCTTCATCTCTCTTTAGCTTACACACTTTGGGGGTGGCTGATGGTATTGTTGACTTGGTCTCTTTTGGCATCACTGGAGCTGGTGGTGTTCCCAACTGACTCAGCCTTACATCATCTCCACTGGTACAATGGCTGCCTCTGCTGACCTCTGCCTGTGACCTCCCTCTATGCCCAGCCCGGCTTCAGTAGTTTGCTTATAGCCCTCACGACAGAGCTGCCTTTCTCTTGCTCAAGCCCCCCTGTTGGAAGCACTCTCGTCATAATCTTAGCAGCTTCTGGTCTGATCTCTACCACATCAGATTCAAGAGTGGATCAGGAGTGCTAAGCCTCAGGAATTCCCTGTATGTGCTCTGTGTGACACACTTCACCCTCAGACGTACATGGGAAATGGCTTAGGAGGCCATCTTTTTCCAGCACCAACTGCCCTTTCTCTTTTGCCCATCTAGTTAACTCTGCTCATTGGGATTTGGCCTAGAGTGAAGAAAATCAGGACCCAGCTTTGCTCTCCTACTCCTCTCTCTCTATCTTCCCATTATATCCTTGGGGGAAGGGAGGGAGGGAGGGAGGGAGGGAGTTTATTCCTCTTCTTAGTCTTCTTGTCTGGATCTTCCTCATATTAAAACATAACACAGAGAGACTAGCTTGCCTTTTGACATATTAAATGAGAAATAAAATAATTTTGATTGTTTTCTCAAGAAAATAGCCTGGGTTGTAAGGCAATTGTTTTTACAACAACATTGATTTTTTTTTTTTAATGTCAGAAGCAAAAAGTTACTTCTCTCCTCATCTTGCTTCTGTTCCTACATTCCTAATACCCATCCTCTTCTACATCAAAACAAGTGGATACACTGGGACAACATAGTAAAAGGAAAAAAAGAATCTGTGATGTTTTTGAAAATCATTCCAAAGAAAGTTAAGTGGTAGTTCAGCCAGAAGAGGAGGTAGGTAGAATAGAATGAACAAATATACCATAGGGAGATTCTCAGTAAATATGATACACAAAAATAGGACATAACTGTGCTGTCTTGATTTTTTAATCCCGTCAGATACACCATTAAAAATCATAATATTTGCAATTATAATTAGAACACAGAAAAGTTACCAGCTTATGTAGTAGAAGGAGCATTCACAGTGTATTTGTTAAACTTTACAGTATGATAGAGAATGACACCTTGGAGGTGCTTTGGGGCCAACTTGGGAGAGGCTTTTCCCTCAAGATGAGTAACTGCTGATCCGAAGAAAACCCAAAAATCCTTTTAAATTTTTCTCTTTCACTTTCATGATTGTATTGAGAGGGAGAGGCATGTGGGAGGAAGCCTGACTCATTGAGGGTTTATGGTTCTGACTTATAGGTTGAAAGTGAAGACAGGCAGTGCCTTGTTTGTAGAACTACAACATGCCTGAGGAATAAAGGCTCAGGTGGTTTATCTTGCCCTCTAAAGCCAACTTTATCTGATGTCATTGAGCAAGAAGTCTGCCTTGAGATAATTGTTCTTTTCACAAGATAAATTTCATGCCAGAGAGGAAAGCACTATATTGTCCTTTGCATCTCCTTTTCTGATATATCTTTATTTGTAGGGTTTAGAGGAAGGCAATTAGAGTTGGTCTCTCACCTGATGGTCTCTCTCTCTGACAGCTTCTGAGTTCTGTGAAAAGTGGGACTGTTTTCCTCTATTTCTATACTTTTTACTCCCTCCCAGTGCCTCACCTAGTTTTTGTTTTTTGATTTTTTTTTTTTCCACCTGGAGGGTATTCAATATCTCTTTGATCCATTAATTTTGTTAAATTAACTTCCTAGAGTTTATTTGTGCAGGATTAAATACTCATTCTAATGGAGGAATCGTTGTTCTAAGTCGTGCCTTAAGAATTCTTTCTCTCTCTCCCTCTCTATCTCTCTCTCTCTCGGTAGGAGTTTCATTTTTTTAAAAAATAGGAATCAGCTTCTATTGAACACCCTTAATTATGACTTTTTCTCATCCTTTGAACCTTCATTTTCCTTTTGAAAGTAAGCAAGTCTTTCACACCCAAGTTTGGTGCCTTAAGTAGAGTATCAGGATGGATGGTTCTCTTTCTGGACCAGATAATCAGTGTGATTTCCTTGAGGACCTAGTAAATGATTTTTAAGGCAATTTCAAAGGACTTAAGGGAGAGATAACTTACCAAGCCTCTAATTTTTCTACATATACTTGCAAGGAAATCTCTGGCAATAAGCAATTTGGAGTTCACACCCAAAGTTTGTTTGTCTGTTTCAATAAATGAGCACATACTATGTCCTAAACACCGCGTGAAGCATTTTAAATACATTCTTTTATTCAGCTGTGTCATCCGGTATTTACAACCAAGGTAACTCAGCCCTAGAAGTAAAGCAATGATGACCATTGCTAATTTTCCTGTGTTGTGTGTGTGTGTGTGTACACTTATATGCACAGGAGTCTTACGCACATATCTTACCACTGTCATGCCTCTGTAATAAAAACTATGTCTTTACAGAATTGTACCTACAAAGGAATGAATAACATGCAATTTCTGGGAGACCCTCCAAGTTCCCTAGGTGATGTGCCAAATATTTAGCTCTCCAGGAGTTTTCCACTTGCCTGTTGATGGGATGAAGTTTAGACAAATGGCCATATTTTATCAGTAATGGCTATTTACCCAGAGCCATGACGAATGCTGGTCAGGGCAAATGCAATTCATGACAGACCTAAAGTTGTTAGCAGTTTTAGACTGAAATCAGTGATTGATCAAAGCTGACTGGGTTTCACCCTGCCTTATTTTTACTTCAGCATTTAAAACGGAATGCGAGGCCATACAACCATGTTTACATGAATGCCCCAAAATCAAATATATTAATTTGACTAAACCTTTATCCATTGTTTTCTTTGTCCAGAATGCAGTTAATGAGAATAAAATTTATTGAGCACAGATTTTATAGCCATCAACCATGCGAATCTTGGCCAACTGCTAGTATTTTAGGGTGTTTTATGTCTCCCTCCCTGACCAGTGTTTTCTGGTTTGCTGCTCGCACTCAACATAAAATCTAAAATATTTTAGAAAGGTTTAAATGCATGTGTGAATCACTGTCAGTAAATAAAGGTAGATATAGGCAAATTGAAGACTAGCTTATACCTAGGAGTGAAGACTAATACTGGCTCTGACCTCCTTTGGGTGGGGTCCCCATCCTCATGGCAGTCAAAACCACCAGCTTATTTACCTCTCCTTCAAACCCAAGAAGTTATATGATCACCCCTTCTTGAGGGTCCAGGCTCCAACAGAGGAAATCCTAAAAAGCTAAATAAACGTTAATCCTTTTGTTTGTAAAAAATTTTTGTAGTCCAAGTTGAAGGGCTGCTAATTTGACTGTAGTTCCTGAGGCAAACCCTTTGGGATTCTACAAATCCAGGATTGAGAAGGGGATTACGTTTGAGAGGAGAGCTTGTTTCTTGAAAACTCTGTATCCTATGGCTTCCAATAAGAAGGAGAGTAACACAGCATGGTAAAACCAACCAACAAACATACACTGGACTCACTGGCCATTGGAGTCACTCTTCGGAATGAGGTTCACAGGCTTTTGTGTTGGGCAGTTCCCTGCCTTGCTCTGGTCCTGTTTCCTCTTTGAAATGAGGGATTTAGCCCAGTGATTTCTGAAAGACTTTCAGCTCATTCGAGTAGTCAGTAATAGAAAGAGGGGAGTCCAGATTTGTAGGAGGTAGGAGAGTATAAGACATTGCTGAGGAGGAGGCTGTGATGATCTCCTTGGTATTTTGCATTCCAGAAACTCTGGGCTCATGACACAATATTGGTTGTCCTCGTGGAATTTATTTCTCTGGGTTTAACCTAGTGTGGTCTCACATATAAGAGGAGGCACAAGGGGGAAATGTTTCAACAACCTGTGATGTTTAAGCAGGATCCTGTGCCTGTATATACCTAGCAAATAATACAGGGTCATTTATTTAAAATAAATTGACCCACACCAAAGGAACCATTGAGAGCAACAGCTCAAATAGATGGCCTTAGAGTTCCTGCCTGTGGTGACAATATGGTGCCATAGAAGGAGGGCCAGCTGGCGACCTTGAGGAGGTCACAGCTTCTTTAAACATGTCTGCCCTCTCTGCTTCAGGGCGTGGTCGCCAATAGTGACAGGATATACATAATTCTTGAGCACTTACTGTGTGCCGAGCTCTGACCCACGCATCCAGCAGGCAGAGTACATGGCAGCATGGTAAGGGAATGGGCTGTGGGCTCCGTCTCTCCGGGTTCAAGTCCTGCCTCTACTTACTAACTGGGAGACCTCAGGCGATCTAGTTAATAGTTCAAAGCCTGATTTTTCCACATCTTGGCATTCTTCTTTGTCTTTATTTTTATCTGGCAACCTGTAGAACCTTGAGTGAGCTTTCAAATGTCTCTGAGCCTCTGATAATCCACGTGTGAAAGGGAGGCATTAATTCTGCACCTCTGAATTTCCAGGAGCATCGCATAAACAGAATCTATATGAAAATACGTTGAAAACTGTGCAGCAGGATGGAAAAGTAAGATGATTTTTGTTGTGTACAAATTTATAGCATATAATTGAGACATGACCGAAAAAGCCATTTTACAAAAAGTAGACCACAGTGTGTATTGGGCATGCAGTCATTAGGAGAATTGAAATTAGGGTCCCATTTTCAGAGTTCAATTTATTCAGGTTCAAAGAAAGACCGATTGATAGAAAAATGTGATTTTTTTTTTCCCTTTTGGTCTCAAGAGGTCTCCATTTTCCCACTATTTTTTATTACTTTTTGATCAGACAATTAAGAACAAAGGGTCAGGTTATAGCCTAAAATAAAATGATTCTAATGGGTGCCTGGGTGGCTCAGTTGGTTGGGCAGCTGCCGTCAGCTCAGGTCATGATCCCAGGGTCCTGGGATTGAGTCCCTTATCGGGCTCCTTGCTCATCAGGGAGCCTGCTTCTCCCTCTGCCTCTGCCTGCCTCTCTGACTGCTTGTGCTCTCTCTCTGACAAATAAATAAATAAAATCTTTAAAAAAAAAAATGATTCTGCATCCCGTAAAATGCTTTTCACTCACAGGCAGGCTGATGTACTCAGAAGTGTGTGCCAAGCTTTCATGCCCCTTAAAAAATGGAGATGAGAGACCATATTATCATAACCACAGGGTTTATGTCCCTCTGTTTCATGTTCAGATAAATGATGCTCATGCTTCAGAGGGACATAATTATATGGGCATAGGAACTATCATTGCAAAATGTTTACCTGGGGGCACCTGGTTGACGCAGTTGGTTAAGCCTCTGCCTTCAGCTCAGGTCATGATCTTGGGGTCCTGAGATCGACCCCCATGTCGGGTTCCCTGCTCAGTGAGGAGCCTGCTTCTCACTCTGCCCCTCCCCCTGCTTGTGCTCACTCTCACTCTCACAAATAAAAAAATAAAATCTTTTAAAAAATGTTTCCTTTTAAAAAATGGCCTCCTCAAGTACTCCTCCACTACGTTTTCCCATCTCTATCTGTGAGGTTCTAATAGAGGAGACAAGTTGTATTAAATACAAGTTGTATTTAACAAAAATAAACAAAATAAAACCTGAGATCTATAACCCTTGACCTCAAGGGGTTTGTAGTTCAAATGAAAGAAGAGGCTTAATCGTTTCTTCCCCTCTCCCTTGCCTTCCTCTTCTCCCTGTGAACTTCCATTGTATAGCACATTTTATAAGATACATCTATGAATGTTACATCACTTAAGACTCTTAACTTTCCTGAGATGTAAGTGGAGCATGAAATACCGTCTTTCTCTTGAAACCTGAAAAACTGAAGGTCGAAAGGGATTTGCCGCAAGTCATAGAACCAGTAATGCCCAGACTGGTCCCTTCCAGGAGGAGCTCAGCCCCTCCTAAGGCCAGTGCCTCTTCCTTGCACCACACCCACCACGCACACCCTTGGGGAAACAGTTCTTAGAAAAGGCAGCAGCTGCCTGTGAGTGCCCTCAGGAAGTGGACTAGACATTTGGATGAGCGAACAGTGCCCGACTTTGTCCATAGGTGCTGCGGGGCACATGAGAGACACTGATGTGGTGTCTGTCACTCAGAGAACATTTATTGTGATGGGGGAACCAAGGTGCACTTGTACGGAACAACCGGGGGCTATAAGCCTGGGATCGAGTAGTTATTGTTACTGGTGAAACTTAGTCTTGCAGTATTTAACCAAAATTCTTTTTAACAGGAGGCAAATATTTCCAGTAGGTGTAGCTTATATGCAAACACTGCGTATATCATATGATTGCATGTAATATACCCAAAAGAGGCAAATTTTGTGTATTTCATATAGAAAATCGATACTTTTTAAAGTGTAGGTCAGCTTGTATCCTACCAGTCTCAGTTGAGGTATCATCTAACTGGAGTAGAACTAAAAATAAATCAAATGTCATTAGATAATCTCACAGTACATCCATTAATTTCCCTTCCTGCTAGAAAGCAATGAAATTGTGGTTTGAGCTGTGTTAAGAACATTACATGAAAAATGAGGAGAGGGAATAAAGACAGATGAGAACATAATTAGAGGGGTTGGAATTCAGCCAGGTCCTTTTAAGCCTTGCCAAGTTGGAGACCGCCTATCTCCAGGTGAACTTGAAGCATGAGTACTCCTAGCTCAGAATGCCACCTCCCACATAGCAGGACTGCACACCACAGTACTGAGGGGAATATTGAGTCAAAGAAGACCGTCACATGCAAGGGGGGAGAAATTAAATGAAAGGCTGAATGGAAATGGAAAATATAGGTGATCATTCTATATTATAGAAGATGGTGTGGTGGGTTTTTTGTTCTACCTTTGGCCAGAGATATTAACTTTCTCCCTACAGATCTGGCTTAAATCCTTAGTGAATTCCCAAACAGGGTGTGAATTTATCACTCAATATTGGGAGCATCTGGGGCATTTCATTTTATTAAAATGATTCTTTGTTTCCCACCAGAGATGTTCCACGGAGCAAGGTCTGTATATTATAAGTGAAAAGTGATTCCCCAAAAGGAAATCTTTTATCACTAGCTGTAACTTAGAGTTGCACACATACTTTATTTTGGATGCTTCCTTGTGGAGAAAGCAGCAAAGGGTCGAACTTGGAGACAGGTTGACAAGTGAGTGAGCATCCAGCTTGCCGCTTGGACCTCCTGGATGGGGAGATAGAACACAACCTAATCTAGCAGGTATATTCAAGCTTGGCTCATCTGTAGAAATGGAGGCCAAAAAAAAAAAAAAAATTGACTTGAGATAATTGTGAAGATAAAAGAAGGGCATGGATATAAAGCATAATCACATCACCTAATAGGTTGTAAGTCCTCCATAAATATTAACTAGTACTATATCGAGGTTGCCTGATAACCTGACCCAAAAACATTTCTATAGAAACGTTATGTGATGTGATAAGCAGTGGGTGTTATATGCAACTGATGAATGATTGAAAGCTACATCTGAAACGGATTATGGACTCTAAGTTGACTAATTGAATTTAAATATATTAAAAAATAAAAATGGAAATAAAATAGCAATGATTACCCAAAAAATGCATTATTATATCTTCTGATCTATACAGCAGGACCATATGGCTCTATACTTAATTCATTTTCTCTGGCTCCAGTGGTAAGTCGCTATGTCAACATACACAAGTTTACTGGATTTGAAAGCGACCATTCTTTGCTTCTTAGTAAAACTCTCTGAAATAAGCCAAAAGTTGAATAAAACCCTCTGATCTGATGTTAAACTACTTGAAAGAGAATACCCCAGGATGGCACCTCTTCTCCACCTACACTGAGTCTTCCTCATAGATCCAAGATTAAGTGAAGGTCGAAGAAAGGAGAATTGGGGAGAAGGTGGTAAAGGGAAACTGTGAGGGTGAAAGTGAACAGATTGCCCCAGGAGAATAAATTTTGAGCGAGACACTCTTCCTCCTCTGTTACTAC
>CM053603.1:28101650-28189121 GCA_028646535.1 Procyon lotor
CAGAATCAAGGTTTTTAATCGCTCAAGTCCTCATTATGTTATTCAGCCAGGACTGATGACTCCTTTGCCAGACCCCTCACAATATGTTTCTGTCACTCAGGAAATCAGCTGGAAGTTTGGAGACCGGTCATGAAACTGAACCAGGCATTTGCTATATTACCTATAACCATTTTAGAAAACGAAATGATGTTTTCATCAGTTTGTATTTAACAGAACTTCTTCCAGAGTCATTCTGATTTTTAACAAAGGTCACGTAGCTAAGGATGACTTTGCTTATTTATTGAGTCTCTAATTCCTTTTTAAATTCTTGATAGGCTATTTTCCTGGACATTAACCTGTAGTAATGACTTCTTTGTGATTTACATGTTACACCCTCAATTTACATATATTTCTAATGTGCTACTCTTCATTTCATGGAGGCTTGCTTAGATGTTGCCTATTAGAGCAAAGTGAACCAGAGGGTCACCTAGCAACATCCATATGTTGCTTGGGAGGAAATTGGTAGGAGTTTTGTTTTTGTTTTTGTTTTTTATCATAGTTCTTTTTTTTTCCACAAACATTTGGTACTTGGTCACCTTTTGTAAATAGAAAATCTTGTGGGTAGAACAAAAAATCAGAAGATGAATTGTTTTACTTCCCCTACTGATTACTTACTGAATGACCTTGAGCAGCCTCCACTTCTAAACCTGCCCATCTTGGCGAGTGCAGATCACAAAGGAAATAAATGCTTTGCTCCTGAGGGTTAGCTTTTATTGTTTTACAGCTTTGTGCAATGAATCAGCTGCTTTGTGGTTTTGTTTGTTTGTTTGGTTGGTTTTTTTTGGGGGAGGGGGGTTGGTTTTTTTGGAAGCAATAGGAAGTATGTGGTCTTTTACCCAAGCCAAGAGAAGGCCCATCTAGGGCAGTAGGCAAGACACAGACATGGGTAAAAGTTAACGTGACAGTTTCCAGAAATGGAAGCTCTCTGAGGACGAGCAGTCCATGTGTTTCATTCCCTGCCCTGTCTCCAGATCAGCAACAGAGTCGGGCTTTCTCCTCTGTCTGCTATTTCAGTTCCCATTTCCCTACCTCTGTGTGGAGCTGGGAAGGGAGTGAAATCAACCGAGGTGAGCTGGAACCTCACACTCCATCCGAAGATGACCATCCAAACCCTGCCATCTGTTGTCTTCATTGTGCCCAAACAAGCCTCCCAAATGGTCCCAGCCTTCCTGGGGAAACAAAGATGGAACAAGGAAAAGAAAAAAAAAGAGTTTGGGATAATCTTGGTCAATCTGTTTTCCCTCTCTTGGTCTCAGTGTTCTCTCTGTAGAATGAGGTAATAACTCCAGATCTCACTGGTCTGTTGTAAATACGGAATGAGATCATACACTGAAAGGACTTTCCAAATGGCAGAGCACTGTTCCCTGTCTAAGGATTATTACTGTTGCGTAACAGGAAGTGGTCCACAGTTGTGCTTCTGCTCACGTTGACTGGTTCAGATCTTAATTATAATTATAGCCAGGATTAAACTACTTGGAAAATGGGCAAGTCTCATTTTTTTTTTCCCATGTGGGGAAAAGAACAGGAAAAAGAATAGGTAACTCTGAGGATTCTGAAGGATAATAAAGATTGGAATTAGGAAAAACAAAACCATGGAATTAAGCCACGTGAGTTCAAATATTGGCCCTACTGCTTACTGAGTTTCTTGTTGCCTAAGTTTCTCTATCAGCTAAATGCCACAGGATAATGATTCTTACCTCATGGGGTTGATATAAGAATGAAATGGAATTGCATGAAATTATTAGTAAAATGCCTGACAATAAACTTCACTGCATATGAGCTATTATTAAATTGTCCAACTACCCTCTGTACCTCTTACCTGGCTCTCTCTCCTTCCTAGCTTTTCTGGATTGCGAAGGACGGGTGTAATTAAAAACACAGAAAATTTTGTTGTGTATCATCCTGTAGAAAGTCCACCTGGAATATCCCCTCAGATACTAACGAAATCTCTTGGTTTCATATGCATCCTCTGGAGGAGAGTTTCTTTTTGCTAGAAATTGTCTAGTTGCTTCTCCTTCTGCTTTAAAGACAAAAAACAGAACAAAAAACACACAGCAACAAACACACACACACATACACACACACAAAATAAATAAATAAAAGCTAAAACATGGGAGGATTACTTTTTCTTGTCTCACACGTCACCAGAGCTAACCCCTGTCCTAATTCCAGCCCTGGTGAACTCCCGCAGTCCTCCGGTGGCTGCATTTGGAATCCTGTCAATTTCAGGGTAATTTTTGCCTGAAGCCACTTCAGGTCACTCCTGCTACAGGTGCTGAGAGGCCTGGAGGTAACAGGCTGGACGGGATCCATGCACACTGGGCCCAGGGGTTCTGTAGGGCCGCCAGCTTAGTGTGGGTAGTGTTTCACTCTCTCCCAAAGCCCTGCCCCCAACATTTTAATTTGCATTTCCCAGATCCCTTCCTTTTTCCGAAAGTTCCTTTGAGCCAGTGATCCAAATGCAGCCCTGCATGGGAGAAAGGAATATCATCATATCTGATTTAAAAAAACAAAACCAAAAAGCACCAGCCGCATGGTTTATGACTGTACCACAGAATGTGAAGGGGAAATTCTAGACACTAGATGATTGAATCAAGTTCTGGTGGGCAGCGTGCGCTGCGAGCTCTCTGCAGTGTTTCTGCACTGAGCCCAAATCAATTAGTCTGATAACTCTTTGTCTTCATTTGTGTGGAAATGTGTAGAAACTCTGTCGTTGTGAATTATGTCGTGTAGCTTTGGAAAGGTGACTTAAGTTCTCAGGCTGTGGTCTGTATCCTTTAAAAACTGAAGTTAATTTGAATATCAAATTGCTCCAAGCTGAAGGGCAGAATTAAGGGTGACCCCATTTGGAGTACTTAGTTGCAAAACTTGGGGGTGGAGGGAATGTCATTTTAAGATCCTTTTAAGACCTGGACATTCAGAATCAGATGACTGTGAGCCTTGAAAACATAACTGACTTTTTTTTTTTTTTTTAAGATTTTATTTATTTATTTATTTATTTATTTATTTTTTTATTAACATATAATGTATTATTTGCCCCAGCATAACTGACTTTTAATGCTAAAAAATAACAAAGAATAGCTAAATTTGTTGTGAAACACTAAGTATATTCATTGTCATAATTTCTGATAACCTTTATACAGTGGTGATATTTGTGATATTTCACACAAAGCTTTATTTGGGAAGTCTGAGGGTGGGGCTGCTTGTTTTAGGAATCCAAGAAATTCTCGGTTTAGTTAAAACAAAGCCCTTACAGGAACCACTAAGTGAAAACACTTGATAAAGCTGTGTAATTTTAGATCATTAGTGGGGAGAAGATTTCAATTTGCCTTTAGGCTTGACATTTCTAGAAATAAAATTAAATTATTGAGAAAAGAGTAAGGATGAGACAGATCACTCAGAAAGAAAAAAGTTTGTAAAATGACCGAAACCAGACATCAAAGTAAACATCTTCTTGAACTTGGCATGCTTAGTCAGAAGACAGCCCACACACAAGCCAGCTGCCTTCAGAAACCCAATTCAAATTGGTTTAAGCACCCAAAAAGGAAATAAAAAGATTAAAATGTAGTAGCTCAAGTGAGTACAATAATCCAGAAATAAAACCAGATCCAGGAACTCGATGATGTCATTAGAACTTGGTCTCCCAGTCCCATTTCTGCCTTTCTTACTTGAGTTTCACTTACTGGGCAGAACCTTCCTGTCAAGTCAAGATGTTTCAGGGGCTCCCGTCTTCACATCCATCAGGTCAGCACTTCCACTTGGGAAAAAATGTCTTTTGCTGGTGTATCCGCAATAGCTCTGAGACGGAGTCTACGTTACCCGATGTGGGTCCCGTGACCATCCCCGAGAGCTTCACAATTGCCAGGGCTCAATGTCAACATTGCTTGTCCCTTGTATCAAACAGCATAGGAATAAAACGAAGGTGTTTCTCTGGGGGAAATTGAGCTTCTGTTACCGGAAAAGGTGCACTGGCCAGTCGGGAAGCAAAAACAACATGGCGTCCTCCACCGCCCATCTGCCAAGGCTGGATTTGAAAGGCATGGGGTGGATGAAGGTAAAACTGAGCAACTCGAGCCCAGAAAGGAAAGCAAAAATGGAAAATAAAAATGAGAACGCCTCCCTCCCCCTGCCTGCCCCTTCAGACCCTGAGATCTACTTTACCACCAGACGTAAAGAAGCAGAATTAAGTTAAGGCTGCCAGAGGTAGAGAAGACACACCATCACTCCAGCATGCAGCCCTGTCTACTCTCTAGGGCCAGATGCAGAGCCCCCAGTCTAGTGCTTGCCACTTGAATATGATGCATGTGTTTCAATCCCGTGTCCTCCAAAGGCACATACCTGAATAATACCAAACAATGAAAAATGGCTCTCTAAACAATTTTTTCAGGTTTTTCATCTCCCAAACATAATATGGAGACTATTAATATGAAAGCATACAATAAATTCATCCTGGATAAAAAATATTTCAGTGAATAACCATGCCCTGTCATTACATCATTGCATAGAGTCCTATCCCTGTTTCGTTGTTCAGTGTAATGATTCTAATCTGAACTTCTCTGCCTGTTAACTGTGTAACCCTGGGCAAAAGTGGCTCTAAATTTGCTTATCCATTCCATGGGGACAATAATAATACCCCTTGCAGAGGTGGTATTATTATTATTATTATTATGGCTCAATACCTGAAGACACTTTGTGATTATTTTTCTGGCATTTTGGCATCATTTGGAAATGGTCTCAGAATTAATGAGACAAATTTGATAATAATGTTCCGAGAAGCTATAATACATCAATTCTCAGTATTAGGGACCTAGAAACCAGACTAAGAGTTATTCTACTCCTAGCTCACCCTAGCCTCTGGCACAGATTTTATCCTGAGGTTCACCCCTACTTTGTCTAGCCAGGCTCAGGAGGAATAAACCATAATACTTTCCTATTGTCCACAGACTAGCTCTGTTCCCAAAACATTGATGAACTTAGCAATAAGTTATCTTGCATACTTTAAAATTCCCATCTATTATTTCTTTTTCAGGTGGCCAGCCCCAAAGGCAAAATGAAAATTGCTTGAGTGGGCATTGAGACAGGGATTCAGAGAAGAAAAGGAATTTTCTAGCCAAATTGGGCAAGCTTAAGTGATCCCTAGTCATTTTTCTGGCAATTTTCTTCTTCCCTGGAGCCTGACCCTGCAGGACAAGGATCTATTTTCAAGTCAATTATTATTCATAAAGGGTATAATTACACAAAAATCAGAAAAAGAACCCTATTTTCCTTATTATGGTAATGGAATGGTAATTTTTGAAAGAGCTACAATACATAAGATAGAAATGGCATTTGCTTTCTTTCAGCTTCTCCTTGCTTTTAGCTTAATACCATACCATTCAGAAATCTCCAATTTATCAGCAAAGCAGCGATAAGTGGCAGTTTATAGATTATCTTTAAGCAAGAGAACAAAAGAAAACAAAATAGTAGTTTATAACACACCATAGTGGCCAATCAATTTCTCACTGAACTCAGATGCTAGACCCTCAAGAGTTTGGGTGGTGACAGTGGGGACAGAGTGAGCTGCTCAGAAGCCTGTTTACCATCTGAGACTCTGAGCTCCAGGGCTCACCTCCAGTTCCCTGCCCATCTTGATACTTCCTATTTTTTCAACTACTTTTTTAAATGTTCACTATGGCTATGTGCTGAGTGCCTTACACACGTCATCTCATTCGATCTACGTACCACTTCTCTGTTAGCAGTTCTACTCTTCTCTTCTCTTGTCATTTATGTTTCATTCATTCATAACCTTCAGTGAACATTCACTGAATGCCCACTCTAGGCCAGGCAGTATCCTAAGTACTATGTACATAGTGATGGAGAAAAGAAAGACCTGCATTCTAGTGGGGGAGAAAGATACTAAATGAGAGGCGAAAAGCTGGTGGTGGAAGAGAAGGAATCAAGAAGATGAAATTTAAGGTGAGACTTCAGTGAAGCAATGGTGTCAGTGAGCTCAGGGGAAAGTGTTCTTGGTGTCGAAATCATCATGTGCAAAAGGCCTGGGGAAGAAACAGCGTTTGTGAAGAAGAGAGCATAGCTTCTGTGAATGCAATGTGCTGAGAGAGGTAGAAGTGCCAGGGCCTTTGAAAGCCCGATAAAGACCCTGGATTTCTTTCTGAGGATAATGGGAAGCCATATATGGGTGAAGCAGACCAGTGACACGCTTTAACCTGTGAGAAAACTGAAACTAAAGGGATGATACGTAACCCACCGATAGGACACATCTGTGAAGCCCATAGCCAGAGTAGGGATTCTATGCAATTCCAAAGCCTTAATCATTTATAATCACAGCATAGATTTTAGTTACTCAATATATACTTTCATATACTTGGGATCTTTTATTGACTTTATTGATAAACTTAACTTTTGAAACTAACTTTCTTCTATTGACATCCCTCACTCAAAATCTCAGCTGGCTTATTTCTCATCTGGTTCCTTCACCTAACTTACCTCTGATCTCTCCCTCCAGTCATCGATCCAATGAATTATTCCCCTATAAAATTCACAGACCTACCTTTCCATGGGTCCAGCTCTGCTATCAGTGTGTCCAGCTCGGTATACTCTATCTTCTCAAGATTTCTGGTTCCTCAGTAATCTGATAGGAGCCTACCTTTCAGTCTCATCCCTCCTTATTCCTCAGTATCTCAACTTGTTCGTCTTCAGGTGATATGTTGACCCTTGCCCTTTTTAAAAATGTTTTTACATACAAATTAGATTCCTAGATTCTCTGTTTAAAAAATCAAAAGTTAAAACACTGGACCCATGTTCTCACAGGTTGAAGCAGAAGAGTGGCTGCCTCTTTGGTGTAAGGAATGACCTCTCCAGTTCCCCATAGTCTGCACTGCTCTCTCTATTCAGACTTTCACAGACATCACACATAACCTGTCTGGTCCTTACAGGCATTGACACAATGTTGGCAATAGGTAATAATAGTAGCTCTAAGTACTTTCCAGAGCCAAAATACTGGGTTGAAATTCTAGCTCTACCACTTATTAAACTTAAAATGTTTACTGATTACTTAACATTTCTTTGACTTCTCTGTAACATGTAGGTAATAGTGATACCTAGCTCATACTCCGGGTGTGATGATTAAATGAATTAATATGTGCAAAAACATGTAGAACAATGGCTGGACATAGAAAGCATTCAGTAAAGGTTGACTTTTGAGGTTGCTATACATAATTCTTGCTCTATATTAGTTAAATTGGTATCGTGACACTGAACATGCTTTTTATAGTCTCATCTGCCTGCTCTTGTGTACTTTAATCATCATTCCCTAATGACATATCCAGTCTACTGTAATCACTGACCCCTATCCATCTCTTAAGGTCTACTGCCAATCTTACCCTTTGTGAAAACTTCGCTGGTCACTCTTGTTGGGATTTTCTCACTACTTGCCATTCCTCTAGCTCTGATTTTCTGTGCTACCCGTTGTACCCTCATCTATGCCTTTGCATTGCTTTTTAACTGTCTTGTGCTTATGTTTTCTCTCTCTAACCTGATTGGAGATTCCTAATGGAGATGTATGGCAAGTGAGGTATGGTCATGTTTCAACCTGCTGGCAGATAGGTGGTACCAGTGCTCTACAGTACAATATTTATTTTGTGAAATTTTATGAGGAAAATTTTGTCAGGACACTTTTCTTGGCCAGAAATACCAAGTTAGAAGGTCATGTTTCTGTTTAATTGGTGGAATGTTGAAATAGGTAGCAAAGCACAAATAACACAGTTATGGGGTTGAAATAGTTTTTCACCACTTCTAATAGATGTTGATGTGGGTTGAAGGTCATTACTATGTGACATTAGGTCCAAATTGAAACCACAAATCTAATAGGCAAATTAGTAAAAATGATCAGGGAGTCTGTTTCTTTGAAGTTCTGAACATTATATAGGAAATTGTATAGATACATACAGAAATGAGTATGCTTCGTATTAAGCCTTGGTGTTTAACATGGCTAAAAGATGCAATATGAGAATTCAAGATGTATTAGGTTATGTGAGAGAGAGAATGAAAATAATTACTGAGAAAGTGTGGAAACCAATTATACCAAGACTGAGCCATTGAAGATGACTGTTAGCAGAGATGGAAGATGCAAAGTGTACTTTTTCATAAATGTCAGTGAATTCCTGCCTAAAATTCAGTCAAACCTCAGAAGAATTTTTTAAATCTGGAAGGAAGATACTTGTGCCATCATTTGCATAAGTCTCTGAAATAAAACACTATTCCATATGCCATCATGGTGGGGAGTAGAGCTATAATTACCCAAGCCACTTTCTAAATACTACTGCTGAAATCCATCCATATGGGAACCAAAGAGGTCCTTTGCTGGATAGTTATTACCTCTGTGGGGGAAGCTAAAGATATGTAGGAATATTATAAATCATTTGAGGTTTTAGCAGTGGGTCCACCACAATCAAGTCCTAGTTTTCTGAAAGTAGTGACCTTCTAGAATGTTCACGACTGACTCTCCCAAGAGCCAAGGTGTCTATCAGGCAGGCAGAAAGGGAGTAGTGAGATCATTTGATTGATCACAGAATACCAAATTAATTCTGCTGGCAGGAAGCCAAACAGTGAAATGAGCAGAAAAAGTAATCTGATCCCCTGGCCAAAACTAGCCCTGGAATTGGCAGCCACTTAGCGCCATTGAGAAGGTGGAGAGGAAATGAATTGTGTAATGAATTACTTGTCACTCAAAGATATTTGATTTTACAATAGGAAATAATAACTCCTTAACGAGTGGCCATTTTGCCAAAACAGGAAGCAATAAATAAGTACTAGTGAAATAGACGAAGAATATTCATACATCTTTAGGTCATCTCCAACTCGAAACTATTAGATCAACTAGGGTGATTCAATCTGAGCAATGTGACTGAGTAAAAAAGGAATAAAGAAACATTGTGGTTTTCAAGTGACCTTCTACTAAGTATTATTTTTGTTCTTTGAGCTTTCTCTTACAAATCTATATATTGTAAATCTGGTTTGTGTCCAACTTAGAATAACATAATCCATTTACATTTATTGGTTTGGTTTTGATTGCAAGTAATCCTTAAATCTGGGTAATGCAAGACATTGGCCAACTTTTTGTTGTACCAAAGAAGTATTAAGAACTGAGGACTTTGGGGTGCCTCAGTGGGTTAAAGCCTCTGCCTTTGGCTCAGGTCATGATCTCTGGTCCTGGGATGGAGCCCCGCATCGGGCTCTCTACTCAATGGGGAGCCTGCTCCCCAACCCCCCTGCCTGCCTCTCTACTTGTGATCTCTCTCCCTCTTTCGAATAAATAAATAAAATCTTTAAAAAAAAAAAAAAAAAAAACTGAGGACCTTTTTAAAAGGATTGCTGTACAATCAGCAGTGACCAGAATTTTTCCTTAAAGGTGACATTTATTGGGAAGAAACCTTTATATTCCACTTTATTTCTAATAGTGTGAGGTAATTATTGTCTATAAGTTCATTCAGAGGATGCCATGATCAATGGCTACAATGTAGGAAATGACCAAAGGAAAACTAACACCCATCCTAGAGATCTTTTTAGTTGTTTTTTTTTTTTGTTCATTTACTGTTTTGTCAGAGATGATAATTTACTTATTGACCCTTCAACAGCGCTTCTTGAGATTTTCTTTTATCTAACATGGCTACAGCAGGGCTAGCTGGAGGGAGGCTGATAGAAAGTGAAAGGCTACTCCAGTTTCTCTGGCTGACAGATAGTTAAATCTGTCACAACTGAGATTTCTGCCTTAACAAACATATTTTTATTAAGAGAAATGGGGTTAATGAATCTATTTACTAATGATTCGTTCTGGTAATGAATCTATTTACTAATAATTCTTTCTTTTGGAACAGTAGCTCTAATTGCTTCAGTACATACTATTTATCAAAGCCAGAAAATTGAATTAAAATATGTTCAGGATATTAGGTTCTAGTATCAGGCCAGATGGCTACTTCTGCTACCCTTAAGTTGGGGTATTATAATAGCTCATTCAGTTGTCGAGTAGAATACAAGAATTTTTATTCTCACTTGGTATTAAATGACCTCTGGCAGGAGTTTTTAGTTCTTGGTTGCTAAAGCGTTTCCGCATTTTTAAATACATTTCTTCACTTCTTCCTTTAGCCCCAGGAGAAATGCCAAGTGTTTTCTCAAACCATAACTCCCTAAGTACTGAGGTATGTCATACTGGTGCTGAGCATGGAGATTAGCTGTGAGACCAAGATATTGATTAAGTACTTAACATGTTTGTACCTCACTTGTCAAGCTGTCTGCTTGAGATTCTCTCCCTCCCTCTTCCTCTGCACCTCTCCACCCCTGCTCATGCTCATGCACTCTCTCTCTCAAAAAAAAAAAAAAAAAAAAATCTTTAAAAAAGCACGAAGTCTCTGATGTCTATCATAAGACATAATGACGTCATTGAAAGCATTTGTATAATTGTTTTGTAATGTTTTAGTGTATATTGTCTTGTATATAATTTAATATACCTGGCCTTGGCATTGTGAAGAATGCTTTTTTGCAGACTTTGGGACAGGAGACAGCAAAGTCAACTGGAGGGTTAGCTGTAATATAAATCAAGCTGGCTAATAAGGGGAAAGAAGAAGATTGGAGGAGTTTGATGTTTGCTTATATGTTTATCGAGCACATATAACCACTTCTCCCTCTCCCTAAAGCCACAATCTCTCTTCTCAGTTTTTGCACTAGCTACACTGGTCACATCTCCAAAATGAATGCCTCTTCCCTCCTCCAGTCTGTTTTCCACCCTGCAGCCCACATGATTACTTAGGATTGTCCACCACTTTATGTCACTCCCCTGTTTAGCAACCTTGCTGCTTGGCCTTTGGGTAGATGGAAAGCATCAAGCTCCTGCCTCCCTCTCTAGCTTCATGTCCCGTCCCCCTTCGTTCAGTGTCTCTGACCATGCCATCCTTCCCCCCGTCACTGAACACGTAAAGTATTTCTAGCCACGGCACATGTGCACATACTGTTTTCTACGTGGGACCCCTTCCCTTCACACTTCCTACCCCTCATTCCTGCTTATCCTTCAGATCTCAGCTAAAGATAACTTTCCTAGAGAGCACTTCTTTGAAGCCCAGCCTCCCTACCCCAGAATTTAAATTAGTCTCACTCATCATTAATCTGTTTTTCTGACAAAGCACACTGACCTTTTCCTTTGTATAACTTATTTCAATTTGTAGTGTTACCTTTTTCTGTGTGTTTGTTTAACATCTGTCTTCCCTAGGAGACAATTAACTCCACAAGGGCAGCGACTGTATATCTGTTTCTTTTTCTTTTCTTTTTTGCTAAACACTGTTTCTGGATACCCAGGATAATGCCTCAGGCATGGTTGGTGCTTACTGAATAGTTATAGAATCTGTGAATGATGGGCAAATCAACATCCACTGTGTGCCAAGCGGTGAGTTAAGTACACAATATTCATGAGTTTATTTTCTCCTCACAATAATTCCTTAAGTTAATTATCATTAGAATTGCCATTTTGCAAATGAGGAAATGATCTATCTTCACAGAGTGGGCATAGAAGGGAATATTTGATTCCTCTGAAAATTCAGCTACCCTTCCCCTAGAATACGGGGTGAACTGAATGGCTCGCTTCCCAAGAATAAATTATAAATGAAAGAAAAACAAGTAAAAATGGTAACTGTCTTTACAGTGAATAAACCTGGAAGGCATCATCTTAACCAAGTGATCAACATTAATATAACCAATGGCAAGACATTGATATCATGCACCCCTGACGTGATGAGATAGGAAAGACACTTGACCTGGTTGATATCGTCCCCAAAACTCGTAATCCGAATTTAATCATGAGAAAGCATCAGACAAACTCAATTTTAGGGACATTCTACTAAATACCCCTTCCCAACCCTGAAGATCGTGAAAAACAAGGAAAAATGGAGATATAGTCAGAGATCAGTGGAGACAAAGAAGACATAGATAATAAATACAATGTGTGATCCTGGAGAAGGAAAGGGACAAAAGTGAAAAAACTGGTGAAATTCAAAGAAAGTTCTAGTTTAGTCAATAGTAATGCACCAATGTTAATTTTTCAGTTCTAACAAGTGAACTGTGGTTATATAGGATGTTAATGTTAGGCCAAGCTGAGTAAAGAGTATATGAGAGCTCTCTATAGTAGCTTTGCAAC
This sequence comes from Procyon lotor, assembly GCA_028646535.1. Classification (NCBI taxonomy): domain Eukaryota; kingdom Metazoa; phylum Chordata; class Mammalia; order Carnivora; family Procyonidae; genus Procyon; species Procyon lotor. The sequence continues at coordinate 28,113,871 of CM053603.1, forward strand.
TTTCTTTTAGCTAATATAATTCTAAAATTAAAAAAAAAGTTAAGCAGCCAAATTGGGTTAGGAATCAGGACTGATGTTTAGCTAGTATACCCTGATTGTTCATGGCTGCCAAGATTTAAGTTGATGTGGCATGTCGGTTAGGATCAGTCAGAGTCCCTGTATGGCACGTTGTTGGCTATTTTGACTATTGAGAGTATATTAAGACAGTACATTATACTGTCTCTGTTCAAAACAAAATAAAACAAACCTATAATGGGCTTTCTTTCTGTTTTAGAGTATTTTCTTTAAAATATTTTGTTTCAGAATAACGAACTGTTTTGTGACTAGTCATTTTGTTTAACGGATTGGTTGTCATGGTGAATCTAGTTTTCAGTGAATATTTCCAGATCAAAATTTCTGATAATGCTAATTCCATAGAACAAGAAAGACCAGCTCCTGATGGTTTGACTTCAGAGTCTTATAACACCTTGATACATTGATGCCTAGAATTGGAAGCCTTCTAGTCCAACATCATTCTTTTAAATTTAATTTTATTTTTGCAGTGTTCCAAGATTCATCGTTTACGCACCACACCCCGTGCTCCATGCAATACACGGCCTTCTTAATACCCACCACCAGGCTCACCCATCCCTTCACCCCTTTCACCCCTCCAAAACCCTCAGTTTGTTTTTCAGGGTCCACAGTCTCTAATGCTTCATCTCCCCCTCCAATTTACCTCAGTTCACTTTTCCTTTTCTTCTCCTAAGGTCCTCCATGTTACTCCTTATGCCCCACACGTAAGTGAAACCATATGATAACTGACTTTCTCTGCTTGTCTTATTTCACTCAGCATAATCTCCTCCAGTCCCGTCCATGTTGATAAGAAAGTTGGGTATTCATTCTTTCTGATGGAGGCATAATATTGCATTGTATATATGGATCATATCTTCTTTATCCATTCATCTGTTGAAGGATATCTTGACTCTTTCCACAGTTTGGTGATTGTGGCCATTGCTGCTATAAACATTGGGGTGCCTGTGGCCCTTCTTTTCACTACATCTGTATCTTTGGAGTAAATTCCCAGTGGTGCAATTGCAATAGGATAGCTCTATTTTTAATTTTTTGAGAAATCTCCACACTGTTTTCCAAAGTGGCTGCACCAACTTGCATTCCCACCAACAGTGGAAGAGGGTTCCCCTTTCTCCACACCCTCTCCAACATTTGTTGTTTCCTGTCCTGTTAATTTTGGCCATTCTAACTGGTGTAAGGTGGTATCTCAATGTGGTTTTGATTTGAATCTCCCTGATAGCTAAAGATGATGAACATTTTTTCATGTGTTTGTTAGCCATTCGTATGTCTTCTTTGGAGAAGTGTCTGTTCATGTCTTCTGCCCATTTTTTTGACATGATTATCTGTTTTTTGGGTGTTGAGTTTGAGGAGTTCTTTATAGATCTTAGATATCAGATCTTTGTCTGTAGTGTCGTTTGCAAATATCTTCTCCCATTCCATGGGTTGCCTCTTTGTTTTGTTGGCTGTTTCCTTTGCTGTGCAGAAGCTTTTTAGCTTGATGAAGTCCCAAAAGTTCATTTTTGCTTTTGTTTCATTTGCCTTTGGAGATGTGTCTTGAAAGAAGTTGCTGTGGCTGATGTCAAAGAGGTTACTGCCTATGTTCTCCTCTAGGATTTTGATAGATTCCTGCCTCATGTTGAGGTCTTTCATCCATTTCAAGTTTATCTTTGTGTATGGTGTGAAAGAATGGTTGAGTTTCATTCTTCTGTAGCTGTCCAATTTTTCCAGCACCATTTATTGAAGAGACTGTCTTTTTTCCACTGGATATTTTTTCCTGCTTTGTTGAAGATTATTTGACCATAGAGTTGAGTGTCCATATCTGGATTCTCTATTCTATTGGTCTATGTGTCTGTTTTGTGCCAGTACCATGTTTTCATGGTCACAGCTTTGTAGTAAAGCTTGAAGCCAGGCAACATGATGCCCCCAACTTTGTTTTTCTTTTTCAACATTTTCTTAGTGTTTAGGGGTCTTTTCTGGTTCTAAACAAATTTTAGGATTGTTTGTTCTAGCACTTTGAAAAATGCCTGTGGAATTTTGATCAGGATGGCATTGAAAGTATAGATTGCTCTGGGCAGTATAGAAATTTTAACAATGTTTATTCTTACAATCCATGAGCATAGAATGCTTTTCCAACTTCTGTGTCAATTTCTTTCATGAGTGTTCTGTAGTTCCTCGAGTATAGATCCTTTACCTCTTTGGTTAGATTTATTCCAAGGAATCTTATGATTCCTGGTCCTATAGTAAATGAAATCAGTTCTCTAATTTCCAGTTCTATATTTTCATTGTTAGAGTATAAGAAAGCAACTGATTTCTGTGCATTGATTTTATATCCTGCCACATTACTGAATTGCTGTATGAGTTCTAGTAGTCTTGGTGTGGAGTCTTTTGGGTTTTCCATGTAAAGTATCATGTCATTTGCAAAGAGAGTTTGACTTGTTCTTTGCTGATTTGAATAACTTTTATTTCTTTTTGTTGTCTGATTGCTTTTGTAGTCCAACATTGTTTAAGGCATGTTTTGCTTTGGATATCATCAAAAATACCCCAGCAGTTTTCCATGCAAAATGCAATCCACACAACAATAGTACCTGGAAGCTTTTTAGAAATTAAGAATCCCAGATCCTACCCCATACTCACTGAGTCAGGATCTGCAGTTTACCATTAAGGTCTGAGGATCGAGTGTTTACTGCAGTGATGACAGTTGAAAATGCTGCAGGTGTTTAATTGCAATTTCCTAAAAGAGTAGAACTTCAGTCTCTCACCGAGAAAAAAAATATAGGTAGCTATGTGAGGAGATGGTTATGTTAACCTGATGGAAGGAGTCCTTTCAAAATGTATACATACACCAAAGCATCATGCTGTATATTTTAAATATCTTACAGTTTTGTCAGTTACACCTCAATAAAGCTAAAAAAAAAAGATGTTATGATTTTATCAATAATTATTAAGATCTGCTACAATAACATATGTCTCTTCTATAAAATGAGCACGTGTTGTGAAAATGTACATAAAAATTGGGGGTATTTTCACATAATACTGAAGTGAGAAACTCCTAAGCTGCTTAGTTGGCAATGCAAGAAACATGTTCCATTTAGTATAATTTGCATCATTCCAATTTTTATTTTCACCTCATCATGGCTCTGTTTAACTTGAAATCTTTTTCAAAAAGGAGCTCATCAAACACCCTTTCTGAGGCTCTGTTCACTTAGATCTCAAACTCCTATTTAATTTTTCCTGGCCATTATTAACATGTGTTGATTTCATTCTCTTTGTCTTAATCATTTCTTGCTAGGAAATCTAACCATAGCGTTTTTGCTGTGTATTCCAAAGGGGCCCAGGCCCTGCTGCTTCCAGCATCAACCTAATTTGAGAGGCCTTTTCATGTGAAAATGATTCCCCAGCATCAAGGGCGACTCGTTCGTTAATTAAAGATGACTTAGCACACTCACCCAGCATCCTACCAAAACCAGCCTGTTGACTCCTGGCAAGGTCTGGCCACATCACACTTGATGTTCCCAGTGGGAATTTCTATGAATTCTGAAATCTTGAAAAGATGTTTTGAACTGTCCCTCTAGGGAGAGGAACTTCTCAGGGGCACAGATGTGATGTGAAGCCTGGGCTAACTGAGTTCATCACCAGGTCTCAGAAAGATCACATGAACCCGAAAAACACGGCTTCACAGCCAATCTGAAGGAGCTGTCCCTGTGAGGATGTCACAGAACTGGCCCAAGATAGCCAAGTCCCTTCACTCCCATGGTCTTCGAGTGCTGCTGAGGGACTAAGAAGCTAAACCAGCCCCTTGGAAAGGTCTCAATGTGTCTAATGGAGATGTCCGGCCTCAGGAGCATTGGGCTGTTTCTCCCGGACACTTACCACCTCTCACACCTCTAGGATGTCATCTTAAAGGGAGTATACCTTCAAGTCAAAGTTATAAAAAGAAGAAAAAGATTATACAGCCAGTGGAATGCTCACGTCTTGAGTTGACTGGTGACCTCAGATGACACAGTCAGCAAGTTCTCTGGCATGGGCCAGGCCGCTGCACTTAAGGACCTAAACCATTTCCTTTGTGAGGAAAAGAAGGCATCTGTGAGCAGGATAACGTTCAAGATAAGTGCTCACTGCTGGGGCTGAATTGAGACAGAAGTGAGCCGTCATCTTTCTCATGTGGCGAAATTTCATTCACAGCCAGGATGGTCATTTATGCTTTCACACGGCGTCATAAAAGGGTCCTTGTGGTGGGGAGAGAGTGAAGTTTGATATGGGGCTTAATGGAATGAGGTGAAGATAGGAAACATCTTTAATTGGAGAGTTGAATTTTTATAAAATTCAACTTATATAAAATTCAACTTATATAAATTCAACTTATATAAAATTCAAATTATAAAAAGTGAGAGTATCACTTGAGTTGTAAAGTTGAAGGTTTTATCAGAAATGGAATTCATGTCCTTACCTCCAAGAGGAGGTCTGGCTGGGCTGACCCTAAGTAAATCTCTACCTCCCTTCATGGTCACAGTTGGTGATACTGATGTTTGGCTCATTCTGTGTGGTTTACAAAGAGCTTTCACGAACAGAAATGTGTTTACTCTTCATACTCTCTGGTGTACACAGTATGGTTACTCTCCTTTACCAAACTTGTTCCAGGCTTGAATTCCCACTCTTCTAGGACACAGGGCTGCCAACAATTGGATATGGATGGGGAGCACGGGGAATTCCATGAGACACAGTAAGGGACCATGCCCAGAGCTGGGAATGCAGTTTCTAGATGCCTGGGGAGGTGCAGAGAGTGAGAAAGGAATGCCAAAGAGTCTGGCCACCTTTGGCCACTTTTCTCTCTTCTGCAACCATCTTCCCCAGGGATGCCACTCAGCTCCTGGGGATAAGCATGTGGTTTTTAATTGGTGTTTTGCCATAATCTGAGGCTTTGTGTCCCACCTGATTGGTTTTTAGTGGGGCCCATGCACTCTGGGGCTCAGTCAAGCAAAGGAGGCTTCTGTGGATTAATAAACATAAGTTTCTCCTGTGAAACTTTATTGCCAAAGGCGCCAGCAGCATTGAGTGCCAGTAAAGATGGATTTCCCAGTGATAGTCTTCCTGCACGCAAAGGATCCTGCTTCCCAGGGGATACATGAACAAAGACAAAGCTGAGTTTCTCTTCATAGTAAACATTTGTTCCCACCCATTTGTAGGAAATGAGACCATTGGAACTCACTAAGACTTAGCTGTACCCATATTTATATACTAAGCCATTCACGTGTATTACTTTATTCAAACAAAATAGTCCCGTGTCCAGGGTCTGGTGGGTATTTCAGACAAGTAATCCGAGTTCCAAAAACTGAAGCGACTCCCACCAGTTTTATGAGAAATCAAGTCTGAAGGCAAAACTTGAAGTCTAGCTCTGGGATCCTAGAGCCCGTGACCTAACCGTCTCAAGAATGGTCCCACGCTATAGATGGAATGCTTTCTATCACCACCTGGGTTGAAGTGAATTTGTGTGGGAAATTTCTGAGGCCTTTTCTTCATGAAAGGATCATCAATTATGGCAAGATTTTTCGGTTAAGTCCTGGAAATTTTATTCTACGCTGCACAGGTTGCTTGAAGGATTTCTTTTTTAGTATTTAAGGGGAGGGGATGGGGAGATCCAAGCCTTATGTTTCTCTCTCTGTATGTAACTTTTCAATTCCGCCTTTTCTTTTCCTCTGAGTGCTATTTCTATGTCTCCTCTTATTTCTTCAACTACATTGTCTGCCATAGGAAGACTACTAGCATATGATAAATCTCTGCTAGACGATTGTCAGATGTTATTAAGGCTGCCAGATACTACTATGAATATGAACCGGCTAAGATAACTCAGTTCTGGAGTTTTTCATAGTCATGAACTCATTAGAAGAGCTGTAGTCCCTTGCCACTGGCAGTCCAGACAATGCATTTTACTTGTCCTTTGTGTTGAAATTTTCTGACTCTGTGTAAGAGGAAAGAGGTGAAACGTATTTTCAGAATCATTTTGTCGCTCACTTTCATGACACCGGCTCCAAAAATAAAGTTCTAAAGTATTTGACAGCCATTACGTGGCCTTCTTATTCTGAGAAGATGCCCAAAGTTTTGGTTCCAAAAGATAATGTTCTAAAAAGGGACAGCCAGGTCAGGATGGAAGAAAATGAGAGGGGAGAGAGCACCATTTCAGTTTCAACAAGGAGAGACATATTTTAAGGTGTTGCCTCAACATTGACATTTTGAGGTTGCGCAGAGCCAAACCAGAGACCAAAACCACCTGACCCCGGTGACTCACGCACTGTGGGCGCTGAGAAGTGGAGGGGGCTGGGTGGGCAGTTCAATTGTCAGCTCAATCTTAGAGCCCTTGAGATATTTTCTTCCTGTGCTACGTGACCTCTCTTGGATGGGCATTATCATCGTTTTTCCCCCACTGGGAGAAAATACGGTGAAGAAAATAAAAGGTGAAAGGGATAGAAAGGAAAAGAATGAAAGAATAGTGGGTAGAGGCCAGACTCCCTGGCAGTGGGAGAAGAGGGTCAAATGAAGCCCTTTGGTTTTCTTCCAGAAACCTCTTGCCTGGTGGACATTTCTCCTCTGTTTTCCTCATGCATTTGCTGTAGGGGGCGCTAATGTTGCTTCACTGGCTTGCTCCCTGCACTTTCCTGCCTTTAGAAAGAAACCAGTCAGTTGGGTAATCATGATAATTAAAAAAGATGTAAACTTTCAGAGTGGCTGACACTAACTCATTACCCTAAGCTATCTTGCCTGACTGAACTAACATTAATTCTAATACCCTGTTACATCAGGCACGTAAAATTTCCCAGCTGATGTGAAGATTTCTTCCTTCCTTGCTTTCCTCACCTTACATTTTCCCTCCCTCTCTCCTTCCCTCCCCCCTGCTTTTTTTTCTTTTCTTCCACATCCATCAGGCTTGCTTCCACTGGTGCTCATGTCTAAGGACCACACTGGGGTAGCCTGTTCCAGACCAGTCTATTGCAAATGTGCCCTTGGGGGGCTTACTGAATGTAGATTTGAATTCCATAAGTCTAGGGTGAAGCCTTTTCTATCAGTGTTCCTGGAGATAATTATGAGGCCAACTCCGAGATTACGCCTCAGGAAGTATCAAGATAGGGGTCCACTCCTTACTAGTGCTGTCAGAGATAACCGGTTTTTAACAAAGCCAAAGGCCCTGCTAGAACCTGTGGCTCAGATCGTGATTGGATGAAAGAGTTCCTGTGTCAACCCTGGGGGAGTCTGAGGACTTGCCCATTGCTGAAAGGGTGGCTGCAGGGGGGACCACATCCAAATGTATTCTTCCCCTCTGTTGTGATTAATCGGCTCCTAGGCCTCAAGCTTCCAGCCGAAGTGGATTTGAATCTAGTCTCTGTGGTTTTCCAAGGTAACCTCTCTAGGCCCTGCCTTAAAGTAAGGGTGGAACTAATAATTGCCTAAATGGGTTTGTGGGTGGCCTCAGTGAAGGCTTAGCAAGCATCAGAACATAGGAGTTTAGAAGTGTGACCCATTAATATTTTGAGGTGATTCTTGTCACATTTGGTGTCTCTGTGTTCAGCAAGAAGATGAGAGAACATTCCACAATTTCTAACATTGTCTATACTTGGAGTTAGGAAATATTTAGTGTGATCTTACGTGCAAAGTTAGACAATTCTCAGGGTTTATATATGTATCTTGATGTTTTTATGCAACTCTGATTCCCCTGTCAGTATCATCATTTGGAACTTGATCCCTGTAGGCATAAAGGACTTTTCAAGAGGTCCAGATTATCTGTGGGCCAAGTATGAAAATTGAATCTGGAACTACTAACAGATCTAACCAAAAGTATGCTTCCACTTGGCCTGGAGCTTTTATCCTTAGTGCTGATCCTTTGGATGAAGGCTCTAGAGGAAAGATCAATGGTAACTATTTCCTGGGAGGTGTGGTAGACCCACCCACTGACAGTCATGGGACATATTATGAATTAAACATCAGAGGAAAGTCAACCCTCAGGTCACAATTCATTAGAGAAGTGCATGGGAGCCATTTGGCCTACATGAGCTATTTAGAAAATGAGCTCAAAATGGTGAGAAAAGAATAGAACTTACTGTCTTTATTGAAGACTTCTTAAAAATATTGATTTCCAATCTATATTAATCAAGAGTCTGTTGAAAATAATAGAAACCCAAGGAAAACAACTTAAGTCCTCCCTCTCCCCTCCCCCCAAATGGAGGTGAAATCTTTTGAGTCGAATTACTGCACTTCACAAGGACACAACTGGTTTGAGAGATGGCAAGATGCCAGGAATCAAACAGTTCCCTCCCCATCTCTTGGTGTTTCTTGCTTGCTTCCAGATTGTTTTCAGTCTCAGGAAAGATCTTGCCATGGGTAGCAAGGATGGCCACTAGGCACTCCAGGTCTACTTTCTACCAGGGCATAAAATTCCAAGGAAATACAGAGCTCCTGCTTCCCAAGAGGACCCCTGAAAGTCCTGAGATACAGTTTTAAAGGCGTAGCTTTGTCGTATCCTCATCCAAGAACCAATTATGTAGTCCCAGGAGTGGAACTCTGTTCTTTCAGTTGGTCAAGCCTGGACCATGCACGCTGCATCCCTGAGAATGTGATAAAGATAATGTCTCTAGTAAAATCAGGGTGTTATTCCAAGAACGAAGAAGAAAGAATGAATTGTGGGCAGAAAAAAGAACTGATTTCTAAGAATCAAAAGGGAATAAAGGTGATCTATTCCTTGGAAAAGAGATGGAGAGTCTAAGCCTTTGCATGAAAGATGAACATTCCCTGGTGTCTGTCAGAAACAAGGTATTTTTTGCAAATACTTGACAGTTTCCAAAGAGTTAAGAGTTCAGAAGTTGTGAGTGGGGAATTATACCTACCTGTACTTTGTCCCTAGGGAGATTTTACTCCCACACATACTCTGTGTGTGTGTGTGTGTGTGTGTGTGTGTGTGTGTGTGTGTGTGTGTGTGTTTGTATGTATGTGTATAGATGTATACAATGATACCATGAGCTTATTCACTTCAGAAATGGGAATGTGATGCAAGCCAGAGGGTTTTACTCAAGTGATTGAGATGTGGCTAAGTGATTTTCAAGTATAGAGCTATTTGCACTTTGTAACTATAAGTAGATGCTCAAGGGAAAATTCTTTTTCCCCGATCCTATTGACTTATGGAGATGTATGAGGAGATCCAAGCTCTGAGCAGAGTGAAATATGGCTTTGTATTGCATTTGCTTTCTGCCAAAGATAAAAATCACTTTACATAAAAAGAGCCTTATTCTCACCAGGTGATAAGCTGCTTTTTTGTAATAGAGCACAGCACTCTGAAAAACCGTATCCGCTCCCGTGGGCCACTGAAATGCCCTTCAAAGAGGGAGGAGGTTGTAAGAGGCTTACCACCATCTACTCAGCACCAATGTGCCCTCGGGTTGTTCTCCAGCTTGGGGACCTGCTTCGCTTGCAAAGCCTCAGCTTCCTCATCTCCTCAGTGACTATGACAAAGTTACCTGAAACATGGGGCATTATGAGGGCAAAATAAGATTAAACCCATTACGGGGCACCTGGGTGGCTCCGTCGGTGAAGCGTCTGCCTTGGGCTCCCAGGGTCCTGAGATGGAGCCCAGCGTCCGAGTCCCTGCTCAGTGGAGAGGCTGTTTCCCCCCTTCCCCATGAGAATGCAGTCAATGGAATATATTTCGATGCAAGTCAGACAAATTTTTCAAGAGACTGGATTAAAAACAGACTGTAGGTTGAGTTAAGAGAAAAAGCAGAGGGTTTTTTGTTTTTTTTTTTGTGACACATATGGTAACTCATCTGTTTTGGCTACAGGTTCCTCATCTATGAAATAAAAGATTCCAAGTACAGTCTTAAGGAGCCTCTCAGACTTTAAAACTCAGAGACTGTCATTAAAAAAAAATGTTGGTAGCTTTAGTTTTTGTGTGCTTTGAGGACACGGTGAATGTTTTTGAAACAGAGCTAAACTTTACATCAGGCTAAGCTGTGATTTGGTAGGGGCTGAAACTGCTAAAATATTAGCGTTGCATTTCCTCCTCCTTCCATTGAGTATTCATTGGGTTGGAAGGTCAGAGTTTTGGATTCGAGTCACATTCATGCTCATGCCGTGCAAGGAAGAAAGGACTAAGCGCCTGCTCTGTCCCTTGCTCTGTGCTCAGCACAGGGGTTAAATTTTAAATGGGGGAAGGGAGTAAAAATGGGTGACAGGAAATATTAGCAAATTATACTACATGTTATGAAGGAAAGAACGAGAGCAAGAGGAATGGTAATATTGCTAATAGGGGCAGTCGCATTTTCCTATAGCAAAGCCTCTAAAAGGAGATGAGACCTAGGCTAAGTTGCAGAGTAAAAAGAATCCAACCCCATAAAGGAGAGAAAGAAGGGCATTCCAAGCAGAGGGGAAAGCAAGTGCAAAGGCCCTGGGTTAAGTAAGGTCTGGATATATTTGAAGAACTGAACAAGTATGGCTGAAGTAAGGTGAGTCAGGGGGAGAAAGTAATATGTGATCGCAGAAAGGAAGGGGCCAGGTCATACGTGATCTCGTAGAGTTGACAAGAGCTTGCATTGTTTCGTGTGTGTGTGAGCACGCGCGCACGCACATTGAGGCACTGTTGTTCCAAGGGATGAGAATGATGTAAGCTATCATTTAAAACCACTCTTGCTATTGTAGGGAAAGAAATTGGAGGGTGTAAGAGTAGATGCAGGCAGTTAGAAAGCTGTTAGAGAAATCCAGGGAAGAGACAATGAGGGGGATAAACTTGAGTGGGGGGTGTGGGGGTTATGACAGTATCATGCACAAGAAGAAATGTTTCAGCCTTATGAGTGTCTATGTAACTTGTTTGCATTGCTTTCCATCTCTGGAATTCAGTTTCACTATAACAAGGGCATGCAGGATGCGATCTCTTAGGATTCTCCTAGATCCACATTTTATTCTAGTATATAAATATCTCTAAGCCAGATGAACACTTCCTTCAAATCTGTTTGGCTTAGGTTAGATGCGGTGACTTGCTCTGACCAGCTTCCCAGACATTCCCCAGGGCAAAGATGTGGGAATATTCATGTACCAAAGAATAAGAAATTAGTGTAGATCTTATTGAGAACTATGGGGGTTGGCTGGCCTTGGAGCGGTGTTATTTTCTTTCTTTTACAGTTGAAATGACTTTAGAATGGTCCACTCAGGTGCACAAATGAATTTCCAATTCCAAATTCAGGCTATCAATTTCATAAGTCCAGATTATAGATTAATTACGTTTCACTCCATAGTGTTTAGAATGATGATTTTCATGGAGAACAAAAGATTAAAAAGAGCTGTGATGCAAGTTTTATTAAATGAGGAATTAGAGAAAATTCCCCAAACCTCCCCCAACACTTTTTTCTTCCGGGTGTTTGGATAGAAATGGTAAATTAATAGAAGAACAAAACAGGGTGGGATGTCAATACATTCAAGAAAAGCCAAAGTTCGTTTCTGCTTGCAGATTCAAATGCTGCCAGCAGATCAATGTGAGCTTCACAGTGAGCTTTGCAAAAATCGTTCTGCAACTAATATCCTCAAGGACAAGAGACAGCCGGCTTCGGCTGCTCCAGGAGTTTGTCTGGGTTGCTGCGGGAGCCAGTGTTTGGTACTGGGATGACTTTGGGGGACTCTGTGGTTAAGCTACCCTTAAATCGTACCATCACGGACCTGCAAAAGCAGAGAAGGTTTTAGCATTTGCATTTTCCCTCCACATAGAACTATGTGCTTTGCATGTCACCAGCCTGAGTCAGAAGTTCGATTACATGCTTCTGCTTCAATTTAATGAGATGATGACCATGTGTGCCTGCTCACTTTCTCTTTGTCTCTCTTTTTCTCTTTCTCCCTTGCTTCATTCGAGTCTCTGGATGGGATTCTGTTAGCAAAGGACCTTTTTACATTTTTATTGGTGTCACTGTAGAATTAATATTTAGTCCACATGCAATTTGTAGAAACACAGTAGAGCATAAAGTTAGTATTTCTTGAGAAAAGACAAGGTGTTATTGAATATTAAATATTTTAAAACATTTAATATTTTAGGGATGGCTGGGTGGCTCAGTTGGTTAAGTGGCTGCCTTCGGCTCAGGTCATGATCCCAGGGTCCTGGGATCACATCTTGCATCAGGCTCCTTGCTCGGCAGGGAGCCTGCTTCTCCCTCTGCCTGCTGCTCCCACTGCTTGTGTGCTCACTCTCTCTCTCTCTCACCAATACATAAATAAATGAAATCTTCTTAAAAAATAAAAAAAAAAATTTAAATAAATAAAACTTTTAATATGTTAAAATACTTTAACATATTTATTAAATAATTTATTTCTTCAAAACCAGTCTTAGGATACAGGATGGAGTATGTAGCAATCTGTATTTGTTGATCACATACCATAAGGAAGGAATTATGGCAGGCCCTAGGGTGACAGCAGTGACTCACAAGCCATGGGTCCAGTCTTTGGGGGGTTCACCATCATAAGAGAAGGCAGGCAAAGGAAGCCAGTAATTCAAGTGCAGTAAGTGGGGAGAAACTTGGAGGGCACCTTTGGTGGATAGTCATGCTTAAAGATAAGTGCCCAAGAATGAATAGCTAGTAGCCAGGAGGAGGTGGGAAGAATTTTAGGCAGAGAAAAGAGAGTCCAAAAGCTTTAAGACAGCCTGTTATTTTTTTTTCCAATTTACTTATTTGAGTATAGTTGACACGCAGTGTTCCTTGAGTTTCAGGTGTACAACAAAGTGATTGACCGTCTCTGTTCTCTATGCTATGTTCCCCACAAGTGTAGTTACCATCAGTTACCAAAAGATTCTATTACAGTATCATTTGACTCCATTCCCTATGCTGTGCCTTTTATTCCTGGGAGAGGCTGCATGTTCTAATGAAGGAGCCAAGCAAGACCAAGGTGACTAGAAAAGAGAAAGAAGGAAGGCATGAGGGTCTCCAGTAAGACCACCCACGTCCTCAGTTACTAAATTATCTGAGGCCCTCGAAGAATTGTGAGATGTTTTTCCAAAAGTCCTAAAATGTCACTGTTGGAAAGAAACACTATACAAGTGAGGAAGACCCTGTCAGAGGAAGAATATGAACCAGGGCAATGAGACACAGAAGGCTTAGAGGAGACAGCAGCTGGGCTAATCGGGAATGTCTCTGTGAGGAGGTGGCTTTGGAATGAAGACCTGAAGGGCACAGTAGATCCAGCAGAGAAGAAATAGGAAGAAAGCATGTTTGCCCAGCAGAAGAGTTAACAGGGCCAAGACCAGGAAGCAGGACTGTGCTGTTGGTTTAATGAATAGATGAAAGGGAACGGTTAACTGGAATTTGGACCTGAGTCCACATTAATTTCACTGCTTCTCAGGGCCGTCACCTCTCTGGGCTTTCTGCTTCTTGAGGTGTAGACGCGTTGTTTTCTCTTTCACTAGACTGTAAACACCTGGGCATAGGGACCGTGTCTACCCAGTGCCTGGGACCATATCTAGGACTTAATAAGCACTCAGTTAACATTTGTTTCACAAAAGAATCTCTAAGACAAAGTGGCCATATATCTAGTATTAAAATTCTAAGACTAGAAAGAAACAGGGCAAGGGTTGGGAATCAACCAGCATAATAACCCAATTTTTAAGAATCTAGAAGTCGAAGCAATCAAATGACTTGTATGGGGTAGATACAACCCAAGTAACAAAATAGGGGAAAAATAATGTAAATCAGGGTTTTCTGAACCCCAGCACTATTAACATTTTGGACTGGACAGTTCTGTGCATTGCTTAACAACATTGCTAGCCCCCCCTCACTAGATCCTGCTAGCACCCCTTTCATGGTGGACAACCCAGACTGTTTCTATATATTGCCATATGGCCTGATTAAGATCACTGATGGAAAAGTCTTAACACTGTGACTCTAAGATGTTGGAGAAGTTGTGGAGAAGAACTCCACCCAGAGGAGTTGCAATTGATTTGCGTGCAAAGTTTTCTTGAGAGGTATAAATGGGACGCTTGAATTGAAATACTGTAAATCATACATGTATTTTTAGCAGCAGCCAAACAAAGATGCTTAATTTTTTATTATTTTTTATGGCGAGTTTTCAGACATCCATCACTGTAAAAGAAACCACTTTCAAAATGTTTCTTTATAAGTATGTAATATAATTGTAGAGTAAACCTCTTTTATCATTCTGATGGGGGATCAGACTAATACTCATCTTGTATATTGAGTTTTATCAGGATCTTACTCTATTTTTTAAGTAGTTTGGGGAGGGAGGGAGGGAGAAAGGAGAATAAGAGTTGATTTGCAACATGTTGTAATCTGTGGAATAACACAGTGCCTCTTTATCATAAGCTGTACCATACTGTTTTACTATACAGTTTTAATAATTTTTAAAAAGAGCTTTTTTTCCCATTCTTAAATATTCAGAGAATATAGACAAATATAAAAAAGAAAATTAAAATCATCTATAATCCCACAATCTAGAGGCAACTATGTATATTACTCTTTAATAGATTCATTTATTCTTTCATTAAATTATGTGCCAGACACTGTGCTAAAGCTAGAGATTCATGGTGGACCAGATGTACAAGGTACCTGCTTAGGGGAAGCCTATTTGTATATGTGTTAATATGTATCAGACCAGATGTACCTGGACACTTGGCTTAGGCCAGGAACTGTTTGGCTTTAAGCAACAGAAACCTGAAAAATATTAAATTAACTAAATTAATAGCTTTATCTTATTTTAATAAGGAGTTTGAAAGAGAACCACTCTGGGCTCATTCAGTGAGTCCACACTTCCAGCAAGAACCTAGACTCCTTTGGTTTTCCATTGTGTTACGGCTAAGCATGGATCCATTGGTCCAATGATTACAAAAGAGCTGCTCCTTATTCAGCTACTCTGGATTTTGAAGTGGAAGAAGGGAAAAAAAGCCCAAGGAAGGGCCATGTGAATCCAATCCCATCAATAAGCTCTCTCAGACTTCAGAATTTTCCCAGGGACCCTCTTTATTTCCCCTGGCTAGAAATGTGTCTCATGGATTAAGATGCAAAAGGGGAAAAGAATTGTACAAAATTGTACAAAGTTAAAAATGATACATGTATTTCCAAAAGTAGATGTTTTCTTTCCTCAAGGTAAGTATTAACTGTTTAGAATTAGACTTCTGTACGCTTGCTTATATATATTACAAAGACAGTCACACACCTTAAGGCTGTTTTTTCTTCCCGTTAAAAGAGTATGGTAGACATTTTCCTCTTCTCGATAATCTATCATTGACAATCTTCCAGACTGATATGTTTAGACTTAAGCCATCTAGAAATAATAATTGTACCATAGTCTGTACAACAAATATATTGCAATGATTAAACTGTCCCATCCTAGTAAATAGACTTTCTCCAAATCGTTAATAAAGCCACAGTGTATATTTTTGTACTATATCCATATGCAAATGGATGACTTCTTTTGTACATAAGCTTTCTAGAAATAGAATTACTGGGTCAGTATTATGAAGCATTCTTAAACATTCTAATATTTACTATCAAGTTGCCTTCCAAAAGGCCACAATCATATACTCCCACCAACAATATACGAATGTTTCCTTTTCCACATTTGCATCAACAGTGGATGTTACCGATATTATTAATGTTTTCTAAATACGTAGGCGATAATGTATCCTTGGATGGATTGAGTTTGAAACTTTTTTTATTATAAAGCATTTCACAAATACTCAAAAGTAGAATGAATGGTAAAATAAACTCTCATTACCCATCATCCAACTTTAACAGTTGCCAGTATACAGCCACACTTGTTTTATCTACATAGGGCTTAATCCTTTTCTTGTTTTTCCTGCCATTTCCCTCCCCTAACTTAATTTTTTTCTTGTTCAT
This sequence comes from Procyon lotor, assembly GCA_028646535.1. Classification (NCBI taxonomy): domain Eukaryota; kingdom Metazoa; phylum Chordata; class Mammalia; order Carnivora; family Procyonidae; genus Procyon; species Procyon lotor. Next base: position 28,129,782 of record CM053603.1, read on the forward strand.
CTTTTAGTTCTTATCCTGGTACTGATTTTGATTTCATCAAAGTCTGATGTATTTGGTCTTAAAGCATCATCCTATCCATGAGTCAAGTTTTCTATCTATAGCATGAATAATAAATATGTGACATGAATCTCATTACTTGTTCCCTTCTGTACCTTGGTGGGTATTATTAATTGAGCAATGCATCTTTTTTGCAGTAAGCCCAAGTGTATCCTTACAACTTTTTAGCATAGTGCTTTAGATCAGTGGTTCTCAAACTTTAACATGCATAGCATTACCTGAAGAGTTTGTTTAAAATATAGATATATATTCCTAGATCTCCCCTCCATAGATTTTCATTCAGTAGGTTTGGGGCAGCACCTAAGATTCTGCATTTCTAATAATCTGCTAGGCGATGCTAATGATGCCTGTCTCTATATGACATTTGAACATTTTTCTAGACCAAGCACTTTGATTGCTGTGCATGTGAATAACTAGAGGTCATGTTCAAATGCGGATTTTTATTCAGTAGGTCTGTTGCACAGCTTGAGACTCAACTTTTCTAACAGGCTTCCAGGTGTTCCAGGTGTACCACTGGTCCGTGGACCAATTTGAGTATGTAGATCCTCAATGGCCACACGGCCCGAGATGATTTATGAAGTGAATCAGTGTTCTGTGCCTGACTTAGCAATAAGGGCTTTCTTGATCTCAAAGAGACCTAAGTATCCCTACATACACCAAGCCCAGACTGGCTACAAAATATTCCACTGGGATACTTTTCTTAAAATTTAGACTCCAGGTCCCTCCAGTTCGAGAAACTGATCCACTGAGTTTGGAGAGGGGCCTGGGAACTAATTGTTCAGACAACTCTTTTGTCAATTTGGGGGCACAGCTAAGTTTTGGAGCTACTACTTTGCATGCCATGGATGATACACACGTGTTCTTTCTTGGACTCATCTAGTCAGTCCCTTTCCAAACCATCCATCTTATCAAGACACATGTATTTGCATTGACCTTTTACATGATGACGCCGCATGCTGTGGGCCATGTAGAAATGAATCAGGAGTTGAATCAGAGATGATCCTCTCTCTCCAGATCTGCAAACCTGGTGAAAGATGCACATAACCCCTATAGGAAGTCAGAGAAGAAAAAGGTTGCCTTTCTTTCTATTTACTTCTTTTTAGAAGTTAAATTTAAACATTTATTCAATAGGAAACTCCCCTTTCAAAAAGAAATCTCACAAAAGCATAAAAATGCCAAGGTGACGGTTTTCCATGTAACATTAAGTCATAACATGGTTTTTGCCCATGGATCGTACTGCTGATTATTCGCTAGGTTTATAATTATAACACAACGTGTTGTTCATTACACAGTATATACGACAGTAGGAAATGAACACCACCTAGAGAACCATAAGTTTGTTCATTCTTCGACTTTGGGAGAATTTCAATTTGTAGCCTTAATGATATACAAGTGTAGTTTCTGCATTTTAAGTAATGCATCAATTGGAGTCTTGTTTTCTGAAATTCTCATTCTATATGGCTTTCTATACAGGATGTAAAAATTACAAAATGCTAATAACGTAAGTGATATGTTTACCATCTGCTGGATGGTGCTATTCACTGTCATTAAGATTCTAAAAGAACCGCTTGAGTAAACAGAATAATGAAGAGGAAAAAGAACTGTAATCAAGCATAAAAGGACTTTTCAAAGAGGGAACTGAGACATCTTTCAGCAGTGACCTTTCTAACACTGATGGTGGGCCAGGACTGTAATTGTCCATCATTCTTTTCAATGGTCAATACTCTGCTCACCACAACTCATTCTTTCGATATCATCGATCCCTTTAACAACCTTGGCTGGCAATCACTCTTTGTAAGTTACAAAGTTAGTGGCATTCTTTCTGCCCCGTTTTGTGGTTCACTGTTAGACAATCTCAACATTCTGTGTGTTGATGAATGCAGCTGGTTGAGTGAATTAGGAAATTCCACAGGTGGTAAAGAGTGTTTTTTAGGCAGGACATTGTACTGATTAAAAGGATGCGTGGATATAAACTGGCAGCCTCCCATCATTGCTAGGAAACCCAACCTCCACGTTTAAAGGAGTCGGCCGTGCAGGTCCTCTGGATTTGGTCATCAGTCCCCAGCTGCACAGCAGGATGGTTAGAGGTATTTCAGTACCACTGTGGAACTTATTTCATATTCTTCTGGAGTATTCTTGAGGAATAAGAAACCAATACAGTTACTAATAAAATATTTTATAAGATGTTAGCATTTTCGAGTTTATATACATTGTCCCCTTCAATTCTTACAACAGGTCTGTATGATAGGCACAATAAATGTTTTATTTGAGGTTTTACAGATGAGTAAATTGAGTCCCGGGAAGATTAAAGACAAGACTGGTCACAACCTGCTTGCCTTATGCTTTACAAAGCAACTTAAAGTGACACGCAAAAAAATGATGTTAGGACATTAAAACCTTCATTTCCTGACTCAGTAGTTTTCCTATTATACCATTTTGCCCTTGACATTATCCTTATACTATATTAAGATTTGATATTTTTTCATGTTTTTTAAATAAAAAATGCTGAAATAAATAAATAAATAAATAAATAAATAAATAAATAAATAAAAAATGCTGAAAATATGCTGTGGCATCTAGCCCTAGAATCAGTTATTTACGATGTTTTGATTAGGAGCTGCACCATTTTCCATATTAACCATTCTAATCATTCTAATTCTAACCATTCAGAGCTGCAGCTCTGAAAGGAAATCCAGGAGGATGCAATTATATTTACTTCTATTTATTTACAGCACAGCAGTGATAGAGGTGAATTGCAACCAACTTAGAGTTCATGTTCAGATTTTTCAATCATTTGAGCCATTGTTCACACAAAATCTGTCATCAGCTTGAAAATTCAAGTAAAGGCATGGAGGCCTTTTAATTGATGTGGCATTCTTTTGGAGCAGATGAATTTGAATTTTTTTTTTCTTCCATGAGGTCTTACTCAGGATACTTAGAAGAGTGGATGCTTGGGGCACCTGAGTGGCTCAGTGGGTTAAAGCCTCTGCCTTCGGCTCAGGTCATGATCTCAGGGTCCTGGGATGGAGCCCTGCATCGGGCTCTCTGCTCATCGGGAACCTGCTTCCCCCCCTCTCTTTCTTCCTTCCTCTCTGCCTACTTATGATCTCTCTCCTCTCCATCAAATAAATAAAATCTTAAAAAAAAAAAAAAGTGGATGCTTCTGTGGCACCATTATTCTACCTGTTTGATTTCCATTAGAATACATTATCAATCCTTCTGGTCTACCCAAGTGGGTGAATTCACTTTACTCTCTATTCCTGATGGTGCTGATCATGGACAGGTACTGAGAACTTACTGTGAGTCAGGCATTATTCTGAATACTCTGTGTATACTTGTGCAGAGTCCTCCCAACAAACTTGTTGGGTAGTTCCCGTTATTATCCCCATTTTACAGATGAGGAAACCGAGAATCAGGCTAGTTCAGTGACTTTCCCAAGTTGGAACAGCAGGTAAATGGTAGAACTGGAATTCATTCACTGGTTCTCCATTTCCAGCACCCATCCTCTTAGAGACCAGATTATACTGCCTTTCCTGGTATGATAAAGCAAAGCTGTGGACATCTCCTTATATTTACCAAGAAATCTTTTCTGACCTTGGTGTCCTGTATGAACTTAAGATCGTATGTCTGACATTACTTGGATTCCTTCTCATCAAAATCATCCTAACCACCCTTTGTGCATCAGGATACTGAAACTATTTCAAGGGCATTTCCAATGTGTAAGTTACCTCTTTAAGGCTAAAGATAGCTATTTCTTAATAACATCACCAGTTATGCCCATCTTTCCTATTTACTTCCCTAATTATCTTTGCATCGCATTTAACACTTACTATGTACTAAGCACTCTTAGCGTGTTATGTATATTAACTGAGTCAATCTTCAGCACAGACTTAGGAAGTTAACGTGTCTTCATTTTGCAACTGAGGAGACCGACTCAGAAAGTTGAACTAGGTTGTCCCAGCTCCAGCAGGTGGTTCAAAATAAAGCTGGGATTTAACTTAAGAAATCTGACTTTATTCTCTCTCCTGTAGCTTATCCTCAAAGGAGTCATTCATGTTTGCCCATTTAAAGTCCATCTCGGAGTACCACTGTCACAGGAATTGGTGGCAACTTTTAAACCTAGAGGTTTTTTTTCTTCTATTGAGGTATCATTGACACAGAAGATTGTGTAAGTTTGTACAATGTGTTGGTTTGACACATTTATTATACTGCATTATCCCTTCTTTTTTATGTTGAGAACAGTTAGGATGTAGTCTCTCAGCAACTTTGAAGTTATAATACAATATTGTTGATTATAACCACTATGTTGTGCATTAGATCTCCTGAATTTATTTATCTACTAGTTGCAAGTGTGTGCTCTTAAATATCTCTCCACTTCCCCCACCTCCCAGTCCCTGGTAATTACTCTTCTACTCTATTCTACTCATTTTTACAAGTTCAGAGTTTTGTTTTTTGTGGGTTTTTTTTCAATTCTACATATAAGTAATATTATACAGTGTTTGTCTTTCTGTGTCTGATTTTTCCGAACATAATGCCTTCAAGGTCCATCCATGCTGTTGCACATGACAGCCCTCCCTCCCTCCCTCCTCCCCCACTCTCTTCTTGAGCAATATACTTTTAAATATAAATCAGATCACGTTACTGACAAACCCAAAATCATTCAGCGGTTCCTTTCACTTTAGGGAAAATATAAAGCTAGAGGTTCTCAGTGTCCTATTAGGTTATGGATGTGTCACCAAACAAACAAACAAAAGCTCTAATAGCATTTCAAAGACAGCCATTTGTGAATGATTCATTTCTTAATACAAAATTGAGAACTTTCAATATCCCCTAAGTCATGACATTTTAACGGCCTTGGATTCTGATGTGTTCTCTTGAGTATGAGAGAATGGAGTATAGTTAGAACAAACTCAGGAAATCCACAACTGGGTACAAATACAGGGAGCAGAGCCTGCTCTGTTAGGTGTTAGGATCACAGCAGCATGAAGGCTGGAAAGAGTTGTCCCAAAGCATTTCATCTTTGAAGAGGAGAATTGTTGACCTTCATTCTCTAGTGAGTGAAGTATTTGCCCAGTATACACAATTTCATAGGCAAGCTTCCCCAACTTTGTTTTACTGAGTCAGTCTGAAGTATATCAAATTCCAGGTTAAATGATTCCGGGTCTACTGTGGCTAAACCACAGGTCAGCTGGTTCATGTAAAGAACCTTCAACTTTGAGCTTGGAAGTAGATGAATGGGTTCAGTTTGTTGTCTGCTACATACTAGAGCTTTGGGCATATATATGTGAAATTTCTCTGAACCTCAGTTATACTCATAATCCATAGGAATAAAGAAGTCATATTGTAAACACATTTTACGTTTTGGTTGATTTTAGAAGATAACCTTCTTCCTTAGAGCTGTGATTCCACTATATTGTAAAATTCTCGGGACAGGAGACAGGTGTAATTTATTTTATGATCACAGAGGAATAGTACTCATATGAGCAAATGCTACACCCAAGCAGGAATGCTTGAGACTGTTCTGCCATACCTGTTTACCACTAGGAGTTTACAACTAACGCAAAAGTTGAGAGAGCCCCAAATCTCTCTATATATTTTGTTCTTACTTTTAGTCTAACATACTGATACTCAAGCTTTAGTATACCCAAGTATTACTGTTTAGGGTTACAAACACCAAGTCTCGTTGCCCTACTTTGTGGGAAATGCAAAAGATTTTATCAAATTTCTGCATACTTTTAAGATTATCTCGAAATTTAATAAAATCTCCATCCTCCTTGTAAGGTTAGACTCCATGGCATTACTATATTCCTGGGTGCATCCTGGCCCTGGTATTTACAGTGAACACTTCTAAATGCTTCTGAGCCAGAGTTTCATTTCCAGTAAAATGGAGTAACAGAACACATCCTGATCTATTTTAGTGATAGCTGAATTAGTCAAGACTATATCTCCATTAAAGGTCTTGCATAATGCTTGACACATTGTGGGTACTTGACCAGTGTTGCTTTCTTTCCCAGCTCACCCCTCCCTACTGCCATTTTACACTATAAAGGAGGAATGAATGTTCTTTCCTGAGTTTTGGGGCATGCAGCTGTTTTCATTTGCCACTAACTTGCTTTTAAACATTGTACAGCTGCACAATTTGCAAAATACTCATTTATTAGTTCAATCCTCTAGGATGCATGGTTGTGCATTTTCACACATCTTGTTAGGTAAATAGTAAGTTAAAGGACGGAGACATCAACTGTAACCAGAAGCCAAGATTGAGATTTTCCTAGAAGAACACTTTTTGTTTCATGTGATGTTGTCTGTAACTGGCCAGGTTGACATTAGGCTTTTGATATTGAGCCTTTATAGATGCCCACATCTGCCAAAGAATTTTGAAAGGGAAGAATTTGATGAGATTTGAGTCTTTCTCTCTGTTTCTCAGCCCATCAACCTTAATTAGACTTTATTGATGTCAGAAAGCATCACTTAAAAGAGTATTCCTACTAAAGTCTAAACACTTATGAAAGTTATTGGATTATTAATATTTTTCTGTCCTTCAGAATTAAAAATTTTCAGAGTGGCCAAAACTTTAAAAATTGATCATATTAAGTGTTGGTGAGGATGTGAAATAAATGGAAATTTCTCATTTTGCTGCCGAGAATCTCCAATAGTAAACCACTTTAGAAAACCAACAATCCTTAACAAAACCTATGCCTCCTCTGTGAGCCAGCATATGTGCCTAAGATGCAGATGTGTGTCTTCAAAAAGATCGTGCATGTCTTTAGTATCTTTATTTGCAATAATTGATATTGAAAGGTCTCCAAATGTCTATCAATAGGAGAATGGGTAATCGTGATATGCTCATACAACAGAAGACTACATAGCAGTAAAAAGAATAAACTACAAATACATTCAAAAGCATGGATGAAACTCAGAAACTTCAGGATTTAGGGAAGAAGTGTGGCACAGAATATTCCATAGGGTATAAATTCATTAACATGAAGTGCAAGAAGTAAAACCAATCTATACTGATGGCCATCAAAATAGTGTTGGCTTCTGGGGGTAGCGGATAATTGGGAAGGGGCACAAGGAAATGCTCTGGAGGATAAACATGTTCTAACTGGATGGTGCCATTATTTGACACATACGTGTGTGTACAAATTAAAGAATATGTGCTTTATAGATTTATGGATCTTGTTATATTCACCTTATGCATCAAAATCTCCAAATGACCTATAAATTGTCTTAGAAGAGATTTATTAATATATGTCACAGAAAAAATATATATGTGTGTCACAGGAAATTAATGATTTTTATGAAAAATTTTCTTAATACCTAGTTTCTTCAACAAATACGTGACATGAAAAAAGAGGGTAAGAGGTGACTATTGAAGATTTAAAATTATGAATAGACTTAACAGTCAAATGCAATTTATGTGGATTTTGTGTAGGTCCTGTTTGTTGTTGTTGTTGTTAACTGAAGATATTTTTGAGTCCTTGGGGGAAAACTGAACAGGAGCTGGTTGTTAAATATCAAGGGTTTATATAATTTTGTGGGGTGGGATAATGGTATCATAACTCAAGATAAAATAATAGGGTATCTGGGATTGGCATTAAATATTTCACCCAGTAAAGTAAAACCAAACAGTTATGAAATAAAAATAATGCCCAAATGTTGAATGTTAGGAAATGAAGTCCACCTTTATGACTTAGGTGACCAAAACAAATAGTATAAAAATAATAAAAATGTGTCAGGATGGAATGAGGTCTGAGTTAATGAGTCTGTTTTTTGAATCACAACTTGATGTACCAGTGAGCCATTCAAGAGGGGATCGCCTACTCTGTGGGCCCGAGAGCTCACCAATGAGGTCTGAACCAGAGAGAAGGATGTAAGTTTCTCCAGTCCTTCCCTTTGCAGCTCAGGGTTTGAAAGAAATCAGATAGAGAATATTTTGAGTGAACTAACAAGCTGGCAGAAGCTGAAGACCCTTAATATGCAAAGAACAGGCAAAGCGAATGGAGAGCCTAGACCAGGCTAACAAGGCTAAAGCAGGGTGACCTGGGAGGGGAAAAAATGCAGAAAGCCCAGGAAATTGAGGAATTGAAAAAAGCATCTTTTGAATTCCACTCAGAAAATATTTTCAGAGCACCTCCTATCTAGCCACTGGAACCGAACCATCGAGAGGTCGTTGCTGACACCTTCCTGGGGCTGTCCCCCTGGACTGTTAGGGGACCAGGGACAGACACAAGGTTGTAGTAGTATAAAGCAACAAAGACCCTGAGTATAACTTCTTTTTTTTTTTTTAAAGATTTTTTATTTATTTGACAGAGAGAGAGAGAGAGATCACAAGTAGGCAGAGAGGCAGGCAGAGAGAGAGGGGGAAGCAGGTTCCCTGCTGAGCAGAGAACCCGACGCGGGGCTCGATCCCAGGACCCTGAGATCATGACCTGAGCTGAAGGCAGAGGCTTTAACCCACTGAGCCACCCAGGTGCCCCTCCTGAGTATAACCTCTTACCAGAAGGATAGGAAGGAAAGAAAGAAGAGTAAGCCCAGGAGGAAAATTTGAAGCACTCTCCGCGTGCTGATTACCCCAAAGGATGCTATCTTCCTGGGAAAGCCAGGCACCCTGGGATCACACTTCTAACAGCACCGTCCTCCATGCTCTGCAGTCAGAAGAGAGGCCTCATTGCATCTCAAGCAGGGAAACTCAGCAGTGGGGGTTCCTGCAGTCAACCACGCAGCAAAGAAAAATGCCAGGAAACAGCCATTTCTCTGGCCTAGACTTAAAAGGGATCTGCTTTCATATTTCGCTGGGCTCTGCACATGTAAGCTAAAGAGACCTGCTTTCATATTTCGCTGGGCTCTGCACACGTAAGCCGAGACCCTATTTGCCACGTCTCAGCCCACAGTTAATTCACTTTCCTTTTATTTTTCCTGATTCCTTGAATTATCACCTTCCTGAAAACCCATGTGCATAATGGAAAAGCTGACACCAGCCAGAGCGGAGTGACGCAGCCCAAATGAGGCTCCTATTATTGCCCTATTATACGGGGAATGGGCTTCTCTTTGCCCTTCATTCATCACCTGCAAACTATGAAAAGCTAATCGAGCCGCTTTATTTCAATGGCAGCTGTTGGGCCCTGACCAGCACCGGTCTCCCACTCGGCTCCAGGAGCAAATAGATGAGCTCCATTTGGAGTTGAAGTTATCATGCATGAAAATCACAGTTAGGGGCAACAAGATTTTTTCTTTGCCTTCATGGGACGGAGAGCATGACGCACTGTTCTCTGTCCCTTGAGGTCCAGAACAGGGCACCTAGCTAATGGATGAGACCTGCGAGACCATCTTGCCACACTTTGCAGACTAAAGGACCTCAGCTTTGCCTTGTCCCTCCCGCTAAGGGCTTTCAAGACCCCTTCTGATGGTCCCATCGGCAATTCAAGTGTGTTAAATATCTATCCAAGGAAATGACTTCAATAGTGGATGCTTCCTAGCCTGTGTCATATACTATATACACTACCAATTAGGACTATTTATTACTCCCTTCTTCCACCGGGCCCTGAAGCAAGGCATTCGTGAAATCTAATTATGCCTACCTATTTCCTTAGATAAAGGACATCTTTAAATCTTTGAACTGGCACATTTCTCACATCTGTAAATTTGTGTTTGATAGGGTTTTGTCTGGTTTTGTTTGGGCAGGGGGGATATTTTCCTGAGAACCTCAGAGTGATGCGAGTCCTTCGATTCATTTATTTTTTTAAATACCAACTTTGAGAGGACATGGCGGGAGACAGGGTAGACTCCCTTTTGTGAAGCCCTGTCCTTGGGTTCTGAAAGCTTTGGCTCTCGTTTCCCATTACTTTTCTCTCTGGTCATGGATGATCTACCTTTTCCTTGCAGGGCTGAGAGTTCACGGCTGTTTCTAATTCAGAATTAGCAGATAGAGAAAAATATGCTCCTTGAGGTAATCATTCTTCCACATTTACTGCTGCTCACCGGTCACTGTGTAAAACAGAACGTGGCTCTAGGCCCACGTGTGATGCCTGACATTGCCACAGGCACCAAAAGAACGCTTATTTTTTTTAAGCAGCTTTGCTAACATGGAGCTATCCTTGGGATCATATTTGTGTTGAATCTAAAGGAGTTGGTGAAAGCAGAAATAAGGCGAATAAAATGCAGATCGGCTCTGGGAAACTTCCATTTCGTTGGCTCGGCTTACTGGAGGATTGGCCCATGGAAGGTTCTGTCGCCATTTGTATCGAGTTAGTGTGGCTGTTTGTCAAATGAGACTGGAATTTCTGGCATTGGTATTCTTACCTAGTTCCTGTTTTTAATGATGTCTCTTCTCATTTCTCATCCAGGCATTTTTCCCTCTCTGCTCTCCATGCTAATGTCTCCCGTCCTGTTTTTCAAATTAAATATCGTACTTAAAATATTAATACCACTTGCTCTCTGAGTCTTTGTTTATCCATCTTATGCAAAACGCAACAGTGAGCCCTCCGTCTGTATTAAATGCTACTGTATGGGCAGATACGATGACTTATTAATGACTGTTCCATGATATGGAGAGCGAGGGCTTTATATAATCATGCAATTCTTATTCAAAATGCTCCACTGGTACTACCCTGTAGGGAGAGAAATGAAATATGTCTATTTTTTCAAAGGAAAAATGACTTGCCTTGTGAAGACCATTGTAGAGATAACAAAGTATTTAAACTAGGCCAAGTTACTTGAGTCCCCAAGGAAGTCAGCTCATGTCTTAAAGTATTCGGGTATGTAAACTTTTATAGCATTTATTGAAATGGAAACCACATACCATAAACATATAGCTCAGTGAATTATCACTAAGTATATAGCCTCTGCTGGGGTCGCAAAATAGTATATTTTTAAGATGTTGGGTTCGTGTCTCTATCTCATATTCTCTGGGTTGTTTCCACTTTTTATATGATCTATAGCTGTTGTTTATATACATTCTTTGTAAGGCCTAGATATGAATTCCCTGTGCCATATGTGCTAATAAAAGCCCACTCTGTAGGCTGAATTTTCACTGTTTTATTGGTGTCTTTTGATGAATACAAGTTCTTAATCTTGTGATCCAATTTATCAAGATTTTCTGCTATGGCTAATTTTTTTTTTTTTTTTGGTAGACTATTTTAAAAATCTCTCCCCATCCCAAAGTCGTAATCTCACATGAAGGTAGTATCTACTTTTAATTCCCAGACGATTTCCTGCTTGTCCTTCAGAATTAGACCTAGATTCACCCCCAAATTTAGTTGGGGTGTTAGCATGAGAACAATGGGAAACCACTAGAACATCCTTAGAAGAGGCTTGGTATGGCTAGTTTACATTGGGTAAGGACATCTCTGGCTGCTGTAGGGAAGATGGAGGAGAGTGGAGACAGGGAGAACATTCTGAATATTCTAGCTCAACAGTTCAGGCAAGCAATGACGATGGCTCAGATGTGGGTGGTGATAGTGAACTTGGAGAGGAGTGTTTGGATTTGAGATATGTTTCAGAAGGTGAGCCTTCAAGTTTCACGGGTGGTGATGAGGAAAAAAAAAAAGAAATTCAAGATGCCTTCCTGGCTCCTGACTTGAGGTACGGGGTGAGTGATGGTATTACTGATTATGATTGTGCAGACAAAAAAAAAAAAATATATGGAGGAGGAGGAGAAGGAAAGGTTTGTAGGGCAAACAAAGTGAAAAAAAAAATAGGTTTTTTGTTTATTTGTTTGTTTTATTAACATATAATGTATTATTTGCCCCAGGGTACATGTCTGTGAGTCATCAGGCTTACACATAAAAAATAGGTTTTATTCAGGTTAAATTTGAGATGATTTATCTGAGTGGAAACGAATAAATGAATGTTGTCAACCAGTAGACTTGTACCTGGTAAGCAGGCAAGTCAGTGGCAGAACTAGAACATCCAGGTGTTTTGACCCTACATTTAGGACTTTTCTCCATTTTAGGAACATAACCCAGAGAATTTTTCCACTGAACTTACAGGGTATTATAGGAAAACAAACTAAGATCTGGACAAGTAATTTTGGATAGTTTTTTTTTTTTTTTAAAGATTCTTTATTTATTTGACAGAGAGACAGCAAGAGAGGGAACACAAGCAGGGGTGAATGGGAAAGGGAGAGGGAGAAACAGACTCCCCCACTGAGCAGGGAGCCCAACATGGGACTCGAACCCAGGACCCTGGGATCATGACCTGAGCTAAAGGCAGATGCCTAATGACTTAGCCACCCAGGTGCCCCAATTTTGGATAGTTTTTATACTAACTCCCTTGATGACTTATTATAAACGTTACTTAAATCTTAGGGAAATTCTGCAAGAAAACAATACAACTTTGACTTTATTTAAGCTCATATTTCTCCTATTTCTTTTTCTACAGAAGGGTTTCTTGAGGAAGACCTGTTAATATCCCTCAAAACTAGTATTAGTATTCTGTGAAACCATCTTCCAGAAAAGTTATTCATCAGTCTGCTCTCACATGAGCACACATGTACACACTGGCGACTTATTACAACACTCAAAAAATAAGCAACGGGTCAGCATGATGCTTGACCATATTTCTGCAATCTTGTGCAAGTGGTAAAATGTCTTTTAACTGCCCTTTGTGAAGGGCAGTTCCCCCGTGTCATAATAATTGAAAATTAAGAAGTTACAGAGTCATAATTAAATTGTCCCCTTTGAACCTTTGTTGACTGAAGTTGCATATTAACCACATCCCATTCAGGCAGCAGTAGCAGGAAATAGTCTGAACACCAACTGCTACAAGATAACATAACAAGCTTTGACAGCTTCCTAATTACCTGACTACCCAGTAGTTAAAAACACTTAAATACTGTAGCAATTCTCCTCTCTGCACATAAGTCAAAAGGTATATCTAATTTTCTTTTTAATTGATATCTGTATTGCTGCTTTTAAAGGAAGGTACACTCCCCAGTATGTTTAACTATTAATTTGTAACCTTTGATCTGCATGTGAGAAATGATTATAAAAAAATAAATTACTCGTTATCAAGCACATGGATGTCAGGCATAGATAAATCTCAAACTGCAACCCAAAATGAATTGAACCATTTTTTTAAAACAAACTCTCCTTTTTTTCCTGAGGGTCTAACTCACTTTAAATTTAATCTCAGTTTCAATTATGTGTTGTATTTCGCCCTAAGCTTTATTTTTCTCACTTGTAGAATGGGGGAAATAATGGTTTTTTGGGTCATCGTGAACATCAAATGGAAGTGATGCATGTGAAGGGATTAGAGCAGAATCTGGCCAATATAAAATGTTCAAGGAGTGTTAGCTCTATTCACCTCAGTTCTAAAGACTTTTGGATTTGCCAACAAAATGGGGTCCATATATATTTATCCAATTGAAAAACCATTAAACTCCCATTGAAGTTTCCCTTATTATTAGTAGACTAAGAGGTATTTAGAACCAGAGTCATACACCATAAGATACTATCTCATCTTAGACACGATGGGTAGTGTAATTATGAACAATTAATGGACCTAAAGACATCTTCAAGGACAATGTTCTAGCTTCCATGTACACAGTACTTACTCTTTATCTGCCTTATAGGCATTATCTCAGTTAATCTCCATAACAGCCCTATGAGGTGGAAAGTATTTTTGGTGCCAGTTTACAAGAAAAACAAAATTAGGCACAGAGACTCTACAACCAAAGAGGTAGTAAGTGGTAGAGGTAGATTTTGACCTAAGACTTTTTGCCTGCAGACTCCGTACGCTTAAGCACTCTAAGTACTACTATTGAAAGAATCTTGTAGAACAGGGCATTGTATAAAGGAAAGAGTGAGAGCAGAGGAGGCTCTCAGGGTACAGTAGTTCATGTCAACATAACCTGTCCTTTCCCTACAGAAAGAATCTGGATCATGTTTAAAGAATTTGCAAAATATAACCCCAAATGATGTTTGTGTCCCTAAACACCACAAATCCCACTAGATTAAACACTTCCTCCCCAATAAATACATTTATTTAAAGACTCCTGCATCAGCTTCCATACAAGGAATAACAGAATTAAAATGCTTTCCCTGCCTTGAAAAAGCTAGAAGTCTAATGGGGGAGATAATATGGTGGCAGGTTTTTTCCATAAATATATGGGAGGTGGCTGCATGAACAGGGCATTTTGAACCAGAAAAGAATATAACGACTGGTAGGACATGAGGCAGCAAAACCATTCTTAAGGGGAGTGAACAAGGAGAATGTGGACATTTGTGGAAAGTGTTTTAGAAGCGATGGCTCTTCATTTGGGTAGGATTAAAATAGGTAAACTAATTGGAGAGTTGAGCTACTTTTGTGCACAAGAAGGTGAGTATGACCTGTACTCATCATTTGTTCTAAGAAAACTCAAGGTAGTCAGCCTTTCTGGAGGTAGGTCCACTAGGATGCGAGGGAACCATTAAGTTCCCAGGACAGGAGTTTACATTTGATGGAAAGGAAGCTTTTCAAGATCCTTTACAAAGCTGTACGATTCCCTTGGCCTGTAGCTTTGTAAGGATGCTAACAATGGTTTCAGTGAAATTTCAGGGAAATTTACTTTTTAAAATCTTTAGAACAATTACTTCTTTGTTTTTGCAACTAGGGTTTCAACTTTCATTCATGGCATATACTCTTGTCATCATTTTCTCTCCCAGCCATAGTCAACCTGGGCATCAGTTAAAGTTCCTTTCTATACAAATTACATCCAATGTAGTATATTCTTCCTGTTCAGTTAAGCGTATTTAGATCACATTTAGATCACATCTAGCTTATCTAGAGATTGGAAGAAGGACCAGGCAACCGTTCACATTTCCCATATCATCTTCTCATGGCTTTTCTTCTTGGTCTTCTTTCGCTCATTTGCCACGCATCTTTCCAGAAATCGTTCTAAACTGTTGAGATTATCATAATGTAGTTTGGGCTTTATGTGTTTTCATGAAATTTTGCTCCTCTCTTTTTTCTCATCTTGTGCAAAAGCTCCTAGAAAACCATGATCCCATCCCTATTCTCATCCACAGTTTATAGTAAGAGACATTTCATTGACTAATCCCCTTCTCTTCCCTCGTGAATTATAAAAGCTACGTGTTCAATCTCACACCTTCTTTAAATTGTTAGTATAAAAGAATAGCTTTCCTTTTTTTTAAAGACCTTAGGTTTATACTAAAAATTGTAACCTGATAGCTAAAAAACCTGGAACATTTAATTCTCTATAGTCCAAAGATGCTTCACTCTTCCTGGTTGATTGGATGCTTTAAGTGTATAATGAATGTTATAGATCCCTCCCCAGGAGAAAAAAAATAATCATATGCCGACAAAATAATGGACCACCACCATAATCTTCATAAACTTTCTGATACTCATCCCCAAGCCCCAGATTAAGAATCCTTGTTATGAACCATTCTCATTTTCTTGGTTTTGACTAGAGTGTAAATTCACAGTACATACTCAGGATCAATGGATAAGGGCTCAAACCTCGACCTCGTGTCTTTCTAATATATGATCACAGGCAAACTGTCCATTCTTAGTCTCATGGTTAATGTAAGCATCTACGTCTTTGGGTGTCCATAAAGGATTAAATGAGATATTGCCTATATCAGGGTACAGCTTATGGCCTGGCACATGGGTGTGAACAATATTAGCTACTATTCTTTTCATAAAGCTTTTGTATTACTTAGTACCTAATGCTTTTCAGTGGAGATGGAAGACAGGGCAAAGAACCTGGTCTTTGGAGACCACTGGGGGAAAACTAAAGAGCAATTTCCAGGTTGAGAACCAGGGTGAGAAAGGAATCTTTCATTTTATTTTGAGGCCTACCAGGAGATGTTCCCTCTAGCCCTCTTATGAATGAGGTCAAGAAGAAAAGCAATCCTTGTCAAAAAACACAAAGAAGCAGAACTTGATCAAAGCAGAGAATCTCTCTGCAACACTATCGATTAAGATTTAGGATTTTTGTTGTTGTTGTTCATTGGCAGCTAAATATATTCAGAGAAACATTACCAAAACGTTCTCTCAGCAGTTAAAAAAATTGTCTCTAAAAAAAAAAAGAAGAAGAAGAAAGAAAATTGTCTCTAATTTGATTCTTGCTTGGGCTTTCCCTTCTTTTAGGGAATACCTTATAATATCTGTGATTGTCAAAGTATGCAATAAGTAAGTAAAATGCAAGCCACATGTGTAATTTTAAATTATCATGTAGCCATATTTTAAAAAGTTAAAGTGAGGGACGCCTGGGTGGCTCAGTGGGTTAAAGCCTCTGCCTTCAGCTCAGGAGATGGTCTCAGGGTCCTGGGATCGAGCCCCACATTGGGCTCTCTGCTCAGCGGGGAGCCTGCTTCCTCCTCTCTCTCTGCCTGTCTCTCTGCCTACTTGTAATCTCTCTCTGTCAAATAAAAAATTAAGATCCTTAAAAAAAAAAAAACTTTAAAAAGTTAAAGTGAAATTTGTTATATTTTATTTCACTCAAAATATCCAAAATATCATTTCAACACATACTCAGCATAAAAATTCATTAATATGTTATCTTGCATTCTTATTTTTACACCAAGTCTTGAAATCCAGTGTGTCTATTGTAATATATCTGTATTCTGATACTAAATTTTCAGTGATAAAAGTAAAATGCAATTCTGCCAAAGCTATGAGGTTGTGTTTATTTTTTTTTTTAATTAGGTTGTGTTTAGGGGGAAAATATTTTGTATTATTTTTGTTTTTTAAGTTAAATAAAATTAGAACTCCTTTTCCTGAGTGACACGGCCACATTTCAAGGGCATAGTGGCCACAGGGGGCTAGTGGCTACCAAATTAGAAAGTGCAAGTTTACAAGGAAGAATGTGAACTTAGGGGGCACCTGGGTGGCTCAGTGGGTTAAAGCCTCTGCCTTCAGCTCAGGTCATGATCTCAGGGTCCTGGGATCGAGCCCCACATCGGGCTCTCTGCTCAGTGGGGAGCCTGCTTCCCCCTCTCTCTCTGCCTGCTTGTGATCCCTCTCTCTCTCTCTCTCTCTCTGTTAAATAAATAAATAAAATCTTTAAAAAAAAAAAAAAAAAAAGAATGTGAACTTAGAGTCAGAAGCCCTAGATTTGAATCCTATCTCCCATTTACTCACTGTGTGTCTTTGTGCAACTGGCTTACCTTCTCCACACCTCAGTTCTTTTGGGTTTACACAGCCCCCTAAATTGTTAAATTTGTTCTGAGAGTTGAAGGAGATCATGTGAGAGAAAGAGCTATACAATGAAATGTAAATATAAGGTATTTTAAATTTAATGATATGGCGAGAGTTAATTATTTAGGCCTTTCAAATCAGATTCTACATTTGTGGAGGTTGAAACAAATCATCTTTTCTATTGCTAAGACTGATTATAAATCCTAACGTTAGGATTCTTGTGTGTTGGTGCCTTTTGAAAGCAATTCTTTGTCCTGCTTCCCGTTAGAAAAATCAATGCTTTCATCTTGACTTTAAGTTCTCAAGATACAGTTTTTAAATATAAAAGAAGACTTTTGAGGTTTTTGAAGAAGAGTTTAAGTGGTAACGTGGTCACAGTGCTGTGTGTGTGTGTGTGTGTGTGTGTGTGTGTGTGTGTGTGTTTGGGAAAGATACCATTGCATTAATAAAACTACCCCACAGATAGAGAATTTAAAAAAAAGAGGGAATATTCTGTTTTATTTCAAAGGTTTCTCTAGTATTTCAGCTTTAAACAAAAAACATATATTATTTCTGTAATAAAAAATCAGGACAGGTGAAAAAAATCATTTGACAGAAAGCAGAGGGCTCTGATTCTACATTCGTAAGTGATCAAATTGATTATCTTTGGAGGAGAATGAACCCGATTAATGCTCATGGGAATTAGTATGGGCAAATCAATAAATCCTAGCTGCTTTACTTCTTGAAACCCAACTCCATAGAGCAGTCCGTGTGAGCCCTACCCCCAGCAAACAATCAGCACTGGCGATTCGGATCACCTGCCCTCATAATTTTTTCCTTGGTTACATATTTGGCATCCATGTTTGTTGTTCCTATCTTAAGCATTTTAAAACATGTGTATGTCTCTCTATGTGTATATCCTCTTGAACTCCAGTCTTGGCCTCTCTGAGGGATTATTGCCGGTTTGGCTGAATTGTTCCCCAAAAACCCCTAAATGAATTTCTGTCACATGTACCTTGAAATCTCTATGTGGACCACATAATCCCAAACATTACCTTGGATTTGATGAAAATCCATGTAGATGTTTTCATGCTAGGCAGCCACAAGTGGATAGAATCAGCTTTATATATTCAGATTACTCTCGAAGAGAATGCAAGGTAACAAGTGATTTTTAAGGGTTCAGAAAGACATCTACTTGAAAATAGCCTCAGCGTTAGCTTTTAGTCAACTTGCTCATGGGTCTCCATTGAACAGACTTGTCCAGATGGAAGCCCTTTCTCCTTGAACATATGAGTGGCCCACCTGTGTGCCTTTATATTAATATAATAACTATTAATTAAATTAAACAATGCCTACTGATGGCTTACTTTCTTAGTTCAGGCTGCTATAACACAATACCATAGACTAGGTGCCTTAAACAACAGAATTTTATTTCTCACAGTTCTGGAGGCTGGAAGTCTGAGGTCAGGGCACCAGCATGGGAGGGTTCCTGGTCAAGGCCCTCTTCCAGGCTGTAGATGGCTGTGTTCTCACTGTATCTTCCCATGGTGGAGAGCAGAGAGGGCAGTCCTCTCACTCACGTCTGTTCTTAGAAGGGTAAAAATCCTATTAGTGGAAACTCTACCCTTGTGACTTAATTACTTCCTGAGGGCCTTACCTCTGACTCTGTCACAGTGGGAATTTAGGCCTCAACATGTAGAATTTAAGGGGACATAAACATCCAGTCCATAGCACTCACCACATGCAGACACTGTGCTAAGTGCTCAGGATAATGGTGAACAGACATGGCTGCCGTCCTTAGGAAGCTCGTTATCCCTGGGGAGTCCTGTTCATCAAATAACCAAATGGAAAAATTTAATCATACCAAATAGCATATAAAGGTGGAGGATGCAGTGAAATTAGAGGAGTTAAGGAGGAAATAACCTAAGTGGAGAAGTCAGAAAGGCTTCTTTGATTGGACTAAGAATCAAAGTATGAGAAAGTGCTAACTTGATCATGGAAAAAGGAGGGTGGATCTCCTAGGTCAGTGGAACAGCATGTGCTGAAACCCTGAGGTAGAAGGTAGCATGACACATTCAAAGAAGCCAAAGAAATCACCTGAGTATAGCACAGAAGGGGTTAGGTGGGGGCCAGACCTTGTCATACTTGGTAGGCTCTAGAGCAAATGTTGATAGGCTGTGCCTTTAAATCGAATCTGATCTTTTTTCAAATACCCATTATAATAAGATATTCCTTTTCATTCGTAAGATTGTTGGGACTGCTTAGACCATCCCTAGACTATCTTCAATTTTTTTCAGCAATCCAAGAATTATAGTGGAACCTTCGCCTTAAGTCTTGAGAACAGCTACTCTCAATTCTGCATCTTCACTAGAGGCACTGGTGAGATTTACAGCAAATTAGATGATAAGATCTCGTTTCCCAATTCCTGGGAATTCTGATTCCATAGATCTATGGTGGGCATAGCCATTTTTGTCTTGTAAGCCTTCTACTAGCCAATCCGATGGGTAATAATGTCTGGGCAAAAGATCACTTTTGTGAATCACCCTTTTATTTACAAAGAACATCAACCGCAGTGGAATAGATTATATTACCAGTCACTTTTGGAAATTAGCTAATGGAGAAGAAGGTTTCCAGCAAGGTTTTCCTCTTCTGATATCAATGGGGTTTGTGATATTTCAGTTTTTGGATTTTGGGGGGCCTTCTATATTAAGAATATTTTTATAAATCATTCCCTTCCTTTTGCTTTCCTTGAAAAACACTGATTAAAAGTCTGTATTCACTCAAATTGAATTAACTCAGTTCTTACAACAAGCTCAGTAAGTCTAGCCTTTATAGGTAGTGCCATTTTATCTTGTTTCTCATTCAATAAGAACTTCCTATCATTCAAATACTTTGTTGCAGTTATTTATGCTTTCTGAAGACTTCCAAAGTAAGACCAAGATGTTTCCTCTCAGACTAAATTAGTTAATGGACCTGGAGATTTTTTTTCCCCTGTCCTTATCTGTCAGTCCTATTCCATCTGTTATATAGACTGAGGTATCTGCCCTTGCTGTAGCCTGCTCTGGACCACCTGTGCCCACGGGCCCCTGTAAACAAAGCCTGAGCCAATAACACAGTTACCTGTCACACAGCAGCCGGAGGTGGACACCAGTCTTGGCAGAGCCACTGGGATGCCTCTTGCAGGAATTTGCAATAGGGATCCAATGTATGTCATTGGTTAGTTTGGACTGCTTGAAGTCAGAAGCCTTGTAGGCATGGAGCGGGGTGAGCTATCAATAGCAATGAACAAATAGCGTGTATGTCATCTGCTGAGAAGCTGTTGCATGAAGGAAAGTCAAGAGAATGGGATGAAATGGAAAGAACAGGGAGAGATCAGAAGAGCTTGAACAGGATTGCAACACTGATGGAGAGTCTGCAAGCTGACATAGTACAATGAGTAGAAAGAGGGACAAGAACACAGGAAAGGGGATGGCCGGGAGGCTTAGTCAGTTAAGCATCTGCCTTTGGCTCAGGTCATGATCCCAGGGTCCTGGGATCGAGTCCCACCATAGGGCTTTCTGCTCAGCAGGGAGCCTGCTTTTCCTTCTGTCCGCTGCTCCCCCTGCTTGTGCTTTCTCTCTCTCTCTAACAAATAAATAAATAAAATCTTAAACACCAACACACACACACACACACACACACACACACACACACACACACGGGAAGGGATGAAAACAGAGAAAAAAAGGGAGAATGAAAGAAAGAAGAATGTAGAAGAGATATTGGGGCAGAGAGACACAGGGAGGGAGAAGTGATGATACGGAGAGAAGGAGATGAGCAAGAAAATGGGGACACAGAGCAATTGCTTTTCCTTGGAAGAGTTTTATCCTGCCCCGAGTCCATCCAGCTCTCTTTCCTGCCCCTGAACTCACTATAGGATCAATAGTTAGATCCAACCCCCCCTTATCTTCCAAATATTATTTATTTATTTATCTTTTCACTTTCTTTATTTCATTAGTTTTATTTGGCAGTTTATTTAGAAGTTCCATCTTATTTCTCTTTTCCAAAATACTGATTCTTTGAAATGCTCAACTAACTCTGTAACTTGTTTTGTTGCTGTTTTTTTCTAAACTTTGTTTTGAAAGAAGTTTATTTTTTTTAAATTTTATTTATTTATTTTGACAGCAAGAAAGAGATCACAATTAGGCAGAGAGGCAGGCAGAGAGAGCGGGGGAAGCAGGGTCCCTGCTGAGCAGAGATCCCAATGTGGGGCTCGATCCCAGGACCCTGAGATCAGGACCCTGAGCCGAAGGCAGGGGCTTAACCCACTGAGCCACTCAGGCACCCCTGAAAGAAGTTTAGACTCACATAGTTGCAGAAACAGGACAAAGAGCTCCCATTACCCCTTCCCCAACTTTTCCCAATGATAACCTCGTAAGGAACCATAGCACAATTAGCAAAACCAGGAAATTGACATTGGTGCAATATTAGTAATTACAGATTTTCCTTGATTTTCCCGTTTTTACATGCACTGGTTTGTTTTGTTTTAGGTGTATAGGTCAATGGAATTTTATCATATGTATGTAGATTTGTGTAACCACTACCAACATCTGTCTACCTCTTTTTTAAAAGCTTACATATTCCTATGGTTGAAAAATCAAAATAATACTAAAAGATACTCCATAAAACACCGAAATCACAGCTCTACCCTCCCCATTCATCTTGTTCCCTGCCTTATAAATGGTTATCCTTCACTGTTTTATGTTTGTCTTCCATTCATCCTTCTTTAAAACACAAGCAAAATATACCTATTATAATGTGTGTCCTCTTTATATAAAAGATCTTTTATGTAAACTGTTCTGCCCCTCGCTATTTTCACGTGATCGGTGTTGGAGATGAGTTCATATCCTCACGTGAGGAACACGAAGAGTTCCTCATTCTTTCATAAGTGTACAGTATTTCCCGTATAAACACTGCACCTTTAATTCACTTAAGCAATAATCGAGTGGCTTTCTTTGCCAAAAAAACAAGCTTCTATATATATAATTAAACAAGAGTCTCAGAAAAAAGCTCAAGAGAAGCTTCCCAAATGTCCACAGTAAACTGGGACACCTCACCTCTCTCAAGGGTATAGGGGCAAAGTAGCCACGTGACTAAGGGCACGGGAAGTAAAGTAGGATTAAGGGCAAGAGTACACCTCTGCAGGGCTGAAAAGACGGATTTTTTTGTAATCAAAGAGAACATCACCTGCGCTCTTTGAGACAACGGGCTCATAACTGAATTAAAAACTGGCACTGGAGACTGAACAGCTCTGTACACACTGCCTGAAGTCTGTCAGATGACTGACAGTTGCTGCTTGTGTGGAAAGGCGAGAAAAGAACGTCAGTTACCTGTCTAGGCCAAGTTGAAAGAACGATTGTTTCAGAATGATAGGATTAGTTAAATATACATATTTTCGAGATCAACTTTTTTTTGGTAAGTTTATTCAACTTTCTAGTCTTAGTTCAGTTCCTTCTACTTCATTTTTATTAATTACCCATTTATTATTTTATCTTTGGGGATAATGACAAAGTATTCAGAATTCGTTCTTGAATTTCCCTAAAGCACGTGTGTGTGTGTGTGTGTGTGTGTGTAAACACAAACATAACTCCATTTAAGAGACATTCAGTGATCACCACCAGACATCAGATGTTTAACCATCATTGAAAAGAAGGGATTAATACTCAGCTGGAGTTTGAGTGGCCAAGGTAATAATTACATTAGACTTGCACTCATCAGTAAAAATATGAGAAATGGAGAGGTACTTAATCCTCAGCCAGCCCAGTGATCTTTTAGCGCTTTAGAGATTCCAAGAGTTTCCCCACACAGGCTGTTAAATTCATTGAAGAATTTTTGAGCATCTCTTTTGTGTCAGGTGCTATACCCATGTCCAGGAGAGAGTTCCTGCTCAAAGAATCCCCTGTTCTCTCACATCAAAATATACCATGAATGACTTGGGCACTAGAGCATGTGACTCTCGATCTCAGGTCATGAGTTCAGGCGCCACAGTGGGCACAGAGCTTAATTTATATATATATATATATATATATATATATATATATATATATATATATATATATGCATTTGACATGTATATTACATATAAACACACATTGTGTCTGTCATCATGACTCTGTCATGCAGAACCTTTCCAAATAATAGCTAACCACTCTGAAAAATAGTGGAACTGAAGTGAGGGTGGGTGACAATGGCAGTGATCTTTCCCAGTCACACATATATCTTGGTTTTTCATTTTTTTCTTAACTTTTTTTTTTAACTTTCTGTCCTTTTATTCATTTGGTTACTTATCATTTATTCCCTCACGCAAAAAATTAAAATTCTAGGAGCAAAGAGTCCTCAACTGTCTTATTCACTGTTGTATGTCCGCATCTAGGACAATGTCAGGCATGCAGGAGGTGCTCTCTAAGCTCTTTTCAATGAATGGGAACAGAAGCAGCAGGAAAGACCAGCTGACCAGAAATCAGGGAGACCTGAATTCCCATCCCTGCCTTGACACTTCCTCACTGGATAAACCAGCAGGGAAAAAAATCTTCTCTAAGCTTCAGCCTCTCCATTTATAAGATAGGACTAATGGGGCACCTGGGTGGCTCAGTTGGTTAAGCATCTGCCTTTGGCTCAGGTCCCAGGGTCCTGGGATCGAGTCCCACATCAGGGTCTCTGCTCAGTGGGGAGTCTGCTTCTCTCCCTCTCCCTCTGCCTGCCACTCTGCCTGCTTGTTTTTTTCTCTCTTTCTCTCTCGGTGTCAAACAAACAAACAAATAAATTCTTAAAAAAAAAAAAAAAAAGTGGAACTAACAATTTGGGCCAGAGATTCAAGAGGCAGAGCACCTAAGTTCTTCCCAGCTCTACTCCTTACAAGTTGCGTATGACTTTGGGCAAACTACTTAAACATTTGTGCCTCAGTTTTCTCATTTGTAAAATAGAAAAAATATGAATAATCTACCTCATGAGATTGTTGGGAGGACTACACATTCCCTTCACAGTATTTAGTAAAGTACTTAGTACATAGTAAATACTCAGTAAGTATTAGCCTATGCTATTACTAGCATTATTGTGAGAATCAAGAAAGACAGTGAAAGAAGGTAATTTCTCTGAATAAAAAGCCATATAGGTATAGATTTCCCCATTACCAAGTTACCTCCTTCAGAGACACACATTTGTGTTCCAGCAGGAAGCTTCTAGAAACACAGTGCTTTTTCCAAATGTATAGATATACCAAAAATCCTTGCAAATGTTGGCATACTGACAGATGAGATTTTGGGGAAAAAAAGGAGCTTTTGATTGACCATAACATAAAGGTCAAATGTTTGCCATTATTCTGTCTAATGAGAAGGCAAAGAAATACCTTTGGTCCAACTCTCTTGGTTATGAAAATTCTTTGGAAGAATTAAAAATATGTCACAAACAGGCAAACTTCTTATTGAGAGCTACAAGTTTGCTGACATGCATGAAAAGTAGTTAAAAAAAAAAAAAAACGCAATCTTTCCCCTTATTAAAAATTTTTTTAAGAAAAAAAAAAAACATTAGGGGTACTTGGGTGACTCAGTCAGTTAAGTGTCTCCTTTTGGCTCAGGGCATGATCTCAGGGTTCTGGGATTGAGCCCCACGTCGGGCTCCCTGCTCAGAAGGGAGTCGGCTTCTCCTTCTCCCTCTGCCCCTCCCTCTGCTCATGCTCTCTTAAGCTCTCTCTCTCTCTCAAATAAATAAGTAAATACTTTAAAAAGAAAAAAAATAGAACTTTATTTTCCTATGTTGCCCTGGGTATATACTCCCTCGAATTTCAAATATTAGGTCTGTACCCACAATATAGTGCTTGCTTAACAAAGGTAGGTGGTTTTTTGTATTTTATTTTTTGTTTTTTAAAGATTTCATTTATTTATTTGACAAAGAGAGAGAGATCACAAGTAGGCAGAGAGGCAAGCAGAGAGAGAGGGGGAAGCAGGCTCCCCGCTGAGCAGAGAGCCTGATGCGGGGCTTGATCCCAAGACCCTGAGATCATGACCTGAGCCGAAGGCAGAGGCTTTAACCCACTGAGCCACCCAGGTGCCCTGGTTTTTTTTTTTTTTAAGGTAGATGTTATTTTAGTGGAAAATGGAAGTGTACGGTAATAGCTTTACCCAGAAAAAGTGAGACAGAGCCATTTTAAGATGATAGAAATCTGAACTTTGATACTTAAATATGACAAAATGAAGATGTGTAAAACCGTATAAAAGCACTCTAACCGTATTTCATCCTGTCACATATTAAAGTAGAAAAGATTCAATAAGTGATATATACCTAAAGTGAGTATATATATAAAGAAGTAGGTTGCATTTAGAATAAACTATCCAAAATTCAAAAACTGCTGAGCTTTATTTGTAAACTCCCAAATCAATATAAGCAAATATCTAACCACAGTGAGAAATCTTTTGAAGCTGTCTTTGTATTTGGGTTGAGCTAAAAGGCCTTCCTGGTTGTCATTTTATCTTCCTGTTATTGTTGGTTATTTTCCATGTATAACTCTTTCTAAATAATATGAATGAGGGGTGGGACTCAGATCTTCAGTGTGTCTTTTTTTTTAAGATTTTATTTATTTGGGGGTGCCTGTGTGGCTCAGTCGTTAAGTGTCTGCCTTCAGCTCAGGTCATGATCCCAGGGTCCTGGGATCGAGCCCCACATCGGGCTCCTTGCTCAGCAGGAAGCCTGCTTCTCCCGCTACCATTCCCTCTGCTTGTGTTCCCTCTCTCGCTGTGTTTCTCTCTGTCAAATAAATAAAATCTTTTAAAAAAATATATATTTTATTTATTTGACAGAGAGATCACAAGTAGGCAGAGAGGCAGGCAGAGAGAGAGGGTGAGGAAGGCTCCCTGCTGAGCAGAGAGCCCGATGCAGGGCTCGATTCCAGGTCCCTGAGATCATGACTGGAGCCGAAAGGCAGAGGCTTAACCCACTGAGCCACCCAGGTGCCCCCAGATCTTCAGCGTGTCTTATGCCCCCTCCAGATACTAAAGTCTGAGGATAATGCCTTATTCCCAGGATTTGTACTAATAATGGAGTGATAACCATTCCTGTAATAACCAGGAAGGAAGATAAAGCTTGTAAAACACTGTTTCAGTTTATTGTTTTCAAATAGCCACTAAAAGGTAGTAGAAAAATACTTTTTTACGTACAGAAATTGATGAGAAACTTGGCAAGCCCACAGTGTCAAAATAGAGAACTAAGAAGATACAATTCCTTTTGATGCTAATGAGTTATTTGCTTAGTCCATAATGAGAAGTAAAAGTGAAGTTGCTGGGTGAAAAGTTTGGTAGGGAAGGTTTATTTGGTTGGTTGTTTGGATGGGTATTTTCATATGCTTTGTATGTTTTGGCTGACCAGCCAAGAGTCAGTGGAGTAGATCACGTAACCACAGAGTAGCTAATCCCTATCAGGATCTGTCCATTTTGCCCTCCTGCTCAGCAGACTAAAATAGCATGCGCAAGCCTCTCAGGGTCCCCTAGGACTCTGCCAAAACAAAGTATCATAAACTGGGTGGTTTAGCACAACAGAAATTCATCCGCCCACAGTTCAGAAGGCTAGAAATATAAACTCATTATGTTAGCAGGCCTAGGGCCATGCTCCCTCTGAGACTCTGGGTAGAATTCTTTCTTGTCTCTTTCTAGCTTCTAGTTGTAGCCGTCAATTTCTGGCATTGCTTGGCACGCAGTAAGGTGACTCCATTCTCTGCCTCTGCCATTGCCTGGTGTTTTTCCTGTGTGTCTATTCCTTCTGGTGCTTTCCTCTTTTTTGTAGGGACACCAGCCACATTGGAATAGTGCCCCCTCTAATGACTGCATCTTAATTTGATTAGACCTGCCAAGATACCATTTCCAATTTCCAAGGAAAGTTACATTCACCGATTCAGCACCTGTAATGGTAGGACTTTAGCATATTTTTTTGCCGGGTGGTAGAGGGAGATAGCATTCAACACAGAACAATGTCTTAGGGAAAAGGGAAATTCCTTGAAAACATATTTTTCTAACAGAGAAGTAGTAGGTACATTAGATCCCTGGGAAATATAGGCATATATGCATAAATTCTCTAGCTAGAGCACATAATTATGATTCTGGAGAGAGAGAGTGTGGTGAGAGGGTGGAAAGAAGGGGCCTTCTGGTGAGTTGAGAAATATCACCAGAAGAACGTAGGCAATATTAGGGATATTGACAGGCAGGAGGGTAGTGGTTAAGAACACAAGGAAAGAGCCAGAAAGGCTGGTGCCTATCTTGCACCATCGCTTACTAGCTATGCGAACTGGAGCATATCATAGAATGTCTCCCTGCCTCAGTTCCCTCGTGTAAAACAAGGATAACAATAGCACAAGGCAGTTGTATTAAACTAGTAAATAGAACACCTAGAGTAAAACCTTGTGTAAGGCATGGTTTTAATACATTTGGCCATAGAGAATTAGCTACTAATTAAAGCCCTTCGACAAATGAATAAAGGAGGGGAGAAAAGAGGAAACACTGATTTCGTATAGGGACTAGATGTCTGAAGTTATTCTTGCAGAGAAAATATAAACTGGTGAACTTTAGATTCCAAGAGAAGATTTGACTGTTGGTTCATGGCTTGTATCCAATAGTTGGGTTTCTTTGAAGTTGTATTTCATTGTACCTCCATTTTTACTGGGTGTTTTCTCCCCAGCGGCTTAGTGCCTACAGGGAAATAGCAAGTAACTATTTGGATTTGACTTTGCAAAAAATGTAATTAAATAACAATAATTATTTAGTTGCTATTAACTTTGAAACAGACAAGACTTAAATACCACCCAAAAGGTTCTTTAACTTAAACATCGTGTGTGTGTGTGTGTGTGTGTGTGTGTGTGTGTTTAAATGTATAAAATACATTTTGATTGAACACTTTAAATATGGTGCCGTATAAATTAATTGAGTCTCCCCACTGGAAAGATCCAGATCTCAGAGGAGCTTCAGTTGGTCTCTGGAACTCTATTAGGTGAAAATGTGTGCAGGTCCAAACAGCATAGCAGGCTCTTCTGAACCAGGGGCTGAAGACAGCTGCTCTACCAGTTGGGTTGCTGTCACTGGTACTCAATCTTCAGGGTGTAAGTGAAAGGATCTTCCTTTGGAATGTCCACATTCCAGCACCGGACTCACCCCAATGCTTCCCCAAGAGACAGATTATGGATTAATTTGCATATGTTCAACCAATTTCTGCCAAATAGTTGCATGCCTTTTTCTGTAAATGCTGGGTGACATTTCAAGGCAGCCTTACATAATAATTAAGAACATGGTCTTTAGAGCCAGCAAGGAGTGGTCAAATGCCGCTTTCACCATATGACCTTGGAAAGCTATTTAACTGTTATAGGCTTCTGTTTCTTCATAGGTAAAATAATAATAGTATAATTGGGATAATGTATGTTAAATGTTTAATACAGTCCCCAGCACATAGTTATGTGCCTAATCACCATTGCCAACTTTAGCTATTATTTCTCTTCACACATTTGGCAAGGCCAAAGTTCATTTTATAATATAGTGATGAAAACAAATTATTTCCAATGTTTATTTATACCTCATTATTCAAAAGTTGAGGAATTATTTGGGTTAGTGTAAGAAATACTGTCTCATCTTGGAATTCAAAATGAAAAAGAAGATGGACAGTTTGAATAATTTTTCTAGTACTCCATTGCCAATCCAGAATGGTCTTGTAGGTAAGACAATGGCCAGTTATATGAATACAGAATAGATGGAAATTCCACTGTTCTAGAAATAGGATATTTAGAACTATAACACCTACTACATTAAGCAGTAACATTCAACTACACATATAAATAATAGGACATTCTAATTGTCTCAGATTTACTAGATGTCTGGCTTTGTCCAGTTCTCATTTATGGCTTTTATGGGGAATTTGCCTCCATTTTTCTTTGAAACAGTTTTCATATTTTATCCTTACTATCTGATGGTTACTGTGTTTCACTGAGAAGAGCAAAACATTTGAAAGGGCTAGAGATTTGAAGCGTATCCCAGACTTCTTTCTTGATTTGGTGTATTCATTTCACCTGGGAATTTAAGAATTCATGAGCAAATGGTTTCCCTAGGGCTAGAAAGACATAGTGAGCAGTGAATTCCATGCGAGAAGGTGACCATGAAGTCAGGGCTAGAAATATGTAAAGATGCATGAGAAATGGACAATCTTTGCACCAAAGACTCATAATCGCTCACTTCATTGGTTTCTAATTACTATGTTAGCCTTCTTAAATGTTCCAAAATGATTATCAACCTTCAAAAGAAAGTGCTCATTTTTAATATTGCCCCCTGTTGATTAAACAGGTGAGATCACTCCCCAAAACAGCAAGTATGGTAGGAAATTAGGTTATCTGAATGCAAATTTTATTTCCTAAATTGAAAATGACCCTCAAAATGATGTTGGGACATTCACCTACTGAAAACCTAGGGGCCGCCTGAGTGGCTCAGCCCTCTGAACCTGTGACTCTTGATTTCAGCTTCAGTCATAGTCTCTGGGTCTTGAGACTGAGCCCCACATTGGCTCTGTGCTCTGTGGGGAGTCTGTTTGAGATTCTCTTTCCCCATCTGCCCTTCCTCCCTCACTCTGGGAAAGGGAAAGGGAAATGGAAAGGGGGACCAGACCCTGAGATTTACACACCAGTCATATTGTGTGAATTCAGAGACCCCAGGAAGGCTTCATACATCAAGCGATGCTCACATAGCCAAAATTGTACCTACTTGTTGCATTCTGTCTTCATGAAAAGTGTTGCCACCCCTTAAGTGGTCCTACTTCAAAGTTACTGGTCTTTTTCATTTGTTGGTTTATTTTTTAAGGAGGTACTGTTATTTATTTTGTAATAAAAATAAATACTTTCCTACTTCCATTTTTTTCTCTGTACCCACTCCTACTTTCCCAGTGATAAGCCCCATGCACGGATCGCATAAAAATGAGTAGGGTAGTAAGTAGATGCTTTCATAACAATGCAAAAAAGAAAAGCTTTTCTTTTGCCAGTTTGTTCCCAAAAACCCCATCAACATCGTATAATTTAAAAATGGTGGGGTTGTTTCCATCACTCCCCATATTGGCATGGGAAGCAAATGATTCCATCAAGAGGATAATGCTCTTTTATTTTGAGCATATGCTCATCGATGACATACACATCCACAAAAATGCTGTTAGAAAGTAGTAAATAGCCTGAACCAACACACACACACACACACACACACACACACACACACACACACACACGGAAGTAGCAGGTGGTTGAAAAGCATTGGTTGTATGAAAATAAAATCTAAATAAGTACCAATACCCTACCCTAACCTAGTAGGTTAGGTATTGGTCTTCTTCCTGCCTACAGCTCTTAATTTTTATCACCTTGCTACCTCAGTATGCTGTTATACTGTTTTTTTCCTATCCCTGGAATGCCCAACCTGCTTCAGAGCCTTTGATCTTTTTTTTTTTTTAAAGATTTTATTTATTTGACAGAGAGAAACACAGCGAAAGAGGGAACACAAGCAGAGGGAATGGTAGCGGGAGAAGCAGGCTTCCTGCCAAGCAAGGAGCCTGATGTGGGGCTCGATCCCAGGACTCTGGGATCATGACCTGAGCTGAAGGAAGATGCTTAACGACTGAGCCACCCAGGTGCCCCAGAGCCTTTGATCTTGACCTGGAATTCCCTTGTCATGGATCTTCACATGACTAATTCTTCCTTATTACTTACACCTAAAGCTCAAAGTCTTAACCAATTTAAGTTACCCCTTACTCCAGGCGCTCTAAATCCCACAATTTTATTTTACTGTCTTCATGGGGCTTATCACATCTTGGAGCTTTATTTGTTAATTTGCTTTTTTACTCATTTTTTCCACTCTACCATAAGCTCTGTGAAAGTGAAAAACATACCTTGTCTTTCATATCCTCAGTCCATAACATACCAAGAATATAGGTGGTACGTAAGATACTATTTGTCAAATACAATCAAGTAGTAAAACAAATAATCATAGTGAACTCAAAGATACCTAGTGTCTTGAAGAGGAAAGGAAGAAAGGTTATCATATATTGAGCATGTACTAATACCAAAGTATTAGTCTTAAATTATCCCATTTAAGTCTCATATAATGGGAACGTCACAGCCTTAATAAATAGCCGAGATGGATTTGAACCCATGTCTATCTTATAGCAAAACAATATCATTTACCATGATGCACAAATGTAGAAAGAAAGAAAAGAGTATGTACAAGGAGGGACTGAAAGACAAGTTTACCTACCCAACACTTTGCCCTCTGGCCACCAGAAATGATTATTTGTGAATGAATACTCCACCAGATTTATATACATTAGAAGTTTTTGTTGTCATTGTTGGCAGTGGCAGAAATCACTTAAATCTGCTTGAGTGAAAGTACAGAATAAGAGAAATAAATGTATCGACCCACAAAATTGAACAGATTGGAGGGACGGTTCTAAAGGAGCCTTGACCTAGTGCTCCTATTCCGTTAGTAGCAGACAGTTTTTTTCTTCTCGGTTTCCACGCTCTACTTTCTTGGTGTCAACATGGCAGGTGGGTAGTTCTAACAGCTCCAGACATTTTGTATTCTCTTTTGTGTCAGTGGGAAGTAGGAAGTTCGTTTCCCGGGTAGTCAAGTCTGCTGCCAGCCCATATGGTATAATTGTACAGATTAGAAAAAGCTACCCCTCTCTTATGGAAATTTCCAGAGTTGGTGTATGGTTTATTGATAATTATTGGAATGTGCATGAGACATTTTAAAACAGTGTAAATCATACTGTTGAAAAAATAGAAGAGGTACATTTTTAATCAGGAAAATTAAGAATCCAAAGGCACTATCATACACTAATTGATATAAAACAATTACAAGTCCTCCTTTCAGAAAAACAAGAGAGCTTCAAAGATTATCTGCACCAACAATAACACCATGGTTTCACCACCTTGGTAGTGGGAAGGTAGAGACCACAAGTTGTTTTCATTTTAGTTTTGAGAAGCCAAGTTCTTGACTAAAGAGCGGTGCGAAGTTAAATGTACCCTATAAGTTTTAAAATGAAAGTGTGTGGAAATATTTCTCATGAATTGTTACCATGAGTATTTCTGTACTGCAACAGGAGTCATTCTAAATTTTAGAGACCTCTGTGTAAGTTAAGTTCTTCATCCTCTGATGCCCCCTCAATATTACATTCCTTACTATGTTCCTCAATTTCAAGTTTATATTTTACACTATTGGAAGAGTTCTTGTTCACTGCAATTTTTTTAAAAGGTTTGTTATTTATTTATTTGTCAGCACACAAGCAGGCAGAGCAGGCAGAGGGAGAAGCAGACTCCCCGCTGAGCAGGGAGCCTAACACAGGACTCGATCCCAGGACTCTGGGATCATGACCTGAGCCGAAGGCAGACACTTAACCTACTGAGTGCCCAGGCGTCCCAGTTCACTGCAACTTTTCAAATTCCATCTCGACTAGCAGTCTCATAAACTACTACAAAATTAAATTTTAAAGGTGATTATGTTAATGTAAAATATAGTGCAGGAAACGTATTTTAAAATTTAGTTCTGGATCACAGAAAGTGAGTAAGAATGATTTTCATGTTTGAAATTAGTCTAATATCTTCTCTGCTAGACAACTCTATGTTAATGCTAAAATATTTTACATTTATGTACCTTTGATTGTATATAGTTTTAAAACATCATGTCATTTTTCCTCAAAGAATTTACTTCTTTTAGTGCTTTCAAGTGTTTTGTGCTGAGTTTTGGTTCCTCATCATGTCACTTGTAACATTAATTTTGTTTACAACATCATACCAGATTAATACTAATCAAATACATTTGGAAGTAAATACTTTGGGGATTAGAGTATTGTTTTGCATTCCAGAATCTGTCCACTTTTTAAAGCTCCTTGCTTAGAATCACAAATTATTTTTGATGATGCTGGATTGGCAGAGTCTCTCAATTCTCCAACTTGCTTATCGTTCATCAGAGCATAATAATCTATGTATAGCCTGTCAGAATAACAGTCTTTATTTGATTTGCTGGAAAATTGTCCTAATAGGCTGATTTTCTTAGAACAAGACATCTTAGTACCAACTGCCCCCAAAATTGTTAAAATAAATATATAAATCATCTATACTGAAGTTAACAAAGTTATAAAATAAGATCCAAAAATGTCACAATAAAGAAGAGGTATCGATATGAATGGTAGCCCTCAGGTCTAATGTCCTTCCTCAGTGTACAACCTGGACAACTGTATGTAACTACCTTGGAAAGGAGGAGAGGGAAAGATGGCTTTGCTTCCTGAAAGGATGTGAATATCAGCCTGGAGAAATAACAAATGTGCTTTTCATATTTGATTACAAAAAGAAGTAGGAATGTAGGAAGGAATCCATTTTTCATCATTAAGCAAAGCCACAATTTTCACTCTATTGTAAGTGAGTAGCCCTGCCTCAGATTAAAATGACTGCTGTCCTTCTTGTTGATTTCCTAGGCTTTGGGGTCTTATGTCGTTTGGTGTTTGATAATTGTTTTTCTTACGATAATCCATGCACTACCTTTTCAGAAGAAACTGCCCTGTATATTGAACACCTGGTCCAATTTGATAGTGATCGTTGACATGTGGCTAAGTAGGCAAGTGTACACTTTTTTATAAAATTCAAATAGGAACACCTGTTCCTGCTCATAGAGGAGCTGATCATATGTTCAGAGCTGAGCTTTATTTGGATACTTCTCCATAAAGGAAATTAATATCTGCCTGTTGCAGCCGAGTTACAGCAACACCATACTCCCGACACATAATCATTCTGGTCAGTTCTTTGGTCCCCTATGCTCTGATTCTCCTGCTATGAATGTTCCACAAATTGATGTCTGCAAATAATTCTTCCTCCATCAAAACCACGTGTCACTGGACAAAATAAACACGATTGGCAATTTCTTCTTTTGATGGGACTGAGTTTTGAAGGAGAGAGCATCAGTCCTCAGTCGGTGTGAGTGCCAGCCTATACACACACGCGCACACACACACACAGAGTTACTGTGATGGCCACTAAATGCATGAGAGGCATTTGTTCACTGCCTTCAGTACTTCATTTGTCAATGCATTTAGCAATCGCTTTTCTATTCAAAATCTTAAAAGTTCTTTTTAAATACATGACTTATAATGAGAGAAGCTCAGCCTGATCCTTTCAGGTTAGTGAAACCGAGGAAGCCCTAGCACAGAAATTATCCCAGTAATGTGTGAAGCAATACTCAGGTCCACAATGTGAAAGAGTTGGCTAGAACTTGAGGTACTCGTTATTTTTGGTCCTCAGGCAACTTATATAGATAGTGATGATGTTAGTGATCTATATCTCAACATCGAATAAAAGAAAATATATGAAGGAAAGCGGTTAGCCATGAAAAAAAGCAGCTTTCTTTTTTATTAAATAGGACTTCAGTAAGTAAGATACCATGGAATATTCTTCCCTGGAAAGCATGAAAACCAGATTTTGCAACCATTTTTCTCAAACAGGTTAGTTCCAGTCTTCCCAGAGGAGGAAATGTCAATCCACATGTCCCTTATCAGTTCCATGGAGCAATTAGATTTTATGATTTCTGATTGGAAAGTGATAGGAGAGCTGCAGAATTAGACAATTAAGTCAGTTCCGCACAGAACTGTCCGAAACGTGTTTAAATGCTTACCAGGTTGGTGAACACATGTTGTTTCCATCATGTTCAGTTGTCACTATGGAAGACCATCATGTCCTCTCCCATGTTGCTGGGAAGGGTATAACTAGGCCATGCGAATCCACTGAGCAGTGCTTGAGATGTGTGTGAGCTTTGTGGGAACAGAGAACTTGGTTTTCCCAGAACTCCTTTGGAATTAAGTTAATGATGAATTCTTACACCTTAGAACCCTAGTGA
This sequence comes from Procyon lotor, assembly GCA_028646535.1. Classification (NCBI taxonomy): domain Eukaryota; kingdom Metazoa; phylum Chordata; class Mammalia; order Carnivora; family Procyonidae; genus Procyon; species Procyon lotor. Next base: position 28,164,881 of record CM053603.1, read on the forward strand.
TTTCGTTCTGAAGATGCATTACTCAATTCACTTTATTCTTCTTCTGCCGTATGTGCACGGCTTTAAAAATAAAAAATTTCCCGGAACTTCCTTAAATAGTTCTACGTACAAACTTTCAGTGATCCTAGAATCTGACAAATCAAATCATTTCAATGAACCACAGCAAACAGCTCATGTTGAAACAGCTGTAAGCACAATATGCAAATCGTGTTTACTGGTAGCTTACGCTCCAGAGAAATAATCTTTATATGACTGCTTTATTATTTACAGTAGTTTCGAAATTTAATTTTTGTCAACATTGACAGATGCCATCCATGTTAATGCTTGGACAGCTATATATGGAAAAGGCTAAACATATGCAGAGATCTCGTGTTTGTGAGCTGATAATGTGGTTGACAAATGGGTTTAACAATATCCAGTGATTTCTGAGCCGTCCACGAAATTCACCTGAGGTCTGCGGGAACAGTGAGGAGGAAGGTCAGAGGAATATGAATGAAGAAGGAAGAAAGCCGTGGCTCCGGAGAGCAGTGCACGTAACGAAAGTGTGACAGAGGATGATTAATTATATACCAGAGCCAGATAATTCCCAGAGAATATGTGTGTACGATAAAAAAGTTCCTAACCTTTCCAGTTGTAATTAAATGAGGGATTCACTCGTCTAAGCTGAATAAAGACTATTTGGTGCCATCACTATGCTAATGCACATATTGAAATGGTTTATTTTAACTATGCTTTTTACTCCTGGGCATGTAAAGTTGACAAAACCTGAGCAATACCTTGGGGGTCGGGAGGAGGTTCAAACCTCACTAAATGGTTAAATAAATTACAGTGGCCTGGAAAATTCGCCTGCCCTAAACTAACTCAGAATTTACCCTCCGGTGAAAAGGAAACAAAACTAATTCTTTACCAGGACTGTTTCATGTTGCTCTAGATTTAAATCTCCATCTGATTAATGTGTTAATAACATTGGGGTTTTTCATCATGTTCTCCTTTGAGGTTGTTCACTTGCAGTGGCCTGGTCGTTTCTCTCTCCTTCTTCTTGGCATTTCTTTTCAGGTGAGGCAAAATAACAGTTCTAGAAAATATTGAAAAGCCTTATCGTTTTTGTGAGGTGGTTAGAATGCAACTAAATTCATTCAATTCCCCTTTTTTCCCCCAACAAATTATTTACTGACCATTGTACATGCCTGATGATACCCCAGGCCCCAGGAGGAGTCCAGGCCTCCAAGTGTCTGGCACATAGTAGGTCTCAGTAAAAACATGTGGAATGAATCCAGGAAGTAGAACTACGTGCCAGTATTGGAATTCGGTGACCTCAGTCAATTCTTGGTCCACTTTTCCAAGATATGCCGAAAAAGCAGACAGGACATATGTAATGGATGAGTTCTTCTCAGCTGTTGTGATAAATGGAAAGATAGCCTAATGCCTCCATTACTTCCTTTTCTCTGTTTTCTGTTGCCTTTTGATGGTAGCACGTGAACACCTGAGAGCATTTGAAATAGGTGGGACTAGAAAAGGCAAAAAGATAATCAAAATTCAACACCTATTCATTAAAGAGTCAAAAACTTGATGATGAGTTGTGGAAGGGGATGGCTAAACATTTGATAGACAGGGAGTTGATTATTAGGAAAAAGGACTCGGATGCTCTGTTTCAAAATTGTTATTTTCTGGAAATAGTAGAGACAGAGGTGTTTAAAGGTCTTGTTGCTCATGCTAAATCGCTGGGGATTTTACAGATGTACTTCTCGAAGGAAATAGCATAAATGGGTGAACTCATGAGAACAGCTTGGATCACGCTCTGTTAACAAACAATTCCCCTACCTGCTACCTGTCACGGCCGAAACTTATTTCTTTTTTTTAATTTTTTTATTAGCATATAATGTATTATTTGCCCCAGAGTACATGTCTGTGATCATCAGGCTTACACATTTCACAGCACTCACCATAGCACATACCCTCCCCAATGTCCACAACCCAGCCACCCTATCCCTACCCCCCACCTCCCAGCCACCCTTAGTTCGTTTCGTGAGTCTAGGAGTCTCTTATGGTTTGTCTCCCTCCCGAAGTTTATTTCTTAATGAGAGTACATGTCAGCTGCAACTTTATTCTGTGTTGCTCCCCTTCCAGGACCCAGGGTAAAGAATCATTTTTTAAGAATATATTGCCAGTCACTGCACTGGAAGAAGAGACCTACAGAACCACGTGCGGGCTCTTAAAGCCCCTGTCTGCAAGGCACCCACTTTTCCTTGGTCCCTGCAAGTTGCGTGGCCACTCCTGAGTTCACCAGGGAGATGATGTGTCTTCCCACTCCTGGGAATGCAATTAGACTGGATTCCTAGCTTATTAAATATTCTATCATATTGATTGTGCTAATATCTCACCCGCATATAGAGAGTCTTTATAAGGAGTCTTTACAATGAGTGTCAGGGTAGAAAGGTAGAGGACTGACGCTAAGTCATTGAAAACTCCCCAAGGACTAGAGTGTGTTTTGTTCATCCGGTGCCTCATACCTACCATAGCACCTGGAATAGGCCAGATGTTCAAGAAGTGTTGGTAAGTTACAGGGGCAGCTATGTTGTTTGTATGGAGCAGGACATTATGAAAATGCACCATCCTGTATTCGAAAAATCAGGGGACTAGACCATTAGAATTATGAAAATATATTTACCCTCTTCCTCTTTCTCTTGTGGTATCTCATTGCAAGCTTGTTCGAGCCCAGGGACATGCTGGGGAGTGAGACCTGCCCTTGTGCCTCAAAGCTCTACCCCACCACCCATCAGGGGCGCAGTTCCCTTCCTGCGGTCTGTGTTCCTGACTCTCTTATCTTCCCGCTGAGGAACTGAAACCCACAGACACAGAGGGACGTGTCTGGTCATCGGTAGTATATTGGTACAGAGATAACAAGAAATCAACTGTCATGACCACCTGTCTCGTGTTATATTGTTTTGATTTCTGGTTATCTTTTTCTTCTTCCTTGAATGTTCAAATTGCTTTTTGTTTGCAGTTCGCATTTGAAATTATGGGAGAGGTTAAGTATTTTTCTTAAACTGTTGGATAAATTTGGTTTACATGAAATCTGGTTCTTTTGGCATCTGAAGAATGTAAGTTTCCTTATGATGGCTTAAAAGATTCTAAGGTAATCTGGTCTGAGTAGGCTTATTTACCTGAGAATTAGTTGGGTTTAAGCCTTTTGAATGATGCCCCCTTCCATAAAGAGGCACTGTGTAATGCACTCACTAATACAAGGCATGGATTCCAGTATTTAAATTCATAGCTAGAAAACAGAACTCATAACATGAGTAATTTTTTAAACAATTCCACTGTTTAAAGGAATTACCCTAATGCAGATTTCTCAGAAGACAGCATTTTTATTTGAAGATCCTTCTTCTTCCTCACCGTCTTCCCTCCTTACCTACTCATGTTCAGCAAACATTTCACTTGAGGTATCTTGGGTCCCTTTGGCATGCTGAAACTGAAGTTTGGGTTCACTTTAAGGACATATAAGAGATAAGTTATAAAAAGATTTAATCCCGCAAAGAGATTTGGTCCTTGGGTATTACTTCTACACTAGTAGAATCCATTTCAACGTGCATGGTTTTTAAAGCTGAAAGTTGAGCTAATTTAACAAAAGTGGCAGACAGTCACAACCAGCAATAGCATAAGTGGGATAAGTGTAAATCTCTACAGCAGAAATTCTCAGCCCGTGGTGATTTTGCCCCCCTCCTCCAGGGGACATTTGAAAATGTCTGGAGACACAGTTGTCATGTCCGAGTGGGGGAGACGACTGCATCTAGTGGGTAGAGGTGAGGGATGCTTTGAAGCTTCCTGAGTTACAAAGGACAGCTATCTCTTCAACAAATAACCGTCTGGCCCCAAACGTGAATTCTCTGAGGAACCTTGACCCAGCTGTTCCATCCAAGGCATCAAGGAGGGGGCCATTTTGTCCAATGTTATCCCATAGACACTCACTGGTAATGTTTCTCATTGCCACCAGGAAAGATTTCGACAAAGTTAAACTCATTCTGGGCTTTGTCCCTCAGGTAACATCATTTTTTCACATTCCCATCTCAGAATTAATTCATCATCCTTGAAACAGAATGAGAAGTATCTTTCTTTTTCTTTATAGTTCAGAAGAGACGTTGCCATATGAGAAGGATTAAATCCTTCATTCTAGTTTAGTATTCCTAAGATGGAAGGAACTAGATAAGCCATGGTTTGGATCTAATTTATCCTACTGAGCTATTTAAAGTCTTCATTATCATAAAAATAATTGGTATTTTCATAGTAACATCAGAATGGTTGTTAGCTTTGATAAAGCAAGTAATGAGAATACTACTAGAGCAGAGCTTCTTCTAAAATAATAATTTCACCTGAATTTCACCTGAATACTTCATGCCTAATTTGAGAAAATACATGTATTATATATATAGTATCAGTAGGAAGTATAATATGTATTTTACTTACATACATATGTAAAAAAACACAAAACAAAACAAGTCCTTCGGTGTTTACGGTTTAACCATCAGTTGTGCTGTTTGGGTTGGGACGGAGGGAAATAATTAATCAAGCCCCATCACTTCTCCCCCAAATTCCATGTCATTTGAGAGATAATATGAGTCGTGGAAACGAAGGATGCAATAATAGTTTAGCTTCGTTAATGATAAAGCCAGGTTAGGTGGCCACGGTCTGGCTTCTTCGTGCTTTTCCCTGACAGCGGACGGCACCGCCTGCGTGGGCCTGGGGCTCCCTGCCCTCGGACCCGCCCTTCCCCCTTGCCCCGCTCGGCTGTGAGCAGCCAGGCTACCTGCAGCTGGCTGCATGTCCTTGGCTCCCGTGCCGGCTTCAGACAGTGGGGGCGCTAATGGGATGTTGGAAAGTGTTAGGGAAGGAGAAACGGGTATATTTCTCCTCTTTCGCCTCTGCGATTCTTGGGCGGCTCTGTCTCCTCCGTGGTTCCATACTTGCCAAAGAGGGCCGCCACGGTTCCACTTGTCATCGAGAGATTCTGGGAATTCAACCCCAATAAAAGCACCTCCTTCCAATCTCCTTCTGAGCCAGGACCACGGGTGGCTCTCTGGGACTGCCACGCCCCATCTCCTCTTTGGCTTCTCACCTTTTCTCTCACCGCTTATATATAGTTTCCTGATGAAAGCCATTTCCAAGGACTCTATCACACTCGGGCTCATCTAGAACTGGATGCTTATCTTTCCCCCAGAACTCAAGGTTGGATCCCAGGGGCAAGAAGTTGAGGACAGAAAATGTACACCCTGAGAGTAGGTTTTTCCTTGGTGGGAGTTACCAGTGCTCCTGCTCACTTTCTTCCCCCAGGCTCTCCCGTCAGATAAGAGCCTCTCTTCCCACGAGACAGAGAAGATACTGGAGAGGAGCTGAAGGTCTACCCCATTGATCTCCCCTTGGAGAGTGGAGTAGAAGTTTCCATGTTTGCCGTACACTGGGGACAATATAGACCAGAGTCACAAGAATGGGCTCCAAAACCTGACAGTCTGGGCTCAAGCTTCTGACCTGCCTTTTTCTGGCTGTTGGATGCAGGGGAGCCAATTAATCTCTCTTTACTTGCTGTCTGCATAGAAAAGAGGGGAGAATAAGGCCTACTTCATAGAATTATGAACTCTATGTTGTCTAGTACAGAAAAGTTATTGGAGCATTGGTTGGCACATGGAAAACCCCTTATACAGGTAGCTGCTGTCATATCCTTCTTGGCCTGCCCGTGAAATGGAGATACAGAGAACCCCACTTTATAGGTTAGTTGTAAGATTTAACAGGATTCTTGCTTGTGCCTGGCCCATAATGTGTGTTCAGTAACTTCACTGTTGTCATCACATTTGGGGATGTCTTTAATCAATCTTCCCCTCAGTGGTAAAGTGAAAAAGGGAAGTAAACAAACATTTTAAATATACAAGAACCAAATCTTGGAGATGTTTGTTTTCATTTGTTTTACTTAAAAGGTTAGAAATTAGCTCAAAGGGGCGCCTGGGTGGTCCAGTCGGTTAAGCGTCTGCCTTGGGCTCAGGTCATGATCCTGCAGTCCTGGGATCGAGCCCCATGTCAGGCTCCCTGCTCAGCGGGGAGTCTGCTTCTCTTTCTCCTTCTGCTCCTCCCCGTCTCGTGCTCCCTGTTTTTCTCACTTGCTCTCTATCAAATAAATAAAATCTTAAAAAAAAAAAAAAAAAAGAATGAAAGAAAATAGCCCAAATTTGTATAAGAATCATTAGGTAAGCCTGGCATGTAATAATAAGGACTGCAATTTTAAAAATGCTAGAGATTTTCAGGAAGCTGCACACTCTCTAAATATTTGAGTAACAGGGAGACATTGTTGCTCTTAATTATCTCTCATGTCCTCCCTGCCTACCAGGGTCATTCCTTCCCTCACCCTCCCCTCCACCAGCCTCTCCCCCTGTATTTATCCATCACCACCACTTCCTCCCACCTGGCCTTCCACGTTTATTCCTCTGTCAGCGCACTCCAGGCTCCATCTGGACTCAGAGGCCATGAAAACCACAGGGGGACGTTGTCCACCATTTTAAATGTAATAGCCAACTGCAACTCCAGGGTTTCCTGCGGGGCCTTAAATATGAATAATGACTCTCTTCTTTCGGTGGTGAATGTCACTCCTAGCAGATATATTTCAATCCTAAAATAAATTCCCATGCACTTCACCTGTATTCATTCCCAAAGGCAGAGAGCTTTTTCCACAGCCGTGTGAACAATTGTTCCAGAACCTCACAGAGTACTTTATAAATACAAAGGACCTTTATGAATTATTTCTAAGGGCGGAGGAGGCTGCTTTTCTAATTTCATCAGCCTGGGGCCAATATGCCAAAATTAACTACATAAGGGAAAATTTTCTGTAATTTTGTACTATAGCTAAATTTATGGAATGCATTCACGTTTTGCTTCAAACTCTACAATTGTTGTAATACAAAAATAGTAGTTTAACGTACTTACTAATTGAATTACATAAAAGTCAATCTCTAAGTAAAATCAATACTTCAGTAAGATGTCCTCTTCCTCTCAGGACCATCATATATCCTTAGAAAGACACCCACATGAGTCAAGAAATCCAGAGAGACTTTGTTAGTTAATTTTCACAGCCCTAAGACATCAGTGTAACTGTCTAGTTTGTTCAGACCCACAGATGTGGAGAACTGTCACCCCTTACCCACTCAGCTTCATATAGAGACTCACTTTGAACAAGAGTTGAGTTAGGTTAAGTCCAGGTCTCTGCCGTGACATCACACAGCCTCACTGCTTTTAGGGAAATCAGGGCCCCTTGGGGTCCATGATCATCAACATGATCTCTGCAAAGTCGTGTCATTGCTTAAGAGATGTCTTGAAAAATAAATTGTCCATCACAGCCTCGTGTACCTTGGCCAGGCATCGTCTCATCTTAGACACTGGCTTCAGTGTGACCAGGGCTGTGTGTCCTGGGTCCAGGTGAACCACCCATATGTCGGGGAGAGGCGCTATCTCCTCCAGATGAAGGGAACTGGGATTGATGCACCCACCTGTGTAATGTCAGAGCGGCCACCTGCAGACCCACCCAGCTGTGCAAAATTCACTGAAATGAACAGTTTCGAGTGGCCAGAACTTGGAAATAGCCTGAAGACTCAGGAGATAGGAGCTGATACAACAGCAAAGAGAAACTGGGGAGAGCTAGGAGCCAAACCAAACAAAATCAGATGTTGAGTTTTCCAAAGAAAGGAAGAGAGAGCCTCTGAGTGAACCACGGGGTCAGTGATTGACAATTTTCTGGCCAAAATTTATTGAAATGCCCATCCTTGTACGTGTAACTAGATCATTTGGGCCACCAGATTATCATCTTTTTTCAAGGCTGCAAGGCCCATATTTATCTTAACTTGAAAGGGAAGAGGGAAGAAACGCTAGCTGTCAGAGAACGAAGGCGATCCCAGCGATACTGACATTTGTTTACTCATTTAGCCTGGGAGATCAGCTGGAATTCATTTCTTGAGAAATAATTCTCAAAGTTGCATATGACATAAGGCCCTGTTTACCAAATGCCAGCCCTTGGTAGATTTGCTATGAAGCAAATGAAACTTTAGCTTTGGAACCCTGCACCTGTGCAGAACCCTGTATTATGTTCTGTGTGGGACGGGGAAGCCACATTGCGATCAGGAAGTAATTTCTTTCGAAGTATTTCTGATAAATCAGAAGAAGGATACCTACATCTCTTAGGTCTCTGGGGATTCTTGTGTTTCTTTTCTCATTCTCGGGGGACAACAGCTTGTCTGCCTAACTTTGTATATTTCTAACCCCCAAACTGTATAAGCTTTAGGCTTACCAAAACCCAGATCTCTTCCATGCAGTACTGGTCCATGACAAAGGTGTTGCAGGTCCAAAATAGGAAAAATAATAATGTAGAGACTTTTTCATAGAGCTGAACTAATAATATTGATCATTCTTCTGTGAGGTTTTTTTAAAATACAGTATTAATAGAGAAATAAAGTATTTCCTTACTATGTTTTGCTGATAAATGCATTTTGTTTTGGAAATTTGGGCCATAGAGAGTAAATGGTCAATTTTCAAAAACTACCTTCAGGTTGTATGAATATATATACATGAATATGAATATGAATATGAATATGAATATATATATATATTCTTGAAAATTCTGTGTCTATACAACCTCAGGGCATTAAATAACATCAGGAACACAATGAGAAGACCAGGAACATCCACATGGCAGTAAAAGCAGAGTTCTTTGCTGGGGCGGGGGTGTAGGGGTCTATAAAGAAACTGAGGAAAGGCTTGCCATAAGATTTGGCTTGTTGGGGCACGTGGGTGGCTCAGTGGGTTAAAGCCTCTGCCTTCGGTTCAGGTCGTGATCTCAGGATCCTGGGATCAAGCCCCACATCCGGCTCTCTGCTCAGCAGGGAGCCTGCTTCCCCCTTCTCTCTGCCTGCTTCTCTGCCTACTTATGATCTCTCTCTCTCTCCCTGTCAAATAAATAAATAAAACCTTTAAAAAAAAAAAAAAAGATTTGGCTTGTTAGGCATTTGAGGGAAGATTCGTGGTTTTGCTGTGGATTGGGTATTTTCAGAAACGAGGAGCATTTCTGCGATTGGGTATCATGAGCACTCTTGGAAGTAAGTGGGAGGAACAAAACGGAGCTAAAAGCATTCCTTAGTAAAGAAAGAGCAGTCATTATTAGGCAAAGTGGAGGTTTGGTTATTTTCTGTGGCTTGGATCATGTTCTTGTTTTTTTTCATGTTTCTGTGCTCAGATATGATTAGAAGGTGGTCTCTCCTTCTTGCTCTTCATCTCAGTCACTGAGTAGCCTTATCTGGTCTTGGTTGGCGTTCTGAGACATCTTTTGTATTTAGCAGGAAAATCCCATGATCTGACTGTTAGAGCCAGGTCTGCGCCATGCTGATACAGGTACACCAGGGAGGGGCATGTGTCTGTCTCTACCTCTCCGTCTCTCTCTGTCTCATCTCTCAGTATCAAGCTATCCATGAGACCAAGTCTGGAAACCGTTGGAATAGATAGAAGATTCGTCTTGGAAAACATCGGCTTGAGCTTCTGGCTGTGTGACCCTAGGGAAACAGTGGCACCAGGCATCAGTGTCATGGGTCGTACAAGGAAGGTTGAGTTAAACATACATTATTCCCTATCAAGTCCTGTGGTTAACAGTGTTGGGGGAAAGACAGATGGTTTAGTTTGAATCTTGGCCCCCACCTTTTGCGCTAGTTACTCAACCTCTTCCTCATCTCTAGTCTTCTTTTTTTTTTTTTTTAAAGATTTTATTTATTTGACAGAGAGAAATACAGCGAGAGAGGGAACACAAGCAGAGGGAATGGTAGCAGGAGAAGCAGGCCTCCTGCAGAGCAGGGAGCCCAGTGCAGGGCTCGATCCCAGGACCCCAGGACCATGACCCGAGCCAAAGGCAGCCGCCCAGCGACTGAGCCACCTAGGCGTCCCTCTTCCTCATCTCTAAACTGGAAAAGATATTAGTGCCTATTTCTAAGGATTGTTTTTATAATTTAAGCAACAAACGCAAAGATTTTTTTTTTAAAGATTTTTATTTAATTATTTGACAGACAGACAGACAGACAGAAAGAAAGAGAGAGAGAGAGAAAGAAAAAAAACACGTACACTTTCACTGTGAAGAATAAAAGAGCAATGATGGCAGAATGAAAGCAAATTAGCATCTGAACAGCTGTTATATTTATATATTATCTCATTCAATCCAACTTTGGGAAGGAGGTATTAACATCTCCTTTGAAAAGATAAAGAAATGGGACTGAGAGGTGTTATGTGACAAAGCCAAACTCTAAAACAGAGTTTGGACATCTTACTTCAAAGACGTCCAGTTTCTGGACACCATGTTACCCAGACTGCTAACTCTCCCACGGGTATTTCGATAGGAACAGGGAAAATATTGTAGGAATGTTAGGCCTTAATCTTAGGGCTTCAGCAAGAAATAAATTTTTATAAAAACTTAAAATAAAAATGGATTTATAACCAAAGAGAGGCTATATGAGTTAAGTATTGGCTAAGATACTAAACCAACTCGGCCTCAAATACTGGCTTCACCACTAATTAGCCCCATGGAACTCTGGCCAAAATACTTAATGTCATTAAGCTTACTTACTGGCTTACTTCATTCTTAATCTCCATCAGGAGAAATATATGGATCAAGAGAATCTACAAACAAGACATTCTCCAAATTCTTGAGAATTATTACCATAATTTTTTATAATATGAGGGAAGTTTTCAACAGAGTTATCTGATGTTGAAACAATGAATTGATTAGAGGGTATTAACTTTTTAAATACGGTGTCCTCGAGCACATCTTCACTAATATAGGTTACTGACCTATGAATCTGTTTTTACATTCTATGTAATGTAATCCTATGCTGCTGCCTAGGATCTCATTTTCCCCATCTGGCTCACCTGGAAAGCTGTCCTCGACTTCTCTATTTTCTACATGTCTAGTTTTCATGAATCAGCTTTTTGGTGATCAACTGGGATTTTGTGCTACTCTCACAAATGCATTCCCCAGTGTCTGGCCGGGGCTGTGTGGAGTGTTGAAATTACCAATTTCATAAAATTGCTTTTGATGTTCGGTAAGATGCTATTTTTATTGAACACGGCAATTGCCGCCCCAGTTTCAGAAGGACAGTCTCTTCTTCTTGATGATCCTATTTAGTTTCAGATTTGTGTTTGGGGAAAGTAGTCATTACCCAGCTTTGAAGCCCCTTGAGCTGAAATTGCTAGGGATTGTGTCTGCCGGGCCAGGAAGCTAGTGGAAGCATTTCAGCTATTTCCTGAGAGGTATTAAGAAGCCCATGTGGGTGCCCCACACACATTTCAACTGTGGATTATCACAAATTGTTCAGGGCCTTTTGCAGGGACTTACATAAAGCAGAAGGCTAATATGAGGCAGGATACATTACCCAGTTTTTATTGTGTGCTTTACTTTGGAATTCACTCTGTCTGAACATCAACTCACAGATAACACTGAGTCCCGTACACTATTTCTTCATTTCAGAGAATAAGCTTTTTATATGTAATGAATGTGTACTTAGCATTACAGCTCCAAAGAGGAGAGACAAATGAAATTGAACTAGCAATCAGAGCTTAATGGTAGGGAACAGTGGCATGGAAGCCAAGAAGAGAGTTAGTGATAAAGAGGAGAGACTGAGTGTAATGAAATAAAAAACCGCATGGGAAGGCAAACGAGGAATGGCAGATTGGTCTCAAGCTATGTACAAAACAGAGGAAAAAATAATGTCATGATGGGCTCAAGTATTCTGGTATCTATGCCTCTCATCATGTCTCCCAAGCTTCTTTGGAGAAGTAGAACATCATCTTGCTTGTGGCCACTCTTGGTTGGTTTTTTTTATATTTAGTTTTTTTTCTTTGACTGAGAGGGTGAGTGGGAGGGAGAGGGCGAGAGAATTTGAAGCAGACTCCGTTCTGAGCTCAGAGCCGGACTCAGGATTCCATCCTACAACTGTGAGATCCGGACCTAAGCCGAAACCAAGGGTTTGACGCTTAACCAACTGTGCCACTGGGGTGCCCCTTGTGGCCACTCTTCTAAGCCACCATGTTTTTTGTCTCCGCTTCCAATGTCTGCCTGTCTCGGATCACCTGTGTCAGCACGGGCACACAAAGCAAGTTCTGTCCCAGCATAAATCTGTACTGGGTGCCGATGGTTAATGATACCTTCGAGATTAGCTTCAAAGATGAGAGGTCGTAGGTGTCAACTACAAGAGCCTTTCTGCTTTGCTTAAATAAAACTCCCATGTGGTTACTGTTTTGCTTTGGTGTAAATGACTTCCTCTCACACGATGGCCATTGGCTTTCTCCAAGTCTCAGGCACACATCTTCGGTACTAGTGGCAAGGAAACTCTTCTGTACTTCGGAAGAGTTTTGATATGTATAAAGTGAAAACAGGACGGCCGTAGACAGCCTGTGCCAGTATAAGTAACCTCCAAACTATCATGTTGATGATGATGCTTGGTGCAGAGAGATGGAGAAATCAGAGGGTTTGCATGCCTCATAAATTTAGGACTATGTAAACAAGTTCATTTACCTGGTCTATGTTAAATCTGCATTGGTCTTGGCTTCTTAAGTTAAGAGGGACAGAACCCCAATTCAAGGTTGCTTAAGCAAAATAAATACATACATAAACTCAGGTAAGTAAGTATCCATTAGTACCTAATTACAGATAGAGCTGGATCCAGAGGCTCAAAAAGTATCAATGGGTTTTCTCACTCCATCTGTCAGTACCACTTATATGCATGTGTTGGACTAATGCTTTCTTCTTACCACACTGGCTGTGTCCATGCCTCATGATCAAATGGCTGAAAGAAGCTATAGGTTACATCCCTGTTGTGCTAGAGATGTTTTGTTTCATTTTGTTTTGTTTTGTTTCTGCAAATCCTTGTTTTAAAAAAAAACTTTTTTTCACCTAGTACTCCAGTTCAGTTTTGGTCACCTTCCACTCCCTGAAATGATAGAGTCCCTGGACTGCCCAAGCTGGGTCAGGTGCCCTTTCCTGAGACTGGAGAGTCAGGCCAGCCTCACTGTACCACATAATATGCACTAGTTACTGTAGAGAGAATATTAGTAATCAAGTAAGGAAGGGACTCTGGAAGGAGAAGTATGCCAGGTCCCCTCTGTGTGTTTTCACTTGGTCTTGAGTAAGCCCCATCTTTATTTCAAATGCCTGTAGTAGGAATGACCACTTACTGAGTTCTTATAAAGCTTTACATATGTGATCACATTTAATCACCAAATCGACCCTATGAAATAAGGTATGGTCCCAATTTACAAAAGAGGAAATTCAATAATTTTCCAGGTTCATGCAAACAGCAAGTAGTAAATGTGAGATTGAAATTAAGTGTAGCTGACTTCTACCTCTTCTAACCTTATTTATTTAACTTTGGAGATTTTTAGCCATGAGATATTTAACCGAAAGCTGATCTTAACAGTCTTAGTCTAAGAGGTTCGGACGTTTTCTACTTTTAATAGTTAAATGTCTTTTCCCCTTTGTAGATTTAAATCTCTTGACTACAGGGAATTTCATTTGTGTGGGTTTTATTTTCCAGTTTAAAGAAGTTTCCATACCCAAAAGAATTGAGAGCGGGTGTTCAGGGGCACCTGGTTGGCTCAGTCAGATAAGCACCCCCTCTGGGTTTTGGCTCAGGTCATAATCTCAAGATTGTGGGACGGAGCCCTGAGTTGTGCTCTGCTCTCAGTGTGGAGTCTGCTTCATATTCCCTCTCTCTCTCCATTTGCCCCTCCCCACTTGCACATTCAGTCTCTCTCTCAAATAAATAAATAAAAATCTTTTTTTTTTAAAAGAAAAGAAGGGCGCCTGCATGGCTCGGTGGGTTAAAGCCTCTGCCTTTGGCTCAGGTCATGACCCCATGGTCCTAGGATCGAGCCCCACCTTGGGCTCTCTGCTCAGCAGGGAGGCTGCTTCCTTCTCTCTGCCTGCCTCTCTGCACACTTGTGATCTCTGTGTCAAATAAATAAATAAAATCTTTAAAAAAATAATAAAAAGAAAAAAGAAAAGAAAACACGTATTCAAACAAAAACTTGAATGTTCATAGCAGCCTTGTTCACAATAGCTAAAAGATGGAAAAAACCAGAATGCCCATCAACTAAGTGTATAAACACAGTGTGGTATGTACACACAATGAAATATTCAACCATAAAAAGAATGAAGTCCACATGACAAGAGAATACCTTGAAAACATTGTGCTAATTGAAAGAAGCTAAACACAAAGGCCACAGGGCATAGGATTACATATCTAAAAAATAACAACAGGCAAATTCATACAGACAGAAAGCAGCTTAAAGGTCACCAGGGGCTACAGGGAGAGAGGAATAGAGAATGACTCCATGAAGGGTATGGGGTTTCCTTTTGGGCTGATGAGAATGTTCTCGAATTAGACTGTGTTGGGCGTTGCATAACACTGTAAGTGTGTGAAATGCCACTGAACTGTGCACTTTAACGTTGTTGAAGTGGTGAAATTTTGCTACATGAATTTTACCACAGAAAAGATGAAGCACATAGTAGCTACTCAAAAAATATTTGTTGAGTAAACAAATGAATGGATGCTAACGCGATACCAGACCTTTCAAAGCATGAGGGAGTAACTCGGTCACGAGGACTCTACTCACCTCTTGCAGAAAAACGTGCTCTTTGTGACAAACTGAAGCCATCTGCTAGGAGGCCATTAAGACATTTATATGAGTAAGACCATTTATAGGTGCTTCCCCATCTTGATTCTTCAAGTTAGAAATAGAGGGCATTCATACTATTAAGTGTATTTTGATGCAACATTGATGTGCTATTTTTCAATTATTTCTTTGTTGCATTTGTCAGATTTCTGAAAGGGCTTTAGAACATGCTGAGGACAGTCCTTAGGCAGAAGAACGTTGTGATTATTGGGAGAATGCTAGGTCTCTCAAATATATCTACATTGGACCAAATTACTTAAGCATTGTACAAATCGGAATAGACCATCAGTGCTTGTGCATACAAATCACCTGGTGATTTTATAAAAATGCAGCCTCTGATTCAGTCATTCTGGATGGGGCCTGAGATTCCACATTTTTTATCTCCCAAGTGATTCCAGTGCTTTGAGATCATACACCACCCTTTGATGTTTGCTGGGGAAGAAACTAATTCTGAAATCCCAGCGTTTTGAAACACGCTGTAAGCCTTACATTTCTTGCTCATGTTAAATATCTGATGAAGTTTTAGTGAGAAACTTAGCTCTGCAGAGTTGCTCAGGCACTTACATCAGGGGAAAAATCTACCATCTTGTAGTCAACCATCAAGGGTGGGAAAGAAGCGGGTTGGAAAGTTGCATCCCAACAATTAAGCCCTTGCCCTCAATGTGTCCCATGTCACTTTTGATCATATTTGGTTAGCTAGAACACATCCCATGAGCATGCCTAAGTTCAAGGGAACAGAGAAATGTAACCCTCTTTGTACTCAGAAGGAGAGCAGAACCACATATTAGGGAATCTTAGTAACTTGTCATGTTGAGGGACTGGGCATGGGATTTTATCACGTGAGCATACTAGTTATTCACAAGTTTCAGAGGAAATAGATTTGCCTTAAGGCTTTAGTTACATGCTCTCTATTTTGGAGTGAGTTTTCTTTTTCCTCATAGGATAGGCTAATAGAATAATTCTTCTAGACTGATAGAGTTTTTCGGCCAAAAATAATTGAAGAATTTTTTTCCCAATCCTTTTATTTGTAGAGGCATAAAAAAGAAGGGTAATCACTTTTCTTTCGAGAAAAGGAATATTAGGTCTAGAATTCAGTTGTTTTGGCTTACACTCTTAAATTTTTTTATGACACCATTGCCCATTTCTTACTCTGATAAATGGCAAGTGATGGATGGATTATCCAGGAAGGAACTTTTCCATATCCATGGGTAGTACAAAATTATAAAGAATTTTGTGCCCTTTTAAATTTTAAAATAGTTGAATTAAAATGGAACTTAGATGCTGAATAACTAAAATTTCTAGGCCATTCCAGTGATTTTTTTAGGCACAATGGGACGATTTTTTTTTAATTGGAGGATAACCTACAAAATTTAAGGACAGATGGTTTTATACACACACACACACACACACACACACACACACACACACAGATAGTGGCATCAAAAGATGCATAATCACGTTCCAAATTTGGCAGGTCATTGAGTCCACTTACTGTAAGAATTTCCATTAATTCTAAAAATTACAGGATAAATAATAGATGATGTCAGTAGTCAGAACAAACACCAAGTTGTCTTTGAATTATTTGCTCAAACAAAAATGCCCTTCGAAAGGAAGAAAGTCACATGACATATTGCTGGCAACATGGAAGGTTGAGTTGTGGAAAACATTTCGTTGTTGCTTTGTCAAGTTTTGATTTGTAACCCTTCTTTGCAATTCCTAAATCCCAGCCTACTGCTTTCAGCATTTGTGGCGCATTTCTCTTTCTCCTTTATGGACTGAGTTGGAAAAGCAACGGGTCATTAAGGAAGGAAGACTTGCAGCCAGGCAGACCCGGGCATGATGCCCAGCACCACCCTTTGGCAGCTGTGTGGCCTTAGGTGAAACATTTCATCTCTCTGATCATTGGTTTTCTAATCTTAATAATAAAGAACATAATATCTACTTTGCAGGGTGGTTATGAGGATTAGAAACAATATGTGTAAAGCATCTAGCAGAGGGTCCAGCTCATTCCTTTTCTGCTTTAAATGTTGGGTATGGTTGTTAGCAGGCCATGTGACCCGGACTCTCAGCCTGAGAGCTTTAGCACCGATCTCCCACCCTACCGGGATGAAACCTGTGATCTCTTCTCTCATGCTTTCAGAATCCTCCAGACAGAATTCCTGGTTACTATTCCTGTCCAGGTTACTTCTGTCCTGCAGAATCCGGGCTTTGCCACAGAAACCTAGGCACTCTTATATCCACTTTTTTTTTTTTTTTAAGAAAATCTAGAAATCTGTTCATGTGACATTTCCTCCTTTTTGGCAACTACCAAGTAAAACAAATCTGTGAGCCAAAGAAAACACATGTTTGGCCCATGGACTACTAGTTTGTGACCTCCTATGAAGCTTAATTCAGTATTCCTCAAAGTCCAGTCCTCACCGGATCTGCTTGCCAATTACCCGGTACAAACGGGCAAAAAGGGAAAGTCCCAAACATCGCTCCAGACGGCTGAATTCCAAAGACTGCCGAATCGGGATCTGAGTGTCGTGTTTGGCACCATAGACATTTTAAAGAAGCTTCTCACGTGATTCTATGGCCTCTAATGTTTGACACCATCGACTAGCTGAAGTTCTGCACTTTGACAATAATCGTGAGACAGTGTCTAGGAGACACAGGGACGGGGATACTGTGGTTTCTAAGAAGAATCATGACCACGTGAAATGATGCATGCATCCACTTAAGCTTTACGTTCTTTATTACTTTATCTCTTTTCTGTCTTGCAACTAAGAAAGAGCACTCGGATATGTCTGAGATACTGAGTCCCCAACCAAATTCATTAATTCACTGAAGACCATATGGTTGAATTTTCTAACCACTTAATGGGCTTCTGTCAAATTAGATTAGCCTCTGTTCAAGTACAAAGCTTAAGGTTCTTTGGCTTGGAGTTCATTTAATGATGTGAATATTTGGTTTTGCTGTACAAGCTTCTGTTGAAAAGTCTCCTCCCTGGTGACCTCTGGGCTCCTTGTTATGGATATTTCATACGTGTTTTTAACAACACTTGGATAAGGCCTTTCCGTAAATTTCACATAATGGAACCCATCCATCAAATTTTACAGAGGCTTTTTGATATGGTCAGTGCTTAGCAGTATTCAAAAAATACAATTCCTGTTCCAAACCTGTGTTTAATTCTAAAGCAATTACCTTTGGCTGTGTTCTACACAATCAATATTAAATATGTTGTCTTACAGGTGATTTTGTTTTATTAGTGATTTCTGACTCTACGCCAAAAATGCTTTTCATTTCTCTTCCAGATTTCAGTTACTATTAGTGCTTTGGTCAACAGTAAATGTTCAATAAATGCTATTAAATAAAAATAATTCTTAGACTTATCAATTTTTCAGCTTTTATTCTGTACCAGGTTCTATGTCAAGCCCTTTATTATAATGGATCATGTTACGGTGAGGATTCCCAGTTCATCGTCACCAAAACTTACAAAATAATTATTATTGTCCTTTTTATAGATGACAAAAAGGAATCTGGAGGGGTTGTAAATAACAGAGCTATAATTCAAAACTTTGCTTCCTCATCTCAGAACCTCTGTGAGGTTGATTTATATAAGCTTTCAAAAGGAAAGTTTCACATAATTTCTACTTCTGCCTCATGCCTGGCAACTATATTAGTCCGCTAGTGCTACCCCACAGCTGCATGCCACCTTATTTCAAAACTCACCAGCTTACAGGGCATCTGGGTGGCTCCGTTGGTTAAGCCTCTTACTCTTGCTTTCAGCTCAGGTCGTGATCTCAGGATCTTGTGATTGAGCCCCAAATCGGGCTCTGGGTTGAATGTGGAGCTTAAAATTCTCTCTGTCCTCAGGGCACCTAGGTGGCTCAGTCCATTAAGATTCTGCCTTTGGCCTGTCATGATTCCCAGGGTCTTGGGATCAAGTTCCGCATTGGGCTCCCTGCTCTGGGAGCCCCCTTCTCCCTCTGCCTCTCTCTCCCTCTGCCCCCCCATCTCTCATGAATGAGTAAATGGGATCTTAAAAAAAAAAAAAGACTTTCTCTCTCCTCTTACTCTGTCCCTCCCCCTGCTGTCGCTTTCTCCCTCAAAACAAAACATCATCAATTGAAAATAAGCCTTATTTTTCACTCATGGGTCAGTGAGTTGAGCCTGGAATTTGATTGATCTCAGCTAGTCTTCTTTTCTGAGCTTGAATGAGGCTGTAGGTTGGGTTCAAGTCTGTGCTGTATCTCATTCTGGGGGTCAGGCTAAGGAATGCAGCTTTCTAGGGCTTCTCGTGGTCAATGGCAGGAACAGAAGAGGAATGAACGATGGTTCTTGAGGACTTGAGATAAGGAGCGACACACTGTGAGTTCTACCCACCCTCTATAAGGCCAATACCAACAGCAGTGCCATAGGAAGTAGAGGAAAATGAGCATGACTGCTGGCGGAGGGGCAGATACGTAAAGGATTGGGTGTATCAGAACAACCCTTCCTTTTCTTCTCACTGCCAGAGACATGGGATTGGATTCTAATGAGCACAGCATTAAAATAACTGTACTTGTCTACAGAGTGCAACAGGATTTTATTTTGTGACTCTTATTAAAGTTATTCTGTCATATTATGGTGTTTTTACCACAGAAAACGGTCATAAAGATGAGGAGAATTGTATTATTAGAAACAGGGGCTTAGTTACTGTTGAAAGGTGATTATGGCAAATACGGAGGATAATGGCCAACTAAATTTGACAGAGAGAGTAATTCAAGTTTCAGTCATTATTGAAGGTATTATATATACGTGAGAAATTGGAAATTCGTGTATTAAAAAGGCATCTTATTACAAGTTCTTTTTATTTTCATGAAGCTAGGATTTATAATCCTCTTGTTCTAAATAGAATTATACTTGTGTCACATGTACCATTCTACTTAGACGTTGCCAGTGTTTTTCAATATGTAGTCACTGATACTGCTTTTCATATAGATTTTCAAGGAAACAAAAAAAAAATCAATAAGAATATCTCAATCTACTTTTTTTATTCTTCTTTGCAAACTATGACTACCCTAGTGCCTACTCACTAATGTGTTGATAAACCAGTTCCAAAAAAAAAAGGTTTTGATTTGTCGTGTTTGCTAATTTGTAAATATTTGCACCATGAATCATTTCAATTTGCCAGGGGCTTAAGAACCAGGTCACAAAATGCTGCTCTTAGCCTGCTCACAAGAACCCCTTCCCAGATAAATAATATTACCTGTTCCATTGGGAATTTTCTTATCTCTTTTATTTTCCTCTGATTATTCTTTCCCATTGCCTGAGTTTGTTTGAAGACGCTGTCAACATACTTGATTCAAGTGTAAGGGAAGATCAGGATGCAACTACTGGGCTCGAAGCCTTAAAAATAGGCCTCTGTGTTTTTGATGTACCTGCCAATTACATATTCTACATAGAGGTTTACCTGATTGTGTAGCATGTCGTCTATTACATGTTCCTTGTGGTTTAAGAAAGACACTAATGTTTTCTTTGAACTTTAGTAGTCAAGGTCATCTTTGGTCCACAGAGACTTCGACTACTAAAGTTCAAAGAAAACATTAGTGTCTTTCTTAAACCACAAGGAACATGTAACAAAGGTGGAACCTCCTTTTCCATCTGCCATTTCCATCTGCAGGGGGCCACGTGAAATCCAGATCAGTAACTGTGGATTACAGTAGGGAGTGTGGTCAAAATGAGAGATAGCTGTGCCTTCTTGTCTCTTTCATGTCAATGGACATGGATTTGAATGGGGAAAAACAGTCCCTCCCTTGCCAGGTGCTGAACAAAATAAATAAACTAGATGAAGTGTACCTTTAAAGTGTCTCCCTGTGCTGTCCTCCTTCCATGGCCCCTGACTCCAGAGTTGAGTGATGATCTCATATTCTGTGTACATTCCTTCTCTTCTCTTTACATGAATTGTAAAGAAACAGGAAATTGCACAGAAACAGGAAAGCTCAGTCACATACACCTTAGATACATCAGAGACTTTGAGGATTTTCTAGGGGAAACTGCATATCAATTATTTTCTCTAATTCATTAATTCATTTACTACTCATCAGTGATAGGCTATATGCCCTGCATATATGCCAGGAAAGATGCAAAAGTGAATTAAATTTTTTAACGAATCACAATGTAATGAGTAAGACATGGATCCGACCTCTACGTGCACTTCTGTACTATCAGGAGGAGAGTGATGGGCACATGGAGATCAATGCTGTAGGTGCAAACTGAGTAAAACAGAGACATCGTCAGCGGGGAGCTGGGAGCCACAGAAGCCTTTCTAGAAAAGGTAGCATCAGTAACGGGTAAGATGTTACCATACTTGTTAACTAACTAGATTTTATTTTTGTTTTTTCAAAGATTTATTTTTTATTTGAAAGAGAGTGAACACAAGCAGGGGGAGGGGTAGACAGAGGCAGAGGGAGAAGCAGATTCCCCACTGAGCAGAGAGCATGATGTGGGGCTCTATCGCAGGACCCTGAGATCATGACCTGAGCAGAAGGCAGAGCGTAACTGACTGAGCCACCCAGGCACCCCACTAAGTACGTATTAAATAAAATTTTGAAATGGAAAAAAAATAATGGGGAAGATGTTAACATATGAAAGTTGAGAAAGGGTGAGATAATGTTCCATAACAGGAAGGGTTGCAGAGATGGAGGAGTAGAGATTATACACCAAGAAATCCTGGTTATTCAGTTTGCCTAGAGCTTAAAAGGGCAAAAGGGGAGAGACATGCAATGGAAATGTAGCCTTAATAAAAAGGCCTCTGGTACCAAGATGGTTTGAGAATGAACTTCACTGAGAATGGATCACTGAGTGAGGACCTATTACTGGAAGGAGATCTTGCTAAAAAAAATCATCACCTGGTGGTTACCACCTTCTCCTAAGGCCAGTCCCACATGTGTAGACAGACGGATGGAATGTTTCCGTCCTTCTGACCTTCTGACCTTCTGCCACCCAGGCCTTGGTACTATGTCAAGGGACTTTGAGATCCAAGCCAGCTCAGAAGTTGATTTAAGAAGGTGCTGGAAAACCCAAGGTTGCCACCTTGATGCAGAACCACGAAGTGGTTGCCCTGCTGCCTTTTCTTTGGTTTCTCTTTTCTGACTCCACTTAGAACTGATGAGAGCTTTACTCAGCTCCAAAAGGCCGTTGACTTGTTTATTCCCATACAACGGCAGAAAGATGGAGTGAGTAAAATGCAGCTAAAACATTAGGTACCATTCAAATATTTTTTTTCTCTCTTCTTAACTGTACAAATCCCGTAGAAAATAAGATTTTCATGTCTTAATTGTGATACCGAAAGTGTCTTTTATTCTCAGCATGCTTGAGATAGCAAAGTAATTTTCAAGCTGAATGTGATTGTCTCAGGCAGTCATGATTCAAATATTTAATCTAAAGAGAAAATTCCCAGAGTGCTTCTCTCATCATTTCTCAGTTCTGTGGAGAATAAAAGCCTCAACTTTATGTGATCTGATATTATTTCCATTATTGGTATTATGCTGTAGGCAAATATCCTTCAAGAAGCAAAGTCGGCTTCCCTTGTGCTTAGCACGTTACACATCACAAAGGCCCAATCTGGTCTTTACAATATGAGCCGCTGCTACCTTGTAATCTGTAGAGAATTTAATAACAATAATTTCACTTTATGCAGTGCAGCCTTTAAGATTTAATAGTAGATTCTTCACACACTCCAAGTATCTTTTATCCTTTGCAGGCCTTTTTTTAATGCATGGATCAAATTTCCTATAGGTTAGTTATTTTAACAAAGTGCTATCAGGTGAGTAATAGTGGAAGTGGGTGAGAATCTATAGATTGATTACCTAGGGAATTGAATGAAATAAACTTGCTTAGCCAGCCTCCAGCATCATTTTGAGCTCTCTTGTTACCCATAATGAAGAAAATGTCATGGGTTAACCCTGTGCTCCAAATGCGCTGGCATTTTCCTGCATCCCAAAGAAATAAACATTACATCTTGAGAAGTTTTTGTTTTTTGGTTTTTTCCAAGTGTAGGTTTCAGACCACCACTCCATCCCTAATGAGTCAGCACTTCTGGGGATAAGAGACCCATGATTCATGTTAGCAAAAAAAGAACTCATGCAATTCTTACGCACGCTAAAGTTTGGGACCCACCGGTTTCTCTGCGTGGCAGTCATACTCCTGAACTTTAGCCCCACCAACCTTATTCTGTATATTAGCCTCCCCAGATCTGTAGGTAAGGGTAATGAGGATGGGCAGGGCTTAAGTATACTGTCCTCAAACTGTGTCCCAAGGCACCCCTGAACACTACATTGATCCAATAGGATCTTTTAAGTTTTCGAGAAAGATACATTGATGCTCAGCATGTCTTGAACACTGAACCAGCTATGAGCTCAAGGTCATTCACTCTCAAACTCCGTATCATTTGTACTTTTGGCTACATATTTTTGATGACGTTACATCTTTGTACAGCTGCCTTCTCAGCAGTTGCTGTGATAGAAAGCCTGTACCATGAGAAAATGAATGTGGAATGAAAAATAAGAGTGGTGGGGTCTAATCTGATTCTGATATCTATGAGGTTGTGCTGCAATATTATTTTATAATATTTTGTCATATATGTGTATTTACATGAATGTTCTGAATGGAAAATACTGCATTTTATATATATATTTATATATTCTTTTTATATTATATATTTTATATATAAATACTGTAAATATATTTAAATACATTTTGTATTTTAAATATATTCCATATTTAAAGATAAATAATTATCTAGAGGTGCCTGGTTGGCTCAGTCAGTTAAGCAGCTGCCTTCAACTTGGGTTGTGATCCCGAGTTCTAGGGATCGAGCCCCACATCAAACTCCTTGCTCAGTGGGGAGCTTGCTTCTCCCTCTCTCACTCCCCCTGCTTGTGTTCCCTCTCTCACTGTGTCTCTTTCTCTGTCAAATAAATAAATAAAACCTTTCAAAATAAATAAATCAATATCTATAAATATATTTTATATATATTTAAATATGTGAGTATATGAAATATTAAATACTATTTTACTATATATAAAATAGGATAACTTTTATAATATTTAATCTTTGAGGTTATGTATATTCTATTTTCAAATGGTTGCTAAGCTTTTAGAACATAAATATCTATGAAGTGTCTACTTCTCCAAAAAAGACATACAAATGGCTAATAGACACATGAAAAAATGTTCATCATCTTTAGCCATCAGGGAGATTCAAATCAAAACCACACTGAGATACCACCTTACACCAGTTAGAATGGCCAAAATCAACAGGACAGTAAACAACAAATGTTGGAGAGGGTGTGGAGAAAGGGGCACCCTCTTACGCTGGTGGTGGGATTGCAAGCTGGTGCAGCCATTTTGGAAAACAGTGTGGAGATTCCTCAAGAAACTAAAAGTAGAGCTACCCTATGACCCTGCCATTGCACTACTGGGTATTTACCCCAAAGACACACATGTAGTGCAAAGAAGGGCCACATGTACCCCAATG
>CM053603.1:28189621-28221106 GCA_028646535.1 Procyon lotor
GCTCTTGCCTGGAAAATACTCTTATAGCTAGAACTTTAAAAACCGAAACTAAACGAAAAAACAGGCCCCAGCAAAAGTGTTGTGCATACCAGATGATAGCTTTTGGGTTTTTTTAAGGAAGGTTCTGGAAAGCCAAGAGTATCCTATTGGAAATTTGAACAGTATTTTGGGGCCAGGGAGGTAGAGGGGAAAAGAGTGAGTCAGAAGATACTCTGAGGATAGTCGGTAACAAAATGTACATTCTTCTTCTTAGAAACAAAGATTTGGGAAAGACTGTCAAGAGAGGGCCATTTGCTGAGTTACATACCTGGCTCTACAAGCCAGCTAAAAATATGCTGAGAATTTTTGTATGTATGTGTGTGTGTATATATATATATATATATATATATATATATATATATATATAGGCTTTATACAGATTTTATTATAAACACAGTAAGATGTTGCTGAGAAAGAGCAAAGCTGGAGGCATCGCATACCCTGATTTCAAACGATACTACAGACTTACAGTAATCAAAGCTGTATGGTGTTGGCATAAAAGCAGACACATACATCAGTGGAAAATAGAAAGTCCAGAAGTAAAACCATGCATATATGGTCATATGCATCAATTAATGACAAAGGAAGCAAGAATATACAACACAGAAAAGAGTTTCTTCAATGAATTGTGGTGGGAAAACTGGATAGCCACGTGCAAAAAAATAAAACTGGGCCAATATTATATACCATACACACAAATTAACACAAAATGCATTAAAGACTTGAGGGTAAGGCCAGAAACCATCAAATTCCTAGAAGAAAAAGGTGGTAAGCTCTTTGATACTGGTCTTAGCGATATGTTTTTGGATATGACTAGAGAAGCAATGGCAAGAAAAGTCAAAATAAACAAATGGGACAATACCAAAATGAAAAGCTTCTGCACAGTGAAGGTAACCATCAACAAAAAGGCAACCTACTTAATGGGAGAAGATATTTGCAAATCATACATCCTTATTACATCCAATAAGGGGTTAATACTCACACTATATAAAGAACTCATATAATTCAGTAACAATCAAAATTGAAGAAAAACAAATACTCCTGCACTGCTGGTGGTGTATCTGGTGCAGCCACAATGGAAAACAGTATGGAGGCCCCTGAAAAAATGAAAAATACAGCTACCACATGATCAAGCAATTCACTCCAGGTATTTATCCCGTAAAAGCAAAAATACCAATTCAAAAAGATATATGCACTCCCCATGTTCATTGTACATTATTCACAAGAGTTGAGATCTGGAAGTAACCCAACTACCCACTAACAGATGAATGGGTAAAGAAAATGTGATATACTAGTGTGATGATAAAATGTGATAATACTAGTCAGACATTAAAAAGAATGAAATCTTGCCATTTGAAACAACATGGATGGACCTCGAGAATATTATGCCAAATGAAATAAGTCAGAAAAAGACAAATACTGTATGATTTCATTTATATGTAGAATCTGAAACTGAAACAAATGAGCAAAGTTGGAGATAGTTTTAGCCAATACGACCACAGTTGGTTGATTCCTACTCTAAGATCAGTAGCTTTGGTACTACTGTGTGTGTGTGTAAGAGCCTTACCTTTTATTGACAATATATATTCTGATAATAATCACTATCTGCCTTTTGAAAGGGTCCATTTTGAGGTAGCCACTTTTATCCTCTGCAACTTGGTAACCTGTAACGTCTCTGAATCGCTCTGCTCCTCTTGAGATTCTTTCTCTGCATCTCTCTCTCCTAAGAATGGCAGGCTAGAAGATCTGCAGGTGGGAAATGGAGTGGCATTATGGAAAGGGCATGAAAGTCAGGAGACCCGGGTTCCATCTTGATGCTCCCATTTACCAACTCCATGGTGTTCATTCCTCAGAGCATTTGTATCTGTAATTACATATATATTTTTACAGTACATAGTAGTACAATCTGTACTTCTTGCAAGCTGTATCATCTAGAACAAGTTATTTAACCTCTCTAATCTCAGCATCATTGCATAGAAGGTCGGATGATAGCCCGTAAGAAATAAAGAGATAATGTATGTAGAGTGCTTGCTCCAGAGCTGTGTACATAGTAAGTCTACTCTAAGTAGTGTTTTTATTTATCCATATACTTTTGATGATGGAATGCTTTCTGAGTTCTAAGCCCAAGTGCAGATTTAAACACAATGTGTATCTGTTTGTCTTGCTGATATACTTGAAGTTGCTTGTTTTCTGCCGTCTAAGTGTTGGACTCCTTGAATGACAGAGTTTATTTCATCATACACATGCTTTTTTTGAGCTAGAAATTGGGAGGCAGGGTGGGTGCAACAACATTTGCAAGTTATTTATTTAAGACCTATCTTCCTAATTTTCCTTCTTGGTTGCCTCTGAGAGGGTGGAGGAGGGAAATTTAGGCTACAAGATCCAAGTCAGGTCTTTTGTCTGAGCTGTTATTTAAGTTTGGCTCCTAAAACACCAGTGAGTTATAGAGGATTTCCATCTTGCTACAGTTTTGAAATATTTCAACCCAAGCTTCTTTATGACCCTTGTTTTCTTCCTTCTCTTTTCTACCCCTAAAACCTCTGAAAGCAATTTTTAAAACTCAACATGAGATGTAAGAATGAATTACTGCAATCCCCCAACAGCCACAGGGATCACGTTCCTGCATGAGACGCATAATGGTTGGAAGAACTGCAGTAGAAAAGATCAAGGACTCGTAAAAAATCAAGGGTTAGGAGAAAGCAATAGGAACAGCTTTTGATAATTTAAAAACACAATTCATAAAAGTTCTAGAAGGCTTTGTTTCTGAAACAAACTGGACTTCTGATGTTAAAACTTTCTCAGAAGGCTGGATGTTCACCTGCTTTTTGTTCTTTATAAGAAACTGGTAAATTTGTCTTTTTGGAAACTTCTCAGTCGTTCTCTGTGTACTCAGGAAATTTTGCTAATTTTCCTAGGATATCATAAAATTTGAGATAGAATCTCCTACAGTGTCTGTTACCTAGACTGTACCTTTTCTTTGAGGCCTTTTTTTTTCTTAAATCTGGCTTACTTGTCTTCAGGATCCTTTGTGCTTGTTTTTTTCTTTGTTTCCACAAGCAAAATATTTTCTAATTGCCAATTTTTTCTGCCAAATATCACGGTTCTTAAGTGATTGTTTTTCTGGACATGCTATTTTATGAAAAGGTGTTATAGAAATCGCATCACTTCCCCAATCTCTGCTCTGTCGTATAGTCATATTCTCACCCATACGGACCAGAGGAAGGCCAAACAGGAATGATTGTTCAGTTTGTCAACATATCTGGTTTTTTTGGACATGCAGTGTTTTTAGAATTTGAGCTGGAGGAGCACCTGGGTGGTTCAGTTGGTTAAGCATTTCCCTTCCGCTCATGTCATGATCCCAGGATCTTGAGATTGAGTCTTGAATTGGGCTCCCTGCTCAGCGGGGAGCCTGCTTCCCCCTTTCCCCTGCTGCTCAGGTTCTCTTTCTTGGTCTCTCTCTCTCCCAAATAAATAAATAAATGAGATCTTTAAAAAAAAAAAAAAGAATTTGAGCTGGCATTTTAAAATAAATCTAGGTCAGGGTTTGAGAAATTCAGACTCTTGGGCTCTCAGGGGCCAGTGGGTCACTATTTTAAGGCTTTGGGGGCCGAAGAGCTAGTCACAGATACTTAATTGTTGTGGTAGGGAGAAAGCAGCCACAGATGGTATGTAAATAAGAGTGTGGCTGTGTTCCAATAAAACTTTATTTGCAAAGGCAGATGAGGGGTCGGATTTGGCTCTCAGGTCTTAGTTTGTAGAATCTTAATGGTGATTCTCATCTTTTCTTAGGGGTGGGATGGGGGAGCAAAACCAGAACGATCAGCATCATAATAGTCCCACACCAAGTAATAGCCATTCTTTTTTAGACACAAAAAATGAGCTATAAATTAGCCACAGCCCCATGACCTCTCACGAAACTCCCAACCCAGTTGGCTTGATGCATCAGTGATAAATCTCTGGCCTCCGTAGGATTCAGAGTCTGTGACTGGTTTAAGGGATATAAACTGAGTCACTGACATGCAAACGTATTGGGATATCAATAGCATGCAGTATCTTAAAAGTCTGGTGAGCCCAAGTGTGGATGGTAAGGCTGCAGTTAGGCAGAAATTCATATGTGTTCAGTCAGTGATTAAATTGGCGTTGTTGGATAGAGCATTCCTTTAGAAGCTGTGGATATAATCTCCGATCTAGAAGAGCTGAGAGCTTGATGTTCTGCACAAATTTGGAAAAACAAAATGTCAAGTATTCTGTTATATAGGATGAGAGCTAGATGCTGTTCTCATTTAAATATTTTACACCAGTGTTTGGAATCAAGTGACAGGTAGGGCTTCTCAGTGTCTGGCCCTGTACTATTTGCATCAGAATCACGGGGAGTAGGAGGGATGTACATTTATAATTAGGCAGGAACTTCAGATGCTTGGGCCGGCCCCGGATTTCCTCAATCAGCCTCTCAGGATCTGCACATGGAAAAGGTCCCAGTGTTTTTTTTGTGCGGGGTGGAATTTGCAGAACTGCTTCAAGGAGGTAAGTATAGATAGATGTATTTTAACATCTGCTTGTTTATTGGATGTAATTTAAACTCACTTTTAACAGAAAAGCAGCAGGGTGCCTCTTCAGAACAGAGTCAATTACATGGAAGAACATTTATTCCAGGCACAATTAAGCATTGATGAAAGGTTGCTTATCTGTGGCAGAAAGAGCTCTGTGCTGGGTCTTCTAATAACTAGCTGTGTGGCCTTGAACCAGCCACTTAACCTCTCTGGCCTCAGTGTCCTAACCTCAGGGCAGAATGGAGGGCGTTGCTAAATGACCACTGAGACCCCTTCTAGCTGGAACATTGACTTGAAAATTCTATAAAAGAATTCTTTTGCTGGAGCGTATGATGCCTATCATATTTTGCTGGTGAGTTAGAAGAAAATTATTCCCTCTCATTAGGTGACTCACAGTTACAGAGTAGGGTTTCCTCACCCTTGGCGGCAGGAGGACATCATATGGGAGCTTTTAATCCTAATGTCGAGGTTCAGATCAAGTAAATCCAAGTCTCTGGACGTGGGACCTTGGCATCAGAATTTCTCATAAAAGCTCCCCACGTGGTTCTAAGTGGAACCTGAGTTACCAGCTATGTAGCCAAAAAGTTACAAAAGTGACCTGAGAGATACTTACTGAAAGTGCGGGCTCTCGGGGGCCCCTGTCCGGAACATCCTGATCCATTGAGGCTGGGATAGATAGGTCCTGGGAATCTGTGTTTTTAAAAAGCAACCGAGGTAATTGTAATCTGGTAAACAGGAAAACACCACCCAGAGAATTGCTTTAGTATGTTAAGCAGAGTCCAGAGTGGTGGCGGGATTTCCAAGAGTATTAAGGAATAAGGGTTGTGTAGTAGGAGTAAGGATACAGGCTCGTAGGGGAAGCTGGAGAAGCTAGGGTCTGAAGGAACCAGAAGATGTGTAAAAAGTCACTAACCAGCCCTCAGAAAGCCCTGGGGAAGGTGGACAAGTAGGAGCTTGCATGGAATGTGGGAAGGCAGGGGCCCTAGCCCCTGGCACAGAAACCCATGGAAGGCCGTGGTCCCAGAGTCTAATATCAGCCCTGAGGTCGCCGGTGATCTGCAGGGTCAGCAGTTGGAGAGGAGAGAACAACCGAGCGTCCGTATCTTTCCTGGACCACCTCTAAGTGTGACAGACTGCTGTTGTGCTCAAGACTGACTCAGGCTCACAAAGCAAAGAATCTGGAAAACCCAGCTCCAGGCTGGCCAAACGGACTTAGTAAACCACGACACTTAGAAAATGGCTTTGTTGGGGGCGCCTCCGTGGCTCAGTCAGTTAAGCGTCCACCTCTTGATTTCAGTTCAGTCCATGATCTTGGGGCTGTGGGATGGAGCCCCACATCGGGCTCCAGGCTGGGCATGGAGCCTACTTAAGATTCTCTCTCCCTCTCCCCCTCCCCAGCCCTCTCTCCCTCCCTCTCTTAAGCAAACAAAAAAGCTTCTTTGTCCCTTTAAAACTGTGCTTTTCTCACTGAAGTTCCTCCCTTATCAGTCCTTTAATTGTACCCAGTGCAGAAGAGAGTAGCCTTGAAAGTTTGTTTTTCTCCTTTGCTGGAGTGGTCCTTTATCCTAGGCTGGTTTTTCACTCGCCTCCCACCTGCTTTATGCCACTCACCTAAAATTTCTGGTCCATATCTGGACAAACAAGAAGTCTGGAGTCTGCTTTCTTAAGTCCTCTCTGTTCCCGAAGAGTCACAAGGTCAAGCCAGACTTGCCTGCAGGCAGCACTTTGTTTCTTTACTGAAGATGCATATATCCCGTTGACCATTTATAGGTGACCCCAGCCTTATCGTTTTTCTGCTCAGTTGCATGAGCGTAGTGTGAGTGGTGCGGCACCAGATCTCTAGTGATAATTCTTACTTGGTGTGAAAATTTCTTGATGCTTTAATGGAAGGGTGTTTCTAAACTCCCTTTATGGATAAGCACATTGCTTTGTATTCAGAGTCACCGTTAGCCTTGTAAACTGGCTTTTCATGCAACAGAGGCTAAAGGGAGATAGGGAACAATGGAAGGAAGCCCTAAAGATTCAAGGAAAAGGCAATGAAAAGAAAAATCCAGCCTGAGGCAGAGAGCTGGGGAAGAAGGCCAGTGGGGAAGGAAGAGGGAGCGCCTTCCTCACTCTGGTGGTGACACATTTCCACCGCCTAACGTCTTACACGTGGGATGAACTTCACAAGTAAAATCCACAAGGCTTGCTTTATTCCAAGCGTTGCAGTTGCAGAATTAATCAGCCCTGGCCTAAGCAACATGAAATGGGGTTTCTAGACAAAACAACTGCAACTAATTCGTATGACTTTGAGCAAGGTATTTTTGAGCTTTGGGCCTCTGCTTCCTCATCATTAAATGTGGAAGTTGGACTGGATTAGGAATGGCATATTAGCAGCTCATGGGCTGCGTATGTATTAACTGACCCTCTATTCTGGTCCACAGGGTCTTTTTTTTTCCTTCTAATTTTTAAAAATTAAACTCCAGACTATATTCAGATTTCATTTGTTTTTCTTCTAGTGCCCTTTCTCGATCTCAAGATCCAATCTAGGGTAACACTGTGCATTTAGTACAGGATGTTTTTTTAATTGGACTAATTGTCAATACTTAACAAGATAAAGGTTTTACATAAAGAATCTGGCATTCAGGGGCACCTGGGTGGCTCAGTCAGTCGTTAAGCATCTGCCTTCGGTTCAGGTCATGATCCCAGTGTCCTGGGATCGAGCCCCACATCGGGGTCTCTGCTCAGCGGGGAGCCTGCTTCCCCCTCTCTCTCTGCCTGCCTCTCTGCCTACTTGTGATCTCTCTCTCTCTCTCTCAAATAAAATAAATAAAATTAAAAAAAAAAAAAACTTAATCAGAAAGATGGGGCACATGGGGGCTCTGTGGGTTTAAGCCTCTGCCTTCAACTCAGGTCATGATCTCAGGGTCCTGGGATCGAGCCCCATGTCCTGCTCTCTGCTCAGCGGGGAGTCTGCTTCCCTCTCTCTCTCTGCCTTTCTCTCTGCCTCTCTGCCTTTCTGCCTGCTTGTGATCTCTCTCTCTCTCTCTCTGTCAAATAAATAAATAAAATCTTTAAAAAAAATAAAATAAAAAAATAAAATAAAATAAACCCTGTCTTACAGAATGCAGGAGTTCTGACCCCTGAGCCCTCAGTCAGTGTAGTGCGATTTTCATGCTCTTGTAGTTCCTTTAATTTGGGTCTTGTGAAGCTGGATTACTTCCCAATATATGCCTATAGGGATGCCTGGGTGGCTCAATGGATTGGGCGACTGCCTTCAGCTCAGGTCATGGACTCTAGGTCCTGGGATGGAGCCCCATGTCAGGCTCCCTGCTCAGCGGGAAGTCTGCCTCTCCCTCTCCCTCTATGATCTCTCTCACTCTCACTCTGTCTTAATGAATGAATGAATGAATGAATGAATGAATAAATAAATATTTTTTAAAATTAAAAAAAAAAAACAAAACAATATATCCTTTGAGGGATGGTAGGTGGCTCAGTCAGTTAAGCATCTGCCTTAGGCTCACATCATGATCCCAGGTTCTGGGATTGGGCCCCGCATCAGGGTCCCACCTCAATGAGGAGTCTGCTTCTCCCTCTGCCTCTTCCTCTGTGCTCTTTCTCTCTTTCTCTCTCTCTCTAATAAATAAATAAATTAATCTTTAAAAAAAAAAAAAGATTATGGGTTTTGAATTGAGGGTACCAAGTTTCAAAACCTGGTTCTATCATTTTCAAGGGTACGGCTTGGGTCACTGCACTTAACTTCCCTTTGTCTCAGTTTCCTTTTCCTTAAATTGAGCAAATGAATAGGACCTAACCTGTAAGGTGGTTCTAACAGATAAATTAGATAATTTATACAAAGGAATCAAAACGATACCTGGCAGGTAGTATGTGCTTAGTACACGGTAATGATTTTTATTACCGTCATTCTATTGTCATCATCCTGGTATGCTGACTCCCCACAGTAGTCTCACTAAAAACCAGACCAAAACAGAACAAAAACCTGATCCCAGAAGGCTTTGCAATTGTGAAGACTTGTGCATGGTGAAGAGCATCAGAGGATACTGTTTTATGGAACTGATTAAGCATACTTCATGTAACTCCAGAAAAAGGACAAGCAAGTAAAAGTTAGAGGGCCACAGAGATAGTCCACCATAATGCAGGCCTATCTCTTATGTTCAGAGATAGAAAGCAATTGAAGGACCTGCTTGGCAGGAGATGGGCGAACTGTCACTTAGGTCGTTCAAGCAAGGACTAGACAATTGTCTGCTAGGGATGTTGTAGATCTGTCCAAGTTGGTGGCCATGAGGCCATGGTGGCCATGTGTGCATATTTAAATTTGTTTCTTAAAATTAAATGGAAATTTAAAAACCAGCTTCTGAATCACATTATCCACATCTCAAGTACTAATAATAGCCACAGGTGGCTAGTGGTTCTTTTACAAGATAGCACCGGCTTCGAACATTTCCATCATCACAGAAAGTTCTAGTGAGCAGCACATTGTAGAGAGATGCCCTGCACTGGCGTTCTGAATCTGATCACTTGGAAGAGGTCAATCCAAGAGGCATGGAACACATGGAAGGAATTGAGATACTGAATGGTATAAAGCTCACGAACCCATGGACTCGTGGATTTCAAACTCACGCATAGCCCCTGCAGAACACTGTTTGTCAGCCTCAGTTTCCCCGGCTCTATAATTAAAACTGGCCTCACAGGGTGATTATGAATATAAATGGATAAAACTTAGGCTTAGCACCTGGTAGAAAGTGGCACAACACATGCATGCTTGGGTTCTTTCTTAAACTTAAGTGGAGAAACCACATAAAGTCAGCAATCTCAAGTATAGTAAAGCATCCATTTTGTTTCAGCGCCCCCCTCCCCCCCAAAAAAACCCACTAGCCACCATCAGGGAGCACATAGCTATATACCTGGCTCCACGCCAAACTCCTTGCCTATAATACCTCATTTAATTCCTACCACCATACTGGGGGGCAAGTACTTATACTGTCCTCATATTGAGGAAACTACAGTTTAGAGAGATTACGTGATCTGCCCACGGTTGTAAAGGGGGTGAATACAGAATTCAAATGCACATTCTTTGACTCACAGTAATTCTCACTTATAATGGTTCGTATAGAGAGATTATTACACTTGACAGATGCTGTTCCAAGAACATTAATGCATCATCTCATTTAATTCCAATAGCTATTTTATAGGTGAAAAGTTTTTGAAGAATTAAATGCCTTGTTTTTGACCGCTCAGACAAAGGAACTGACATTGCTTATCAAGTCTCTCTAGTTGTAGGTGTTTGACTTCTGTGCTCCCAGCCTAGGCTCCTTATTTATAAGACAGATGAGCAGAATCTTTAAGAGCAAAGTCACTGTGGCCTTTGTCATGCAAAAATAAAGATACCAAATCTTTCTCTTCCTTTCCCAATGATACTATAAGCTCTCAGTCGGCAAGAATTCTATCTGTAACATTTGTTTCTTCTGTGTCTCTCAGAACTGCGCCCTCCACACAAGGATTGAATAACTATTTGCCCAACTATGTGGAGCTAAACCTTCTAAAAGGACAAGACTAACCAAGAAATGTTTCTTATTTAGCAACTAACTTCCTAGAAACTTATCCATCTTCATGAAACAAAACATACACTCACAATGTATATATTTGTTATCGCTTGAATGATTGATAGTTGGCTGTTGTCAGGGTGAAAAGATCTTTTCTCAGATTAATTAGGACCATAGGGGAGGCAAAAAGCATGTGGCTGATATAGTTCCCAATAGTAATTATTTTGTTGTTTTGTTTTATTGTCCTTTAATTTCTTAAACAACCCTGTTGGCATTTGTTCAATTTTTAAGACTATTTTCACCCCTTCTATTTAAAGAGATCTCCCCCACCCTAGTCAGTTTCTCTGCTAAGCCAGCCATGGAGAAAACACCAGTGAAATAAACAATTGGTTAGTTAACAAGTGTTCCTGAGACTGAGGCAGAGGGAGAAAGGAGCTGTTGGCAATTGCATGCTTTCCAAGCTCTCTGATTCTTTGTTGTGCAAAAGGAAGCCTAAGGGTGGAATAACCAGGCAATTTTATGTCCCTGTTGGAGATGTCTGCATTCTTTGAGTTTGTGGATTTCCAATTATGTTTGTTCTGGTTCCCAAGAAATTATGAGGAAGGTGTTGCATTTTACTTTAGATCTTTGAATCTCGGAAATTGGAAAGAGAATTGTGCTTTGAGAGATGATGGAATGATTTCAGATTATGGAAGTCTTCAAATATTACATGCAAGACATTAGATTTACTTTACATGTTGCCTTATGCGCTTCTTTGCTGTTTTTACAAAAGTATTACAGATTTATTAAATAGACCATCTTATCAGCAGGTTGTTTTGGTGATATTTTCAGGCAGCCAACATTCAGCAAGCTCTTTGTTCTTACTCAGGGTAATAAAGCTGAAAGTCAAAGATATCTGTATCCTCGGGGTGCCTGAGTGGCTCAGTCGTTAAGCGTCTGCCTTCGGCTCAGGTCATGATCCCAGGGTCCTGGGATCGAGCCCCACATCGGGCTCCCTTCTCTGCAGAAAGCCTGCTTCTCCCGCTGCCATTCCCTCTGCTGGTGCTCCCTCTCTCACTGTGTTTCTCTCTGTCAAATAAATAAAAATCTTTTAAAAAGAAAAAAAGATATCTGTATCCAGTCCCATTCCCAGAATTATTATTAATGGGCATATTATCGGACTTCATATAAGTACATATTCTGTACTTATATGAGCTTTCTGTGTAAATAATTTTGAATTGCTTTTACCAAAAAAAAAAAAAGAATCATTCTAGTTCTATATCTTAATTGTCCCTAGTTTTGCATCCCAGATACTGTTCCATGTTTTCTTATTGAGCTAATAAGAATATTCATACTTAAAAATGCCAGGAACAGCCAGTAATTATGAAGGACATGCCATATATCAGGTTCTGTACTAAAATATTTACATTAACCATCTCATTAACATTTCAATTAACCTGAGGCGTTATCCCTGTTTTAGCATTATCTCCATTTTACCAGAAAGGAAATTGGAGCTTAGACAGGTCCAGTAACTTGCTCAAGAATGCACAGCTGGTAACTGATGGACTCTCTCAGCCACTAGAAAATACAGCTCACTTCCTAAATGGTTGAATATTATTCCAACATATGGATGTTTCATTATTCTGCTACAACTTCAGTGGACCCGATTCCTTTTGAGATGGCCCTCATTCCGACCCCACGTCCTTAGATAACTCCCTGTGCCCATCACCACGCTACCCAGAGCTGATGAATGAATGAATGCAGTCCCACTTTTTATAGCCTTTGGAAATACAGCCCTTTTGGCATATGTCGATATTGTTATGGTTCTTAGATACAGTTGTAGAAAACTCACCATGGCATTATGGAGAAGACAGTAATCCTTGCACAACTGTTATTTTAAGCTCTTGGCACCCACTGAGTGACCTGTTTCCAGACATAAATCTGCCTTTAATCCTCCGTAAGGCAGAAGTTACTTTAACAGGGGCACTGGGGTGGCTCAGTCAGTTGGGTGTCTGACTTTTGATTTCAGCTTGGCCTATGATCTCAAGGTCATGAGATGGAGCCCTGAGTTGGGCTCTGTGCTGAGTATGGAATCTGCTTGAGATTTTCTCTTGCCCTCTGCCCCTCCCCTTGCTCATGCTCTACCTAGATAGATAGATAAAATCTTAAAAATAAGTTACTTTAACATAAAGAATTAATTGGGTAGTCTCATCTCTTAAGATTATGGCTAATCTAGCACTACATTATACCTGAGTCTTGCCACTTTAACAGAAAGTCTTTTTTTTTTTTTTTTTGCATGAATCTGGTTGGCAGTACAAACTTTTGTCCAGTGCACAATTTCCTATCTTGAACCAGACACACATCAATTATAAGGCCGTTCTTCTGGAGTTACCTCCTTTTTTCTTGTGCACACATGGTGCGTGCATGTGAAATTTTTCTTCCATGTTCTGTGGCAGAAGGCAAATAGTCTTAAAATCACATTTTTCAGAAATTGCCAAACAGATTCCAGCAATTTTTGGATTGGCCATTGTAGTAGGCAGAAGAGTGGCCCCCCAAAACTTCTACCTCTTAATCCCTGGAACCTGTGAATATGTTGTCTTAAAAGAGAAAGGGAGACTAAGGTTGCCGATAGAATTAAGGTTGCTTATCTGCTGACTTTAGAGAGATTATCCTGGACTATCTGGAGAGCCCAGTGTAATTACAGAGGTCCTTAAAAATGGAAAAGACAAGTAGGAAAGAAGATTGAAGTGATAGGATGTGAGAAGGACTCAAGCTGTCATTGCTGGTTTCGACATCAAAGGGAGGGAACCCTGTGCCATGAGAAGCTACAAAAAGCAAGGACTTGGATTGTACCCTGGGGGTACCTGGAAATAACACAGTCCGGCCAGCTCCTTGAGTTTTTAGCCCAGTAAGACCCATGTTGGAG
The DNA here is from genome assembly GCA_028646535.1 of Procyon lotor. NCBI lineage: Eukaryota > Metazoa > Chordata > Mammalia > Carnivora > Procyonidae > Procyon > Procyon lotor. The sequence continues at coordinate 28,202,662 of CM053603.1, forward strand.
TTTGGAACTACAGAATGTAAGATAATGAATTTGTGTTGTTTTAAACCTCCACAATTGTAGTAATTTGTTACCATAGTAATAGGAAAGAAATATAGCCCCTCAATTATAGAATCACCGCTGCAGCTGGATTTTATTTCATTGTCAAAGCAGAAGGTTTGTTCCATCAAAGGAACTGTCTCTGTTTTCATAATGAACCATCTTGTAGATTCTATTAATGGGGACCTTGATATAAGACATATTAACAGAATGTGGATAAATGAAATGAGAAACTTCAAGTCTTTACTCCCTTATAAAGTTTTACATCAAGAGGGCTCATGGTTTGCCCATTTCTGTTGGTAGGTGTGCATGTTTTTCAGACCCCAACTTACATTTATCAGAATTCAATCCACGCCCCTATAGTATTCACAGCCAACGTAACATTGGTACAGATCTCCCCCCTTGAACAATACGAGTAAATAACCAACTTCAGAGGCTCTTCAATTCCTAATTCTTCAATGCCTCCTAATGTTAAATGACATGGTGATTTGGCAGAGAATATTTATTCAACACATCCTCTTGAAGGCCTTCAACATCCAGAGAATTCTGACTGCACCACTAATAGCAGCTGTTTTGAGCAACCACTTTAACAAATGCAAAACATTTATGGTTAACAATTTAAATGCTTAGTAGAGCATAGGTGCTTATCCTCTGTGCAAGGCTGTTTGCCTAGTTAAGGCCATAATATGGGACATGATATACATCACGAGTCCCTGCACTGTTGTTGGCATAACTAATTCAAGTTTTCTTCCTAGAGCAGGATGCTAACTCCACTTGTCACCCAACACACATTTGCAAACAAAAAGGCCGAGGGTGGAAGGAAAGGGGCAAAATTCACATTATTAGTTACTCAGCGGCTGTGTCGCTTAGTGTAGATTTTTAAAATCATGAATGTTCACTCAGCAGGCTGAAAATCTCAAATCACTCTCACTAATATTGTCATAGTTAGTCATTTAAAATACTGTCTGTATACATAAGTATGACATATGCTACTATTTAAATTCACAGCTTGGCCCCATATGAAGACACAACAATGCAAAAATCACTGACTCATATGGAAATGCTTACATTTTCTGCTAAAACAGAAGTCACTGTACATAGTGCAGCCCTGAAAAGGCTTTATGGTACCCTAATGAAAACTAAAATTTAATAATATCGGGTATTAGTCATTGAACTTTAGAGCTGGTGAGAGTCTTTTAAATCCATAACTTTAATGTTCACAAGAAAGAATGTTTCTAGTCATTTCCATTACGATGATGGATAAAAGTTTGGTACAATGTTATGCTAAAGAAGTAATTAGAAAATATGATTTGGTTGAAAACTCAAACTTAATTACTGATTTCTGAAGAATGATCTCACATTCATCTTCTTCAACTGTTTGAATAATGGTAGGTGGGTAGTCAGTCTCCCCTGGTTACCTGCAGGAAGTATTGAGCAAACCAATAAAGGAGTTAAATTGTAGCACACCTGTCTTGGGTAAGACCTGAGAAAGCAAAAGAAAGATTCAATGTGTCTGAACATGCACTATTTGTAACCTTTAGTGATTGTGCATATTATTTCATTTATTTGTGAAGCAAAAAAAAAATCTGTGAGGTATGCATTATTATTCTGTTTTACACATGAAACTTGGTTTCCGGGGCACCTGGGTGGCTCAGTGGGTTAAAGCCTGTACCTTCGGCTCAGGTCATGATCTCGGGGTCCTGGGATCGAGCCCCACATCGGGCTCTCTGCTCGGCAGGGAGCCTGCTTCCCCCTCTGTCTCTGCCTGCCTCTCTGCCTACTTGTGATCTCTCTGCCTCTCTTTTCTTTAGAAGACTTATCTTGGTTCTTTTTTTTTTTTTAAGATTTTACTTATTTGTTTTAGAGAGAGAGAGCATATGCACTCAAGCAGGGGAGGGGGGAGCAAAGGGGAAAGGAGAGGGAGGGGGAGAAGAATCTCAAACAGACTCAGACTCCATGCTGAGCTAGAGCTCTTGGAGGGCTCCGTCTCACAACCCTGAGATTATGACCTAAGCAGAAAACTAAGAGTCAGTCACCCCAGGTGTCCCAGGTGTCCCTCATCCTGGTTCTTTTTAAAGCGTTGGCTCTTTTTCTTGCCTGGAATAACCATGGAAATTCTCCAATGCATCCCAAAAGAAAAGCAAGTTGTAACTTCTTTCCATATGGGGACCCAAATGAAGGTAACAGGTGTCTTAATGTATTTTTTAAGGTCCCAAAAATGCCGACATAGGGTTTTACCTCTTTTGCTCCACTCCTCAGAGTCTTGGGAGGTTGAATGGCTTCTGTCTTGTTCAACATGCCATGAAAACTGTTTCCAGCCAAGGGATTCAGGATGCTCCGAAAGCATGAGCTGTGGAGTCGAGGGATAACACTGTGTGTGTTTGAAAAACTTGCTCCCAGGAATGAGCTGAGAAACGTAGCCAATGGGGCTAGGGGGAGTGACAACAGAAGGTTGTCGAACAGAAGGTGAAATGAGAAGTGTAAGTGGAGGCCTTGTTACTATTATTACTATCTTAGCTTTAGGTAAGTCAGCTATTAGGACAGAAGGATCTAGCATTAAGCATACCCTGTTGGGTTCATTTAAAATACAGATTCCTGGCCTCCAAGCCAGACCTGCAGATTTTGGATTTTCCAGTTAGTGGCCAGGTCGTTTGTATGCTTCACAAGCACTTTGACTGGATCCTAACAGACAAACTTAGGAAATAGGGATTCATGGCAGTTGATAACCATCTCATAGCCTAGACAATGTGTGTGGGTTATGAGTCAGAAGGCCCATCTCTAAACTTTAAGAAAATAAGCTACAAAAAAAAGAAAGAGGAGTTTATGGTGAAGACTTAATTAAGAAGTTAGGGATAATAGAGAGAGGGATGTATTTCAAGGGACACCTATTTCTAGAAAATATTTTTATTGTATGAGTTTACAGGCATATTACTTTATAACCTCTAACCAGGTTTCCCTAGAAACCTAGACAGCTAACTAAGAATATCATAGAGTGCACATTCTTCAATTCTGTTTTGACATTGTGAGTTTGGGGTGACCTCAAATGAAATCGTAACAAAAATAGCTTACCCTGACCTATTGCTTACTACTATGCAAGGTACTGTTCTAAGGACATTCCCACGTGATAATTCTTATGTTACCTTTTGAATCCTCGCAACAACCTTTTTCTCCGAATTTCATAGATGAAGAAACTGAAGCATAGAGAATTTAAGGAACTTATCAAACTTCACACGGAAAGAGCCAGATGGGGGTTCAAAACCAGATGTCTGGTTATGGAAAGTCAGCTACATACATAAAACTTTTTTTTTTTTTTTTGGATAGCAACTTCAACCAGCTTGTCTGTAAAGGAGCTTGTGCCCTTCACCTTGATCATAAAGCTGAAAGACTCTTTTTATAGAGTAGTGGGGTGGGAGAGTAATGATTACTATAATTGTTTTTGCTGTAGCAGCTAATGTATACTAAGCAAGAGCTGTTCTTGGCTCTTCATATGCACTGTCTTATGGATGGCCCAATGGAGTAAGTATGCTTTGGTCCTTTTTCAGCTAGGGAAACTGAATTTCTTTTCTGAGGTTCTCAGCAACTGCTAAAATTTCACAGGTAGCGAATGATAGATCAGGTTTCAAACATAGGTCTCTCTGGTGGGAAAGCCCAATCTCTGGACACTGTATTGCTCCTTCTTGTGGAATCAAAATGGGCACTCAGATGAGTTTGGACACAAGAGTTACACGTGACTTCTAACGTGTCTACTGAAGTCCTATCTATACTTGAAAGTCTTTGTGGAAGTTCCAAATTACAGAAGAAGGCAAGACAGTTTAGATGCTCAAAAACTGGAATCTAGGAAACACTTTTTTCCAAGAGAGAGGTACAGAGAGAGAGGAGGGAATGCAGATGCCGAATGCAAAGGATGTGAATTACCCTGTAGGACTCTTCTGGTAAAGATGGGTGAGTGTCCTTTCCGGTCTCCTTCTTGAGGTGGTAGCTGAGCCAGGGGACTCCTGCAGGGCAAATGAGTGTACTGATCTGAATCCTGACTTCCAGAAAGGGCAAGAGGCACTGACGCTGAGAGGAACGCAGAAGCCCAGAGACCTCCTTGAACATCCTTCCACGGAATCCCTGTTATCCTGATACCATTACATGATATCGTGTTCATTGTTCTTAAACAGAAAGATTTAAAATGGAGATGAGGACTTCATTGGGTAGAAAGGTTAAGACACAGGAAGTAGTGCAATATAATGGATACAGTTGTGTTTAGTCTCTTCCTTATCACCAGGCATTAGTCGTAGAGTTTCAAAATTTCAGCGCAAGGCAGTGCAAACTCCACTTTGAGTTTTGGACAAGTTCCTCAGCTTCTCTAAGCCTAGAGTTTCTCTTCTGTAAATTGAGACCAAGAATAGTACATATCTAGGATCATAGAGATTAGATGAAATAATTAGTATGACTTGCTTTGCACGGTGCCTGATGAACAGTATGTGCTTAATAAATAGGACCTTCTGTTATTATTAGACACAAGATACAGAATGAAAAACCAGGAAATGTATCTACACCTCTTAAGACAGATCATATTGAAAGATACATATATTTTGATCTCTCTTATCAATTATTATATCCTGGATATTGGTCATGACTCATTCAAAGCTTCCAGAGCTCACTGTTTACATCTTCCATTTCTTCTAAGTCAGTCTTAGTTTCAGTACCTCTTAAACAGGGGTAATGATAGGAGTCATCGACCTCCTGGGGTTGCTTTTAGTACCAGAATGATGTAAAGTTCAATGTTAATGTTAGTTCAGACAATGCCCACACGTAACTGGTTAGATTGTCTCATTTTTAGGTCCCATCTGAAGCTTTGAAGGAGAGGTTTCTGGCACAAAAGTCTCCCAGAGCATAATGTCTTCTGGTTCCCCCTTCAGAAATTATAATTCATGTAAATAATCAGTGCCACTCTTGAGCAGTGGCCTGGGGCTTAACTTGATACAGTTGTTTTAGAAAGTGTGCAAGATCTCTTTGGGCTTTAATAATGTTGCAATGGTGAGGTAAAATAGAGCAAAAGGAAATGAAAATTAGATCAAATGACCACCTAGCCTTCTGGTCTAGTAACAGGGTTATCAAAGGTCATACACCATGATTTTTCTCCATCGCCTGGTAAAGGATAAAGGAGTTGAGAGCACCACAAGTCACCTGTCAGGAAGCAGACAAGGGTAGAAGAAAGGTGTTTATCCAGATCCAGATGATGCTTCTAAAATTTGAAGCAACTCAATCTGGGATTCCTTGATCTACCATCTCGGATACCCATGAGCATCACCTAAGAAGCTTTTTAAAAACTACTGCAGGCCAGCGACGCCCCAGACATGATGTAAGGCTCTCCATCAGGGGACCCATGCATTTGTTTTTTTTTTTTGTTTGAAAGCTTTTCAAGCATTTCCAATGTTAAGTCAGGGTTACGAAATGGGGCATCAAAGTTCTAATGGGGCAGATTCTAGGTTAGAAACAGAAAAACAAAGGGCACCTGCCCGGATGGATGGAGTGGCTCCATTGTCTGCGAAACTGATGTTCAACATTAATGGCTCCCTTAGCTGCTGCCTGTATCTAGTAGCGAAACAAATTAACTCAAGTGCAAACAGTTTATTTATATGAACGTGGTCCCATATATTTATTTGAATCCCAAGTGATGCTCTAAGTGCCAATTACAATGAAAACTACACCATCCTGCGTATAAATACACGTGCAGTTCTGGCTGTTAGTTGCCTGGGATTTTCACTTTGTTCACATTCCCCAGGGAGAAAGCTAGGAATTCCACCTACCCCGGACCCTCCTCCCTCCCCCTTCCCCTTGCTGTGACCCCACTCTCCCTCCAGGCACTGGATAGCCTTTGAAAAGATACTTAACCTCACTATTTTTTCTTATAATCTCTTAATCACACTAAATGTATTGGATGAAACAAACCTAATAGGTTGACATTAGCTTAATATAGGTTTTCTCTGGTAATTCAACTTTCTGTCTTAGAGTTTGTAAACAAGAGTAGCACTGAGCATCGTAGAATTTGGTTCAATAAGAATGGCGATTTTTCAGTTCCTGTGGAGAGATAATTTGGGGGGCCACAAGTACCAGTGACCTCATTACTATACCATGAAATTATTTCCGATGGACCATAAAGCCCTGACATCTCTTTGTCCCATTAAGGTGACACAGTCAAAGGAAAGAAAACCCCATTCCACAGAACATTGACAGAAGTGCCTCATAAAGATGGCTAGCATGACAATCTAAGTAACCTGAGACTATCTTGAGATTTTTAGTGTTCTCTGTGATAAAAAATTGAGATTCTAAATTGTGTCCTCTATTCCCTCCTTTGGTTCCTCAGCATCATTTTTTAATTTACTTATTTGCACAGGTAAGAGGGAAAGGGCACACAAGCCTGTCCCATCTAGGCCACCAGTGTCTCCCCCAACAATCCCTTCACCTAGACCCAAGGGAAGTTGGGGGCAACAAGTCCTTGGAATCTGCTGTGATTTAGGAGCCACACCTTACCACATGCAAATATATCCTGAATTCCTGGTTTATGCCTATTCTCTCTTATTCTTCTCTTTTATCTTCTCTGTGTGTAACTTCATATTAGGACCAGGACGAATGTATGCTGGAGAGTTAAAAAATCATTTAAGGAGAGCATTGAAAGAAGATAAAACGTATTGTGCAGGAGATACTATACACACACACACACACACACACACACACACGGCTATTCTATTTTCTACTTGATATAAACTTCTGGTATTATTAGAATATATAGCTTGTGTTTGGTTATGGCAGAGACTTCTCCAAAACGGGTTTTGTGGTTCCGATGCTGCCTAGTCAAGAGAAGAACATTCTAGGTCATCGGCCATTAGCCATCAGCTTGGTATGCATATATGCATGCAACCCACTACCCACACCCCAAACAAAAATAGTACTGAAGAGTCTAGCCTGGAAATTGTTTTGTAATGGAAGGCAGGTAAAGCAGCAACCATTGTACCAGTTGAGATGAGCTTTTAACAAATCCTTGAATCAGAATATCCTTTATGGCGGATGTGAAGAAAAGGTGATGCATTGGCTCACATTACATGTCAATACATTAATGGTGAACTTCAACAAAATTGCAAAACAGATAAAGGACATTTTTAAGTTTTTTTATTCTTTGCAAAGAAACCGTTCCTGTAGTGAAGGTATACATATTTAAACAAATAATGTAAATCTGCAGAATCTTTATGAGAGTCAAATTTTAAACTCACTTCTGTTGGCCACTTTACCCAATTGGTTATTAGGCATCCAAAGTCACAGTTCAAAGACGGTATTGTCCAATCTGGTTTCTGAGTGCTCTTTCTCCTTTTGCCGATTCTATTTTTACAGCTTTTGTTCCATTTAAATCCTCAATTTCTTAGGGATTTGCCATCACTCACTCTCACATTGTTTTCAATCTCGATATAAATTGGCTCTGCTTCTTACGTTGTTTTTACAAATATTCTTCTTGTTAAACAAGAGCTTCTCTTTCTAGGATTCTTATTAAGAACAAACCCATGTCCTTCTCAAAATATTTTCCAGGGCTACACCTTCAAAAGACAGGAGAAATCCTCCCTTAAGATGATAGAAAAGAAAACAAGACCACCCATTTGCTTTTAAAACACACAAGGGATTTAATGGTTGAATAAATATTTGTTTTAAATTGCAGAACATTCACAAAAAAGAAAGTTTTGTAGCCTGAATTTAACCAAAGTGAAAGAGCTGAACTTTAATTGCCAAAAATCTAAATGGCTTGTTGACTCCTTAAGGAAATGTGTGTTACAAATACGATAGTAATTTTCTTTGTGTGGGGGAAGAAAAGTGATGTCCAAAACCTTGTAGGAATTAAACGTTGTCTTTATGAAACCACACGGAAGAGCCACCATAACAAAAAACAAAAAACCCTCCTAGAAAATTGGAGAATGGCTGATATCCTTGCAAAACTTCCTTCCTTTTTCATTTGTTTGTTTTTGTTTTTTAATTGTCTGGACTCCATAATCACTGGGTAGTTGTGGAGTATCCTGGAGACGGCTGGGAGCAGTTAGAAGTGATCTTCACACAATTCCCCTTATTTAACGTGTTAAGACACCTGCCAGTCAGTTCCAATTTCTAGCTAACAAGTGAACAAACAAGACAGCCTGGTCCAGTGGAGGGAGAAGAAAAATCTATCAACTTAATTGATTGTCACCATGTGGTTGAATGTTCTAGTTTCAAGAAAGTATTTGGGGGTTATAGTCTTTTAGAACGCTGATTTTTTTTTCCTCCCCTCCCCTGCCCTGTAGCTATCTTTGATTAGTTAGTTTATCCTCTAACAGTAAACTAGTATTTTCATCTAGAAATAGGTGAAGAAAAGGCACAAACAGGTCAAGCAAGCCAGAAATACTTTGATTTATTGGCTCTTCTGTTAAGGGAAGATTATAATTTGTTTTCATCTCCTCATCAGCTACCTCTCTGAACCTTTGTTTCTTCATCAGTAAACTGCAGATAATAATTATTTCTCAAGGTTTTTATGAAGCTAAAATGCTTGTAATCACCTAATGCAGATGTTACAACTTCAGTTGTGTACAGGATGTAGAAGATTTAAAAGTAACCAAAGTTGGGGTGCCTGGGTGGCTCAGTTAAGCATCGGGTCAGGTCAAGATCCCAGAATCCTGGGATGGAGTTCCACATTGGGCTCCTTGCTCAGTGGGGAGTCTGCTTCTTCCTCTGCCTGCCTCTCCTCCTGCTTCTCTCTCTCTCTTTCTCTCTCTCTCTCTCTCTCTGACAAATGAATAAATGAAATCTTAAAAAAAAAAAAAAGGGTAACCAAAGTGGCCAATTTGGAGACAAAAGGGAGTGGTGGGGAGTTGAGCACATGCTACTTTTAGTTAAATGGAGGTTACTAGTCAGGCTTAGCACCAGATAATTATTCTTATGGGGGCATCAAGGTCAAATGTCATTAAATATTCTGCTCTTTTGCAGAGAAATTAGAAACCTAGATTCTTACCTGAAATTTGATGGTGACTCATTCAAACATTTGAAAAACTTGAGGTAGGTCACTATTTAATGGGTGATGTTTTGCAGCCTGTTGGACACCTGAGGTCTAACACATGGAAGGTATTTAATAAAAATAACCTTCTTACGTTTCATACTTTAATCTAAATTAGAGGATAAATATTTTAAGTTATTTAAGATGTCCCCATTGGTTGAAAATAAGTGATCAAAGAAACACAGCAATTAGATGTCATTTGTTTGTTTTTGAAATACAAGAGGAACAGTGCTGATAGTTCCGTCTGGCCAACCCCAGGAGAACATAACTTTGCCCACTTTGGGGCTCCTCCAGAGTCTGGAAGCAAAATAATGCTCTAGAATCAGCTGAAGATGTACATGGAGGTCAACAGCAAGACTGTCAGGGAGGCTGATCCAGAGCCTAATGGAGAATGATCAGTCCCAGATATGACAGTCCAAACTGTTTGGAAACTCTGAGTTCATGAGCACTTTGAGGAAGAGAGCCAGGTGGCTTTGGATGTGGTCCCCCCAGTCTCTGGTGCTGCTCTGGGCGTGCGCTCAAAATGCATTTTGACTAATTGCTAAACACATGATGAATAGCTTAGTATGGAAGTGACAGGTGACACAAAAATGCAGGGTAATTTCAGGGCCTAATACAGCAGAGCCTTGTTGTCAGACAGAGGTAAATGAAAGCTGACCTGGAAAAATACAATTTGGGGAAGAAGCTGCCGAGATCTGATTCAACAACGGTTGAATTAATCCAATGAAATAGCACAACAAATCAGATGGAGGAAAAAAATCCAGCACCAGAGAAATCGGTGATTAGAAAAAAGAACTAAAAGACACAAAGGAATAGCCTCAACAAGAAAGTAAACCCCGGAATCTGTTGGAAAATACAAAAGTTATTTGAAAAACTGTCTAGGTTTATAAAGGAAGCCAATGTGCAAGACCCCCAATCTGTCTGCAGGCAAATCTCACACTGGAGATGAAAATGGATTTATTTGGCCTCAGTCGCATTGGGGAAAAAAGCTGGTCCCTCCATATGTAAAGTTCACAGTTACTACATCCTTATAGTTTTAAATTGCAAGTTTCCACTACTATTTATGGAGTAAGAGAGTGCTGCTTATGAAGAGGGTACAGATCATAGCCTTGCCATCTGTCACCAAGAGAAAATGGCCCAAATGGTTAAGCCCTCTTACAGGTGGTTGAAGAATGAGCACAAGGAGGAAGAAGCATGTTTATGAACATCACATTTAAAATGATGGCAAACAGGGATATCTGGCTTCCTCGGTTGGTTAATGTCTTCCTTTGGTTCAGGTCATGATCCCAGGACCCTGGGATGGAGTCCAGCATTGGGCTCCTTACTCAGCAGGAAGCTTGCTTCTCTCTCTGTCTGCCACTCCCCCTACTTGTGTTCTCTCTCTCTCTCTCTTTCACTCTGACAAATAAATTAATAAAATCTTTAGATAGATAGATAAGATGATGGCAAACAGGAACCCCCCACAGGCTCAGACAGGATCTTGTTAGGGTATCTCTCCCCTCAGGGGTCTCCTGAAACATAACAAGAAGTTTGTTTAATGTCTCTAAGGCCCCCTGAACTGTAAGCTCCATAAAGACATGACCATCGCTTCTGTCACTGACTGAAGAAGTTGCACCCCTAACTCAGTGCCTGGGAAACAGTAGGCACAGGAAAAAAAATAAATACTTGTGGACTACATGACTAAGTAAATGAAGGAAAAAATGAATTCAGGAGCTTGATGTCGTAACTCCTGTGTGATGAATCACTACTGTGTAACTAGCTTTTACAGTATTAGTGATGATGATTCTAGAAGGGCAGAAAGTAGTCTGGTTTTCATTTCACGGATTTCTCTTTCATTTCACGAAGAAAGAGGAACTGAGTTAAAGTCACATGATTACTAAGTGGCAGAAGTGAGATTCGAACCTGTAGCCGGTCCATTCTAAAAGCTGATTCCTTTCTCTAGAGCCTTCTGTTAGTTTTATCCAGATAGGCTTAAGGGAAGTGGCTCAAGCTACGCAAGGAAACAGAAGACTGAAATCCAGTCAGGTTATCTCCTCTAACCCGGCTGCTCTTTCTCTTATACCGCAGTTCCCATACCGCTTTGTTTTCCTCAGTGAAGCCTTGGCCAACGATACATCTCGAGCGTGATCTGCTCAGCGGCCACCGGCACACTCCGGCAGTGTAATAAATGTTGATGTCAGAGCTACCATAAGAGACAGAAGTCTTTTCATTTTACATCAAGACGCGAGTCACCATCTGGAAGACCAGATATGCCAATCTTAATTTGAGACGAGATTTTTAAATCTAACTCCAGTGTGAGGGAAATGCTTATCAGCATTCAAACTGAAAGCTTGGGTCATTCTGCCTAGCAAACATTCATTTTGCTAGGACCCTTTTTCATAAGTAAAAGCAAATGGATTCTGCAAACAGCTAGAGCCCATTTCTGTATTAGTTCACACTCTTGTCTGACAGGAATAGAAACCCACTTGAGCAAAAATAAAACACAGGGAAGGAAATTTATTATAAGGATATATTGTGTCTCCTCAAACCTGAAGGCAGAGAAGCAGCTATGATGCAGAAATAGACCAGAGACAAGGGCCACTCTCCTTTCTGTGTCTCTCTGCTCTGCAAATTAGCTTTTTCTGCTTCTCGGACCCCATGGTAAAACACAGCCATCCATGCATTTTGTGATTAAATCTATTTAGGAGGCCAACCACATGAATGCAGGAAATCCAAATTCCCCTTGGTCTAACTTGGGTCAGTAGCCCTCTTCCCCCCACTCAGACGCACCCCCCACCAATCTACTAAAACTAGGGAGACAGGTCATATTTTACAAACATGGTTGTTTTTATGCACAGTAAACATGGACAGAGCAGAATAATAAGAGGCCGGTCTCTATAAAGAAGGAAGTGAGGAGGAGAAGGTCCTCAGAAAATCAGCAACTTTCAGTTGTCCTCCATACTGTTATCTATCTATCTATCTATCTAAAGGAAAACATCTGGGCTGTGTATAATCTTGTATAGAGTAGAATTTAGACTGCGAGTTTACGGATTATAAAGGTTTTATTTTATTTTTTTTTATTTTTTAAAGATTTTTTATTTATCTGACAGAGAGAGAGCACAAGCAGGCAGGCAGAGGCAGAAGGAGAGGGAGAAGCAGACCCCCCGCTGAGCAGAGAGCCAATGCAGGGCTCCATCCCAGGACCCTGGGATCATGACCTGAGCCGAAGGCAGGCACCTAACTGACCGAGCCACCCAGGCAGATTTCTTAAGATAACTTGGCTCTTTGAGCACTCTGGAATTCAGTATGCCTTGATGTGTAAAGTGACTATTAAAAACTCCACAACTATTGTGTATGACAGAACCACACTGCGACTGTTTCTAAAGATTACCACAACAAGCCAGCATCGCGTTGGGCATTCACCTGATGATTTCTACTGATGAAAGCCATTTACTTCCAGGTCTGCTAGTGGTTAAGTTACTTATTATGCTTTCTTGCGAGATAGATGGCCCCATCCCTTCTAAGAACTCCAGCTCAGCCTTTTCATATTATCTCAATGATCTCAGGAGCTTTGTCTCTATACGTTCTTTATAGATCGCATTACTTCCAACCCCTCTTATCTCCCTGCCTGCAAAATCATTCTCCAGTGGAAAAATAAAAGCAAAGCATTATCTCCAACCACCTTTCTGTGTTGGTGATGGCATCATGGACTCTCCATAGGCTAATCACATTTCAAAATAATCGTATTTGGGGATACATTTATCTGCTGCTGATCTTATCAAACCCAAATCTTTGTAGAGGAAGGCCCTCTTTTGACAAGACTGTACCAGACTTTCTCAGCACTCCTACCTGAAGGCTAATCCTCTCACACATAAATAACTCTCTGGTCTCCTGATTTTCAATCTGTTTGCTGATCAGCCATTGTCATCTAAGGTGAGAACTACTTTTTTTTTTCCAAATAGGCTTGGTTTCTATTATGCATCCTACTCTAGACACTGATGTTATCATTTGATAATGTCTGTCAGGACTTTCTATTACCAAACAAATAATTTCTAAACTGGCATCGATTAAAATATGGTTCATTAAAATCATAGGTTTGGGCTTACCTACATAAAGCACATTGGAAATCAATTCTGTGAGTATATATTGCATATGTTCTATACAAGTCACTGAGCAGAAGGAATGGAGACGAATCAAATGTTGTCCCTGACCTTAAGTCAGTTAGGATCTATACGTTCTGTATATAATTAAGCCCAATCAACCCCCACATCTGGGAAAAGTCAATATCAGATTAATTTATAGATGACTTCCAAGGATCACTATGAATCATTTTTCCTTGTGTAACTCAATTCATTAAAATGAACCTGAAGGCTGCTCCTTCATTTTTAACCTTGTTAGCTAACAGGAATGAATTCTTTAGTGTTGTCTCCGTATCAGGTTCTGTACTAAGTAGTTTATGTACACAAGGGATTCACATGTGGGGACCAAGTTTGAGACCTCTCCTGCAGCCCATTCTTTCTGTAGACATATGTAAAGTTCTGCCAGATTATTCAAATGTACACTTGAGGAGGAGCCTCTGTGTTTAGCTCCACCCTAGTTCAAATGAATGAAAACCTCTAAACAAGCAGCCCAGGCATCTATATATTTTTAAAGCCTACTAGAGACACTCACCAGTGAATACTTATCTGTATCTTTTTTTTTTTTTTAAGACTTATTTATTTGAGAGGGAGAGTCTTAAGCAGTCTCCACACTGAGCATGGAGCACCATGCAGGGCTCGATCTCACAACCCTGAGATCAGGACCTCAGCTGAGTCAGGCACGTAACTGACTGCATCACCCAGGTGACCTGAGTACCAGTATCTTAATTAAATGATGTTTTCTATTGATCTTTCACTGTATTTCACATTTGATCTCTTAGCTGTCTTCTGGTCTTAAGCAGGATATGGACCTTTGAGCCCCAAGTCCTCAGTCTCCATCAGTTATGTGACATTCCTGAGCTGAAAAGGGATGTTTCAGTGTAAAGTTTAATTGCCTCAATACTTTACCTTGGAGTCTAATATCTTGGTGTTGTATGCTGGTGCTAGAATTTACTAACCAGGTGAGCTTGGGTGGGTTATCCTCTCTTAACCTCAACTTTCTCGGGGCGCCTGGGTGGCTCAGTGAATTAAATCCCCTGCCTTTGGCTCAGGTCATGATCTCAGGGTCCTGGGATCAAGCCCTGCATTGGGCTCTCTGCTCTTCGGGGAGCCTGCTTCCCCCTCTCTCTCTGCCTGCCTCTCACCCTGCTTGTGATCTCTCTCTGTGTCAAACAAATAAATAAATTCTTTTAAAAATATAAACAAACAAACAAACCTCAAATTTCTCATCTGTGATAATAATAGAAACTTCCTTACTGGACTAAATGAGATAATGCCTGCTTCTAGCGTGTTACAAAGGACCGGGAAAGAACTTCATTTCCCACTGTCCCCTGCAGAAAAGAAAATCTTCTGCTTATTTTGAAAACATTTCCCATGGCTGTTAAAACCACTGTGTTTCCTTAGGATAAATCCTGGTCAAAGAGTAAACTTCTTGGTAAATCAAGTTATCATGTGTTTTTATTTATTTTTTTGAAATATTTTATTTATTTGTTTATTTAAGAAAGAGAGTGCACACAAGCCAGGTGACAAGCAGAGGGAGAGGGATAAGCAGACTCCACACCAAGCATGGAGCTCAACGTGGGGCTCTACATAAGGTTCGATCCAGTGACCTCGAGATCACAACCTGAGCCCAAATCAAGAGTCTGGTGCTCAACAACCTCAGCCACCCAGATGCTCCAAGTTATCATATGTTTTTAAATGAAATCGCGAGTATGGCATATTATTTTTGCAAGTAGGTATACTCCATAATAAATCATTCTTAAAGGTTCTCTTTGACCTAAATCATTTCTATCAACCCTGTCCATCTTCATTGGTATTGTCATTAGTTCATTTTCCTTCAAATAACATCACAGCATTGACTTACCTGCAACTGATAGGTAGAACATATTTCCAAGAAAACTACATAGTGATGGCAATGGTCAAAGATAAAGCTAATTGAAATTCCTCTAAGTTCACCACCTGTCTAATTTAGATCATAATTCTGGATGATATATTTCCTCAAAATTCAAGTACATGAGAGTTTTGTTTGAAGTTTAATGGCAGAGTGGCCTTCCCCTGGCATATAGTTGTGATCTACCAGGAGTTAGTAGGTAAACCTAAGAGCCATTGTGAGTGACTAAGAGGATGGACTCTAAAGCCTGAGGACCTGGATTCAAACCCTAAGTTTTCAGCTTATCAAGCCGTGCAGCTATGATTGGGTTATTTAACATCTCCAGGCCTATTTAATTTTTGCCAAAATGGTAAAAATGATAGTTTCTACCTTACGACAACTATGTAAATTAATCCCTGAGAAGCACTTAGCACAGTAGGTAGCATCTTTTACACAATTTCATGTATTTGATATCATTGGGTTTATTTAGAATACTGAGGTTAAGCATATCTCTAAACCATTGTAAATTACAGCCTACATGCTGCATGGAGCTCGTCTCCTGCTTCTGTAGACAAAGTTCTCTCAGAACGTGGTCATACTCTTCATTTACACATTGTCATGCTGTCTTTGTGCTACAGTGACAGTTTGAGTGGTGACAAGGGAGACCGCATGGCCCCTGAAGCCTCAGATACTTACTATCTGGCCTCTTCCAGAAAAAGGTTGCTGATCTCTGCTATAAGCAAGGCGTGGTGCTCAATGTAATTCCCACACCATGAAAATTATTTTCAGCCAGTGACACTAGGTAGGTATTACTGTCATCCCTACTTTGTGTAAAGGGAAGCAAAAATTCTTATTTTGTTATTGTGTAGTTATTGTGTTAATGTGTAATGAGTTATTGTGTAAAATGCCCAGAGTCACACAACTAGTAAGTGGTAAAGATGATGGGCCTGGAACTGCTATTTTATGACTTGAAATCTGCATTTCTAACCATATTTCTCAGATCACGTTAGGTCGTTCTTTGATAATCAACCGTGGCTGTGGTGCCATGGCACAGAGAGTGCGTACTTGAAAAGTCCGCGTTGGGGCCAGTCAGTTGCCTTTGACCTGTGCTGAGAACTCGTGTAGGATCCTATGCTCTTGATCTAAGTTGACAAACCTGAATAAAACCAGCATGGTGACAGGTTCATTTCCCTCCCTCCATCTTTGTCTACAACCATCCTTCCCTTTCCAGAGGGAACTCTTCGACTTCACCAACAGCGTCGCCCTCACAAAGCCAGCTGTCTAGGGGATGAATTACTGTTACAGACTGTGGCTTTCTTTCCTACTGGCCTCTTGGATATCTGCTCCATAACCAGCAGCCTTGGAACCAGTGAGGACACCATGTGTCTGAAGCTTTGCCTGTGGGCAGCTTATTTTGTTTAAGAACACACCATTTGCCTTTGATTCATTTTTTAAATATATGATATGCCTAAGAATTAGGTCCTAGGAAAAATGTCCTAAGAGATCAATTTGCAGGAACCTTTAGTTTAGAAAGAAAGATCATTCTCTAGTGTGGATGTTGGTTTGATATGGAAATACATGCGCTTGCCCTACATCTAGATTGCTCGTGTGCTCCAAATTTTCTTTGTCAAGTCAGAAATTAAATCCACACACCCTGTGCCTTAATGTTTCTTTTTTTGGTTCTGCACATAGACATGTTCCTAAGGACGAAGCCCTTAAGCACAAGAAGGGTGTGATGGAATGAATCTCATCTAAACTTTCAAAAAGCTGTCTTTGTAGTTGGCTGAAGTCAGGATTAAAAATTCTGGTGGCTCTTGGGGCGCGTGGGTGGCTCAGTGGGTTAAAGCCTCTGCCTTCAGCTCAGGTCATGATCTCAGGGTCCTGGGATCGAGCACCACATTGGGCTCTCTGCTCAGCTGGGAGCCTGCTTCCCTCCCTCTCTCTGCCTGCCTCTCTGCCTACTTATAATCTCTCTCCTCTCTGTCAAATAAATAAATAAAATCTTAAAAAAAAAAAAAATTCTGGTGGCTCTAAATCCAGACATTGTATTTCCAAGGATAATTAGTTTCTTACAGATTTCATATCCTCTGTGCTAGACTCCATAGGCAGTCTGCAGTTACTCCCCAATGGGGATCTACTTCAAAACATTACAAAAGACTTTGTTAGATTGGCAAGTGCTTTTGGAAATTTTCCAGTTATCTAAAAATGTCTCCTTAGGATTAATTATTAAATAAAAATCAGATTTAAAGCAACTCATTTGTACTTATTTATGCTTTCTTACATTAAGTAGTAGCATCCAAAGAACTTTTATGCATGGTAATTTGTGTCATTATACCATGGAAATTTCATGTCTCAGTGAAGAGACTTTGTGTGATTTTTACCTTGTGTTCAATCTTCAACAAATATTTACTTAGAAATAATTCTGTGCCTGACATTATACTGATGCTGGGGAAACGAAGGAATAAGCTTCTTTCTCCTCTCACACAGGACGTCATTTCTCCGCCATATAGTTACGGATCCCCGTACAGGGTTATGCTACTTCCAACAGTGATGTGAAAATTCTCTCTTTCTCTTTTTTAGTGGTGGAGCTCATGGTTGCTTTCTGAGACCACAGCCTTGGAAGGTTATTTCTAATATGCACTCCATTCAACTCTATGGTTTCATATAAAACAGTAATTGCATTCCTTTTAATATCTAAATCCTTTCTTGACTATATCATTAAAATTAATTCTTGAGATTCAAGGCAACATTTCCCCTTCCCACCAAAGGAACTTGCATTATTTTATAAAAGAATATTAATCGTTGGTCACATAATACACATACTCTATATAGTTTGAAGATGCATATTCGGTATTTCAGCACATTGTTATTTTTAGAAATCAAATAAAATTCCTGATGTCTTAACTGACATTACCAAAAGTTAGGCTCAAAGGAATTTCGGCTGAAAGAAATATGGGGAGGAAAAAAGATTCTTAAAAAGGGCTTAGGGGAGGATATGCCACCAAATAAATCATATTACAATCTCTAGTTTGAAATCTTAGATTTATAAAGAGGTAGTATGAATTTAAAGGGGAAAAATGGTTGGAATCATTAAACTAAGCTTTTATTAATGAAATCCAAAAGCACATTAACAATTTTAGTAACCGCATCACACAGAGGCCTCATTCTAAATTCATCATCATTTTAAACCTCTCTCCCTTTTTTAAACCACTGCTGTTGCTAAACCTCCTTTCCATCTATATTTAGGGGCTTTTTTCTAATGTCGTACATAACATTTATCTCTATTACTTCCTCCTTGCTGTATTCAGCTTGTTATCCCACCTATGAATTTCTTTTGGATCTTCCCACCAGTATCTTAATTTGCTCCTC
>CM053603.1:28221606-28283578 GCA_028646535.1 Procyon lotor
GGTGAACCCCTTCAGTGGCTATCCTGGAAAATATGCCTGAACAATCTCTACCTTGGATCAGGGAGACCTTTGGCATAGTTGTAAGACTGTGGTGTGCTCTGCCTTGATTTTTCAGTTACCCTTTCTAAGCCTAGATATAGTAGGTGTACGCCTGGGTTTTTTAAGCTCATGTTTGTGGGGGGTTTTGGTGATTGTTTTAACCAGCAAAAACACATAGAAATCTTTCATCAGCTTGGCCTTTTTGTAAGTAAAAATGCTTTATTCATTTTTATATCATCTTCAATAACTCCCATATTTTTCTCTTGTGAATAAGGCTGCATTGAATATCTTTGTGCATAGAACTTTGTAAATTTTTTCAAGAAATTGGTTGAAAAGTCTTCTAGAATAGTGATAAATACTGCCAAATTCTATTCTTGAGAAAAAAAAAATGTTGATATTTCCTAATTGTGTTTGAGGAGTGTCTGTTTCTACATGCCTTCATCACCTCTAGATATCTGTCATCTATGTTGTTTATACCAAACTGATCAGGGAAAATATTTCTAGATTAACTTTAGGGGTTTTTTTTTTTGTTTTAGGTGAGGGTCTTTGTTTTTGTTCATTTATTTCTTCATTTATTTTAGAATAAAAACCCTGTTGAGTAGGGATCTTATAAAATAGGAAAGTCAAAGTTTCCGTTGTTTGCTTTTTTTTTTTTTAAAGGATTTTATTTATTTATTTGAGAGGGAGAGAGCATGAGCAAGGGGAGGGGCAGAGGGAGAGGGAAAAGCAGACTCCCTGCTGAGTACAGACCCCGACAGAGGGCTTGATCCCAGGACCCTGAGATCATGACCTGAGCTGAAGTCAGATGCTTAACTGACTGAGCCACCTGGGTACCCCCAGTGTTTGCTTCTTTTTAAATAACTTTTCAAATGAAAACACAATATACATTGAAAAAAGCATACAAGTCATGAGTGTACAGCTTAATGAATTTTCATTACCTGAAAATTATTATCTGCGATACTACAATTCACATCAAGAAAGAGATTACTAGCCATCCAGAACAATCCCTGGAGACCCCTTCTACTCACTGCTCCCTCTCCCACGGTAACCACTTTCCTAACTTCTACCACCGCAGGTTAGTCTTCCCTAAAACACACAAATAAAAAAAAGCTTTCATTTAAATTCATTAATATACTTGGGATGCCTGGGTGGCTCAGTTGGTTAAGGGTTTGCCTTGGGCTCAGATCATGATTCCAGAGTCCTGTGATCGAATCCCACATTGGGCCCTCTGTGAGCAGGGAGCCTGCTTCTCCTTCTGCCTTCAGCTCCCCTTGCTTCTGTGGGCTCTCTCTGACAAATAAAATCTTTTAACAAAATAAAAACAATTAAAATAAAAAATACATAAGTTCATTAATATATGTTTCTTCTTTGATGTGTGGCTGCTTTCCTTGATAGTGGGCATGCAGCGCTAGGCGGCTCCTTCTCATTGCTGTGTGGTCTTCTACGGAGAAGCGTTCCACGGTCTGCTTCTGCTATTGATGAACATCTGAGTTCTTTCCAGTTTGGGACTATTATGAATAAAGCAGCTATGAGCATTCGTGGACATTTCTGGGATGAATGCATTCATTATCCTTGGGTGTATCCCTAGAAGAAGGGTAACAATGTTCTGCACAAGCTTAAACATTCTTTTACAACAATGCTTCGACCATGTCATTTTGCTCCGTGCCCTTAAAATAAACTGACAATTTTTTTAACGTGGGTTTTAAGAATTTTACACCAGGTTATCTCTTGACCATTTCCCTTATTCTTCTTTCTAAAGCACCTTCCCAAAAATAATAAGGAAAAAAAATTAAAGATTAAAAAAAATAAAAAATAAAGCACCTTCCCCCAATCTGACCACAGGAATCTTCAGCCATATGGATTGCTTGCCATTTTGCTTACAGCAAAACCTCTTTGAATGATACACCTGGAAATTTTTCAGCTCTCCTTTGCACTTTAGGCTGAGAAAATCTTGCTCATCTTTCAGGTCTTAAGATATTTTAGAAACCTTCCCCTTCCCACCAAATTGGAGTCAGGTCCTCTTTTAGGTGCTTATCAAAATCATGGCATTTACATCACTGTATTGAATTTTTTATTGGTCTGTCTTTCGCACTGAATTGTAAATACCTTGAGGTTATTGATGTTGTTGTATCCTCCTGCCTAGCGCCATGGTGGCAAACAGTAGGTAGTCATCAAAATATTTGTTGGATGAATTAAGGATTGTGTAAAGGAACAGATGAAAGTCACTCCTGTACCTCAGTACCTAAAACAGCTGGCTAAAATAAGGGGCTATGGAATCCCAATTCATCTACTTGAATTTCTAGAAACTCTTCCATACAGCATGTCTCTTTCTGTACTTTCCCTTCTACCTTACTCTTTACTCCACCGTGGCTTACATACCAGACATACACTGCACAAAATAAGTGCTAGCAATTTTAGACCAAAGCGAAAAATAATTTTGCATCACCTCACTACCGTGAATATCCGTATATGGAAAACTGGGTAAGAGGCTCCTTTCCACACCTTACTAACTGTGCCCTGGGGTAAGTCTTCCTGAGTCTCAGTTTTCCTATTTACAAAATGGGTAATAACAGAAACGAATTCTTAAGTGTGCTGTAGGATTGAAAAAAAAACTAAAGTCAGAAAGATAAGCCACTGTGATCTCCTAGTGTTAATGATCATGAGTGGCTCGGTCTGTTAAGCGTCTGCCTTTGGCTCAGGTCCTGATTCTAAGGTCCTGGGATCAAGCCCCGCATCGGGCTCTGTGCTCAGCAGGGAGCCTGCTTCCCCATCTCTCTCTGCCTGCCATTCCCCCTGCTTATGTTCTCTCTCTCTATCTCACTGTCAAAGACAGAAAGAGAGAAAGAAAGAAAGTTAATTTCTCTGAGCTTTGTAAAATGGCACTTATCAGATGCCTAAGGAAAGAGATAGAGTTTGAACTCAGCTACAGAAAGGACTGGCAAACTTTCTGGTAAGGGCAGGATAGAACTAGTTTATGCTTTGTGGGCCAAATGGCAAACTTGAGGGTATTATGCAGGTACTTAAATTAGATGGCTGAGAGAACATAAAGTTCCACAAAATTTTTTTATCGCTGAAATTTAAGATAAAATCATAATAGAATGAAATTGATTTGCCTCTCTCCTCTTGCAAGACCTTGAGTAGGAGTGCTCCTCCGCACGCTTTGAACTTCCTTAGTTTGGCTGCTTGTGCTTGAGAAGGGGAGAGCTAGAGCCAACAGTGAATGAGTAACAGTTTACATGTGTTCACCCTCACCATTCTTCTTGGGATTGCCCGTAGTGTGTGGGCAAGAGCTAGCCGTCCTGTGTCTCCTGTTCTCTACTTCCTCTTAAATCTCGTGCTTCCAACACCATAGACATGTCTCCAGTCCGATGAAGGAGTTAATGATTTTCTAAGGTAAATGTGACCCAATGTGGTTTCTGTCTATTCCCTTCCATGGGTTTTAAAATAACCCCTTTTAATAGATATGGAAACTGAAGGTGGGAGTAATTGACCAAGGATTCCACAAACACCAGAACTGGGAGTAAAATTGTATCCTGAGTGATCTGAATCTGTTCTCTTGGCTGCCTTTTTTTTTTTTAATAATTAATATTTTCTTTATTTTTTTATTTCCTTATTTAGTGCAAGTGGGGGGGGGCAGGAGGAGACGGGAAGAGAGAATCCCCAGTGGACTCTGCCTGATGTGGGCCTCAATCTCCCCACCCTCAGATCATGACCTGAGCCAAAATCAAGAGTCAGATACTCAACTGAATGGACCACTCAGTGCCCCTTGGCTTCTGCTTTATATTGTTTCTCTGGGCTTTCTAAAATGTATGCTGAAAGAAAAGAAAAAGTGGTGGGTTTGGGGGTGAGAGATTGGAAGGTGAAAAGTAGTTGGAGAAAAGTAGTTGCCCATTCTAGGTGGACACAAATGTCTAAACAAACCTACAGAGAAAAATAGGAGAAAGGCATTCTTTCTGAAGGCTCTTCCCACAGAGACTTTGCCCGTTCACACGTATCACTGGAAATAGCCTTCTTCCAAACACTTCTGTGCCTTATTGACTTTAGCAGAAACTTGTTATGAGCCCACGAGACTTCCTCAGCAGCTGCGATCCCCATGTTGACCCCATTAACCTGAAAATAATTTGCTGTGAAGAAGAAAACTTTAGCCTCGGGTTGAAATTTATGTACTTTTTGGCCAGCTTTTCTCTAATGTTATTTCATTAAAATCATTAACTTACATGACTATTCCTTGAAGGGGCTCGACACTTCCGTAACCATATTCTGCTTTTTCAAATGATCGCTCAATAAATGTTTGCTAACAAACTGACATCTAACTGAAGAAGAATGGCCATGTATATATATATATATATATATTTTTAATATATATATTTATATATATATAAATATTTATATATATATATTTAAATATTTATATTTATATATATATATATATATATTAATATATATATATATATATATATTTTTTTTTTACAGGTTTCTCACTGCAGGGTCACTCATTCTTTCTGTATGACTTAATCTAAAAGGATAGTTTAATATCTTAAAGATTGCATTCTTTTACATTGGGGGGGAAAATGTCTCTCTCATTTAGTACACATAAGTTAAGTGTTTAAATTAACCTACTTCTCCGTATTGCTTCTATAGCATTCAAATGACTGTTAGTCAATATTGTTTGACTATAAGAACGTTAAGGTCACTTTGCATTACTTTAGCTCGAACTGGTTTGTTCATATCAGTCAACATAATTAAAACATTGGATGTTTTAATGATGACTATGGTGTTATACAGTTTGAGCCAGGCTTTATTACTCCATTTATTCCTCATAGTTATCTTATGAAGAAGGTGTTCTTATAACCCCATTTTACAAAGCTCAGAGTGATTAAGAAATGTATCTGTTTTACTTGATTTATAAGTAGCAGAGTTGGGATTCGAACCCATGCTTGGCAACAGTTGAGCCCAGGACACTTCACTGTAGTATTTGCCAATCATTTCATGGCCCTGTTGCTTGAGATTTCCTAAGAACACAGTCTTTACTATCCAGTTGACTATGAGTCAGTTCCACTGATTTTTTTAACTATCAATGGCTAGGGATCAATATGGTGAGTTATTTGGACCTTGCCTGCAATAGAAGTCACAGAAAATCAGTATTAAATTGATTTTGGGGGCTCCTGGGTGGCTCAGTCTGTTAAGTGTGTGCCTACGGCTTGGGTCATGATCTCAGGGTCCTGAGACTGAGACCCACATCAGGCTCCCTGCTCAAGGGGAGTCTCCTTCCCCCTCTGCCTCTGGCCCTCCCTCTGTTTGTGCTTTCATTCTCTCTCTCTCTCTTTCTCTCTCTCAAATAAATAAAATCTTTTAAAAAATTGATTCTTGCTCAGTTGCTCTCAGTAAATTTGTATTTGTATTCAACAGTACTTGTAGACCCATATGCATATTAGCTTAATAAAATTCCAGTCACTTCATAATAAAGGATAGGATGATAGTTATTATTATAGTAACAATAATAGCAACAAAAATGACTACTCACTCTGAGGGTTTATTATGTCCCAGGCACTGTGCTTAATGCTTTCGGTGCATCTTAAATTTAGTCACCACAAAGACTCTATGAAGTATAATGTTAGAACCCTAAAACTTAATTCTTATGGAATTCTAGAAAGACATTTTGTCCTTGCCTCTTGGCCCTTGTCCTTGTTCCTGTCACACACCTGCTAAAACCATTGGGAATTGCCAAAGTAACAACAGTGTCTTTTGTATGCTAATGAGATGACTGTTGGCTGAGGGTTCTTAGAGAGCTTCCAGGTTGGGGCTGATTACCAGAAGGACTGAGTGCATGATTAGAGGGTTAGAACTTTCAACCTTACACCCCTCCTTCTGGGGGGAAGAGGGGCTGGAGGTTGAGTTCATCACCAGTGGCCAGTGACTTAATCAATCATGTGTATGTAATGAAAATTCCACAGAAATCCCTAAATGGCAGGGTTTGGAGAACTGGGTTGGTGAACACATAGAGATGCTGGGCAGGTGGGTGGAAGGTCCACTCCGAAACACTCTGCCCCTCCCCCATACCTTCTCCCATGCATCTCTTCCATTTGACTATTCTTGAGTTGTACCCTTTATAATAAATCAGTAAGTGTAAGTAAACTGCTTTCTTGAGTACTGTGAGCCATTCTAACAAATTATTGAACCTGACAATTGGTCTTGGGAATCTCTGATTTTATCAGCAAGTCAGACAAAGTGTAGGTGTTTTGTGCACCCCATTTGTGACTGGTGTCTAAAGTGAGCTCACTCTTGGGGGACTGGTCCTTTCAAGCTGTGGGTCTGTGCAAACTCCAAGTAGTTAGTGTCAGAATTGAACTGAAATGTTGGATATCAGGTTCTGTGGGAGAGTTAGAGATGTGATGTGAGAAGCATATGCATAGTGGCATATGCATATACAGTAAAAAGTAGAGGATGTATAGGCACACTTAAAAAGTTCAAAGGTAGAGCTCGCCATGTTGAATCTGGCAGCTCAAACGTGGCATGAGGGCTGGGTCCACTATGATTGCTTCTCTCTACTTTTCTCCTTGTCAGCTCAGTCTCACCCAGAATCTCCCCAAAGGTCAACTCACATTTTCCAGACCAGCAGAAAGCAAGCTGCTTTTTACCCTGTACCTCCACCCAGCCCTCAAGTTTAATCTGACTGAACCTACTTGGAGCACAGGCTCATCCTCAAACCATTTTTTGCGGCTGGAATGGACTTTGCTGTTTGGCCTATGCTAGGTCACAATCCCACCCTGGAAACTTCGTTCATCTGTGTGCCGTGGACTGAAACTAAGGTGGGGTGGTCAGTCCCCAAAGGATTAAGTGTTGTTAATCAGCAAAAGAGGAGGTGAGTCATAGGCAAGCAAGAACAGAGGGTTTCAACTACAGAAGGTGATAGTCACCATTATCCCCATTTTATAGACAAGTAAATTAAGGTTCAGGAAGTTTAGAGTGACGTGTTGATATCTGCCCATTAGTCAAATATAAAGCCAATATTCCAGCCAAGAATTCTCAGAGGAGTCACAAAACCACAGTGCATTTTGAGAAACTAAGTCTCTACAAGTGAAGATTTTCAAGAGGAGTTTGTTGCTTCTGCTTGTTATTTCAACCATGATAAGAAACCAGGAATAATTACCCTGGTCATTCCACATCCCTTGATCTAATTCTCACAATTTAGAACAAAGAGTTATATTTGGATGTTGTCAAGTAAAATTACTAAGTACTGTTCTTCTCTGAACAGATTCTTAAAGAGCAAAGCATATGTTTTCATATTCAGATAAATCTTATAGAGGCTGTTAATTCTTTGAAGATGTCTGTGGTAAATGGAATCCAACACCAAATGTAATAGACGTTGTTTTACCTGAAATTACTTAATTAATCCTTCATTTTTGAGAATATGTACTGGACAGTATGAGATGACAGACACATAGAGCCTCATCAGAGGATGCCTTGAGTAAATACCCACTTCCAACTTCCCTTAGGTTGTTGGTAGAATTCATCTCCTTGCGCTTGTATGACACCCAGCCGGGGGTCCCTCTCAACTCATAGAGGCCACCTGCAAGTCTTTGCCATGTAAACTTCTTCAAAGCTAGCAATGTACAATCTCCCTAATGTATACTAACAAGATCCTATATAGAGATAGAGATAACCATGGTGGGACATCACATCATCTTTGCCACATAATGTAGCCTAATTATAGGAGTAACATCCTGTCACCTTTTTTGTATTCCTTTCTAAAGTCTATATTTTAAAAGTCTTGCCCTCAGGTGCCTGGGTGGCTTAGTTGGTTAATCGTGAGCCTTCGGCTCAGGTCATGATCCCATCTTCCCAGGACTTAGCCCCACTTTGGGCTTCTTGCTCAGTGGAGAGCCTGCTTCTCCCCTCTCCTTCTGTCTCTCCCCCTGATTGTGTTCTCTCCCCCCCCCTTCTCTCTCTCTCTCAAATCCTAACATGTGCCAATGTATCAGAATTATATTTTGTTTCAAGTAACAGAAACCCTAACTGATGGGCAGGATAAACAGATTGCCATCTGGTTTATTTTTTCTCATGCAATAAAATGATTCAGAGTAGAGTTTTGGTAACATTGGTTCAGTGGCCAAAAACTCTCAAGGTTTTAAGTCTCTGTGATTCTCTTGGCTTTTCCTTTTTTACCTTTCTTTCTCTCATTGGTACACTATGACTACTATAGTTCCAGCCAGCAAGCCTGCATTTCAGGCAGGAAGGAGAACATGGTTAATAGAAAGGAGTAGTTAATATGTCAAGAAACCAAAGTCTTCCCAGATAGACTCACCAGACTTTCATTTGTAGCCTATTGATAAGAACTATGTCCTGTTTTCATCCACTGCTAATAGGAGAAAAGAAAAATATCTTTGAATGTGTGGGCATTTGGCTACTCTGCTCAGAGTCATTGTTCTATGAAAAAGAAGAGAAGTATTGAGTTGGCAACATGATTTCCCCAGTTAGGCATTGTACTGGGCATTCAGGATCCCACGATCAGTGAAAACAGTTATGGCCTCTGCTTCATATAGCTGTTTACTAATTAGAGGACATAGACAATCATGAAAAGTATTTGTTGAACACATGTAAAATTCAGTTTTAAATGTGCTAAAGGGAAAAGGGTCACAGTGCTCTGAGCATTAGGAATGGGAGGGAGGAGATACAGGTGACCTAATTAGGAAAGTTAGGAAGCCTTCCCTGAGGAGGTGGCAGTTAGGGTGGTATGAAGTTCAGTTTAAGTACCTAATATAGTGTCCTGCCTATAACAAAGTTCATAGAAAAGAATAAGAGACAATTGCAGACAGTAATTGCAGATAATTTTTGATGTCTAGATTATAACTCTATGTCATGATTCTTTTTTTTTTTTTTTGGAAGTAGCAGAAAATCTAAGTTATATTGTTTTTTTTTGTTTGTTTTTTTGCTTTTGTTTTTGTTTTTTCCAAAAAAAATGGTGTGGACTGGCTAAAGTTCAGCTTCCACCTTCAGGCACAGTTGCATCAAGCAGCACCATCAATGGTACCAGCTAACACTGCATTTTTCCAGTTGGCTTCCTTCTGTGTTGACTCCATTCATCTGAAGCTTTTCTATCATGATACTAAGATAGTGGCTAGCTCCAAACTTATATCTTTTTATCAGAAACCCTTGTAGAAAAAAATTTTCCTCTCCCAAGAATAAATGTTTTAGAGTTGGTTCTTGTCATGTATGGCTCTGGCCAGGTACCAGCCCCTATAGAAATCCCTCGGTCAGTAAGAGAACACGGGTCCACTTTGCTAGTCCTAAGTCTTGCGCCTTCTCCAGGACTAAGGATAGAATCAGCATCTCCAAAACTCTGGAAATAGGGAAGAAGAACATTGGCTTCTCCTGGAAAACCAAGAAGCTTTTCCCAGTAGAAGTGGGAGTGTCTGCTGGGCAGGCAAAAAAAACAGGGACCTACCACAGAGTAGAAATGACTTAATGGCTTTCATGCCTCTCACAGCTAACACAAATAATAGTAATAACACTAAGAAAAACCACTTATTTTCTAAGTGTTTATTATACCTACCCATACATACTCGTTCCACACTCCTGGGTGTGTTGAAAATCTGTCCAGCCTGCTTTCCCCAACCCAGAAGGCAAGACTAACTCTGTTGAAATCTGTTAAGTATG
The DNA here is from genome assembly GCA_028646535.1 of Procyon lotor. NCBI lineage: Eukaryota > Metazoa > Chordata > Mammalia > Carnivora > Procyonidae > Procyon > Procyon lotor. The sequence continues at coordinate 28,231,303 of CM053603.1, forward strand.
GGATTCCCAGAGAGTGGGGTTTTTAGTAGAACTAAAAACCTTCCCTCAGCCCTCGGGTCCACACTGCCTGCCCTGATCCTCACATTCCTGAGCACATACCTCACTTAGTGCTGACCTGCTCAGAGAAGGTCCATTGAGTGAGGCTTGTTTCAAGTGCAGATGGTCCCAAGTAGCTTAGCGATGTCTAGTGGCCAGACTAAGTGATTTTGGATGGCCTTAGACTTCTGATCACATCCATGCAGCCACAGATGAAATGAAACCTTGTTTATCATCTTGATAAACAGTCCCTTTCAGTGCCTCTGGATGCTGTATGTAACTCAGTAGAGTCAAATACTATTAAATTGTCATCACTGTCAAAAAGAGAAGTAATAAGTTTTTCTACCTGAGTCATAGTTAGTGACTTCTACAATGTATAACACAAATCAGAGTTTCTCTTTGTCTTCTTTCCCTCTAAATGTGTGGTTTCTGCTCTCTCTGGCTGTAAATATGAGGCACAATCTCATCATATAAATAAATATATACTTTTATTATTACCTTTCAGCTCACCTGATAAAATATCAAGCTGACAGAGCCCAGATTCTTGGCTTGGATGAGGTATACGCACAGAGGAAGCTAAGCAGCTCTATCTCATTTTAGTTCCCCAAGGAAGGCACAGATTTAAAAGACTGTATTTCACGGGTGAAAGCATTAGAGACGCTGCCCTCTCCCCCCAGTTACCATTAAACATATTTATAGAAGTTATTGAAACACTCTTATGGGGGTAAGAGACTTCTTTGACTTAAGTTATCTGAAAGAATAATTAGGCAGATTAGGCTAACATACAGATGGACCAACAAACCCAAATCTTGTTGGCTTAACACAACCAAGTTTTATTTCTTGATCAGGCACCATGCCTATTGTGGTTTGATGGTGGGGCTGTGTTTGTTGAAGTCACTTGTGACCAGCCTTTGCTGGAGCAGCCGCCATCCAAAAACAAGGGAACACGTATGGGCAAACGATGGCCCAGTGATCCTATCTGGTCCACCATCTGGTTTGCACCACCATTGAACTCAGGACAGCATGTACCTTTTTCAACCCTCAAAAGAATATTTGGTGACACATAAAAATTCCATGAAACTCAAGTTTCAGTTTGAATGAAATGTTATCAGCAGCACCAAAAATAAAATGTTATCAGCAGACAGCCCCACTCATTTATCTGGGTATTGTTCATGGATACTTTCACGCTGAAATCAGAGTTTGGTAGTTAACCCGAGAGACCAGGTGGCCTACGAAGCCAAAAATATGTACTATCTGGACCTTTATAGGGAAAGTTTGCTGACCCCGATCTAAAATATTTCTGGGTTGTCACAGCAGCAGGAAGAGATCCTGGGAGAGTCCTGCACAGGGAATTAAAAACTCAGCCTGGAAGTGATAAGTCACTTGCTTGAACACAGAAATAGTCACATGGCCGCACCTCACACAAGGGGACTAAGAATACCAGTAAGCCCAGGAGGAAGAGAGCCAGCGACAGTCATTTAGCAGTTCTGATGGCTGCCACGGCTAAAACTAATAATAGCAAGAATATTAATAGCAGGAAATTGCATTATTCTTACACTTCAGGCACTGTTCTAAGTGCTTTGCCAGTGTTCACGGACCGATCTCACGTCCTCATTCTGAAAGCACTGTTACCATCCCCATTTTGCAGATGATAAAACTAAGAACGAAAAGCTTAAATCATTTTCCTGAGGTTAATAGAGTTAATAAAGGGGGGAGGCGGTATTCCAGCTCAGTCACCAGACCTCCCAAATCCAACCTGAACACCGTACTCTTAACTGTTATCCCACACGTGGACCCGCTGGGACTCACAGGAACCCCAGCCCTCGCTACTGCAGAGACTCCTTCCTGACAAAAGTCTTCATGATAAAAGTCAGTAGATGCAAAATGCTAATTTTAATGTTTGTGGAACAGATTTCCAGAATGCTTAAGAATTCAATTAGGGGTTGGGGAGCCATTAGCCCATGGATGGATATGGATATTCATGTGGGTTTCCAATAGATACTAAAGGAAGAACCTGTGATTTAAGATCAGTTCCTGACTCAGCAGGGGGATCCATTGGTGGGCATCAGCCCCTAAAGTGAGAATACTTCTTTCAGAGGAGAGTATTTTACGGTCCCTTTCTTCCTTGATTATCTCAAAGTGTATCTTAACCTTCTTGTCTTTGCTTCTCAGCCAAGTCAGAAATGATGTTCCATGGGCACTTTTGTTGTTGTGGTTTAGCTTGAGGAAAAAATGTCAAAAAACAATTATGGTTTAGAGGTGATGGATTTGGAGGCATCGCATTGCCTGCTTTATTTTGTGGCTGGACTTTTATGTTTTCCCAATGGAGGTTAGGTATAATATTACCACCCCTATATTAACATCCACTATACTCACCTGCAAAGGACAATAGAAGAATCTCATTTTAAGAGAATAAAACAAATTTCTAATTGTTGTTGGACTTCGATCTCACAGAGTATTCCTACTTGTATGTCATTAAATAAATGCCATGAGGAAACACAGAGAAAAATGAATAAAGACATAGGAGCAGATAGGCAAGGATTCAATAAAGAAAACACATCAGACCCACCATTGCATGAATGGTTCAGACATTCGACATGAGGTCCTGGAGGCTGAAAGATAAAGTCTTCCATCTTTCAGCCTTTCACAGTTCTGTCCTTCCATCAAAACTTGTGCGGGAAGAAACTGCTTCCAGTGTTGTCTTTACAACTAGGTTTCATTTTTTATGTTAACCATGAGAATGTTAGCTTTTATTTATTGTCTGCCTCCTGCGTGCTGTTTGGTGTGTTGGTGCACAATTTTCTGATTCTGATATCCTGTAGAGTTGGGCATTTTCCTTATGAGGGACCAGAGATTAGAGATTACAACTTGTTCCTAGTCACCCAGCTAGTAACCCAAATTAGTTTATTTGAAATATGATTTCAACATTAACAGATTTAACCTTTAAGGTCAGTGTTTCACGTAATTTTTGTGAAATTAACATAGCCAGAGGAGTTGCTCACGTAAAATAGGGTTGCCTGTCTCTTTGCTAAAATCTGTTTCCATATCATTACCAGCCTTGAGGGCTAGCAATGGAGAAGAAAATCCTGATAACCTATCACCCAGCTGGACCAGGGATTCCAGTTTAGGCAAAAAGTTGGGGGAGATCTGAGTGGGACTTAGGTGAATGTTGTACCTTAGAGGGCCACAGTGGACATAGCTTTTCCTCTAAAAGCCTCATTTCATTCTAACCTTTGCCTTCCCCAGAAAGTAGAATACAACTTATTTATTCTTCATCATTGGATATCTAAACGCACTCTACTATTGCTATCCAAGGCAACCTTGATGGAAAGAGTCAAAGTTCTGTAGTATTTAAAGAACACGAAAGAATCAAAGGTGTTCTTCTTATGAGCTCATTGGTGTATCTTTGGGTAAAATTTATTTCCATGTTGTTAGAGCAGTTCTTAAAAATGATTTCTACAGTAGAGTTTCAGCATATCCAACATATAAGCCCTTTTCTTCCTTAAAAAAAAGATGAAGAAGAAATCTAGGGGATTGGTGATAAGTTTATTGCAGTATTGCCTTACTTTTAGTGATCTCATTTTAGGGAAAGAGTAGGGTCTAAATGTTTCCAGTCATTGGCCTGCACTGAGAGTGGGGATATAGGTGTGAGGAATGGTCCATGCTAGTGAAACAAAAGAAAACCTGGAAAGGGTCGAATTTTTTCCCAGTCATAATCCTGATCCCAACAGTATTACTAACAGCAGAATACCTTTCAGAGCTCACTCTGAGCAAGGTATCATTATAACTGCCTCTACTTATTTAATTCTTATGCTCTCTTAGTCCTCAGCACAACTGAAATTAATGTTGTTATTATCCACATAGATGAGAACCTTGAGGCACAGCATGGAAAATGATCGGAAGCAACAGATCCAGTACTTGAATTTTGGCAGCCTAACTCCAGAATCTGTGATCTTATTCATTATGCTATATTGCCTCAAACAGGGCTGCCCAGCCCCAAATTGGTTCTTTTTTCCTACATCCATCTGTCTTCTACATACCCCAGAGCCCTAGGAGGGAGGAGATGGTGATTTGTTTAATCTGAAGCATAAACAAATCAAGCAGCCATTTTGTACTCCTCGACCAAAACATGCTTAAGGATCCATTAGTGTCTCTCTTGTCAGTGATTTACAGACAGAGACACTTGGAGCTTCCTTCCAGTCTACTGGTTCAATAAAGCATTTTTAACAGCGTCTTAAATATGCATTTCTGACATCCACCACAATACATTCTAAGAGAACTATTTATAAGGCCTTGATCAAGATGTCCTATAAAAGTGAACCTCAAAAAAATCTGTGCTTTGTCTTAGGCATAACAGCTTTTAAAGAGAGGAACCGTTTACAATGAAGTGAAAACGGAAGGATCTGATTGATGATGTCAGTCTTAACATTCCTTGATTACGTTTTATTCATTTCCTCCAAAAGTTGCCCTCGACTATAAGGAGGTATGTCCTGGCTTACTTTTAATGAGGACTGAAGTTTCCTCATGATTACTCTTAATTGCTATTTCATGTTCCAGTCATTTTGTGCAGAATAAAAAGTTTGGTTTTTGTACATTTTGGCTCTACCTCAAACCAAAGTTCCAAGGCAATTTTTCTAGAAGGTGTATTAAAAGGTCACTTCTTGGCAAAAGCTACATCTATCGTTCAAGTTTGTTTTCTTAAAAGATCACATAGTGAATATTTGAATAGGAAAAGATCCTCCAGAGAGGATTAATTTATATTGTCTTTCTTCTTTTCCCTTCTTTTATTTCCTCTTTGTTCTTTCTCCCCCTCACTTTTTCCATTTCTTCTTTCTTCATCTGATTCCTTCCTTCCATCCTTCCTTCCTTCCTTCCTTCCTTCCTTCCTTCCTTCCTTCCTTCCATCATTCAGTCATTTAGCAACATGTGAATTCCTATTCTTATGACAGGCACCCAGGATAAAGAAGTAAACAATATGTGGTCCCTGCTGTCATGGAGTGTCCAGCCCAGCAGGATAGACAAGCAGTGAACCAAACATTCCTGTTGTAAGATATGCTGTAAAAGAGAAATTTGGCTTGTGAAAAGATCATACCATGGGGATCCAAAGCTAATCTTTGGGAAGAGGTTCATTCAGTAAATATTTACAGACTAAACATAGGTCAGATTCCAAGCTGAGTACTAGGGATAGAGTGATAAAAAAAGAAAAATTGCTGCCTTTACCCTTTACAAGAAAAGCAAAAGATTATTTGAAATGTCAAAATAATACATTGTGAATATTATTCTGGGAGAATGTGAGGTTGTAGAATTGGATAGCAGGGGAATCTAACTGCCAGTGTGGTTCAAGGACACCTAAAGAATACCTGAGTGATGAGTACGGGGGCAAAAGTAAATAAAATAAAAATAAAGTGTAGGGTTTAGACTTATGATCTCTCTCTCTCTTTATTTTTAAGATGATTCTCTTCTATTCCAACTTTATACTCTCCCTTAGCATTTCCTTTCCCAGAAAACCTGGTACTGTGACAATTTTGAATTGCTTGGCCATGCTTCGTCATTGACATGAAGCCATCAACACCAGACTAAACTCCTGAATGTCAAATTCCCTGGCAGATGAAGAGGATCAGACATTAGCAGTTTCCCATAAGTTCCCATTCTTAAAAGGCGGACCTAGTTTATAGCCCAGAGCAATCTAGTGGCTTGGTATGAGCTCTCTTAGATGACCATTCTGGAAGCAAACCCTGTTTCATGATGCCAACCTTCAAGTTTGTAGCCATCTGCTTGCCAGTCATTTCTAACCTCATCATCTCTTTCTATCTTGACATATCATTGTCATCAGTGGGGACTCTTTTTAAGAGAAACGTTACCCTTAGCAATTCATCTTCTTATGTTTCCTCGCTTGTGCAGGACAAGACAGTGATGCATTGAGCTGGGAAGAAGGGATCATTGCTAGGAGCATATTGGGCTTGGCATTTTTTTAACTTCTCCAGCTCGGAGAGTACTGCTGCTGCCAGAAATAATCTTGAAATGCTGTCTTTCCTGTGCCCCCACCCCCCCATCTTTGGATATTAGAAACTTTCTCTTCCTGTTAAAAATAGGTTTTGATAATGTACTCAGAGGTCTGACAAACACAAGAGAAAAAGCAGAAAGGAAAGTGGAGAGCTACCCCCATGGAGTTTCTCTGCAGGGGCCTTTGTCATTGCCACTTGGGTGAACATGGACAAAAGGAGTGAGAAGCAAGGCCACCATTTAGAAAATTTGTGGTAGAGGGAGAACAGAAATTGATGTTCATCTAACAGATCTAATTTTTTTTGACTAACTTGTGCTAGCTGGGTAATTGCTGCATTTACCTTCTAATCTAAAAGAACAATGGAATCCCTTATGAAATGAGATTTAAGGTATGAAGCTAATTTCTTATATCTTATCTTAGATGTTTTCTCATAGACAAAGTCAAGTGATGGTATGAGCAATAATTTGGAAAATCCAATTAGTACAGACAACCTTTATACTGGCTTATTCTTTATGCCACATTCTTTGCCAGTAGCTAATAGGTTACCACATCATCGTATTGGCTGGAGCTACAGATGCTGGGTGAAATCCAGAAAAGAAGCCATTTTCCAGATAATCCATAAGCAAAAAAGGAAGCTCAATTTTCTGAGCACTTAAAATGACTGCTTTGAGAGGCCGTAGCTCATCTTGAAATCATTTTGAGTTGGATTGAGATAAAATTTAGGAATGGATTGGCATCAGCACCAAAGCAAAGTCTGAAAGACATTTACATGACAAATATTATCATTATGATTTTGCAATAACCTTGGCAGTTAGGTTTGAAAGGACAGCTCACTAGGTAATCTTTAAAATGCAGATAAAATAGATTTAAAGGAATGATTTTCTAGCTTCCAGAAAGGGTTATGACAAATCTTACGCACCAGGGACAAAGCTGGGGGATGTTTTAGTTTGCAGTCCCCTTTTTCAAGCAGCCTGCTCATAAGGCAATAGCTTAGTAAGTCTCCGGTTCCAGAGGGTCTTGAAAAATTCTCTCCTGATGCTTATAAAAGAACTGAGCCATTTCCTGTCAACCATCTAATATTTTTATTTCACCAACATAAGTCAGTGGACCATGGTTTCATGGTCTGGATAGATTGAAAGATTAACTTGCTCTGATTGACTATGGCTAGGTCGGTCACAAATATAAACCTGTGGACTCAGGAGATTTGGCTATGACAGGTCTAATCAGACTTTCTAAATTTTAGGGTTCTGTGGGTTCCGGGACCTGGCCGCATGTTCCACATTGGCATACCTAAGAAGTTGGTGTAAAATGAAGCTATGGCTGAACCCGTCTAGACCAGATGAGCTTGTTATTTAGAGCAACAGCTCTCTGGCTTCCATGTGCAAATCCATTATATGGGAGCCCAGAGAAGACGTGGTCTGGGGTCACTGACTTTACACAAGTCAAGGTTTTCATGAAAATGGAGCACATGTCAATTTCCAGTCACTGAGTTCTCTTCTCCTTTTCAGAGAAATGTCAGCATGTATGTCTGGGTAGGACTGGGATAAAGAACACTGCATAGGAGGTCAGAAGATCTCGGCTCTGGTCCATATGCTGCCAGAGAATAGGTATCTGGGTAGTTAAAACATGGACTAGTTTTTTAGCTGCTTTTGATCTCAGTTGCCTCCCATGTGAAATGGGGGTAATCATAACCTCATGGGGTTTCGGTAACCATAAAACAAATTAAAGGTTTATAATGTATCTATCATGGTGTCTGGAACATAGTAAGCAGTCAGATGGTTAACTCCTGTATGACAATAGTTATCACCACTAGTTACGGGGCTGGGTCACTTGTTAAACACTTGTTAAATACTAATAATACTATGCCAGACAATGTTTAATAAATAAACAATAGGACTCCCTGTCCTTGAGGAGGTTATATGGGGTGGGGGGGTGGGGGATAGAGACAATCAGGATAATAAATAAATAAATTGCATACAATAATTGAAAATTGCACATATTCTGGAGGTGACACAGGTAAGGACATGAAGCAAAATAAGGGAGATCATGAATGCTTTCTAAGAGAATTATGATTTAAATAGGGTAGTCAAGTGAGACTCTGAAAAAAATGACCTTCGGGCAAAGATGTGGAGAGAGTGAGGGAGGGAGCCACAGATTTGCCATGTCACAGGTGGGACATAGTTCAACTTGTCAAGAAGACCAAATGAGTCTCTTTTTTGGAGCAAGGCCTGCCTCTTTTTAGAGTAACCCTTGAGAGGGACCATGCCTGCCATGGTTAGGCAGTAGCCTACAAGGAGACCAGTGTCCCTAGAGGAGGTTGATGGAGGGAAGGGTGGTAGCAAGAGGGGTCTGAATATAATTAGGGGAAGAAGAATGAGTTGGATATTTAACCTTGATAAACTTTGTAAGCAAAGTGTCCACTTCCTTTTGGAAATTCTTCATCGACGAAGAGTGAGGACTCAGGACAAGATGCACAAAAGCAAAGTTTTGAAGTCCAGCAGACCGATTCACATTTGCATAATTTGGGGCATGTTACTCATATTCAACCTCTCTGAGTCTCAGCCTTTCATCTGTAAAGTGGGGACAAAAGTTTTACCGTCGGGGTGCCTGGGTGGCTCAGTCGTTAAGCGTCTGCCTTCGGCTCAGGTCATGATCCCAGGGTCCTGGGATCGAGCCCCGCATCGGGCTCCCTGCTCGGCAGGAAGCCTGCTTCTCCCACTACCATTCCCTCTGCTTGTGTTCCCTCTCTTGCAGTGTTTCTCTCTGTCAAATAAATAAAATCTTTAAAAAAAAAAAAGTTTTACCGTCACTGGGAGGTTTATAAATAATGTAGGTAAAGTGCCAAGTCAGTGCCCAGCATCCAATTGGAATTCAGTAAATGTCAGTGAGCATTGAGCTGACCCGAAACTGTTCCTTTGGCTCATCCACAAGAGTGCTAGGAGAAACTGACTTTGGGCCTCCGGTGGCTGCCTCAGTGTCCACATTATTTAACTCAGGGCAATGATTTGGATCATTTGGCATGTCTGTCATTGACTTAAGGGTAAATCAAATGAGATTCAAGATATATTCTAGAAGCTTTTTTATCGCTTGTGCCACTTTCACTCATAAATGTTGCTCCAGTCTTGTATTAAAGCCAAGTGGTAACTTTAAAATTGATGGTATTTTCATGAGGTATAGAACCAGCAATTACTGAATTGGCTAAGGGTACTTCGAGCTACAATTACAAGTTAAAGCAACCTAATTGCAGGTATCTGGGTTGAGGAGTTCAGTGTGTGATTAACCCTATTGTTTCATTAACTTTAATCCCAATGAAGGGCATGTGGCAACAGTATGATGTTCTTCCCGTGTTCCAGGTTCAAGCCCTCTTAATTTCTGCTAGAATTTTGTGTTGGCCTTTTGTTTCTTCTGCTTGGCCATCTTGCACTTCCCCAATTCCTCCTTAACACAGCAGCTGGGGGGGTCACTCTTGAACAGTATCTGAGTGCTACCCATTCTTGGCTTCAAAACCCCCCCTTAGTGCCTCACTGAAACAGAATCACGCCAAGTACTCTTTCTGGAGAGGGATTCTTTCTCCAATTTCATCCTATTTCAGGTCCTTATTTCCATCTACTCTAACATCTTTTTTTAAATGCCCTGACCAGCTCCTTAGAGGAATCTGTTCTAGGACTGGGGTAGGAAATATATAAGACGGGCTTGAGGCATCTTGTAGAGTCAGAAAGCAAGGAAGTGCTCCAAAAAGAGGTGGGGGGCACTACAGGAAGATAAGATATGGAAACCAATTGAAGGAGTTCACAGTGGCCAGAGCTGGACTATTCTGAGCGACAGAATAAATAACGTAGTACTGGATTATAACCCAGTAGGCAAAATAAACATCTGTGAGTCCATATGGATATAAATGATTGAATAAGTAAGTAGATGGGAGGGAGGAGACACATCTGTCATGCAGATGAATTCCCAGTAATTTTAGTAGATATTGCAACCTCAGACAGGCGGAACATAACTCTCTACTCTCTAAGTGTGGGCTACACATTGTGACTTCCTTCCAAAGAGGACAGTATGGAAAGGCAGGGAGGAGGGTGATGTTACAGTGGAGGAATCTGACAAGCGCTACCTTAGCCAAGTAATCAAGGTCAGTTTCAATAGTGGTAAGTCATGTTGATAGTATGTACCCTTGATATGATGTGATGATAATGGCACTTTCCCTCTGTGGGAAACATATAACCTCAGTCTAATCATAAGGAAAGCATCAGATAAATCCCACCTGCGGGACATTTTACAAAATAACCTGAGCAACACGTCTCAAAACTGTCAAGATCATCAAAAAGGAAGGAATGGCAGAGACACTACCGTAGCTAAGAGAAGCCTAAGGAGATAAAACAACTAAATGTAATGTGGCATTCTGGATGGTACCCTGGAACAGGAAAAAAGACATTAGGTACAAACTAAGGATATCTGAATATAGCATAGATATTAACTGATAATAATGTATCAGTTTTGATTCATTAATTGTAACAAACCTAACATACTCATAAAAAATGTTAATATTAGTGGAATAAAAATAGGAAATTATTGGGTGTAGCATATGGGACCTCGCAGTACTATCCTCACAAATTTTCTATAAATCTAAGACAATTCTACAAATAACTACAAGGTTGTTCTAAAAAAGGACGTCCCAACCCTTCACATTACTGAAATGCTTTTCCTTCATCATGGCCTGTTGAAGTTCAGCCTTTCAATTTGTAACTTAAGAAACCTTTTGACTTCTTCCAAAACAAATGGGTCTCCCCTTTGGCCTATGTCCATAAAACTTGGCACTTGTCTTTGGTGTTAATTTTAAGGTAATGCACTTATTTATTCACTCATTCAACCAACAATTATAGTATATGTACAGCAGTTGTTGACAGTAAGGTTAACCTTGACCTTGATCAAACTTTCAGTTTGCCTGTGGTTACAGACATGTGGATACACTTCTGTGAGAAAATGGGTAGAGCACCCAGAAAAGGAGCAGTGGTGGAAGTGAGATGTTCTCGGAGGGGCTGACCTTTGCATTGAGTTCAAAGAAGGGTTAGTGAGTGCATTCGAATTATGGGTGGTGGGTGGAAGGATGGAGAGTTGGAGGGAGGATTCTAGGAGAAACCATATTTGCACAATTACTGAGGCAGAAAGGAGGGTGACATTCCCAAGGAAATGCATCATTACAACCAGATATTATCATAGGTGGCACATATGGACTCTATCATGTATGGGGCTCAATGTTAACCTCCATACATGTGTTATATTGGTTCATACTCATGCAACCCTGTGAGGCAGGTTTTCATATTATTCCCATTTTACAAATGAGGAAACTAAAGCACTTGGTAAGTAGCAGAGCTGAGATTCAGACTAAAAGAGACCGGATTGAAAGTCCATACTCTCCCCTCCCATTGAAGGGAGGCAGAATTAGTCCACCTTGAAGCAGAGACTCTTGCATTTCTTTCCTATTACACCAGGATCTCTCAGCCTGGGCACTCATGACATTCTGGACAAGATAGTACTTTGTTGTAAGACTTTCCCAGTGTCCTGTGGGATGGTGGGAATCATCCATGGCCTTCCCCTGCTAGAGGCCAGTAGCACCTACCCTCCACCAGTAAAGGCAATTAAAAACATCTCCAGACTTTTCCAAGTATCACTGGTGGGGAGGGTGAATAGCAAAATCAGCCCATCCCTACCCCTGCATTGAGAATTCTATTCTCAGGTTAGGATAAAGCTGGGTCTTAGGACTTTCCCGTCTCCTCTACTCCTTCCCTCCTCTCTTTTTCTCCAGTGTTTCCTAGGGGCCCACCACGTATGGGCTGAACACATATCCCTGACAATTTATAACACAGTGACTGGTATATGGTGGTTGCTTGACAAATGCTTACTGAAGTTATGCCAACTGAATCTAAATTTTCTGAGTCCATTCTTGTCAAATAAGATACATTCTTCTGGACATAAAACTTGATATTGGGACAGTTAATTCTTGGTTTCTGGTCACTTGGGGTATCTTTTGTGTCCCTAAAGAACTATCCTGAAGGCTGGCAAGAGCCACCTGAATGCTCACCAACATTCAGACAGACCCAGCCGTACACCTGATAAGAACCTAGTGGAGAGTGACATCCATTAGGTTGCCAATACATGTTGAATGCATGGCTGACCTGTAACAATTAAGTGAAGCCATATGCCTGGCTCTGTAATTTGAGATGCCATTTAAAGCACATACCTATTTTCTCCAGCAATTCCTTCTATCATTTTTGGATGAAATCTGGATTTGGGAAGTGACTCCCCACATAGTTTTTTTTTTTTTTCCCAGCCCCCTGGAGAGTGGGCTGGCAGTGGGAGGGAGAGCTAATTTCTAGGGAGGCTTCCTGCCACCACAGGTTCTGTATCACTGGTGTGTCAGTCGCTTGTCATTAGTGGAGGGAGCTCAGAGAATTCTAAATGGAAAGATAACACAGGAGTGAGCTCCCAAAATACAATGCACTAAAATATATATATATCTTATATATGTATATATTATATATAATATATTATATATATTATATAATATAAAGTTATACATATATAACTTTATATTGCATTTAAATCAGGTGGACTCTTTATATATAAAATATATAAATTTTAAATTTTATATATAAATATAAATTTATATATAAAATAAAGAGTCCACGTGATTTAAATGCATTATATATATAATGGACTCTTTATTTTGTGTTAGCTCCAGGCATGCATTCTTTTACTGCTTCCCAGTACATACAACCTAGAATCATCACCTCTTAAGGGTTATCCATCGGGGCTCTTTGTTGCATTTGAAATATAATGCTGTAATATCTGTCTTCTCCAGGACTGTGCATACCTAGCATAGAGTCTTGTAGACCTGTGTGAATAGATGTTACCTAGAGTAGATGGGAGAGAGTCCCACCGTAATTATGTTTCATGGAAACTCTTCCTATGTTTTCTCTCGCTTTCCCCAGCCCCTCCGCGCATACCCCCACAGGCCTTGATGGCCACTGAATTATTTCTAATCAGTGTCCTCGTTCTTTCTCTCTTGCCAGAAGGAGGGACATGTGAAGTGATCGCCGCGCACAGATGTTGTAATAAGAATCGCATCGAGGAGCGGTCACAAACAGTCAAGTGTTCCTGTCTACCTGGAAAAGTGGCCGGCACGACAAGAAACAGACCTTCCTGTGTCGACGGTAAGTAGCTGGTTTTACATCTCTCTTTAGGTGTTTATCTAGGTGTTCGTTGTCTGTAATACACACGTTTTTTGTTTCACCTATGTGTGCTTTGGTTTAATGAACAAGGTGGATCCAAAGCTCTGGAAGGTTGTACAAATGCCAGTCCTCCGCATAGTTAGAACTCTTGTTTCTCTGGCTTGGTGACTTTCACATAGCTTATTTTCATGTTTGGTAGCAAAGATTAAGGTAAAATAATTTGTCGACTCAAGAAATTGGAGGTTCCAGCTCATTTGGGAAGTGATTTTGGATTGAGGTTTTATATAATGATGATGGTGACGATGGGACTAAAGATAACAATTGCTAACATTTATTCAGTGCGTATTTAATGAGCATTTACTCTATGCTGGACACTGCTCTGGGTGCCCCGCGTGCCTTCATAAACAAATAGAGGTGCTCTGAATGTTCACCATGTGCCAAGCACTGTCCTAAACAATTCTCATGCATTATTTTATTTACTCCTCCCAACGATCCTAGAACAGTTACCTATTGCTGTGTCACAAATGACCCCCAACGATGTAGCAACTTGAAGCAGCACACATTCTCTCACAGCTCCGGTGGGTCAGGAATTCCATTTAGCTGAGTATGTCTGCCTCTGGGTCTCTCACGCAGGTGCAGTCAAGATTGAAAGACTTGACTGGTGTTGGAGGATGATTTCAAGATGGTTCACTCTCACATGGCTGTTGGCAGGCAGACTCAATTCCCTGCTGTGCGGACCACTCCGTAGGAGCTCAGGGTCCTCACACTGTGGCAGCTGGCTTCACCCAAGAGAATAATATAGAAGCCATAGTGATATTCTTTTTTGTAATCTAGCCTGGAAGTTACACTTCACTGTTTCCACAATATCCTATTGGTTATTTAAGTCACCCCCATTCAGTGGAGGAGTGAGCTATAAGGACTTGAAGGTCACCCAGGCGCCCCTATCTTTCATAGTTTTAGAACCGGGTATAATATGATTATATTATATAATCATATAATTCAAATTCAAATTCTCCAGTAAGAAAATCAAGATTCTGACATTGTTTGTTTGTTTGTTTATCATATAATGTATTACTTGCTTCAAAGGTACAGGTCTGTGAATCAAGGACTCTAACTTTTAGTAAGAAAATCAGGACTCGAGGCACCTGGGTGGCTCAGTGGGTTAAAGTCTCTGCCTTTGGCTCAGGTCATGATCTCAGGGTTCTGGGTTCAGCCCCGCATCTGGCTCTCTGCTCAGTGGGGAGCCTGCTTCCCCCTCTCTCTCTGCCTGCCTCTCTGCCTGCTTGTGATCTCTCTCTCTCTCTGTCAAATAAATAAAATCTTATAAAAAAAAAGAAAGAAAGAAAGAAAGAAAGAAAGGAAATCAAGACTCAAGTGAATCACTTGCTCAAGGTCTCATCATAGCAGATAGAACCTGACTTTCTTGGCTTAGGATCCATCATTCCACCTCCAGAAACAGATGGGGCAGGACACCTTCTAGATTGGCTTGTGTTGTATATTTTCATTATGAGTTGTGATTAGAAAGAGAAACATACTTAAGCTAGACCAAGTAAAGTTTTTTTTTTTTAAGAAAATAGAAGAATCCTGGGGAGTCCAGTTATCAAAATTCTCATGGAATTCATAAATTCTTCCAGCATCAGCCATCTTATTTTCTTTGTTCATGGGACACACTATTTCTGATCCCTGTTGCCCTCATTCTCCTCTGTGTGGACTGGTTCCTTCTCCCAAGATTTTAGCTTTTGAATCCTTATAACGTAAGGGCTGGTGTGAAGCTTTTATTTCCATGATGCCAACTCTGATCTTACATAGCATCACAATAGAACCCAAATATATTTGCCTCGCTTCCTGTGTTTTAAATGTATTCTCCAAAAGGACCAGATATAACTGGCCCAGCTTGTGTCGCACGTTAAACTTTGCCTAATCAACCATAGCCAGAGAGCTGTACGTGGGGCTTGTTCAGCTGCCCATTGCGTGCCATGGTAAGGTCAAGCTTTTTTTTTTAATTTTTCTAAAGGATGTAAAAAAGACAAATCTGGGAATATACTATGATCAGTAAGTTCTCCATTGGTGCATTTTCAGGGGTCATTTGGCACTATCTGGAGATATTTTGGGTCTAGACATCTCTTGCAATTAGGGGGTATTATTCACACTTGGTGGGTAAAAGCCAGCAATGCTGCTCAACATCCTATAATGCACAGGACAGCACCCACAACAAAGTATTACCCAGCCCCAAATGTCAATGGGGTTGAGGTTGAAAACTTGCGCTAACGGTTATTTCTTTGTTCCAGATCACAGTTGACATGGTGAGGCACCTCCAATGTAGGAAAGGCAAGCAGTTAGACCAGAAATGCCACTTTGCTCCATTTGCAGGGGGAAACTCTTGGCCCTTGAAGCAGACAAACATTATAAAGCCACAATAGTTCCTCAAGTTGTCTGCCAAAGAAAGCCCCGAGTCTGTTGATTATGAATCTCCATTTTGTTTCCAGCTCATTTTTATCTCTAATGGTCTAGAAATAGAATTGCCTTCAGGATTTGGATGTAAGACACAAAGCAATACATTGTTTATTCTGGCAGAGGGGGAAATGGCATCTGGCCCTAAATTTCTATGAGAAGTTAAGCCACATAATAGGAATATTCTGTCTCTCAGAGCAAGTTTGACTTTGGAAACTCCGAATCCTTTAGAGTGGTAGGTTCAGGCAAGCCGGCTATTAGTCCCTATCTTCCAAGCAAAAGTCAATAAATTATAGAGTATTGTAGTGTCAACCTGAGAGTTTATAGTTTCTATAGCGTTCCACTCTTCTAAAATCCTTAAATCCATCGGCAAGCATGAGAAAAGTCTCCGTGTTGCTACGATCAAAATTGTTTTTATGGCCCAAATCTCTATATGCAAATGAGAAATGAAGCATAGATATAAATTTATAATTCCAGTGTAGTTATTAAGATCATGAACTGTGCAATTAGGCTGACATGAGCAGAACTCAGCTATACCAGTTACTAATAGAATTACCTTGGGCAAGTCACATATGCTTTTTAATTTGTTCCTTGGCTGTGAAATGGAGATGATAATTATTCCGATTTGTGGTGAGGATTAAGGAAGTCATGTGTACAGTGTGTTTTGCAGAATGCCTGTTTCCCATTAAACACTCGCTGAATGTTGGTATCTCTTTCCTATCTTACTAGTAAGTGTGGGTAATGCTTAGAAAGGCACATTGTTTTACCAAGTTTTGTTGCATTTTAATTGAATACAGTGGCATTTTAACTACCATCTTCTCCTGGAACTGTTTCTAGCTGATTATCCTGGTTATCATTAATGCTAGTAAGTCATCTTTAGGAATGCATATTTCATAGAGGAATTTTGAGAACTACAGAAATAATCCATACATTAAAGTCATGCATGGTATTATTGCTCAGAGATTATCATTACTTAGTAAGAAAACATGTGCGTATCCATTTAGGCTTAGCCCATCATTAAAAAGAAACTCACTGGCAGGAATTTTATTGAACTGAGATGTCACTGTACTGTTTTATCAACAGCTTGTTTCATTTAACATATAGCAAACATTCCCCAATTTAAAACATATTCTTTAAAAACATTATTGTTAATAGCTACATAGGGTTTTAGGGGTGGATACACTTCCATTTATCTACCTGTTTCCTCCACTTGGACACATTTATTGTGTTTCATGCATTTCCCTTTGTAAGCCTAAAAATGGATAGAAACCAGCTTCTGTCCATGACAGCAGTTGACAATCCACATACCATATTTGTCCTGAATATATCCTGTTGTACACAGTGCATTTCCCATGTGTTTCAATTGCTGTTATTTACTTGCCTCTGAAATTACAAGTCACTTGTCTTCCACAGTGTTTTCAAAACCAGAGAAACTGTGATGATTTTAAAATAAGCACATATTCTATTATTTCAAGATTCAAAATCAGAGACCAGATGATTTGAAATGGGATATAAATTTTGCAGTGTAATCCTAGCAACTTATTCAAACAGAGAAAATAGGATATTGGGAGAAATTTTTAGAGAGTGGGCTTTGAGTTTAAAAATGATCTCCTCTTGCCTAATAAGTGAAAGTACTAAAGAAAAACATTCAACAGCTTTAATATTGTGATGGATATTTATAAATATTTTGAAAAGCGTTATACCCTTGCACGTGTGCCTAGCACTATTCTGACTGGATATGAGGTCATGACATCAAATCATACATGACAGTACTTCCATACTGTCGTTGATAACGGTAATCAAAATGATGGCCAGAATGTTCTAGAAGGCTTACCCTGTACTCCTCTTTGAGGTTCTTCATGTCTTCATTTAATTCTAACCCCAGTTCCCAAAGGTGTTCCTATTATTCTATTATTCCATTCTTCCAGTCAGAAAATTGAAGCATAGGAACTCTGTGAGTCGCTTGAAATCACACAGCCAATAGTGACAGAGCCAGAAATCATCTGGGCTACCTGACTCCAGAGCCCTATTTACCAAATGTGAGCAGATGAGGTTGTATCATAAACACACATTCTATTCCAAAGCCTTTTGTGTAAGAGATCAAAATCCCTGGGTGAGAAGGGGCAGAAAGTTCAACTGTGTGCACACTTTCAGAAACATCTGGTCCTTCAGGGTATACCTGCCCCTTCCCTTCCTGTGTCAGAGAGGACTGATTCATTGCCCTTTCTGAGGTTATGGCCATTGAGTAATTAGAAGCATTTTTTTTTTTTCATAATAGAGCATTTTTAATTAATTATTTTTTAAAAATAATTTTTATTATGTTTTGTTAGCCGCCATACAGTACATCATTAGATTTTGATGTAGTGTTCCATGATTCACTGTAGAAGCATTTTTATGGATAATGGTTTCCATTTCATAGAATGATTAAAGTGTAATTGTTTAAGGCATAGAGGGATAAAATGACTGCTTTATGGAGAAATCCTCATGCAGTTTTCTCTATTTAGGTTCTTATTCTCATACAATTTATGTCTATTTGTAACCTAGACAGATATGTGAAAAACATCCTAATAAGTACTTGTTTGTAGAGAAGGTCTTTTAATCCTCTGTGGATTTGAGCATCACTCTAATTAAGAAAAGTTTATATGACAAGTTCATAGGCCTTTCCTTTTCATTTAGTGTAAATTCTGATCATTTCTCTGACTGCCTGCTACAAACATTACCTGGTGTTCTTGTCTTTTTATACTGGATACCAGCCAGAAGTGACTACCTTACATCACAGAACTTTTTAACTTTCACAACGATGGAAATCCTACCTTTTTGTTTGTTACTAGGATTGGTATATAGTTAACATAATGGAAAAGTATTCATACTCCTGCCTATTTCTGTGAAGATAAAACCCCACTGTATAAGAAGGTATCTTGCTCTTAACTCATCATACATAGCCTATAAGGTAAGAGTAAGCAAGCAAGATATACAGAGATTCACACCCAGAAAAACAGATAGACTTACAGGAAAGGAGACAGACAGAACATACAAAGAGGAACAAGGAAAGGAGGATTCAGAGAAAAAGAGTGATCAAAGAGAGATGAGACAATGAATGCTTAAGAGGTATATTAAAACATCTACCTGTAAAATGCTTTTGTTCATATTTTTCCCCAAACAATTGTTTGTATTCTTTTACAGTTTATAACTAGTTTTTAACAAAATAAGATTTATTTGGTAGATGGAGACTTCGAGTTTTTATTTTTCAAGTCACATTATATGAGATTCCAGAACCCTAATATCTTTAAAAATTGCTTTTGAAGATTGCTCCTTTGGAAAATACATGATAAAATTTTCTTGCCTACATACCATCATATTCCCTAGAGACAGCCATGGTGAAAAAGATGTCTGAGAACTGAAGCAAATTTGAAATTCCGCAATAGTTTTCTACAGAGTAGTATGAAATATATATATGAGAAATGATGCATATAATAACCACTTTTTAGCTATCCAAAATATGATACCATATTAAAGGCTCTGAGAAGTTCTTCATCCAAGAACTTGGACCAGTTATGTCCCAGACTTCTTTGACTAGAGAACCTTTTCACTGTAACACTTACTTGTGCCCTATAAACCCAATGTTCCATGAAATGGACTTCACGCATGGACTATATGGACTACATCTTTGTTTTGGTTTCCAGAAATGCATCTGAGGTCTTTTGAGACTGACTGGTAATTCCTATGCCAATAGCTCAGTGTCTTTTCTTAACACTGGCTAACCAAACATTGCATAACAAGTCTGGGTAGTAATGTGATTTATAATATCTCCGTGACATGTCAGGCTCAACTGCAGTTTGGAAATCATCTAGGGACCTTCCAGAACAAACACTGTATGAAAAAGCTTAAGCCCTTATTTTTATTCAAATACTAGACATTTTAGAGGACAGGGAAGATGACCTATATTGGTTCCGCCATTTGTGATGTGTCATCCACACACAGTGAAATACCAAGATAATGAATTGCTCTGGTGGATCAGGGACGCATGACACAGCGGCAGTCTGGGGTTCCTTCATTACCATCTCTGTTCAATGCCTGCCTGTTCTTTCAAGACAGATTCTAGTTTGTTAAATAGATGGGATGGTTAGCCCAGTTGACTTCATCAGGAGGCATTTCTAAATGGAGTTTCTACTGTTATTGAAGAAGGTCTACTAGAGCATCATTAGTAAAATTGTGGCACATTCAGGCATAATTTCTGAATTACATACAAATTTTCCTTTGCTCCATTCCTTGGTACCTAATCCTGCCCAGCTGTGTGAGGGACCCAAGTCTGCATTAGGAGGAGGAATGAGGGGAAGGATGTAGAAGAAGTGACAAGGTGTTTTGTACCGTCTCATAAAAGGTCTGTCTCTGTTTTGTTCTTTTGCATAATGAAGAGAACAGGAATTTGGTCTTCAGATATTCCCATGCTTCTGAAACTAAGAGTGGATGTCATTTTTTTTTTTTAAGTTTAAAGCAGCAGTTGCCAGCTGACAGCCTACTGGCAGAAAGTACCTTCAGACCTGTTCCGTAGGTTGGCAGAGTAGTGAAAAAAATGGACTGTGTGCCTTTGGATGGGCTATGCCAGTATGTATAAGCTCCACCCCTTTCTATGACATAACTGGCTCTGGCCCATTCATGTGACCTGCCTGATCCCTAAAGATCAGGAAACTCCTGCTTCCTGGCTCAGACTCGTTTCCCTACTATTCTCGAGTTAAATAAAAAAAATTTAATTTTCTGGAAAAAATTACTCTTTGATATACATAACCTCGCATAAATTGAAATGTACATACACAAAAACAGCAAGAAAGGAAAATAAGAGTAATTCTTCTCCTCCCCTTGCCCACTGATTCTCTCACATCTTCATGGCCAGTAGCAACCACTGTCACCAGATTTCTGTGCGTCCTTATAGAAAATACCCATGCACGTGCACACTACACACATAGACAACCTGGTAGATCAAAACGGTGTTGTATAATTTAAAAAATGATCTGAACCTGTATTTTTTTTTTTTTTTTTGCCTAAGAAAATGGCTGGTAAACTGGAAAAAAAAAAAAGTCCGACATCACTCAATTGAAGAAATGTAAATTAAACACTGAAATGTAATGTTTCATCAATCAAATAGGCAGAGATAAAAAGTTTGGTAATACCCAGTATTAAGGAAGCAGGAGAGAAAAATTACATATAAATCATACTCGATGATAAACGGCTTACAAACTCAATTAGTTAAATTTGGTTCACCAAAAGGGAAGAAGATAAATAGGAAATTTTATAATGAGCCTGGATGTTTGTGGAACATAATACAAATTACATTCATTATAACTATGCACAGTGACTTTGTTTAGCAACAATTCTTGTATACATAATGTCCTCCATTTCTTCAATAGGATCAGGTTCATATGTCTGGGTATAATCTAAGAAATCTTCTAAGGATCTTGATCTCACTTCTGTGGAAAAACTACATGTTTCCACATGTATATTTAGTGCATGTACTTGGACATAAGCATAGTAAGTCCCTTTTAATGTCAATTAATGTAGCCACTTGGGAGATACAAAATTCTCTACACAAACATTTGTAGTGGTATGTACGCTGTGTGTGTGTGTGTGTGTGTGTGTGTGTGTGTGTGTGTGTGTAATCATGGTACAATACACCCCAAATTCTTATCATTTTTCTAGTTGGAATGTACTTGGTTACATAGAATTCCAAATTCATAAAGAAAATTTCCTGAAAGTAGCTCCAAAGCCATTGGTTTCCATTATTTCCAAAAAGCTTAGGTGTTTTCAAATACCTGTTCTTGTCTGATATGAGAGCACTTTAATATGAGAGCACTTTAATATGAGAGCACTTTAATCAATTCTTTTTTTTTTGGAAAGGGGGAAAAATGTTGTTATAAATCTAAGGAGTAGCTCTTCATCCCTCTAGTTGGGCTTCAGCCTAGATAAGGCAAGATTTCAGGGTCCTATGTTATTAATGTGCTGTCCATATAAATAACGAGCAAGCCTTGTGAATTATTTCACACTTCTAGGAAAATCTATAGCCCTGTCCTTCCGCAGCAGCACTGGAAGGTGCTGAGGATATCAGTACATTTCTTTATGGAAGGTTCTGATAACTTCATCTAAGGATATGGTAAAACTTATGTCCCCTTCTGAAGCCTATGTAGAAATTTATGCAGATGAATAGTATTTTGAAAAATTAATGATGTATTCCTCAATCCACCCAAACTACTGGGATTTTTGAGGGCTTACCCCAACCCAAACAACAGAACATGAATCACTCACTAACCAGAGAATAGAGGCCCAAATATTTGGTGCTTAAGTTCAAAAGTCATTCCAAGACTCAGATATATAATGGAAGAATTCATTTATTACTGTTCCCAAAGTAATATGATGAGTCGGTTCAGGGAGGGAGAAAGGAAGGAACACTTGGGTAAGGAAAATGTGGTCCACTGGAGCAAAGGCTATCTGCCACCACCACCAGAGATGTGTGTCACCATCTGTAGACTCACCTATCCAACCACCAGCTAAGAGAGCACCATACATGATAACTCAAGACACTCTCTTCATATCCTTTTGGCTGCCTTCCCAGGAAGACCATCCACAAACAGCAGCTAGCATATTATAGCCTGACTGTCCAACAGGAGTCATAATCACCAGTGTCCTAAGGCCTCCTTTGGCTTCCATGCTGCAGAGGTGACCTCCAGGATGCTTATGAATTCCAGGAAGCGAGAGGAGAGACCTGGGCTCCCTAATGGGTGGAGTGGACATAGAAAGGAAGTTTCATGGACCCACTACATAAGACTAGATTTCTAACTAAGCTAAGACATTGGTGGAACATGCTCTATTTCACTTATAATCCTTGATATCTTTTGGTACTTTCATTTTTGCATTATTTACTTACTTATTTATTTCCGATGTAGATCAAACAACCTTCTCTTAAAAGAACATGCTATCTAGGACTACCATGGCTTGAGAGGAGAACTCAATACCTGCTTTTAATGCTTCAGAGGGCAGGCTGACTGATGGTCTTGTTAGGGGCTAATGCAGTGGATGACTTTAAGTTAAATCCAGTACTCATTTATAATTTCAAAAATCCTAGGGCCCTTAACAATTATGCTCAGTCTCCCTACTATCCAGTAATTCCACAACTGGGTATTTACCCAATACAAAATACAAAAACAGTGATTCTAAAACATACATGCACCCCTATGTTTATTGCAGCATTGTTTACAATAATGGAATAGCCAAATAATGGACGCAGCCCAAGTGTCTATTGATAGATCAGTGGATAAAGAAGATGAGTATATATCTATAATGGAATATTTTCCCACTATTAAGAAGAATAAAATCTTGCCATTTGCAATGATATGAATGGAGCTAGAGAGTTTAATGCTAGGTAAAATAAGTCAGAGAATGACAGGTACCATCAGATTTCACTCACATGTGAAATTTAAGAAACAAAGGGAACAAAAGAGAAAAAAAAAACAGGAAATGGACTCTGAACTACGGAGAATAAACTCATGGTTACCAGAAGGGAGGCGGATGAAGGGATGGGTGAAATAAGTGAAGGAGATTAAGGCTACACTTATCATAGTGAGCACTGAGTAATATATAGAATTGTTGAGTTACTATATTGTACACCTGAAATTAATATAACACTATATGTTAACTCTACTGCAATTAAAATTTAAAAAATTAAAAATTATGCTAAATCTACTTTCCCTTTGCTCTAGAAATAGAACAATTCTCAGATGTCAGCACATCTATTTGCCACATAGTTTATTGAATATTTTAAGCCCACCGTTGAGACCTTTGCTACAATCAAAGGTTTTTTTGAAAATACTGCAAACTGTAATGTATCTGATCATCTGAGCTCTGATGGCTGTGTAGAGTGAGATTAATGTTGGTTTTCTACCTGCTAACACAAACATCCATTCTGCAGCCTATGGGTCAAGGAATAATTTTGACTTTCCAGTTTAATTTAAGAAATATATGGCTATGGCTGCCATAGATAGTGATTCCTCTGATAGATCTGGACAAAGTAAATTGAGAACCTTCTGGAAATGATTTACCACTTTAAATACCATTAAGAACACTTATGATTCGTGGAAAGAGGTCAAAATACCAACATTAGCAGGATTTTGGAAGAAGTTGATTCCAACCCTCATGGAAGACTTTGAAGGGTTCAAACAAAGGAAGTAATTGCAAATGTGGTAGAAATAACTGGAAATCTAGAATTAGAAGTGGAGTCTGGGGGCACCTGAGCGGCTCAGTGGGTTAAAGCCTCTGCCTTCGCTCAGGTCATGATATCAGGGTCCTGGGATCTAGCCCTGCATCGGGCTCTCTGCTCAACAGGGAGCCTGCTTCCCTTTCTCCCTCTGCCTGCCTCTCTGCCTACTTGTGATCTCTCTCTCTATGTCAAATAAATAAATAAATAACCTTAAAAAAAAAAAAAAAAAGAAGTGGAGTCTCAAGGTGGGACTGAATTGCTAAAATCTCATGAGAACATTTGAAGATTTGCTTCTTGAGCAAGATAAATAAATGAATAAATAAAAATAATGGCTTCTTGAGGTAGAATCTACTCCTCGTGAAGATGCCGTGAAGATTGACATGACACAAAGGATTTAAATTATTACATAAACTTAGAGGCAGGTTTTGAGAGAATTGACTAATTTTGAAAGAAGTTCTAATGTGGGTAAAATGCCATTAAACAGAATAGCATGCTAGGGAGAAATCACTTGTGAAAGGAAAAGTCAATCAACACAGCAAATTTCTTGTCATCTTATTTCAAGAAATTGTCACAACAACCTTAACCTTCAGCGACCACCACGCTGATCAGTCAGCAGCCATCAACATGGAGCCAAGACCTTCCACCAGTGACAAGATTACAACTTGCTGAAAACTCCAATTATGCTTAGCATTTTTTAACAATAAAGCATTTTTAAATTAAGGCATATGCATTGGTTTTTAGACATAATGCTATTGTGCACTGAATAGACTACAGTGCAATATAAACATAACTTTTGTATGCCCTGGGAAATGAAAAAAATTATTTGACCTGCCTTATTGCAATATTTGCTTTATTGTTGTGGTCTGGAGCCTCACCTGCAATATTTCTGGAATATGTCTGTATTACTTTATGTAACTCTTACAACAGCAGCCTTACAAGATAGTTACTATTCTTATCCCCAAATTTATTGAAGAGGAGCCTGAGGCCTTAAAGAAGTTAAATCATTTCTTCCAAGACATAGCAGCAGGAGATCTGGGACCCTAAATGAGAAGCTTCTAGAAATGATAGGTAGGAGATCGCCTAAGAAGCATGGGGAGCAAAGGTTCAGAGTACCAGCTCACTTCAATCTTCCCTTCCTCAGAGAGGGACACCACCCCTCAGGCATGCTATGTTTTTCCTTAAGCATTCCCTCCAGCGTGTACACCAGTATCCTTTATATCCTGTGCATCTCAGATCCTTCAATCCCTCACCATTCCCTAGTTTCATTAATGCCATAATCAAGACGCTTACATTGACCCTAATTAATGTGCTCTCAGCACCCACACCCTGTATTACCCAATGTTGCCTTTGTCACCCAGCTTGACCTACCAACTCCACAGGTCCTCCCTCAAGCCACCACACTGAAAATTAATAGGTACCCTCCTTCACATACCTGAAGCCTCCTGTACAGCATTTACCATAACTTACCATACTGTACTCTATTCTTTTGTTGACTTGTGAACTTCTCTGAGAGAGAGATGTGCCCATTCACTCAACAATGAGTTTCAGAACATTGACTGAGTCCTATAAATTATGCCAAACCCTTGGTCACATAATGATGAACAAAGCCCTTGCCTACAATCCAGCAAGGGAACACACCTCAATCTAATTATACATAAACATGTTCCAAGCAGAAACTGCAAGTTCAGAAGGAAAACAACTCAGTCCTTGGAGAGGGTGTTATCACAAAGAATCCAAAGGAGGCCAGAAAGCCAAGACTTCTGTGAAAAAAGTGACAGGAATTTGGAGATGTGTGGTATGACTCAAACTAGCTGGGTGAAGAGCTTTCCAGGCAGGGAGCCAACATGGGCAAAAGCCTTGGGTTTTGATCAAGAACTTCAAAGAAAGCCACTGTGGCTGAAACCCAAAGAACCATCAGATCATATGTGAGAGGGGGCAGAAAAGGTAGGTGGAGCTAAACAGTAGTGTTAAAATTGAGCTGTGCATCTCCTCTTCCTAACATAGTTCTTTTTCGTTTCCTTTGCGTATAGTTGACACACAATGTTACATTAGTTTCAGATATACAACGTAGTGTTTCAACACATTTTTACGTTATCCTAATATAGTTCTTAAAACTGAGATGTGCTCATCAAATACTTGGGAGAAGGCAGTGATGTGGAAATTGGATGGTAAAGTCAACCTGGAATTTTGTGCATGAGGAGACGGCATTGAGAGCCCTCTACTGAGATAAAAACCTCCTTCTGTAATATCTGACATCAGATTGCAAAACCTCGATACACTACAAACAGTGGCAAAGCAAGGCAAACCCGATTGTCTTTTTGATATCGCCGCCTTCCTCACATGCTGTCATCCACGGTGTTGCTGTCACCTGAATGTCCCACCCTTTCTGTTGCCAACCACTCACATTGCTGAGAGAATTCTCATAACCACCTCCAAATCAAGCAAACAACAGCTTCTGACAGAAATGTTCAGTCACTGTTTTTCCATCCTGTTGTCTGACTTTGGATAACATTTTAACCTGTACGTTCTTTACACCAGGAAAGGCATTAAAGCAAAGGGTTTATTCTTGGGGATATATTTAAACATGGTGGCTAACCGTAGGCTCGTGTCAGTTTATTTTCTAACTTGTGTCTTCTTTCACTCCATTTCCTTATGAACTGATAACGCTATAGTCTATGTAGCCAAAAAAAAAAAAAAAAAAAAAAAGGCTCTAAAATACCTCTACCAAAGGATGTCTGACCATCCCGTTCCTGAAATCGGGGGTAGTGTGTAAACTTTAAATGGATATGCAGCTATTAATGAGTCTACTTTGTGAAGAAGAAGGATACAGAGAAATGGTTGTTTCTCACATCACTCAGTTCTGCTCCCTTCAAACTATTCAAGCACAGGCTTTTGAGAAACAATGTAATAAAGCCACATGCACACTATAAACATACTTTACTTAGAGGCCCTTGTCGAAAAATTAGACTAATAACCACAGAAAGTGAAAGTTTCTGACCCATAGGGCTATGGGTCAGAAACTCCCTTGGGAACATAAATATTTTCACATCACATTTCACAACATGAAATGGATGCTGTTGTTATTGTCCTGATTTTACTGATAAGGAAATCGAAGCTCAGAGCAAGGAGGGGGTTGCCAGAGATCACACAGCTTCCAGACAGTAGGGCCAGGATTTAATCTTGGACAGGCTAAGAACAGTGCCCATGTAAGATGTTAAGATTGTTGTTCCCAAACATACAGCAGGAACATTTCTGTGGCAAGACTGAATTGTAGCAATTGGAGCCCACACGGGTGTGGATTTCAAACCTGGGTTTTGCCCCTGATGACTCAGCTTTCTTTCAGCCTGTTATTCTCCTAGATCTGCAGTTTCCTCATCTGTTAAGCAGGGATGAAAAAAATGCAATGTCACAAAGAGGATGAGAATACCAAATGAGATAATTCGTAGAAACCACAAATCTCTAATAGAATCTCCCGGCATATCGTGAGTCCTCAATTATGTTAGCCTTAATAAAATCAAGATTATTTTAAGAATACAATATTAAATTTATAGTTTCATTAATGAGTGTGTATCTGGATTTTGAGAAGCCTTGGGTCAGAACTGCAGTTTTGATTGAAATACCAACAGTTATATACCTCTTCCTCATTTGACTAGCTCCAACATAGAACAAGGCTCTTGACCTTCTAAAAATGTGTGCATAGAAACAAAAGCAGGTCAGATAATGATATAGAGGCCTTTCTCCTGAGGAGCATAAAGAGAGGAGGCAAGTTGAATGTGGTGCTTGTTTTCCATTCAGAAGGGGAGATATTGAGGACATCCTCTTCCAATCCTAGTCCAAGTGAGAGAAAACATAATTTTCTTTCCAAGTGCCTGTTGGTTCACAGAAACATAAAAGATCTCAATAGACATGATCAGTTTCAGAAAGGAGCAGAGAGTATGCATTCTGTCAAAGACAAGGTTCATTAAGTGTAGATTGGCGTAGACTTCACTTTGGTCTTTTCTCAGCATTCATAGGAGAGCTGCCTTTTCTCTTCTCACTATAGCACTCTCTCTAGGTGACTTGATTCATTCACTCTCGTGGCTTCTGAAACTTGAATAGTTGCTATCTAAACTAATCTATTCTTCCAAACTCCAGGCCCTTTGTTCAGACAATTACTAGATGTCTCCATTTGCATTTCTCAAAGACACCTCAAAATGGAGCACTCATTTCTATCAGCATAGTAATGCAAGCCTTATCCCCATGTCAGTGAATAGCAACTACACTGCAATAGACCTAATGTTCATGTCCCCCCAAAGTCCATATGTTGAAATTATAAGCCCCAAGGTGATGTTAGGAGGTGGGAATTTGGGGAGGTAATCAGGTCATAAAGATAGAGCCTTCAGAGTGGGGTTAGTGTCCTTGTATAAGAGGCCCCAGAGAGACTCCCAACCCCTACCATGTAAGAATACAAGTTAAGCATCTGCAACCTGGAGAGGACCTTTCCCAGAACGTAGTCATTCTGGCATCCCAATCTTTGACTTCCAGCCTCTGGAACTGTGAGATGTAAATTTCTGGTTATAAGTTACCCCATCTATGGTATTTTATTATAACATTCTGTGAGAACTAAGACATGCATCTGCTCTTTATTGAGTTTAGGCTCTTGGGAGACATGTTTGCCTTTTCTCACTTCTTCATGGCCCATATGCATTCTACCAGACTTCCTCGATTCTACTGCCTAAACATCTGTCCAATATTTTCCCTTCTTTCCATCTCCACTTCTCAGAACCAGGCTAAGGCCATGGTCATCCTTTGCCTTGATTACTGACAGGTCTTCTTTCTTATTGCCTGAGGGATCTATTATACCTGGCCTTCATTAACTACTGTAATTCCTCCTGATGCATACTACTGGTGTGTATTATTCTCCACCATTTGTAACATAATTCCCACTTTAAATTGCATGTCAATATTACCTTCACGGCTGTACAACAGATGGTGCGTGAAGGTCTCGTTCAGGCTCTACTGCGCTTCCCAGCACAATGCCTGGAGTGGATATTCAAATAATGTGTGCCTTTTGTGCCCAGGTAGTGCGTCAGACAGATTTGTGTTCCAACCCCAGCTCCACTGTGATTCTACTCCTCAGTTTCCATATTCCTGAAAATAGGCATTACACAGAGACAATCTCGTGGTGTGATCATGAGAATGAATCGAGGACAGGCATGCACAGCACTTAACACAGAGTTATTCTTGATAAATATTGGTTCTAAGAGTCGAGAAGATTCGTAGAGAGTAAAGATCCCCCCATCTCTGGTGGACCATCTGTGGGGCTTTCTACTATTAATATGGAGAAGAAATAAAGCCAACAGAGCGACTTTCAGACTTAGACTTGAGTGTGTGTAATTTACACATAACAGGACATTCTTTTGGCCTCCGTATTCTGCAGATTCAACTTAATCATTATACTCCTTTAATTCTTCTCCATGGGGAAAGCAGAGGAACGATGCATCCTTGTACTCAGTGGAAGCAATCAAAAGTCAGGCGGTTTTTGACTTCCTAGAGGGGATAATCACTATCAACAAAACTAAATTGACAACTAACTCTCTTAAATATTTACTCAACTGAAATAAATAAACTAGAGTTTGTCTGTTGTATTACTGCTACATTGCTGGTGCTGTGTGCTGGAGTAACTTGGGATGCTTCGCACTAAGTTAGCTTTTGCAGCAATTAAAGGACGATGTTCTGTGGAAGGTTAGCCTATCCCTTGCTTCTGTACTTCTATGTGAATGTAGCTTCTTCTAGCTACATAGCTATGCACTTGTTACAAGCAGCACTTGTTAGAAGACAGTGTAAATATTCTCCGCTACTTATAAGAAATGGTATAGAAATAAATTCATCCATAAAAACTCATCAGTTGGGGCGCCTGGGTGGCTCGGTCGTTAAGCGGCTGCCTTCGGCCCAGGTCAGATCCCAGGGTCCTGGGATCGAGCCCCGCATCAGGCTCCCTGCTCAGCGGGAGGCCTGCTTCTCCCGCTACCATTCCCTCTACTTGTGTCCCCTCTCTCGCTGTGTTTCTCTCTGTTAAATAAATAAAATCTTTAAAAAAAAAAAAAAAAAAACAACTCATCAGTTGCTGCACTTAAAATGATTGTTTTTAAAGTACATTAGAGAATTTGACATTACTTACCCCTTTCCTTGTGTTTATATGCTGAGAACTTTTTCCATTCCATTTTAAGGCAAGCAAAAAGATCTCAAGCAGAAATATATTCCATCCCTGACTCTTCCTATGTTCCAATGGAGGCAAAACATACATAAGTATGAAGTTGACACAGAACTTTTGATCAAAGGTAGAATTATTCTGGGTGCTCAATGATTATTCAGACAGATAAACTCTATAAATGGCCTTGCAGCCTACTGGCTGACTGACATCCAGAATTTTGGTATGTCGTTTGGATTTAACACCATTTGTCTTAAACCTGTCATTTTTGGTGGTTTCATCTCACAGGATCTGTAGAATTCAAGAGAAAAATGTTTAATACTACCCCCTGTGTAAACCAAAAATGACACATAATATGGCTCAAGAAAATGCCCAAATTGGAAGGCTCATTCCACAAATACTGACTCATCCTCTCCAATATTAAGCATCAGAGATAGAGTAACTGAAAGAACATAGACCCTGCTTTAAAGACTGAGATCCAGGAGAGACAACAGTAAAGGGGTAATTTCAAAATCGTGTGATTTGGGCTGTGATGGGGATTAGGCCAGCTTACTCCAAGAACAGAGGTGAGTGTCTTAACCTATGGCATAGGGGACTCTGGATAGTTTACCAGGAGAAGTTACATTCACGCTGAGACCCTAAGCATCTAGGTAAGATGATGTGAAAAAATGTTTAAGGCAGAAAGAACTACACAGGCAGAAGTCTGGAGTCAAGAAGGGGTCTGCTGAATCCAAGGATCCAAGAGCAGTTTAGCATGCCTGGGAAGAGAAGAACATAGGAGAGGTGTAAAAGAAGTGAGGGCAGAGTGGTCCCTGAGGTGAGCTCGTGCAGTGCCCTGGTCACCATACTGAAGTGGAACTCTCTCCAAGATGGATGGAGACAGGCACGGAAGGGTTTTGTGCCCACACATGACATGGTTAGCTTTTTCTTAGAGTGTATCATTAGCTAGCAAAGGAGTTAAAGCAATGATTTCTACTAGAACTTGTCTTCGTTGTACCTGAGCCCATATTTCTAACTGACAGAATAAACCCAAGAAAGGAATGCGGGAAAGGCTACAGGTCAATTCCAATCTTTGGCTCAAAGTTCACTCTGCCAAAGTGCATCACGGTTCTGCTGGCAAAAATTCGGAGTGGATGTGATGCAGGAGGAAGTGACTTGCAGAGAAATCCTGGCATTTAATTAGACCTGTGATTGGAAGGCCCTGCTTTGTGCATATTCACCAAAGGGAATATGGGATGGGATTCCAAGGTTCTTCGAGAAAACTTTTAGTAAGGTCAGGATCACTATTGCAAGGGTTTTGATTCCACTAAAAGAAGTGAAAAGGACTGGGATTATTATGTTTTAACCATGGAAGGAAGAGGGCCCCCCCATGTTAGAAAGATTGAAGAACACTTTTCAATGCCATTTTGCTGTACCTTAGAATCACCTACAGCGCTTCTTAAAAATACCAGCTTCTTGACCACACCCCTAGGCATTTGTATTTACTTGTGCTGGGGGAGAGGTTGGGCATTTGCATTTTCTTAAAGCTCCACAAGGGATACTAAATTGTAACCAGGTTCAAGAACCAAAGGAGTAGTGGCCCAGAGCACCAGCTGGAGAACAAGGTGGCAGGAGTTGGCTTCCCAGCTCTTTTTGGAAAGAGAATTATTTTTGCGCTTTTAACTTTTCATTTATTAACTTTGCATAATGCATAAGGTAGATATACCTTACATCGCTGTATCTAACTAGACAAAATGTCAACATGAAAGGAACTTCCTACTCCTCTGCCTTCAGTTGCCTTATCTGTGAAATGGGGGGGGGGGGGAATAGTATCTCCCTGATAGGATCAGTGCAAGGACTAAATGAGTTAACAAGTAAGGTGATCTACAAACACCTGGCAGGTAAGTGCTCGATGAATCTAAACTGTTGTCCTTAACCCGGATGTAGTTCATAGGAGAAGCTAAGACAGAGAGACAGAAATCAGAAGTGCATGTTTCAAGGGCACCAATTTGGCTGGTGCCTCGGGGAGTGGTAGGAAAAAACATTGGCACGTTGGGGCCAAATTGCTTTCTTGAGTTCACATTTGAGCAAGTGTTCATTAATTGATCATCTAATAACGTGCTCCCCAAATGTGAGGCAAGCAGTTGTACATCGTACAAAATGGAATAGAGGATGGCTCCGAGTCCGTTCTGAAACTTGGGTTCTGATGTGAGTTTAACGCAAATGTGGAACCCACAGATGTCTCTGTGAACAGCTGAGATCCAATCAGCGCAGAGCTTCAAAAATGAACAGCGAATTACTGGGTTTTAATAATCCCTGGTGCACAGGGAGACAGATGCTCATCTCGGGGACACCGCGGCTCTCATTCACAGATAGAGCCAACTCCGCTCCCGTTGTCCGGAGTCAGCCCACTTTATTAGGAACCTCGAAATGGTGCTGAAAATGATTTCTGTTCTTTTCATTTTTCGTTTATAAATATTCTGAAAAAAGATGAAAGGTAAGTTACAGGGATGCAGCCAACACAGCAGGGAAGGATAAAATGTACACATGAAAGAAGTCAGGATCCAGGGAAAGCAAGCGTAGGAGACTTGAGAGGAGGCCAAGGGGGAAGTGAACACATCGAGAGCAGGTCACAGGGACTATAAATATGCCAGCAGTGGGCTACAAATTGGCCTTAAGCCTCCAAAGCCTGGTAGGCAATGCAAAGAGGGAAATGAGAGTGGTTGCAAGGTTGAAGAGGTTCTCAGCTTCAACCAGGCAGCTTACTTAGGAGAGGAACAGCTATTTCTGGCACAGTACCGGAGAGAAGCATCTCCAGTTTTAAATAAAGAGAATACCGTATAAAATAATAGTATCTACAGCATTCCCTCTACACCCTAATGGAGTCCATGACAGGTAATGGCTGCTAGTACATATTTAGTGAGTGAATGGAAGAAGAAAGAAAGGATGGGAGAGCCTGTACTATATATCCCCAAATTCATGGGATGCTTTGCCAGCATCCCTTAGTGTGGGCTGATGGCCTCCCACAGTTCAATAAAAGTAGTTCTGGTGGTTGTGTAATGCACGATGACCCGGTTCAGGCATCAGTACTCGGCTAGTCTCACTGAAACCAGAAATAGATTTGAGTAACTAGGGAAGAGGATAGAGTCGCTATCCCCACAGGCCAACTTTCCTCAAGACTGCTACTCCCCACCAGGCATCTCATAAGACTTGAGGGGCAGAAATTGGGTGCTCTACTCCTGTGTCACCCCAGTGCTTCATTCAGTGGCTTCACATGACAGAAGTTTACTTCTCACTCACATGAAAACTGATTCCCAGATACCTGAATGGCGGGTGGCTCTCTTCCGTGTGGGGATTCAGGAAACCTGAGTCTTCCTCACGGTAACTCTGTCATGTATGGCCACTGGGAGCATCTTCATCAAGTGGCAGAGAGTAGAGAAGGCTCACCTACTTCTTATCCCCTTGGCTCAGAAATGGTCATGTCACTTATACTCACGTTGCGTTGGTGAGTGGTCCCATAATGTTGTAAGGAAACTGGAAAATAGAGTTTCCGGCAAGACAAAGTGGCCCCTTTTTGGTCACATCTTTCTTCCATGAAAGAACATGGAGCTCTGCAAGGAAGCTAAGTGTCTCCTCCACAACACTTATCTCCAGCCACCAAATATCTCGCCATGCACAGAACACACCCTTCCTCCCCCAACAGAAGAGTTAGCCCAAAGTCCAGAATCTCTCCGTCGTGAGTAGTTTCTTCAGGTCAAGATGAGACTCCTCATTGTCTGGCCTCCTGGAAACTATAACACAGCATCACACCTCATACCAAATATATAAGTGTTGAAGCATGGATAGAAATAATGAAAAACTCCCTTTCAGAGTAGGAAAGAGCAGTCACCATTTCCTAACAATCTGAAATGTTGCCCTACAGGTATTGTAGGGACACCTGCCCAGGCAGTGTGCGAAAAACACCCTGGTCCAAGTGCCTCCGTGGCCCTGCTCTGCCCCGTGGCAGGTCTTCCTGATCCATCATCTCCCGTGGCCTCATCTGAACAGAGTGCCAGGTGGTGTGTCCTCTTTGGGCTCCGCAGCATTCACAATGTACATCGAATTCATAGTAATTTGGGAACCTAAGCGTTGTTTCAAGCTCAGATAGCTAAATACTCTTTTTTTTTTAATCTGGGCTTCTTGTTAGGGAAACCTAGTTCTTTCAAACATTCAGAAGGCTACTGACCTATTTACCCCTATAACTTCTACCTACCAGTAATCATTTCCAGTGTTATTTCTTCAAAACAATTCTCAAGCTTCCTCCCTCCCTCTTTCCCTCCCTCTCTCCTTCCTTCCCTCCCTTTCTACCTCCCCTTTGCTTCCCTCCCCCCATTCCTCCTTCTCATCTTCCCCCCTCCTTCTTACCCTCCCTCTTTCCCTTCCTTCCTTCCTTTTTTTTTTCTTTTATAGAGAGAGGGAAAGAGTGTTGGGGGGGGACAGAGGGAGAGAGAGAATTATAAACAGACTCCATACTAAGCATAGAGCTCCACACAGGGCTCCATCTTGTGACCCTGAGATGATTACCTGACCCACAATGAACCAACAATGAGTTGGACATTTAACTGACTGAGCTACCCAGGTGCCCCTCAAGTCTGTTTTAGGTCTTTGCTCTCTCACCCTTGTATGCCATGCATTATTTTCACTATTTCACATGACCCTTTTTAAGTGAAGGGAATCGGTGAAATACAGTCCATGTTTGGGCTTTTTATCATGATATTATGTCATGAAAAGATACAGCTCTTCTGTGAGCTGACCATTGAACTGTGTCTCCCAAAGAATATTTGCAGGAATATGAACACTCTGCCATGTATGTGAAATGTAAATTGATGCAGCTGCTGCTAGATCTTTTTTAAGATGAATTTGTGTTCGGTTCCCACCTTTACCATTTGCAATCCTTATAATCTCCAGCATTACTCTACTACTTTTGAGCACCTCATTTTGTTATCTATAAAAAATTCACAAGGTTTTTATTGAATGATAAATTTATCTAATTTTACCAATAACTTCCCAGTAATTTAAAATGTGTATGAAAAGTTATCTTGATAATTATAGTTACTATCTTGGTTTAGTTTTTGTCATAATCCAATGGTAATTAGACAAGACCTGGACATGCTGATATTTACATCCCTAAGGCATTTCATACTTTATATATATTTTTTCATTTTGAACATTTTATTTCCTTTACTGTAAAACTTGGTGATTTACCAAGACACCTGCTTAGCCAAAGTATGTATAGTACATTGTCTATTTCTGCTATTTTAAATTTTGCATTTTGGGAAAGAGATATCAACCACTTCAGTCCAGTTGGAAGAAAGTCTTCTGATAGCACCAAATAGTGCATGATTTTTTTTATGGCAGTGCATAATTTGACCCCAATTTGTGTGGTGGTTGTCTGTGCACCTTTGTAGAATTTAGCATTGAAGTATTATCTGCTTTATAAGATTATTGTTTTAATCAGTCAGCAAATGAACAAATGATCTATGCAATGAAATATGGGCAAACTAATTTTCTCAGAAGAATTCTCCATGGATAATTTATATTGAACAAATATATAAATACTGATGCAGGCCGGACATTAAAATTAGCATTCAGCATGAAAATTTTTTGAAATGATTTCTAGCTGTTAACTGGGTAGGAGGGAATTCTATCTGGATCAGACATATGGTCCCTGAGGCTAAAGCAGTGGTTCTCATGCATCAGAATTACCTAGATGGCTTCTTAAAAGACAGATTTTGGGGCCTCATCTTCAAGATTTCTGATTCTGCACATCTAGGCTCAGAATTGTGCATTTCTAAAACCTCTTCGAGTGTTGTTGCCGCTTGTGCTCTTGAGATCTCACTCTGAAAAACCACTAGCCTAAAGCAGTCTTCGTCAAGCTCCATCTTGCACCTTCAGTCTGACCTACCATCTGCTTTTGTAAATAAAGTTTTACTGGAACACAGCCATGATCACTTGTTTACTCACTGTCTGTAGCTGCTTTCACACTGTAACGGAGGAGATGAATAGTCATAAGAGATACCATATGACATGCAAAGCCAAAAATATTTAATATCAGATCCTTGGTGCAAGAATTGCTGGCCCCTAGCTAAAGAACAGGGAACTGAGTGTGTAAGAGAATGGCAAGAGACCTGGCCCCTTCCTTTCCATCTGTACCTCATATATGTTCCTTTTATTGCCTTGGAATTAGGGATTAGCTCTGTGCTCACCAACAGCACAGTTAATTATAAAGACAAATCATTTATATATGCCTATCATTAAAGAGCAAAAATTAAAAGGAATTGAATTACACACTTCAGTACCCAATTTCTGCCAGATGGATAGAAGACTTACATCTAAAAGGAGTCACAAAGTCAACTTTCATCTTAAACTCTTCACTCTCGGAAGAGACATAGTGGAAGCTTAATCTTTTCAGATGACAAAGGGGCTCAATGAGTGTGATGAATGGTTCACTGCCGTGTCCGTTTAATTAGACCTGCTCATCTAGACCCAAGGCACGAGTAATGAAACAAGGTGCTCATTGGACAGGAGCACATCATCTCAATGCTATCGCTACTTGATGAGGTCTTCAGTCAAGTAGTCAGAAGGGAAGGTCTGTGTCATTGTGCTGATTCCTTGAATCTGATCACTCTGCTTTACTCAGAGCCATCAATTATCTGTCTATTGCTTTTTTTGAGTTTATTCAACAGTAAAGGGTAAGCTGTCAGATTCCCTTGGGTGGTATTTGGTCATTTGTAGCCATTTGGATATAAAAGGGTTTATATGGTATTGGGGTGATATCCTATACTTAAAAAGTGAGGTTTAAAAAAAAAGACAAGAAACTTGCATTTGTTGAGTCTCCCTAACCATATCATGCTGTGTTCTTATATTGATGCTTATTAGCTCCAAGACACATCATGGCAGCCTGATGATATTCATGAATAATATTCCTTATTCTTTTCTGTAAATGAAAAATTGAACTTTTTAAAAAGATTTTATTTATTTATGACAGAGAGTTAGAGAGGGAACACAAGCAGGGGGAAGCGACAAGCAGAGGGAGAGGCAGGCTTCCTGCTGAGCAGGGAGCCCAGTATGGGACTTGATCCCAGGATGCTGGGATCATGACTTGAGCTGAGGGCAGATGCTTAATGACTGAGCCACCCAGGTGCCCCAAAAAACTGAGCTTTCAAGAGCTAAAAAGACTTTCTTAAGTTTATCCTACTAGGGAATGTTATAGCCAGGATTGAACTGTGGACTAACAACCAAACTATTGGCTATTCCACGCTGCCCACTGTTAATTCCCTCCTATAAATTTTCTGAATGTGATAATTACATTCATCCATAAACATCGTTTACTTTGGTCTCACCTGTTTGCCTAGTGAGTCTCTTCTCTAGTCCTCAGAAAATACCCTTGCATCAGGTACCTGCAGCCATAGATCCCAAACTTTCTAGCTTTTTGTCTGATCATGGGCAAGCCAGAAGAGCTCATTTCAAAGATACAGTCAATATGTGGATAAATGTAGCTGATAGTTGAAATGTTTAAAAATATATGTTTCATAGGGGAGTATAACTAAAAAAACCTGGGGAGCCATGCCCAGGCCCATAAACTGAATAATTCCATGGCTGACAAAATATCTTCCACCTCTTGAGTCACCTCCCATTAATTGTTAGTGGTTACTGCAGTGCTATATTGAGAAGAATTTTGAGACTGTGTTCTACTGTAGAAGAAAAGACTATTATAAATAGTAATAGGAGAAGCAGCACATATTGCGTGACTTGCTGGATACAAAACTGAACACTTTAAATATATTAACTTGGTTACTCCTACAACAATCCCATAAAATTGGTGCACTTGGAGGAACAAAAGCACCAAGGTTAATGAGTTACCTAATTCATATTCAGTTGTTATTAAGCAGCAGAGCCAACATATGAGCCCAAGAAGTCTGCCAGAGTCTTCTCTGGCATAGATGTGATCACTGCTGCTAGAGTAGGGAGGGATGTATATGACAGACCTTGGGTCCCTGAGGTCCTCTCCTAGTGAGGGACAACATAAGACGATTGTCTCAGAGCTTCTTAATCTACTTTGTGCCGTGTAACAGTCTTATAAGATCCACAGACCCTCTTCTCAGAATAAGGTGTTAAATGCATAACACAAAACACACAAGATAACTAAGGAAGTCAGATATACTGAAATCTACTTGTTAAAATATTTTTAGAAGTAAATTTTCACTCCTTTATTAATGCAGTAAATAACAAGATCCATCCGTGAGTCTAAGAGCAGCCGTAGTTTGAAATAATGAAGAACATAAACAATATTTCAAAGATCTGCATCAACTGTGCTGTGATGTGAAAATCTGGGTGGTTTCCATTTGAGACAAAGTCACAGGTCCTTCTGATTCCAGTGTGGTTTGTTATCTTCTTGTGTAATTGAAAGAGATACTAAATTTCAGTTAAAGGTTAATGAAAGTAAGGATGTGATTTTTGTTCTGTTGAAGGTCACAGACCCTCTTATTTCCATACACTGAAACTTGAACTACATTAAGAGTAGTCTGATGTCATAAAAGGAAAACTGAATAGGAGAGGCAGAAGTGGAATTTAATAACTTCTTTGTAACTATACAATCTGAGTAAGTCTCCCATACTCTCTAAGTTTCCTCTTCTCACTGTAAAATGGGAATAAACCTGTCATACAGGTGATGGAAAGAAAAAACAATAACGTAGTTGGAAATGACTCAGTAAGATGTAAAGTCCTTTATTAGTAAATTCTAAGAGGTCTTGATTCTTCTTCGAGAAGCCACTGCAAGGTCCTATAAGAATTTGAGTTGCCTGTTACTCAGCTTTCATTCATACCGGGAAAAACAAACATCTTTTGTTGACTGCTTCCTATGCGTCCACACTAGGATAGGGCTCATGCTGCTAAGGTATGAACATGAATGGGACAAACAACTTCCTTCAAGATGCTTGAAATCTACTATGGGAAAGACAGACACATCTCCCCAAACAGTGAGGGAAGTGCAATGAGAGTGAGGTGCAGGGAGAAGAGCCAGGGAAGACCCTATCACTGCGGGAGATGTTGACCAAGCCTTAAGGGTTGAATAAAAGTTGAATTGAAAGAGATATTGATGGTACAGCTTGGGGGGGGGGGTGTGGACAGCAAAAGAGGTAGTACAGAATAAAATATAAGCTTATGAATGCGGGAAATGAGACTCATTTGACCATCTCCAGAGCTTGAAGTACTAGAGAAGAGAGAGCTTTTGGAAAGATAAAAGGGAAGGAGGGGCCAGAGCATGGACCTTCTTACCTGATGTGCTAAGGCTCTTGGGCAGTATTTTGTAGAAGATACGAGACCCTAATGTCTTCTGAGTTAGTGATTTACATGATCTAATCTATGTTTTAGAGTGAAATTGCAAATCCATGATCCTCTGGAAAAATCTAGCCAACATATTTGTTTGGCCAGTATATTGAGTTTTTAAATTCTTCCTATATTTAAAAATCAGGAGACTACCCTCCCTCCAAAAACTGGAAAGATACAATGTCTCTGAGTTCATATTGTGCATGGGATCTACTGGCCATAGCTGACTGGTGACTGTCCCATTTAGACTGGACAGACATTCTCCAGGTGGTCTTAGTTCCACCACTCTTTAATTCCTTCCCAACACTGAGCCTAAATAAGTGATTATCATCATGCATAGAGCATTTTTCCTATAGTAAAGAAGTATTTCTCATACGCATGTCTCGTTGAAAGTAAAAAAATGTGAAAGACCAAGAGGACCACATGTTTCAAGAAAAATGAGAGGGACAATATTTTGTTTCTTATTCTAGCATGCTTCCCCTTACTCACAATACCTACCCAAGCTTGACATTTGAATTTGAAGCCCCTCTTGCCAGAGACAGCATGGACTGATAGGCTCTTGGGAGATGGATTTCATGGAGCCAACTGAAAGCAGGAAGAATGGTTGGGAAGTTGCTATGATCCAGGCAAGGCAAGCTAAGAGAGTTAAAAACTATGATGCTGAGCTTGGAAGGGAGGGGTGGATTCCCACAATCCATAGGTGATGGAATCACAGGGTTCATGAGTATTGAAGGTAAGAGAGGAAAATAATGATTTTTTGGGTTCTACTTTGAATATGGAGGATGGTCGTGGTTCCATCAACTAAGGGAATAAAAAAGGAAAAGGCAGATGTAGGATGAAGTTGAGATCAATTTGGAATATGTTGTGTTGGAGGTAAAGTTGGGACACACAGTAGCAATGTTGAGCAGAAAGTTGGATATGTGAGCATGAAATCAGCAGAGAGATCTGGGTGAAAAGTTTGGATTTAACTAGTCAGCAGCAGATGGTTGGTAGGTGAAGCCATGAGAGTAAATTCCATCACTCAGGGAGAGCCTGAGGTTCAAGAATGGCTCATGGCTCATGGCCAGATGCCAAGGGAATAGCACATTTAAGGACTATATCCCACAAAATCGACCTGGAAAAAAAAAAGACAAAATGCAGCCAGATAAGAATAAAAAGAATCCAGACATGAGGGTATTATGGAGGCCAAAAGAATAGAATATTTTAACAGAGTTGCAGAAGGAGAAGGAGAAAGAATCTTAAGCAGACTCTGTACCCAAAACAGAGCCAAACATTGGGCTTGATCTTACAACCCTGAGATCATGACCTGAGCCAAAATCAAAAGTCAGACAAACCAACTGAGCCACCCGGGCACCCCCAAAGGAATAGATTTTTAAGAAGTGTCAAATGCTATAAGAAGTGAAGAGAGCATGACCCATTCATTTTGGAAATTTGGAGTTCAATGTCCATCTTAGCGAAAGCAACGTCACTGAAGTTGTAAGGACAATACCAGATAATAAAAATTATTGCACAGTACTTACTACTTTGCAGGAAGAGTCCTAAGTGCTTTCATTTTAACTCATTTAAAACAATAACTTTATGAGGTACTCTGGTTTTCCCCATGTTATAGTGAGGAAAATGAAGGACAGAAAGGTTACAAAATTTTCACAAGGTAACACAGCAAGTAAGAGAGCCCAAGTTTCAAGCTCAGGCAGTCTAGCTCTGGAGTCCAGGATCTTGATTTTACTACTGTTAGGCTCTATTTCCACACTGCAATGGGTAATAAATAGATTGACCCAATTTATGCCTATTGTCCCAACGTTCTGTCCAAAAAGAAGTGCTCTCTAGATTGAGATGATATCTGATGACCCCATTCATGCAAAGAATGAGCATTCAGGAAGTATTGTGAGCCTAGATACCTCTTTGAACCAGAGTGTTACAGTTCATATAAGCTCTAAGAAACATTTGTTAAATGAATGCGTGAGAAAGCTCAATGTGAGTGGAGAAGGGAAATTGGTACCTAGAATGATAAAAATTCAAACATGTTGATAAGATTTAAAGGGATTTGATAAACTTGTAGGAACACAGAAAAAGGCACATGACTGATCCAGTCTTGTCTCAAAAGTAGGAAAAAGAGATAGTATTGACGGCACGCCTATATCACAAAGAAAATCAAGGCTATTACAACCTTATCCATGAACTCATAGTCCCGTCATTTTCTCTCTCCATCTGTATGTTCATCTGTAATTTGACACATACTTATTATCTCCTAATAATGTTCTAAGCACAGAGAGGTTAACTTTGCTTTATTATTTTGTTTTTTGAGTATAATTGACAAACAGTGTTACATTAGTTCCAGGTGTACAACATAGTGATTCCACAAATAAGTTTATACATTACCTACTTTTACCCCAAGTGTAGTTACCATCTGTTACCACACAGTACTATGACAGTATCACTGACTATATATTCTTTATGCTGTGCTTTTTATTCCCATGACTTACTCATTCCATTACTGGAAACCTATCTCTCCCACTCTCCTTAACCCATTTTGCCCACTCCCCCATATACCTTCCCTCTGACAACCGTCAGTTTGTTCTCTATATTTATGTCTGATTCTGCTTTTTGTTTATTCATTGGGTTTTTTTTTTTTTTTGGATTGCACATAGGAGTGAGATCATATGGTATTTGTCTTTTTCAGTCTGCCTTATTTTACTTAGCATAATACCCTCTAGGTCCATCCATGTTATCGCAAATGGCACGATCTCATCATTTTTTATCATTGCACATTTCATTGTGTATGTGTGTGTATATGTATATATGTGTGTATGTATATGTGTATATATATACATATATGTATATACTTGTGAAATATATATATGTCTATATAATAAATATGTTTATATACATATGCACACACACACATACACATACATACCACATCTTTCTTATCTATTCATCTATTCATGGGCATTAGGTTGCTACCATATCCTTTTTTTTAAAGATTTTATTTATTTATTTGACAAAAAGAGAGAGATCCCAAGCAAGCCGAGAGGCAGACAGAGAGAAAGGGAAGCAGGCTCCCTGCTGAGCAGAGAGCCAGTGCGGAGCTCGATCCCAGGACCCTGGGATCATGACCTGAGCCAAAGGCAGAGAGAAGCTTTAACCCACTGAGCCACCCAGGCACCCCAGGTTGCTTCCATATCTTAACTATTATAAATAATGTTGCAATAAACATAGGGGTGCATATATTTTTTTGAATTAGTGCTCTCATTTTCTTTGGGTAAATACTTAGTAGCAAAATTATTGGATTATACAGTATTTCTATTTTTAATTTTTTGAGGAAGCCCCATACAGTTTTCTGCAGTGGCTATACATACCAACATTTTTATAGATTTGTCTCCTAAGGCAAGGAAAACAAAAATAAACTATGAGACCATAGCAAAATAAAAAGCTTTTTCATGGAAAAGGAAATCATCAACAAAACAAAAAGGCAACCTATTAGATGGGAGAAGACACTTGCAAATGATATATGTGAGAAGGGCTTAATATCCAGATACAGAAAGAACTTACACAACTGAACACCAGAAAAACAATCTGATTAAAAAATGGGCAGAAGGCTGAACAGACTCTTTTCCAAAGAAAACAGAGGGGTTGACCACAAAAAAAAAAAAAAAAAGGAAAAGGAGTAAGTCCAACCTCTAAGATGGGAAAAATAGAGATGCAGATGTTCACAGGTGTAAAAACGAATCAAGACACAGGATGGAAAGTTGAGGAAGACCACAGTGATGAATTAGACTTGCTCTTTGAGGAAGAGGTCAGAGCCATTTGCTGAGAGTTGTGCAAGCTGGAGAAGGGAGGTGGAGGTTTGGGATAGTCAATGGCCATGGGGCAGACAGTTGGCTGATAACAAATAAAAGGCTTAAAGGGCAGTTCTGAGGGCCTGACTGAGGTTGGAGACCAGTCATTGTATGGGGAGAAGATGAGTTTAGTGCAGTGTCTGCAACAAAGCGTTTCTGGACACATGTGATGGGGGCATGCAACTGTTAAGGAATCCAGATGCCTTATGAGAAAGGAGTTCAGATGATCAGCCAGAAAGGAGCAGCCAAGGGAGGCCGGGAGAAGATAAAAGGACCAAGTGTGTGAGTGCCTTGATGATGGTGAACAGTATGGATGGTGGAGGGAAGAGCCTGAGAAAGCCCAAGGGAAAACAGGGAGTGGCCAGAAAATAGGAATTCAACTTCAAGGAGCCAAGTATACTCTTTTCTACCCCACTTCTATCAGCCACTTACTCGGCTATGGAAGGCACACTGAACACTGAACTTGTATTCAACTCCAATGCATAGATTTTACCCTCCAGATAA
Source organism: Procyon lotor (assembly GCA_028646535.1). Lineage (NCBI taxonomy): Eukaryota > Metazoa > Chordata > Mammalia > Carnivora > Procyonidae > Procyon > Procyon lotor. The sequence continues at coordinate 28,275,146 of CM053603.1, forward strand.
TGCCCCACATCTGTGTTGACCAGACTGGTGAGTTTTTTATATCCTGTACCAAAAGGAAGACTTGGGTGTGGTGTGCCCCAGTCAAAGAGGACATTCTTGTCTTCCATCAGGGAGACAGCCTTGGGCATGTGTGAAATTGATTGTAAATCACTTGCTTTGTTTTCTACGAACTGAACAAGCCCATTTAACATATTTAATGTGTTTCTGACATTTACCAAGTGTCTAGCAAGCTTTGGACAATCATTATTTAAAGCATTTTACTGAAAGTACACCTGAGTAGTTCCTAAACACTACATTCTTTTTCAATCGATTCTGAATATCCCTGAAGAGGGAATTGTAAATGTTGCATACTGTAGTTGTCAATCACGGGCTCTTCTGCTCTCCTCTTTGAATGATAATATGAATTCATTTGAAACACTACGTGTAGCCAGATACTCATTTCCCCCCCTCACTGCTATGGCATTGCTTTATTTCACTAAGATTGAAAAACCAGATTAATCTCTAGAGACATAAGTGCTCACTAACCTTGAGAGTTACCCGCTCAAGATTTTCAAATTCTTTTTAAGAATGATGGGTTTGAATGGGTCAGAGGTGGTGCCCAAAACCCTCTGTCTTGACAAGAGAGCCATTGCAGACTCCTCTCACCCTCATGTAATTTGTGCTGGGGAGTGACAGGTCCTATATTAGGATGTGAAAATGTCTCCAATCAGAAAATACAGCATGTTTCAAAAATGACAGAAATAGTCCACGTTATAAATGCAACTCTTCTTCAAGCCACTTTCCACTTCCATTCTGATAAAAATGCAAGCTATAGTCTTGTCCTCAGTGGCTGGTGCATTCTGGTTGCCCCAAATGAGAGGATAAGAGTAAGCTGGACCAGCAGGTGAGTGGAGATATGGAAGGGCAACAGGCATTGTCTGTGCTGAACACAAGTACAGATCTCTTTGTCTTCAGTTAGATTTTGATACATCCTCTGCATAGAATATCAATGCTATCTAATGAGAAAATGTGCAGCTAGGCCATTTGGCAATGGGCAACAGATTTTGTGTAAGCATCTGGCATAGGAATAATTTGACAAACAGCAATATGCCAAAATTGTGTTAGATAATTTTTAAGGAACTATTTGTCAAGCTGAATACTCATTATCCCTGGGATGTTATTCATCAACTGCATGATTTAAATGACAATGAGATACAAGTCTTTCATCACAGGAGAGGCATTCACATGCCCCATAATCTTATCCATGCTTATTCTTTATTGATAAAGATGCAGCAACTTCTGGGGCTTCTCACCTTGGCACCCTGCTGGAAATCTGAACTTAACTCTTGGGCACATCTGAGTAAATAAAGCTTAAGAAGAAGGACTGAAATGAGAAATTAATTATTTGCACAGTCTCTGGAAGTAGAAGCAGGTTAACAGATGTTTGGTATCAATGGGGCACCCAAGGCAACTTGTAAATTTATAACAGTGCCAGCAATTGTGTTGTTAAATGAGCATGAGTGCTCTGTGACTTCAAATATGAACTCTACTGTATTTGACCCAAGTGCAAAAGAATTGTGGCAGCTTTTCTGGGCTTCCAGCATTTTCTTTTTAAGAAATGGGGTCACCATATGTATTTCATTCTCCTAAATGTTCTCTGTCTTTAAACCTTTGTGTGTTTCATCTACTCTGTTGGTTCTACTAAACCGGATTCTATGTACCCCTCATGGAAACTCCTGGGTCCCTGCCTATTTCCCATCTATCATTCCCTCGTTGGTCCTCATGGTCTTCCTCCCTAGAGTTAGATCTCAGTGTCAGGTATTTCAAGCAGCCTTGCCCCAGGACTGTGAACTTGACAGCCTATAGCTACATTCCCTCACTGTATCCTATTTGATACAGCCCCTTGGCTCTGGATTGGTAGAAGAGTCCATTACGTTCAGGCCCATTCCTAAGCTTCTGAGCAGTAGTGGAAGTGTTAGGCCATTTGAACATGGTATAAAACCATTTCATCCATCCACATCTGAGTTCTCAGGGGTAATTATTCTTTGTGACTGTTGTTACTAATCCATAATGCTGTGGGTTCAAACTCTTTTATTTTTCCTTCCCTGAGCCCCCACACCCACCCCTGTGCTGCCATTCTTCAGGTTGCATAACAGTTACCAAGAATGTCTACTTCAAATGCTATCTCTCTAACACCACCCCCAGAGATTGTGATTCAGTCGATGGGGGTGGGGATCCAAAAATCTGCATTTTTAGCAAGCTTCCTGGGTCATTCTGATGAAGTTTTCCTGTGAATCATGATTTGAAATGACTGACCGTATCACTCTTGGGTAAGGCAATGAATCTATAGAACATGTTAATTTCTGGTTTTATTGTAAGAAAGAGTAGGTGGATATTTGATAAGCCACAATTACAGTTTTGCTTTTTACCAGGGTCGCTTCTTTACCGTTTGATCATTTCCAGGAGGGTTCAGGGAAGTTATGTGGTCCATCCAAAGACTTTGACTCCATTCAATACTAGGACATAGGGTTTTAATTCTAAGTTTCTTGTGTACCCCAGTCTTCTTAAGAGGCTCTATAGGTTCTCAACTGGGAATAAATCACATGATGGCAGCTACCATTGTGCCATTGCCAGTTGTCCAATGTGCAAACACTCCATAGGTAGGTCACCTTGAGTCACTTGGGTGAGAATCTTCTATGATTGGAGTTCATATATTCAAAGAGTTTCTACTTTTTAAAAAGTGTATCACTACTCCTCTAGGAGAGGGTAAATCATGTCATATATATTTAGTAATATCTTAGATCAGTTCCCTGAGATACAGATTCTAAGACAGATTTGTCTGCAGAAGGTATATTGAGTAATGGCCTCTGTAGCTACACCTGTGGGAGAGGTGACACAGAGTAGCAGGGATGACATCCCATCAGGAAAACTCTTCAGGATTTTCTCCCTCAGGCAAGAAAGCAGGCCTTTCTCTCCCCACATTATTGAATGCAGGGTGGCCTCTGGGAGGGCGTATGACTCGGGGGCAAGGAGGCTCTCTTCAGCTGAGGGTAGTTCCCTGTGAGCCATCAGCCACCTCAGGAGCTGGGAGAATGAGGATCTTGATCCTAAGTGGGGATCCACTGCAAGGAATATATATGTTCCTAATCTTGAGGATAATAAGCTTCAGCAACGTTTAAAAAGAAAACTAAGAGACAGGTTTTCAAATATTAAGGACACTTGATATTGTTTACAAATTCATATTTTTATACTCTGATCTTGAGTTCAGCATCTGTGTCTTAGAAATAAAATTTTTAAAGCAGGAACTAATTTCGAACATGGTTTTTTTGTTCTCTCCTTTGAATGCTCTAAGAGAAGTAAGCAATGATTCAGACTTGAATGTTCATTTTGGCAAAATACAAGTTCTGAGAATTGAATAAATATAACTAAATCCTGGTTCTGAGGACAAAATAAATGGAACTAATACTAGTTTTATAGGAGCTAAATGAAAGTGTTTGCAGTTGATAGAAAGTATTATCTCATCTTTGAAATGAGTGATAAGATCAATACAAAGAAATCTCATTGCTGCTTTTTCCCTAATTCCCTATTTGCCCATATAAGTCTTCCATTTTAAGATGCTTCAATCAAATGTCCATGAAGTAATATCATCCCCAGTGAAATAAAAGAAAATGATAAATAAAGGTAAACTTCTCATGTGTAATCCAAGATTCCTGAAGCTCTGGGAAACATAGTGAGGTTAGGTTGTAATCATTATCTCTAAAATCAAGCTGTGTTATCAATATTGCTCACATTCACACAATAATAAATTCCTGTTTTGTGGTGAACAAAGGCACTCAAGACCCTTTATTGGGGTGAGAAGAGCAATTGCTCCACCATCTCTGAAATGATGACTTTAGGGTCTTTCCCCCAGTCTCCAAGTGGGTTTAAAAAATAACTTTTTTCGGTATCAGAAGGAAACAGGGAATGAAGTTTTCTGGGTTTTTTTTGTTTTTTGTTTTTTGTTTTTAATGTTTCTTCTTTCTACAGTAAAAATTTAACCAGAAAGTGGTTAGGGTCATATTAGTTAAAATGAAAAAGGAAAGAAACAAAGTGTATGTTTACAAATCTCGGCATTCCAAATTTGGAAGGGAATTTTAGCTCATCCTGCTCTACCCCAGCCCATCTGATACATCAAGTTTTTCCCTTCTTATGTCATAGAAGAAATGAATGGAAGGATGATTTTATTTTTCCCCTCACCACTGCCCTCTTGGGGTCTCATTCCTCCATAAATACAGGATTTTTCTTTTTCAATACTGTTACTCAGATCCAGGGAAGAGACAGACTTATAGCAAGTTACAAGGTAGATGTCAGCAGGAACATAAACCTTCAGTAAAAGAAGTTGAGCTATATTTTTAGATCCTGCATTCAGAGGCAAGATCTCTGTGAGGGTATCTTTCTCTCCTCTACATTCAAAGATCAAAGCATCCCTTTCCCCCTTCCCGGGAGCAGGGCCCCAAAACACAGAGAATGAATATACACCCACACAAATGCCAGGGAAAGAAGAGGCCAGACTTTGTGTGGCTTGCTAACACACAGATTGCCGAGTCCCACGGCCAGAGTTTTCTGATTTTGGCAGAGCTGGGCTTGGGCCTGAGAAATTCTATTTCTAGCAAGTTCCCAGGTGATGCCGATGCTACTGCTCTAGGGACTATACACCGAGCACCCGTATACTAAAAACTTAGAAAAAAAATTTTAAAAAAGGAACATACCTTGAAGTGAGAATTTTCTCCATACCTCAAGATGTAAAACATAAAAAGATCTGTTTCCAGAGTCCGAGATCATCGAGAAACAATGCAGATAACCTGGCCAGGATATCCTGAAGGGATCCACACCAATTACACTGCATGCGTGTGTGTGCGTGTGTGTGTGTGTGTGTGTGTGTGTGTGTATTTATATATATATGTATAAAACACATGTCCAGATTTTTAACGAGTTGGAACAGACTACATGACCCAGTTATTTTTTCCTTGCATCATTCAATCTGCTCTCAGCTTCCCTGGCTATTCTCACTGAGTCCTGGATCTTGGTAGGAGTGCCAGCTTGAAGAGGGATTGAAGCCTTAATCCATACATCTCCCTCCCTTTATTTCCATACCCCTTCTGTAACGATGGTCTTTGTGGTTCTTGTGGAAACTCTAGTGTTAGAGCACAAGCTTACCATAACATATCATCATTGTGTCATTGAGAATGAAAACCTGTCTCGTGTATTACATTCATCTATTCTCAAGCAGAAGACAGTTGCTCTTGTGGTCCTATTTGTCTTTCTTCCCCTGGAATCATGGGTAATCTTAGTAGTGCTCCCCTGGGACTCAGGGCAGGACCAGAGATGCATTCTTCTCTGCTGATTTTCTGGTTACTCCTCCCATGACAGAGAGTTCTGGGGGGACTTTTGGTTGTAATGCATATGGGTTAATACGTTTGGAGAAAAGAATTAATTGCCCCAAGAAGTGTTTTCTAGGTTGCCAAGAGGAACCATGATAAGAAAAGTGGTAGAATCATACTACATGGAAGAAAGTTAGTGGTTGTAAGGCATTGATAAGAGAGAATGTATTTTAGCTGTTAAAGGTACACTTTTGAAATCTCATTACAATAGTAGATAAAAAGGAGCTTAGGAAATTAGAAGGTTTTTGTTTCATTCTTTATATTTTTCTGTATTTTGAAGTATTCATGAATACATATACATATATACAAAAGCTGTACTTAATAAAATATAATTTAAAAGGAAATAATAGTTAAGTTACCCTAATAGATAAAAGATCATCGATACATCTTGGAGAAAGTTAGATATCTAATTAGATATTCTAAATAATTGTATCACAAAGAAAGTTCATTGTCTTAGAGTGACTGTTTAAGCATTGGGTTTATCCAATATGCTAGTATCTTATGATAAATAAAATAATCTCCTTCAAGAGTAACCATGCACCTTTTTTCAGATTAAATCATGACATATACCCAGAACTTCTTTTCATTTCCTGATGAGCAAATTAAAATTCTATCACACACACACACACACACACACACACACACACACACACACAAGCTCTTATTGGTAGGGGAAAATTTACCTTTTGTAATGAGTGTGGCTTATATACAATTTCATGAATTCCAAAATTAGCAATCACTAAGATAAACAAAACAATTCAAAAGGTTTGTTATTTTCAATTTCAGCAGCCTCTATAAAAATATGGATGAAGCTGTTGTAAGAAACTATTGTCACTCTCTCACTTCTTTGTATGGTACCTGCTTCTAGGTTCTTTGGTTTCTTGTAATTACTATAATTTAGCTGAAAGGGCATCAAAGAGTTTTCTAGCACATGGGAGGAGGGCATAGATTTCCATCCAGGGTGACACATTGATTGAGTCAGCCAGTAAATTAACAGCATCAGAACACCATTAAATTTTAAACTTAATTGGACTCTTCTCTTAATTTCTATGCATATAATCAATAAATACCAGAAAAAAAGTTAAAGGAGTTATTCAGCAAGCATCTATTTCCTGGAGCATAATGGAAATACCAGTTTCATCTCAGAGTTGATAAAAACAACTTGCATTTCAAATGCAGTCACTTGTAAGATTTTTATCAAAAGGTTTCATTTTGGTTAGTTTTTTGATTCACTCTTTTTCTTGATAAGCAAATGGGAATTTTAGTTGTATAATCAGTTTGACTTTTCCCTGGATTTCCCTCCGAGTACCCCTGCCTGTTGAATTGTCTGGGTTATTTTCTTTATATTTGTCACTTGTAAACTCTCTTTCCATCCCAACTTTGAATCTGTGTCCTGTGTTACAGATTTATACAGAAAAGAAGACCCCAATACAGTGTTTAGCATGTCCTCATACCCAAGAACAAGCTGTGCTAGTTGATGTTGGATAGTATACTGGGTGAAATCACAATCTGATGACCTTTTTTTTTTTTTGGTGAGATTGACATTTAGATTTATTTTCCTTGAGCCATTTCTGCTGAATTATGGATGATAGCTTAACAGGCAATTTAGTAACCTCTGGAAGAGCCCTCATGAATAAGGTACATATTGTTGCTATATATATACTGGTGTGTTCCACTTCATTTCATAAATAACAACTGTGCTTCACCTGACCCTTCATAGATTTGAGTCAGTACACCTTTGATGGGATGTCACTTCACTTTTGCAGGCAAAGGAAACTTGATTTCATGCCATTTCTGTTAGCCAGGCAGGGGTGATCCCGAATGCCACCAGCATCACCCAACTTGCTGTCCATTTGTTGAACACTTACCATGTACCAAGTACTGGTCTATTTGCTGGAGCTATGTAGGTAAAGAAAATGGATAACAACCTGGCTCTTATTCACACTGCAGTCTAGGGGGAATAAAACAATAAATGAGAATGAAAGATAGGTAAATGTATAAATGAGATAATTTCCGATAGTGAAAATACCAAGAGGAAAAGAAAAGCAAGTAAAAGTACAGAGAGTTGAAGTGGAGGAAGCTCCTTTCCACTGAATGACCAGAGAAAGTCTCTCAGGGGGGAGTTACATTTGAAGTGAGACTTGAGTGAACAAGATGGGGTCTGTCACGTAGAGTTTTATAGGGAGCCATGACAGTGGCTTCATAATCTCCCATGTAGGATTGAGATTATAACATTTCAAGAATACTCCAAAGTCTCTTCTGACTGAACAGTGAGAGGAGAGAGTGACACAAGATGTCAGACTGAGGGAAACCAGAGTCACACAACACTGGACCTTGTAGGACACTGTCAGAGGAGTGGATGTTTTCATCCACGCAGCAGGAAGTTTTCAGTGGGTTTTAGCAAAGGCAGTGATATACTATTTGTTTTAAAAAAAACAATGTAGCCAATACCTGCTGCTTGAGAATAAGTGAGTTGAAGCTGGGGGAATGGATGAAAGAGAGAGCAGTGATGAGGTATCCTTTCTCTCTATCCCCTCAGGTTGTAGTTCTGTCTATTTGGAATAAACATGGAGCCGTATGACTTGCTATGTATAAAAGTAAAGGAGAAACTAGTCAGATTGTTTAACTGCTGAGACAGACACTGTTTCCCCCTTCTTCCTTAATCTGTAGAATCCTGATTTGGGCTGCAGTCTGCTCAGGGAAGGGCAATAAATTCCCTAGTCCCAGGAGATGAGTCATGATGTCCTAAGCCATACATAGTAATCTCAGAAACCTTTTGCTAATGATTGGTTTAAAGGAGGGCATGTGGTTTTATTCTAGATAGTGGAGGAGAAGATTCTTGGTGGGCTGGGGTGGGAAGGGAGAGGAGCAGAGAACTTCTTAAACTTCTATAAGCAATGTTGCTTCCTGACAAAAACTGAGATAATGGGAGGCGTCTGCCTCTTTATGTCTTAAGTATGATTGGGGATAACTGGCATTACACCAGCAGTCTTATCACTATACAAAGACCAAATCTAACTTGTAGGGGGTCATA
>CM053603.1:28284078-28320014 GCA_028646535.1 Procyon lotor
TCATGATCCTGGGGTCCTGGGATTGAGCCCTGCATCATGGGAGTCTGCTTTTTTCTCTTCCTCTGCCCCTCCCCCCCACTCTCTTACTCTAATAAATAAATAAAATTAAAAAAAAAAATTGATAAGGCATATTTGCTGTATGTATGGTATATGGGGAACACACCCTAAAGTGACTGCTAATTATTCATGTCCTTGTGCAATCTTTTCTGCTTGTATGTGAGCAGGATCTGTAACTTGGTTTTAACAAATATAATATGGCAAAAGGGATGGGGCTGCCACTTCCATGATTATGTTTCATTTTTTAAGACTCTATATTGATAGACCAGAGAGAGATTTTCTTTTTGGCCTTGAAGAAGCATGCTGTCATGCGTGAATGCCTATGGAGAGGACCACTGATAAGGAATTATAAGCAGCTTCTAGGGTCTAAGCATGGGCATCCAGTAAGAAGCTAGGTCCCTCAATCAGACAGCTACAAGGAAGTAAATTCTGCCAATTGCCTAAATAAGCTTGAAACTGGATGCTTCCCTAGTTGAGCCTCCAGATGAGAACACGGCCCAGCTGACTTTGATGACAGCCTGGTAGACAGTGAACAGAGGACCCAGCTAAACTGTGGTTGAACTCTTGACATACAAAAACTTTGAGTTAATATATGTGTTAAGTGTTAAGTTGCTAGATTTGTAATTTGTTCTGCAGAAATAGAAAAATAATATAAAGTGGTGGAGAACTTATAATGAAGACCTTACACTTGAAGAGTATGATTATAAGATTACTAATGTGATTGTAAAGTTCTACATGAGTCATGAGTATGAGATGTCATGAGTATGTCATGAGTATGAGAAATGTCACGAGTCTGAGAAAATGTCATGAGTATGAGAAAACCTGTTTAAAGACAAAAGCAGAAAATGTAGGAAGAATACAGCTTGCATCCAAAAGACTACACCCTGGACCATGGTTCTTAACTTGTTGGGTTTGCTAGACACTTTTAAACATGGCAGTTAAACACTTGCAAGGATTAAACTGTTTCTGCCTCTACAGTTATCTTGTTATCCACTGGGAACTCTCCAAAACCTTGTCACTGTCTGAGTAGAAGCATTTGTTGCCCCAACTCTGCTTTTATGTATATAGGAGGTAGCTCTCCCATGTCTCAGTAAACACATTTGGCCTTTGGTGTCTGCCTTAATAGAATGCCACACTTCTTACTTACAGCAAGATGTACTTTGTTGTTACCATTCCACATCTTACCATCTACCAGCTTTATAATCTGACAGCCTTTCCTCATAACCTTTGCCTTTGAGTAGATAACCTCTGTTTCAGCAGGAATTATTTATTTCTTGACCATATTTAGATTCTTTGAAGGGACTGTGGTAGAGCTGCATACCACAGCACAAGGTTGAAGCTACTATCCTTTGGCTTTGCTACCATTGGAGAGATTTTATGGTCATTGATATTTTTATTAATGCAGATGGGGAACACTTAAAGCTCATTACCTCAAATGTTCAGAGGTTGGATGGCAAATTTGTAGTAAAGGGATAAGAAAAGGATTGATGACCACAATGTAGATTTGATAGATTTCCTTTTTCTTTTAAAGAGCTGGAGTTAGATGTGAGGACACTTGATATATGATGACATGGCAGGGACAGCTACAGGGCTTTTTGTGACTGTGCTCTTGTATGGCTCAGGTGAAACTAATCAAGTCAGCTCAAAGACCCAGTGGCGGAAACTGCAGGAACAACATGGCTGTCATTCTTGGATCCTAGTGACATTCAAAGTTAAGAGGCTCCAGGAACAAAACCAAGTCAAAGGAGGTCCCTCCCAGGGCTGTGGTGGGAAAATCTATTCTGCCTGCTCAGAGCACGGTTTGTGCTTAGAGCCACTCAGGATAGCATGGCAGTGAAGCAGTCCTACTGGATATCAGAATAAAGGCCTACCAAGCAATGTTCCCCTCGCTCAACCTGGTGAGCTGGGCAAGAGAAGCTTGGTTGTACAGGAAAGATCCTTATGGAAAAATGCCTAGATAGACTAAGGGAATATATGGACTCCAAGGCTAGAAAGAGCTACTCTTTTTTTTATTTAGTTGTACACAAATGAGACTTGTGTGGTTATCTTTTCCTTGTCCCTTCATCTCAAGTTTATCCTTTAAATATATAACCCTTTATAAAAAACCAGTCAAGTATGCAGTAAAAATGAGTTTTCTATACACTGTATTAAATTTTCTTCTGTGAGGACCAAGTTCACCCAGATTCTATGAGGATGATGGTATAATGAGGATGATGATGGTGATGGTTACCATGGCCATGTAGCATCATCACCAACAACTATTGAATCATTCTCGCAGCAGCAAGCACTTAGTTCAAACACAAAAACAAATCCGTCAGTGCTATTTCACTATGTTTTTTTGCTTCCTTTCCAAAATATGTGTTATCAGAAAATGAGGCCTCATTCTGGGGAAATGCGCACATACTTGCTTTTTGCCAGAAAGGCCTTCCTATCAGGAATGATTCTTAGAATAATTTTTAAGAAATTATCAAGGCAAAACTCACATAACTAAACTGTACCATCTTAACCATTTTAAAGAGTAAAATTCAGTGGATTTTAGAGCATTCACAATGTATAACTATCACCACATCCGGGTTCCAGAACATTTTCATCATCCTAAAAGGAAATCTTGTGCCCACCTGGCATCGCTCCCCACTCTCTTCTCTCCACAGTCCATGGCAACCACAGGTATGCTTCCTGTTTCTAAAGACTTGCTATTCTGGAAATTTCATACAAATGGATAATACAATATGTGACTTTTAATATCTGGCTCTTTCACAAAGTATAATGTTTTCAAAGTTCATCTGTGTTATAGCATAGATTAGTACTTCATTCCCTTTTTAATGGCTGAATAATATTCTACTGTATGGATATATTGCATTTTGTTTGCCTTTTCATCCATTGATTGACGTTTGAGTGTTTTGACTTTTTGACTAATATGAATATTGCTACCATAAAATTCGTGTGAGTTTGGGTTTGAATAGAAATCTTCAATTCTTTTGGGTCTTGAGATGATTTTAAGGCTTGATTTTGAGTCTTTTGCTCATTCAAGACTGTTCTAAGAACTGTAGCTTCTGCATTTCTATTTCTGACAGCTCTGAAAAGGAGCTGTTTGATTTTCAAGGATGAAGGTGAACGAGGGAAATGGAAGTACAAGTGGTGAAATCAGGGAGGGAGAAGCATGCAGGCAAAGGAAACTGGGTCCTCCCTGAAGTAAATATAATTTTCTATCATCTGCCATATATTGGTATTGGTAGAGATTATATCTACTTGCCTATGATCATTAGTCTAATGGTCTATGTTCATCTGTGTTTCCAGGAATATGTTCAGTTTCTATCCATTTACTCAATGGTTAGTAATCCATCAATTGCCTGAAATGATTATAGCTAATTATCACAAATCAGGATATTTGGGCACTGTAGGCCAGGTTCCATTAACAAGTATTTTGTGTTTGATGACAGTCTTTTTTTCTATGTATTTTAAAGCACAAGAAGACCCAGATTTATTTTTCCTAGCAGATAATAAAAAGAGTAATTATCATCATTATCGGTAAAATGGAATTAATAACAGGCTGTAAGGATTAAGTAACTTAACACATTTAAATTGCTTAGCACAGTGCCCTTAGTGTGAGTCAACTATTATCATCGTTATTATTACTCTTTCAATACACATCAACAAAAGTGATATTAAAAAAAATAAATCAAACCATGCCATCCACCTGCTTACTAGCCTTCAATATATTTCCACTTTACTATTCAGTAGAGAATTTGCATGTATTAAGACCTTGCCTGAATGACTTAGCCTCTAACTTTCCAAAGGTTTTGGACTATTTTTATTCTTGCTTATTCCATGTCAACCACACTTTCTTTCCTAGAACAGATCAAGATTTCCCTATTGCAGAGACTGGGCTTCTGCTTTTCTCTTAGCTGGGAATGTTTGTACAATATATTTCTTCTGGCTACTTGCTCCTCTTTTATGGAACTCCGCTTCATTGCTACTTTCTCATGGATGTCTTCCTTGCCAAAGAAGATTCCCCATTTTTTATCTCTATTTCCACTTCTTTTGGTTAGGTCAAATGATAGCCTAATTAAAACCTGCAGCTATTTTATTAAATTACCCACAGACCATAGTTTTGTTCCTCCCTGAGAGTCACTTGAAAATACCAATCTTTAGCACAGTGTTTAGATATTCATGGTACATATTTATTAAATATTTTCCAAATAAATATAATCTCTAATAGTTTTCATTTCCACTTCTAGAAATTAGAGCTAACTAGAAATTTTAAAGTATGATCATTTTAAGATTTCTTTATTTATTTGAGGGAGATGGAGAGAGAGTACAAGCAGGGAGAGCAGCAGGCAGAGGGAGAAGCATGTTCCCCACCAAGCAGGGAGCCTGATGGGGGACTTGATTACCAAGACCCTGGGATCATGACCTGAGCAGAAGGCTGATGCTTAACTAACTGAGCCACCCAGGCACCCAAGTATGATCATCTTATACACTCTCATGATAGGTATCATCAATTCTCATATTATAATACTACTTAAAAATTATTTATTTATTCTTATGTATATTTTTTTCCTCTTCATTCTTCAAAAGATTTGATAACAAATTCTGTCCAGTCTTGGTTATGGGCTGATTTCACCTAAGGCATGTTTTGACTTTGCATTTGTTTTATTTTTTAAAATTAAAGAAATATAATTTATTTATTTATTTGAGAGAAAGACAGATAGTGAGAGAAAGAGCACAAGCTGAGAGGAGAGGGAGAAGCAGGCTCCCTGCTGCTCAGGGAGCCCAAACTTGGGGCTTGATCCCAGGACCCTGGGATCGTGATCTGAGCTGAAGGTAGAAGCTTAATTGACTGAGCCATCCATGTGGCCTTATTTTAAAAAAAATTTTTAATTTAAATTAAATTAGCCAACATATAGTAGTACATCATTAGTTTTAGATGTAGTGTTCAACAATTCATCAGTTGCACATAACACCTAGTGTTCATCACATCATGTGCCCTACTTAAGTGCATTCATTTCATATAGTAATTCAATTTTAAGTAGAATCAGGAAAAAAGGAAACAAAAAGTGGAAAGATCTAAATTCTGCACTTGAAGATCTTTAGCTTCCATGAATAATTTTCACTTTCTTTTGGTAGCTGAATTTCAATTTCCTTTGGAGAATCAGCCCATCCCTACTGTCCATGTATGTGCATTATGAGTTGAGCATGTTACTTTTTCTTCTCCAACCATAAACCATGGTCTTCTGGTCACAGTGATTGCTTAATGTAGGAATTGGCAAACTTTATTCTGTAAAGGGCCAGAGAGTAAATACTTTGGCCTTGTAGGCAACAGTCTCTGTCCAACTACTGAACTCTGTTATTATATGATAAAAACAACCTAGAAAATATATAAACAAATGGGCATCGCTATATTCCAAGAAAATTTTACTAACAATTGGGAGAGGAGGAGACTTGGTATGTGCGTTGTAGTTTCCTGACTCCTAGCTTATAGCATTGCTCCTTCAGAGTGTGATTGTTACAGGTCTGCACCAAGGGAAGTACAAAAATTAAGGGTAAGTGTTCAGGAAAATTTATACAATTCTGACAGAATGATCTTATGTTTGTGAAATATAATAACAATTTGGGCTTGTATCCTGAAAGTCTATTTTTTTGCTTTCTTTTTATGTTAATTCATTTTTAATTGTATTTCACAAAGTTATTGGGCCATGACAGACTGGATTTAAAAAAAAAAAGACAATTAAAAAGTCCTTCATGAAGGAAGGCTTGAAAAACCATGGCTAAGGACACAAGACTTAAGCCAAACCCATCAGCCCAAACCAAGCTGATCTCAAGACTTTCATGAAGAGACTCATTCCCCCCTTGGCACTCAAACCCAGAAAAAAGTAAGGGAGGAGATGTCCGGGGCCACCTGAAAGACACTAGGAAGAAAGGCAACACTTTGGAAGATGCAACCAAGAAGTGGATAGAAATCGAGCATGATGACATCATTTGAGACTATACCTTGATGAAACCTGCAGTTTACTTGTTATCCTGTCCTTGTGTTCTGTCTGCTCCACCAGCTAGTAAGTTTCCCTGTGGGACTTTACTTCTATGTAAGCTAAAAAAAAATCCCTTCTGCTCCTTCAAAGAAAAAAAAAAAAGCCAGTTAAAACTAGGCTTTCTGTCACTTGTCACCAAGTGAATCCTGAAAAATATGAATTTTCTAAACTTTCACTTCCATTTACTAACTGTGATATAATCACTTCCCTTATTCATATATTCATTTCCCGACTATGAAAATAATGAGATTTTACAAATACTCTCTTAGTTCTATTAGAATTTTAAGATGTATCACTACACTTGCATTTTTACGGTAAATTAAAGGTATTTATGTTCTAAATTTAAAATGTGAATTCAAGAATTTAGTTTGTAGTGTGCATCCTAAGAAAAAAAGAACTCCCAAACAATAAACAAAAAACAAAAAGCAAAAGTAGCGAGGATTCAAGTTTTATTTAAGTCATGTCATTGCCCAAACACATTTAAAATCATCTAAATGCTTCAATAAACAGTAGGGTTTTTTTTGAATTAACATATAAAGAGTTTTCATGGAAAATACTGCCTCAGATAATTGTTATTCCTATCAGTTTGGCCCTGACAAATAAAATGAGTTGCTTAGTATAAATAAAAATTCTGCCTGGATCTCAAAATATATTTTAATACCCAGGCTGTTTATGAGAGTTGAGAGAGAATGTATCTCTTTGATAATTTCTACAGTTCCCATTTTAATGACAAGTTGACTATTTTGACTTCTATCAGGATAAAGGGAAAAGTCTGTTGCAAAAGTAAGAGAGGGAAAATTTACTTCTAGGCTCCAGCCAATACATGTCAAAAATCCCGTTTGCTGGAGACAGGCTTTCAAGGCTCTATTTCCCAGTAAGTGTTAAAAAGATATCTCTTACACTCATGAAAGTCCCTGAAGACTGTTTCAAAGTCAATCACCCTGGCAGCCAATCCTCCAGACATAGGCACTACTTCAAATGTTTCCTTCTACATGGTGGCCACTAAAATAGTTTTCACTCAAAAAAAAAAAAAAAAAAAAAAAAAGCCACCAAAAAACTTTTGGAGGCATTTTTATGATCCAAAATAGGCTTTTTAAAATCTTCTACTTGAATCAGCTTTCCAAAGAAAATGATCTTTACATCCTCAAGCTGTCTTGCATTTCCAGTGACATCTTGGGCTGTTAACTACCACATTTTCAATCAGGGGTCATCTTGGCCTTGTTTTCTTAAAATAATAAACTCTGCTAGAGAGAGAGGCAGTGATTTGGGCCCACCTAGCCACCATGTGCTTTTCTAATTTGGTATTCACATTTTGCAGAGATGCAGCACTGTTCTTTGCCCATTTATCCTTGTGATTTATAACCCAACACTTGTAGATTATTATTATTTTTTTAAAAGATTTTATTTATTTGACAGAAAGAAACACAGCGAGAGAGGGAACACAAGCAGAGGGAATGGTAGTGGGAGAAGCAGGCTTCCTGCCGAGCAAGGAGCCCGATGCTGGGCTCGATCCCAGGACCCTGGGATCATGACCTGAGCTGAAGGCAGACGCTTAATGACTGAGCCACCCAGGTGCCCCAACATTTGTAGATTATAAGCATCTATAAGAGTGAGGACATTCACTAATTTGTCTTTGACTCCAAGTGCCTGGTTCAATACATATGTGTGGAATGGATGATTATAAGAAAATAAAAATTATTATTACTAAGGACTCTCTCCATTCCAGGTGGTATCATGAATACTTTCCCTACTTTTAATCCTCACTGCAACTCCATGAAGTAGCCAGTACTCCTAGCCCCATTTTACAAATGGGAAAAGGGGTCTAGAGAAGTATTTTTCCAAGGTCATGCAACAACCAATAAGTCCTGAGACAGGATTTAAACTGTGACTCAGAATCTCTAAACTGTTTCACAATACCTAGGATTGAACTTTAAGCCACTGCTGGTGAAGAACAAACTTAACTGGGGCACCTGGGTGGCTCAGTGGGTTAAAGCCTCTGCCTTTGGCTCAGGTCATGATCTCAGGGTCCTGGGATAGAGCCCCGCATTGGGCTCTCTGCTTAGCAGGGAGCCTGCTTCCCCTGTCTCTCTGCCTACTTGTGATCTCTCTCTCTCTCTGTGTGTCTAAAAAAAGAACATACTTAACTACCAAGGAAGAGATTAGTAATCAGAATCACTAATAGGTGATGCTCTCTATAGTATCATCAGATTCAAGTGGATCCTTTGGAAAAATTCCATTAGTTCACAACCAACTAGGGATAATTATCCAATGGCAGGTGACTGCTGTATATTTCTCTACATCCTTGCTGCCACTCTATAGTCCAAACCGTCCTCTTCCTCTTGGGCTAATTATTTCCTCTAACACACATACCCCTCCCATCCTTTCCATGCACAGCAGTTACAGCCACCTAAACCAACAAATAGACAAACACACCATACTGATTCTGTCATTTCCTTTTTTAAAACCTTCACTGGAATTTCACAGACCCTTAAGGAAAAAGTCAATATCCTCATCTGAACATGGAAAGTCCTTAGTGAGTAGTCTGCTCATTTTTCCAGGCTCTTCTCAAGCTTCTTTCACTATATCCAGCCATACTCTGTCTACTTTTATTTCCTGGGGGAAGCGTGCTCTTTCCTAGCTGAGGACATTTGCACAGGCTGATCCTTCTGCTGGACACATTACTACTCCACACTTCCACCCACCCAACTGTGTCACTTTGCCTTGCTTGTACATTTCCACTCATCCTTCTTTTTGGTGTCCTCTTATCCTGTAAGGACCTTCTGATACCTCCCAATCCCAGATCACATTAGATTCCTCTAATCTATACAAGCATAGGCTTGTCTATTTTCTTTTTTTTTTTTTAAACCCTCAGGATACCCTTATAATTATTTGTTTAATATCTGTCCGTCTTTTTCGCCAAATCCTCTGTACTCATCATAGTAAGGTCTGACATATGGCTGACACTCCATAAACAGTTGTTGAATGAATTAGTGGATATATATTATGTCATTAAAACATTGTTACTTCTAAGAACTGCTACCTGGGAAAGGATAAAGGGTCTAAAACATATCTTGAAAGTTTGAGTAGTTGACAGAGCACTATAATAATTTATCCAAGAACATTGAAAATTAGAAAAAAAGAGGTATTACAATAATAGCTAATACATGCCAAGTATTTTTGTAAAAGACACTGTGCAAAGTGGCCATTTGGGTTTTGTTTTTCCATTGGGTTTTTCATGGAGACCAAGTCAGAAATATCTCTCTCTTTCCTCCTAAAAGCTGGTGATAAACAACAATAATATTAACAGTAGTGGTAGTGTTGATGGTGATAACAGTAAAGATAATTATGATGATGCTGAATGTCCCTTTGTTACTGTATGCCATGTTCTTTAATATGCAGCATAATCATATGTGTGCTTCAGGACCACCCCATGAAATAGATAATATTATTACCCATACCACAGAGATGAAGAAACTGGGTCACAGAAGCAGTAAATTATTCTCTACATTTACAAAAATAATAAGGGCAAAGTCAGGACACACATCAACCCAGTCTTAACATTCAGACTACATGTGCTTGGCCACTGTGTGGACATCTCTTTTAATTGTCTATTGCTTAAAACTTAGCAGCTGAAAACAGTGATATTAGATCTTAGTTTTGTGGGTTGAATGGGTTCAGATGTGAGGTTATTGCTTGGGATCTTCCATGAACTTGCAATCAAGTTGCAAGTTGGGTCTTTAGTTGTCCATAGGTTTGACTGGTTTAGATATCCAAGATGGTGTACCTGGTGGACCAACAACAGATGCTGCTGATGGCTAGGAGCTTTTTGAGACTGTTGACTGGAGGAGGGCTCCATGAGGCTTGGGTGTTTCACAGCCCTAAAGCTGAATTTTGATAGGATACCCCAGCAGGATATTCCACAATACCAGAGGGAGTTGCAAAACTTCGTGTGATCTGGAAGTTCAGAACCTGACTTCTTTCACATTCTATTAGTCAAGCATACACTAAGAATATCCAGGGTTGCAGGGGAAAGGAATTAAACTCCATCACTCAACATGGAGAGAAGCAAATATACACACAGAGAGGAGAAACTGATGAAGACCCTCTTGGAAACTGTCTACCTTAACATGCTATCTTTTCCCTTAATTTATTCATACCTGCTACTCTTTAACCTTGAACATACAGACTAAGAAGCTAGGCCTTGCTATATATATTCTTTCCAATTCTCATAGGGGAAGAACTTCAGGTGCCTCTTCGATAAAACACAGACACAGTGGTATCTGATTTGAGAAGATTTGCTGTCTTTTTTTTTTTTTTTTTTTGCTTGAGGAAAAGAAGGTTCACTATCATTCTATTCAAGAGGCAAGTGGGAAAATCCTACAGAACAAACAGGAGCACTTCAAAGGAAGCCTCTTAAATCACTGTCCACAGAGATCACTTTTCCCTTTAAGCCTGTGAGGGAAGTTTGGAGTTGCCTAACTTACTTTGACGTAAATTCCTTCTTTGTTTTCCTTTCTTTCTTGATACTTGGGAGCCAGGGGAGCATGTATCTTTACGTACCCTCACAATCAACCCTGAGTTGCTTTAGATATTTGTCCTCAGGCTATGCCTATAGCAGAGTAGACTGTGGATAGGATTGAAATTGTGCCCCCGATCCAAAATGATGGAGAATGGTAGCTGGTAAATTAGTTGAAAAATTCAGTTAAAACAATAAATGACCAAAAAAGCCCCAGCGATAGAAAGTTGCTACATATACCTTATATACATTTCAGTGTAATTTAATATAGCTAAAGGTATACTTATTTGCCAATCAAAAAATTTAAGACCAAAGACTTCTTAGACTCAGACCAGATTTTGAGGTTCTGAGTAGTTATCCTCGCATAAACTCTATTTATTATGCATCATCTTTAATGCCATAATTTGTATTATTTAAAGTGAGAACTTAAGGCAGAGCACAGAATACTTCCTAAGAATACTTTTTAGGCAATTTTTCTCACCTGCAAGGGGTAATGGTTCTTTTTCATTTAAACTTTTTAAAGCATTTAACTCTTCTTTTTCATCTCATATTTCATGAGTTTATATAATATTTAATTAAGTTATGTATTTCAACAGCAAATACAATATGCATGAACAAGTTTGGAAACACTGTATCTTGCTAACTATACAACTCAATTAGTGAGAATACAAGTATTCCGATGAGCAAGAAAATGGCCTACCAGCCAGCCAAAAGTCTCACTGCATTGTTGGCCTCTACTCGGATTTTTAGAGATTATGGAGAGTATGAGTTCACCCGGTGTGCTGATTAGAGGTCAGTTAAGGGAGTTTCTGCTGTGTTCCTTTGTTTTTCACACTCGCTGTCACTTAACCTCACTGAAAACCACAATGTTCACAGTCCAGAGGAGAATCAACATGATCTTTTTGGAAAGTCCTATGGAATCCAAGTACAGTTTAAATAAAAGTTATCACTTTTAAAAGCATATCTATGTGCCAGGCATTGTTTAAAGTGCTTCCTGTGTTTTATCTAATTTTATCCTTAGAGTGACCCTATGAGGTCAAGGATCAGTTAGGAAAGGCCTTAAAATGCTAGTGTAGTTGCAAGAGGGACTTAAAAAGTTCAGGATTCTTGCAGGAAAAAATTACTGGATAGGTATTAGCCCAAGGTTTGTGTGCTATCATTAGGAATTCTTTCATGAGGAGTAACTTCTTTTTTCAAGATCATGATCAAAGATAACCATTGGTACCTTCGCATCTGTTTTCTGGCAACAAATGGTGGAAAGGAGAAAAGTTCTCTGGGAGACTTTTCTAAGATCTAGAACTTACATTGTAAAGGCCACATTTGTCTATGAGGGAGGTTGGGATATATATTTTTTTTAGCTATGCAATCTGATACTCAGCATAAAATGTGAGTTCTTCAACAAATGAAAAAAAGAATGGATACTGGCCATCGACTAGCAAACCAGGACCCAGATAGTCCTTCCTACTCTTTCTGTTTCATAGAGGAAGGAACTAAGAATTATCAGGGTCAAGGTCTCGATCATCAAGGTGGTAAATGATAGGTCTGAAATTTATACCAGATGTGGTGTTAGAGTTAATCCTTACCACCAACCCTGAAAGGTTTATAATATCAGTCTTAATTTTCAGGAAACTCAAGCTTAGAGAGGCTTAATCTACAAATAATTACATGGCAAGTAAGATCAGAGACTGAAATGGAATTCTGGTTCATCAGATTCCCAAGTGAGAGCTCTAAATCATGACACTATACTTGACTTTATCAGGTGCTTTAGAGAAGAGTCAACATAAATTTCAGATACTGTCTTATCCCTCTGTGCACGATGCCCCCAGAGAATGTTGCTCAGTTTAGGAAAATATCACTCATTTACAATAGGCAGTTAGCAATATGGTTCATTATCCTTAAATCTGTTTTCAAACTCAGTATCCAAATTTGCCTGATCATAGAAAATATCTGATGCATTTGTCAAGAAAAAAATAAATTCCCAGTTCTTCTTCTTAGAAATTATATTGAGCAGTTTTGGGATAAAAACAAGAAATCTATGTTCAAACATGGCCCCAACTCATTCCTATGAGCAGGTTAATGTGGAAACTACACCTTTTCCATGTTGAATCAAGGGCTTTTTTTAAGGCTGTGTTCACATAGAGTTTGAAGGTGGAAATGCATTCGCACAATAATGGTGGTTTGTTTTGTTTTGTTTTTTTAAGGCTTTTCCAAAAAACCAAGATGTTGCCTTTCCTTTCCTTTCTAATCTTCTGTGTTTTCTACAAAATGAATATGGAAACAATCCTAACCAAACTACGGGTCAAATTCCAAAATCACTCATCTTGAAACATCACAATCAAAAAGTCATCCATGAAAAAATTCAAGAATGAAAGTCCACAGTGAAACAACAGAGAACTTGAACAAACGCTCTTTTCTGATTCATTCATTGGTTTCTTCTTTCATTCATGGAGAGATCAGATGAACTCAAGGAGAAATGAGGCTACGCAGACTATCAGAGAAGCAACTCACTCAGAAATTCTCTCTGTAGTCTGGCTTCCCCAGGCTTTGCTGCCTTAACTTTCAGAAAAGAAAGTCTCAGTGACATAGAAACCTGCACTGAGTGTTCTGGAAAAAGCTTGATGCAGAAAAGGCTACTGAAATAGAATAGGACCAGAAAGAGAGAATGGTTCTTAATTTATCAGGGTTCAATCACAGGAGGAAAGGGAGTTTTTACAAAGCCTCTAACCTTTTCCTGGAGCAACACAATTATAACTGAGGATTCACATGGACAAGTGTTTATGAGTGCAAAATATAGCACAGAAAACATCTCATCCTTTAATATCATTTGTATGTGTGTGTATGCATGTTTCAGTTTTTTGTCTAGTGTTCATAGTATATTAGCACAGATGTGCTTGTATACAGACTAAATAAATAATTATGTATAACCTGAGGGTATGCTCCCAATTTTTTAAATTAATTAATTAATTTTTACTAATGATAGGTGATGAACAGTTTGATATAGAATAATTATCTTTAGTGAACTTTATAACTTGTTAAAATGCAGATTCCTGGGACCCACATCCAGAGATTCTGATTTGGTAGGTCCAGGATGGCCCAATAAGTTACATTCTTAACAATTTCCCAGTTGATGCTCATATACCTCATTCATAAACAACACTTTGAATAGCACTATCCCAGAACAGTGGTTATTAAACTTACTGGTCTCAGGATCCTTTATACTCTTAAAAATTGTTGGGAATACCAAATAATTTTATCTATTGATATCTATAGATACTTAACAGAATTAGAAATTAAACTGAGGGCTCCTGGGTGGCTCAGTTGGTTAAGCATCTGCCTTACGCTCAGGTCATGACCCTGGACTTTTTGGATTTAGTCCTGTATGGGGCTCCCTGCTTAGTGGGGAGTTTGCTCCTCCCACTGACCTTCCCTCTCTTGTGCTTTCTCTCTCTCTCAAATAAATAAATAAAATATTAAAAAAAGAAATTAAACTGAAATTAAAAAGAAGTTAAAAGAAACAAAAAACATTATTAACTCATTTAAACTTAACAATAAAAACCTTCACACTAACATAAATAGCATATTTTAATGGAAAATAACCATTTTGCAACACAAAATATTTTATAAGAAAAGTTGTTTGTAAAGTTTGTAAATCTCTTTAAAGGAAAGTTGGAATTTCATATCTGCTTCTCTTTTCAATCTCTTGTGTTTTTTGCTTGAAGTATATGAAGAAAATCTGGCCTCCTACTGGTATGTGGTAGGAAAGGAGGGATATTATATTACATGATGATATTATAGAATCATAAGGGACTTTTAAGGTAATTGTGGATATTTTTATTTGATGCTCAAAACTTAAAAGTAGTCTTTCTTAAATTTTAACATCAACGTAGCTCTGAAGCCATATCAATGAACTTTTCATTATCAGTTACAGAAGAATTCATTAGTCTATTCTTCACTTTGAATGATCTTGTTTCCCAAAATTTTGTAATATCATGAATTGTTCACTGGAAAACATTGGTTCACCGAGTTAAACAGGCCTTTGAAGTGTTGACATATGTCATACTATATAAAATAAATCATATTTGTTAAGATAACTCCTAATCATATCAGAAAGTCTGTCAGTACTGGGGATCTATCAAGTTCAAGTTTTCCAGAATTTTAATGTTTCACTTGAAAGCTTAAGTTTTATCACTGGTAACAAATATTATCAATTGCTTTACTTGGAAATCACAGGCTCACTTTTTTTTTTTTTTTTGAGAAAATGTGTGCCAAATACCAATTCTGAATAAACATAGTTTATCAACTTTTTGTTTAAATAAAAATGATGTTCCATAAAAATGGTGGCTAGTTCAGCCTGCCATTTGATCAATTACATAAGCCCTTCTCCTATAGGAAAGGATTTTACATGAGTTTACCATTTTGTTACATGGACTATTAAGATGTATGCTCAAAGATTTAGATTAAATAAATGAAAAATTTTTACTGCTGTAAAATTTTTACTTCTTAGTAAAACTGACATTGTTTATGTTACTGTGAGTATGTGGCAGTGAATAAAACAATAGTCATTGGAACATTTTGGTGAAACTGCCTTAATTCATGCTAAGGCAAGAGCAGTTTTATCTACCACTGCCTTTGCATCGTTAATGCACATGTTAACATAATGGAAAAAAATGTTTAATTATTATCATGAATATAATTTTGAACTTGCAGCCTCCCTGAAAGGTGTCTTAGGGTACCATCAAAAGTCTATGGATTATACCTCAAAAAACACTGTTCTAGGAAAAAATAAAGAGTCATCATTACAACTGAACTTGGCTTACAGGTATATATATATATATATATCTGTAAGAAAATAGAAAGCCTTTAGCTTTCCATGTGTGTGTGTGCATGTGTGTGTGTGTGTGTGTGTGTGTGTGTGTATTTGGCTATCAGTGTTTAAAAATAAATTGAATTAGCTATAACCATTTAATAATTAGGAGATTTCATATCAAAATCTGAGTTCTAGACTCTTCCTGATAGATCACAGATCTTTTCTTTTTTTTTTTTTTAATTTTATTTATTTATTTGACATAGAGAGAGAGAGATCACAAGTAAGCAGAGAGGCGGGCAGAGAGAAAAGGGGAAGCAGGCTCCCTGCTGAGCAGAGAGCCAGATGCGGGGCTCGATCCCAGGACCCTGAGATCATGACCTGAGCTGAAGGCAGAGGCTTTAACCCACTGAGCCACCCAGGCGCCCCAGATCACAGATCTGATAGGCAAGGGATCCTCGATCCTTCATGGTGATAGTGAGTGTTGGTTACCCATTTACATGAGGCTGGGCCCTCCCTAGTGCCATCATCTCTGTCCAGCTTATTATAGTCATTCCATTTACCTTTCTAGGTACAGGGCAATTTAAATGCGTAAATCCTTATAATACGATAAATATGTGAGAACTGGAAGTGGATATGTGAGTCAAAATCTCAACTTTTCTGCCCACTGGTTATGCGACTTTGTGAAATTATCTCCATTCTTTCTTAATCCCAATTTCCTTATCTTCCAAATGGGGATAATAATATGGAAGTTGTGGGACTTACATGACATTATGACAGTAAGGGGTCATGTCCTGAGTCCATCAAATCCTTAAATGCGCAATATATGTTAGTTCTGTTGGCAATGTCAATTGGAACAGAGCTGCATTTTCACTTAACCTTCACAGTGACCCAGTAAGATATGTGATCCCATTTTAGAGATGAAAAAAATGAGGCAAAGACAACAAATACATAACAACAGTTCTGGCACTACCACGAATAGCAGTGAGACAACAAATGGCATGTACTGAGCACTTACCATACTGCTGGTATTGTGCTACTTATCTTATATTGAGTCTTTTTTATTGAATGTAATTGACATGGACATTATGTAAGATTAAAGTATACAGCACGCTGATTTGGTACATTTATGTATTATAATATAGTTACCACCATAGAATTAGCTAACACCTCCATCACATTACTTATTTCATTATTTTTACTCATTTATTTTCTATGATGAGAAATCTCTCAGCAGCTTTCAAATATATAATCCAGTATTATTAACCATAATCACAAGGTAGTGCATTAGATCCTCAGAATTTATTTATCTTCTAACTTCAAGTTTGTACCCAATGACCAACATATTCCCAATCCCTCTACCTTCTAGCCCACGGTAACACCTTTCTATTCTCTGTTTCTAAGAACTTAGCTTTTTAAGATTCCACATAATAAGTGAAATCATACAGTATTTGTCTTCCTCTAACTTCTCTCATTTAGTATAATGCCCTCGAGGACAAATGACAGGATTTCCTTCTTTCTCATGGCTGAATAATATTCTGATTTAAGAAATGGACAGAGGAGGGGGCGCCTGAGTGGCTCAGTGGGTTAAAGCCTCTGCCTTCAGCTCAGGTCATGAGCTCAGGATCCTGGGATAGAGCCCCGCATCGGGCTATCTGCTCAGCAGGGAGCCTGCTCCCTCTCTTTCTGCCTGCCTCTCTGCCTACTTGTGATCTCTCTCCCTCTATCAAATAAAAAAAAAAAAAGAAATGAACAGAGGAACTGAATAGACATTTCTCCAAGGAAGACATACAGATGGCCTATAGACACATGAAAAGATGCTCACTATCACTCATTATCAGGGGAATGAAAATCTAAATCACAGCGAGACATCACCTTACACCTGGTAGAATGGCTGTTATCGAAAAGACAAGAAATAACAACAGTTGGTGAGGATGTAGAGAAAAGAGAACCCCTGTGTACTGTTGATGGTGTGAAGCTCAAACTGGTACAGTGACTATGGAAAACAGTATGAAGCTTCCTAAAAAAAAAAATAGGGATGCCTGGGTGGCTCAGTCAGTTAAGCATCTGCCTTCAATTACCATTATGATCCCAGGGATCCTGGGATCTAGCCCCACATTGGGCTCCCTGCTCAGCTCCCTCTCCCTCTGCCTGCTGCTCTGCCTACTTGTGCTCTCTCTCTATCTCTCTGTCAAATAAATAAATAAAACATTAAAAATAAATAAATAAATAAAATAAAACTACCATACAAACCAGCAACTCCACTTCTAGGTATATACCCAAAGGAAATGAAAACAGGCTATTAAAAAGATACCTGCCTTTTTATGTTCATTGTAACAATAACCAAGAAATGGAAATGGAAACAACCAAAGTATCCATGAATGAATGAATGAAGAACATTTGATTTAATATTTACAAAACCCTTTGATTTTATTGCCATTGTATAGATGGAATCAATGAGGCTCAGAGAATTCAAGGAATTTGCTCAAGAGCAATTGTAGTATTTGGAGCTGGATGGGGCTCTAAATTTTTTATCCTTAAAAGTTCCAAATACTGACTTCTATCTATAATATCGGCATGAGCTAAAATCGGCCCCCATCTATTTCTACTGGTCACTGATGATCTATGTGAGGGGCCTCCACAAAGACGAGATCTGTGCGACTTAACTCAGTCTTGTGAATGTTAAATCACATTTTTCCCCTGTGGAGATTCTCCAACACACACCAATGAAAAGAAAAAGCAGAAACATCCAAAAGACCCTAATGTTTCAGTAAGGTTAATTTATAATATATCATGTTACCTTTTTTGGTAGAGAGAACAGTCTGATACTGACAGAAGTTTCAACATTTAGAGTGATAAATGTATACTTCCACCTCCACAAATATGCTACAATTTGCGAATCAGATAACAAAGCATAATTAACTAGCTGTGAAAAATTAAAACTGGAAACTTTTTTTTCTTTTGCCAAACATAGAGGTTTCAAATAATGAAAGAAATTCACATTATGGTTAAAAAAAAATGTTGCTGGTTTCTGACTATAATTAGAGCCACCTGAACTTTGCTGTAGAGTACCACCTAGTTTCCCAAAACCTTTCCTGACATTATAATATTTTGGATTTAGGTCACATTTCTGGGCAATTGACATTTTCTCTCATTTGCAATTAAATTTTGGAGTTTTCAAACACTCTCTGACCCCTCGTAACATTTTTATCTTTTCCTAGGTTTAAGAATGACCTTGCTTGGGTTAATTGATCCCAAAGGGCTATAATTTCTTGTATTTTATTTCATTTTGTCCTTGGCTTATTGTCAAAACTTACTGGAAATAAAGCTTCCCGATAAACTCACATTTAGCGTTAAATTGTTTCAAAAATAAGCACATCAACAACCCATAGGGTGATGCCAGACTGCCTCTGAAAAGCAGTGTAAACACTGGATATGATGATGAGATGCCAAGCAGACAGATGAGAAATAGGTAACTCAAGTTGTCCAAATGGCCAGATACCAATACATCTGGGTAATTAACATAACAATTGCCTTTTTAAAAGGACTATTGCTATGCTGACAATATCAAACAAAGGTTCAGGTCACAGATCTGAGAGGTCATCATCATTGAATGCTTTGCTATATTGCCACATCCGTGGGTAAGTACAATGCATCGTGTCTTACATTAACTACTCTACAACCACCCTGCTCAAAGGATGAGTTGTTATGTTCATTGTATAGATGAGAAAACTGAGACCTGGAAAGATTAAGAAACTTTTTGCAGAGTGCTGATCTGGTAAATGGCAAGACAGATTTGAACCCATTCTGTCTGATTTCAAAGATCTGGATTTTTTTATGGTGAAGGCATGGGGTAGATTAGGGACTGCAAATGGAAATGCTCCCAGGGGTAGGCAAATGACCTGAATTTGTGAACAGTGTCATGTTTCAGACCCCAGGGTGTGGGCAGACCCACAATGACCTGGAGATCGAAGCCCTGCCTGATAGCTTGTAAATCTAAAATTCAAAAAAGGAGTAGGTAGGCAAAACAGAACAATCATCTGGTCTTCCCCATACCTTAATTTACTGGTCTGATGTGGACAAACAAAGCAATGATCCCCCAAATACTGGTTTCTATTTCTTTTATGTATCTTCATAATTCCATAGTATCTTCTACTAATTGCTAGGCAGCTGAAATCTGTTTTAATAACTTAGAGATAAAGGAAGGGCTCCCATGTTATCAAATTTGATGAGATTTTAGGTTAAACTTTTTCAACCAGTGCCTGCAGTGAATTCAGTGATTTCAAGCTCTCCACTTAAATCTTTATACTAGTGTTTTACTGTAGCAAAATGCTCATATCAGTATGAAAATTTTCTAAAAATTGTAACTCAACGTGCTAACCAATGGTAAATTACCCTCGGGCAAGTGACCACGGAGGGGGACAGCATCATCTGAATAAATAACTGAGCATTTGAATTTAGTTGACTGGATATAAAATTCCTTATTGGGGGGGGCGCCTGGGTGGCTCAGTGGGTTAAAGCCTCTGCCTTCAGCTCAGGTCATGATCTCAGGGTCCTGGGATGGAGCCCTGCATTGGGCTTTCTGCTCAGCAGGGAGCCTGCTTCCCCCTCTCTCTCTGCCTGCTTGTGATCTCTCTCTCTCTGTCAAATAAATAAATAAAATCTTTAAAAAAAAATTCCTTATTAGGTAGACACAAAGTCTATTATAATAACTATAATTTACTTACATTTATTGGAGTGTCAAGGAAAGGAGAAGAATGAAAATATCTCAGATGTGCCCTGTAAATATGTTAAGTAGAGACTGGGGTTCAATATTGTACCAAGAGTAATTCAGTAATTTTTCCATCACGTGTACCTGCCTTACCTAAACCTTGATTTTGCCAGTGGGGGAGGAAAAACGGATTGACTTTTCCTAATTCCCTAAGGAAGCCAGTAGCAAATAGAAAAACATTCAGATTTGTTTACACCACTGTTCTGTGTGTAGTGTGGTTTGGGATAGAGCAACTTTATTCAAACAAGTGGTTATTGTGAAAACAACTGGCTGGAATTAGTTAAACATCTGGTAAAGCCAGCTGGCGAGTTGACTGCATTTACCCTTTTCCTCCAGCTGGCTTGTGTCTGATAAAGTATTGGCCCTGACCACCAGAGACATTCTGCAGCCTGTAGCTGTGGAAATCGTTAAGAAGAGAAAAGACAGTCATTTGTTCTGGGTGGATTAGAAGCCCTGGAGGTTTGAGGGCTGGGGACTGCAAGCAATGAGCCCTTTCATGGTTTCTTTGCCTGTGTAGATACAGCCACATCCACCTCTTTGAAATTCCAATAATCCCTCGACTTTTGCAAGAGTATGAACCTCCGTGGAAGGTAATCAAGGGATGGGTTAAAATAGCCCTGGTTATGATTCTTGCCTTGAAATTAAACCTCAGCAAGCAAATTGTTTCCTTTTTCCCTCCCAAGAAGATTTTAAATCCAATTTATTTGTGGTTTCTATTTAAATGGAAAATACTGTAGCATCTCATGCAAAGTGAAATCAATCTCTTCAGAAATAGGAGGAGGAGAAGGGAGAAGGAGAGAATGTGGGCCAAGCATATGTAGATTAAAACTTGCTTTTTCAAAGATTTTGAAATATGAGAAACTATCTCTGCCTATAAGATTAATGATGGATCCTTGGGACAGAATCACCCTGTTTAACTGCTTTCCTGGATGCCTAACAGGCCTCTCGAACTTAGTATATGGAAACCCAATTTCTCATTCTGCTTCTGCCTAGCTTAGTTCTTGCCTTAGGATTGTTCTCTCAGAAAATGCAACCAACAACCTAGTTGTTGCTGCCGACCCACAGAAATCCTCTTCCATTTGTCTCTTCACATCACTTCTCATATCCAACTCATTTGATTTTTATCTCCACAACACATTCCAAACTAATCTCTTTCCGCTACTCTTACCCTAGACCAACCTCTTTCATCTAGACCACTGCTATGGCCTCTTAGCTTGTCCTCTGTCTTCCTTCCTTAACTCTGGAGAATCTATTCCCTACAGAGCAGAGGGAGCTCTACAACAATGTCCAACAGGGTAGTCTCAAAACATAAGTGGCTATCAAACACTGGAAATGTGACTACTTCCAATCAATATACACTCAAGTGCGAAATACACTCTATATTTCAGAGATTTAATACAAAGAAAAAAGAATGTGAAACATCCCATTAACACTCTTTATATTCATTCATTACATTTTAAAGTTATAATATCTTGGATGCATTTGGATTAAAGAGAAAATATTACTGAAGTTAATTTCACCTGTTTTGTTCTACATTTTTTTTTGGCGGTAGTTTCTATAAATTTAAATCATAGGGCTCCTGGGTGGGTTAAGCCTCTGCCTTCAGCTCAGGTCATGATCTCAGGGTCCTGGGATTGAGCCCCTCATTGGGCTCTCCGCTCTGCAAGGAGACTGCTTCCACTTGCCTCTCTGCCTACTTGTGATCTCTTTCTCTCTGTAAAGTAAATAAATGAAATCTTAAAATAAATAAATAAATAAACAAACAAACAAATAAATAAAGTCATATGTGTGATTCACATATTTCTATGGGACAGCACTATTATAAAATATCAGGGGCGCCTGGGTGGCTCAGTGGGTTAAGTCTCCACCTTTGGCTCAGGTCATGATCTCAGGGTCCTGGGATCGAGCCCCGCATCAGGCTCTCTGCTCAGCAGGGAGCCTGCTTCCCCCACTCTCTGCCTGCCTCTCTACTTGTGACTTCTCTCTCTCTCTGTCAAATAAATAAAAATCTTAAAAAAAAATAAAATATCAGATTGTGGTCCATTAAAATCCTTTAACGGATTCCCATGACATCAAATCCAAATTTTATACCATGATCTATAAAGCCCTAAGTGGCCTGCCCTCTGACCTCTTTGTGTGCTCCTCTATAAACTTCAGGTTCGAGTCACACTGATCTTCTGGGTGTTTTTAAAATATATGAAAGACATTCTTCCCTTAAAGTCTTTGCTTTTCCTGTTCCTTCTTCTTGGAAGGATTTTCTCCTGGGTATTCACTTGTCTCAGCCCCAGAGAACCTTTTTTTCAGAGAGGTATTTCCCAAACCAGTTATTGTCTTGTCGGTCTCAAATTATGTTGTTGGTCATTTGTTTTCTGTTTTCTTTCCCGATCCCACCCCAACTCACCTCAACTAGGACAAAAAAGAGGGCGGTGTGTGTGCTAGATGTAGCTTTACATGCAGAGATTACTAACATATAGAGCCCGTTGTGTAGCAAGTGCTCAGCAAATATTCACTGAATAGCTCAATGGACAATTCTTGAATGAGTCTTGTACCCATGAAGCATTAGATAGACCAGGTGTTTAACAGGTTAACCCTCCCCCCTGCCTCCACATGCCTCCCATTTTGTAAAGCCCAACATGAGCAGCCGAGTTCATTTGCTTACATATTGTTTATTGGCTGCTTCCATGCGGCAAGTAAGGAGTTGAATATTTTTTAAAGAGACCATAGGTGGCCTCTTGGCCCACAAAGCTGAAAATATGTACTATCTGGTCCTTTATAGGAAAAGTATGTCAACCTCTGTTATCTCTGTTTTGGCTCCAGTCGTAGGCAGATTTTTCCACTTAGATTACAAGAAGGCTTCCAAGAGCTCCCCAGATTATAAGGTTCCAGAGGTCCTAGGGAGACTGTTACTGAATTGGTTCCAATTGAACAGTATGTTCATACCTGAGCCGACCACCCTGGCCAAAGAATGTTGTTTTAATTGGCTTAGAACTAGGTTAATTGTCAGCCTGCTGAATGAGGTTTGTAGACAGTTCTACCAGAAGGTAGGAAGTCAGGAAGGTGATCTTTTAAAGAAAATCAGGACTTTATAACTGAGGGAATCAATAAATGAAAACTGTATGATAAAAATCATGGATGTCTGCTGTCCAGTCCTTTAAGTCTTGGTGAAAATGTCAGCATCTTCTTTTGGAAGTCCTCACTGATTTTTTCACCACTGTTCCAGCTGAGTCCTGTACCCATTCTGGTCTTGCATAATCCTGATAATAATCAGGATAATTATCAGGATAAGATAATAATCTTCTTTATCAGCAGGCCTCACACCACATAGTAATAAGTGGTTAACTGGCCTCTCTCCTGGGATGCTTCCTGCTTCTTGAAATAGGACTTTGCTCTTTGTATCCATGGGGTCCAAACACAGTGCCTTGTATACAGGAGGAGACTAATACATGCTGAACAAATTTTTATGAGTATGTGCTTTATCCACTGTTTTCTTGAGTAATACCTATGTGTACAAAGGTGGATTTGAGGCGGATTACTCTGGTAGTGACTAGTAGGGTAAATTTGGAAACATTGCAGCTAGAAGGCCCTAATTATCTTCCAGAGTGAAATGAAGAGGATGACAGGAGGGGCAGAACCACGGCAGAAGGGAAAGAGGTGAAGGAACTGGAAATTGTCGCTCTCTCTGACTCACTAGAAATTCTTTCTCTTTTTCTGAATCAATCATCTGGAAACAAATTTCTACATTATTGATCCAAAGCTTAGACAGATTTAAAAAGCTACTGTTTATTGATACTTGCTTAAGAACTAAACACTGTGTTATCTACTTTATAGAAATTAACAAACTGAAGCCTCTCAATACCCCTTAAGGTAAGTGATACTCTATTTTTAGAGCTAAAGAAAGAGGTTCAATAATGTTAAGCAAGCTGTCCAAATTATGCAATGATTTAGGGTAGAATCTAGATTTGAATAGATACCTACCTCTAACCGTTGCATTGCCGATAGGGTCAAAAGGGGTAGGCAAAGTGACCCGATTTTTCTAAAACTCTTTTATATCCCCAAATGAGTGACTTTGGGATTGCGGGCTTACATTTTTTTTTTTTTTTTTTAAAGATTTTATTTATTTGACAGAGAGAAACACAGCGAGAGAGGGAACACAAGCAGAGGGAATGGTAGCGGGAGAAGCAGGCTTCCCGCAGAGCAGGGAGCCCGATGCAGGGCTCGATCCCAGGGCCCTGGGATCATGACCTGGGCCGAAGGCAGACGCTTAACGACTGAGCCACCCAGGCGCCCCTTACATTTGTTTTAATAATTTGAGCAAACCATCACTTGTTTATAGTAATATTCTTCAGAAAACTAATGCATTAAAACACCCAACGTTTATAGACTCCCAAAAGTCTATCATTACGTTGAGGTTTCAGGAGATTTCTCTGACGGCACCCAATAAAGTCGTATTTCAGGTAATGCTCATGAGTTGAATACAGAGCTCATGGCTTTGTTATTACAAGGTCTGAGAGTAAATATCAGATCTAGTCATCAAATATTAGAATTCAATCATTTAGTTTCAAAAGATAATTGTTGATAAGGTGGCCAAGTATATGAAGCATTCTTATGATAACGTGCCCTCATTATTTGCTAAGAGAAGCAAGAGTTACTGACAATTAACGGGATTTCTGGCCCACTTCTTGCTCTCAAAAAGCTCCCAATCTAATGGGAATGAATGAAATACCCAGGGTCTCGAGGGTTTGAAAGTTCCATAGAACATACAAGCTAGAAGGGATATTCCAGATCATTTAGGTCAATGGTTCTGAAACTTTAGTGGACTTCAGAACAACCTGGAAGATCTTGTTAAAACAGGTTATTGGGTCCCACTGTCCGAGTTTCTGACTCAGCTGGTCCTGAGAAGACCTTGAGAATTTACATTTTTCAAAACTTTCTAGGTGATACTGATGCTGCTGGTATCCAAACCACACTTTGAAAGCCATGTATCTTATTTTGATATAATTTTGAGAGAATCTAAGACCAGAGATGTGAATGACTTATTGCAAACCATGTTAACTAATGTCACAACTGAAAATGGGGCAAATAATGATTTGTCTGCTCCTCTCAAAAGTGGAGGTGTGTGTTTATGAGTTTGTGTGTGTGTCTCTGTGTGAATGTCAATGTGCATACAGATGGATGCATTCTGCTGTGTTGTTGTTATGGTTGTTATTGTTAGCCTATGAAGTATCCTGTACTCCTTCTGGTCATGACAATGCCTCCCTTGCTCTTAATTTCTATTTTCTCGGTGGAGGGTTTTTTGTTGTTGTTATTTGTTTTGTTTTGTTTTTAAGATTGATTTATTTGAGAGAGAGAGAGAGAGAGAGAAAGCAAGGCAGCACACAGAATGAAAGGAGGGAGAATCAGGCTCCCTGCCAAGCAGGGAGCCCGATGTGGGGCTCCATCCCAGGACCCCGGGATCATGACCTGGGCTCAAGGTAGATACTTAACCAACTGAGCCACCCAGGCGCCCCTTATTTGGGTGTAGTTTTTATCATGCCTCCCTGCAGAGACAAGCATGTGAAAAGAGCCTGGAAATATTTTCAGAATTTATGTTACCCCTCTGATAGAGCATGTCAATTTTCCAGAATGTATCCTACAAATATAGTCTCATGTTAAATAAAGATTTTAAATATGGATCCTCATTCCAGCATTGTATTAATGGGGAAAAAATAGCAAAGAATGAAAAGGTCCATTAAGAAGAGAATGTTCAGCTAAATTATGGTACATGCCTGTATTGGCATCTTATGTAGCCATTTCCAAAAATAAGAGAAATGTACTGACACTGATTCCTGAGAGTCTTGCAGAACTCTCACTGAAGACACTGAAAAACTGTAAAATATAAGAAGTGAGAGAAAGATATATCATAGTGTTGAGATCTGCCATTTTTATAGGGAATAGAAATATGTGTATTCATATCAATATACACCAGCACATAAGTGTATATGTATATATGGAGTTACCATTTTTAGCATATAGCAATATATATTCTTAAATATATTTATATATACATACACATTCATATGTCACATATTAATGCATATGCGATTGTTATGAGATAATACATATTTAAGTGTCTCATAAAATTAATTTTCTTTTTAGAATTTTCTTTTTCTCCTAGAATGTAGAACTACAGAGTTCAGTATTTGCATACCTGATGCTTTTATGCATTTTTCAGGGAAACATTCACTCATTTAAATAATAATTTTTAATCACTGTGCAGTTGCACATTAGAGCTCAGGCTGTCCTTAAGTAAATGAAAAAAAAAAAAACGTGTTTTCTTCAAAGTGAAACAGAAGTTGAGGATCATTTGAAATAATGTCTTAGAATTGATAGGTTCAATCCACATAAACTTATATTTATTCATCATTTCTCATAGCTTATAAACTACCATGGCACAGATATGATTCTAGAATTTGAAGGGAGAATGATTATTTCAGCTGTTAGCTTCTTATGGAAAGTGGATAAATATTCATTGAAAAGGAGTTTCATGTTTCTCAGACTCTAAGTGTCACTGAAAATAATTTTTGGTTTTTTTCTTATTTTGCTTTTCAGGTCATAGAAGTCTCTAGATGTTTTCTCAAATGGATTGCTGAAAGGCTTGCAGATCTCTCAATTAGGAAGAACCCATTGACCCTTTTGCTGAAGAGCATAAGCAGGCCACCTAATAGGCACAGGTGTTCTGAGCACAAGGTAAGCATCGCTGAGAAATCTCAATTCTTCTGTCAGCTTGCCACACCATGTTCTGATTTGTTAAACAAAAAAGCAGCAAAGTTAGAAGTACCTAATGAGACAGCAAATGCTGCTGCTGTCACCTGTGAGAATTCAAGAGTCAGAGGGACTGTCTGCTCATGCTCCAAGGACCAACCTCAGTCTTGATCCCCAAGAGTCCTCCTGAAATTCTGTGATTTAAAAACTGTCCCCCTTTTCTGGTGAATAAAACACAAGATCCAAGTCTCTTGTCTCTTGTGACTAGATGAATGATCCCCAAGCCATTAGTAGAACTGTTTCTATGTTACTGATGGTCTATACTCCTAATTTTTTAAACTCAAATTCTAAAACTCAAATTAAAATGAAATGAGATACATCAACAATATGATTTAACACCCCTTCCCCTCCAAACTTGATAATACCAAGAGTTAGCAAATATGTGGAACAATTTGAACTCACACACTGTTGGCAAGAGTATAAGTTGGTAGCACATCTTTGGAAAATTGTCTGATGCTACCTTCTAAACTTGAAAATAGGTATATTCTTTAACCTGGAAATTCTACTCTTAGGTTTATACCAATGGAGATAGTCACATATGCTTGCCAAAAGATGTGTATGAGAATGACTATTAATGTACTGTTTGAAATAGTCCCAAACTGGAAACTACTTAAATACACATCAAAAGTAGAACAAATCAATAAAGTGTGTTATGTTCATTCCTTGAAATACTATAGAGCAATGAGAAAGAAGAAACAATTACTGTACACAATGATATGGATGACTCTCTCACCCACAAATTAAGTTTAAAAAAACAGACAAAAAAGAGTAAATAGTATACAATTTCACTGAAAAAAGTTCTTTTTCACTCATTCAAAAAAAAAAAGTTAAAACTAATAAATGGAGTTAGAAGTCAAGATAGTTAATATCTGTGAGGGAAAGTAGAAGGTAAAAGGAAACACAAGGGAGCTTCTGGTATGCTGATAATGTTCTGTTTCTTAATTGCGTGCTAGATACATGGATATGTTCACTTATAAATTCCATCAGCTTTTCAGTATGTATGTTATATAATGATAAAGACGACAACAACAAAAACAATAGCTACTGTGATAAAATTTACTTATTTCATTGTGTCACCAACATGGAAAATTTTAATAACTATAACATTGGTAAAACTTTTTTCAGGTTACTATGTTTTATATCTCCTTTTTAAAGTATTTTATCATGGGGAAAATGCCTATGAGCTTGGAAAGACAGATATTAGAAAATAATCCTCTTGAGGTTAATTTAAGTGAGGTCCTAGGTCATACCATATATTGTAGTCCCCAATGTTGAATAACCAACAGGTGTTTGACTATGAAGCCAACCTGGAAAAATGCTATTTATTGGGTTTCCTTAATTGTGTAAAAGTATTCATTCTTACTCCATTATTTGAAATATGCAATGATTGGAGAAGAGGTGTAAGTTTTAAATGGCTAACTCTGAATTCTTCAGATCGTATGTCACCTCAAATTCTTCAGTGCCTGATACCTGTATTTTTAAAGACTGGTTGAGTTCCATGCTTCTCTTTCGTAGCCTTTGTGCCAGAAAGGACAGGTTCTAAGCACTTTCTCATTGTGTCAAATGGCTGCTGGTTTCTGAAGACTGTGGCTATCTCAGATTTAACAGCTGAAGGTCAAGCTCTTCAGAATGAGAAGCCAACATTTAAAAAGTTGCTCTACAGGTTGGGGACAGAACCTTTTCACATCTGACCTTGAGCAAGATGGATTTTCTATTTCAACATCGATGGTAAACTCAAAGGAACAGAGCTTCTTTGATAAGGAAGTAGGACCTTAGCTAATCAGTTCAGTAGATCTCATCTCAACTGTGAGAGACTACACGTTTCTGATAGTCAAGAGGAAAAACACAGTCATAGTGAAGAAACAAAGCTACACAAATGTGATAACTTTGTCCCAGGAATCAAAGTTATCTTTGGCACTTTCATTGCTTCTCTCTCTTATACTATTTTTTCCCCTCCACTAGAGACCACATCCTAGTGATGATTTATTTGGTTCCCTTTGTCTTAATCACTTCTATGCCTTTCTACGTATGACCCCTGTCTAAATTTTCTTTCTGTGGAAAAGTAACAGAAATGATCAGGAATATAATCAAGGAAACAATTTTCAAGGACTTCTGAGGCTAAGATGCCAAATCCATGATATATCTATGTAAATTTGGTTCTCTTGACAACCATGCTCTCTGAAAGCTGCATTTAACTGATCCCTAGAGACCACGGGCTGCCCAGGGAGTCCATATCTTACTGAGCTTGGGTCTGGTGGCTTCTGCCAAACAAGTTCTAAAGCTTCTGGATGTAGATAAATTCTCACAGCTGGATAGCTCTGGCTTGCTTCTGTGGATGGTATATAGCCAATTCACCATAGTTCTGAGTAATGGGGCAAAGATGTGGAATTCAACCCTAATGCAAAGCCTCAGATTCTCAAATGGATGAGTAGACATTGCTTCATTCCTATTCTAATCCCTCTTCCCAGGCCCTTCAAAGAAGTGAAGCAGCCTCAGTGGAGAAAATACAGGTTCTAGAAACATGTGGAATTATACCTTAAGTAACTATATAAGTAATTATATCTTGAGTAAGTATCTCAAGTAAATATAACTTGAGTATATTTTAGCAACCTTGGCTTAGTCACTTAATCTCTCTCCTCTTTGTTTTGCTGTCTATCTATGGGAACAATAATATCTTCATAATAGCATTCTGATATTAGAAAGCACCTGTGTAATGTGCCTAGGAAATGGTGTGACTTGGCATTTAAATTGTAGGCAAGACTTACAATGATAGCTTAGCATTTTACTTAGTTAGGTGCAAATGCACCGTGTCATACGAAGTTATAAGCTAATCCACTTTGCCTATGGTGACCTTCTCCATGAAGCCTTTCCTCATTCAACAAATGTTTATCTCACACCTTTCACATTTCAGGTGCTCTTATGCATTGGTGATTTAAAGCTGAACAAATCAGAAAAGGTTATAGCCCTTGTGGAGATTACATACTAATGGAGAGGAGATAAAGAATAAATAAGCACATAAGTAAATATACTGATTACAGATTGTGATAAGTTCAAGGAAGATAAACAACAACAATAGCAAACTAGATAGAGTCACCCATGGAGTGACTGGGGTCCTGGAAAGGAGTAAGCTAACTTAAAGTCCAGAAGGACTCTGTAGAGTCTTTCTGTGCTTGTAGTAAACTGGAAGTCAGTGATCAAATCTTAGACTAACATTTCCTTTGCCTGGGATTACTTGCTTGCCTAGCCTTACACAGCAGACAGACTTCAGACATGAGGGTCCTTATCTCAAGTAATCATTCTACCTTTGGTCAATTCTAGTTGAGGAGTAGGCAACCAAACACGTGAATCAGTTGCTACCTGGTGGCAAGTTTCATGATGGAAACAATGTCACCCATAAATAAGACCACTAGATCCCTAGAGTCTGGTGATAAATGCTAAACACAAAAATAGATGGGAGAATTAAGAAAAAAATCCATTTAGCAATTTACACATGTAGAGATGACAGAAAATTCATTTTCTATCTGTCCTGGATTGTCTATAATGGACTCACAATCATTACAATCATCACTGTCATGAGCAACATGAGCAGGATCATCATTGTCTTTGGCATGATCACCATCACTAATCTTCACCCTCCCCTTCTACATTCCCTCTTTGTCATGGGGAAGAAGCTGAGAATTAGAATTCTATTCCACATGTGTTTTTTGGTTAGATACAGTCAGTAAGGGGCATTTGAGTGAGTTTTGGAAGGTGGGGAAGAATTAAAAGCTATTGTTCTCCGGTGGAAGTTTCAGCTAGTTCAGATCAACAGCTCTTCTGGGCTACTGAGGATTCCCAGGTAGCTGAGATAATGGACAGTGGCTTACTTTATAATCTGTGGGATCTTCTGAAAATAAAAAATGTTGGTCTTGAAAGCAGCTGGGCTCATTGGTTCTGACTTATACAAAATAACTTCAAGATTTCCTGAATGTGGTCTCCTAACCATTTCTTTACTTCTTCTACCTTAGCCCTCTTATCCACTGTTTAAGCCTGTAGCTCCCATATTAAAAGAAAAGAATGGATTCAAAAATCTCATCAAAGTATCTAGTGGCTTCTATCTTTCCCTTGAAAGCTTGACTGATATATCATCCCTCATTTTTCATGTTGTGTTCCATACAAGAAACCTATTTTATTAGTCCAAGTAATTCATTAGGTAAGTGGCTGCTTAGCTTAAAAGTAGCTATCATTTGTTGGGGACATAGGATGTCCCAGGTATTAAGAGTTAATTGCTTTATACGTATTTTATTATTTCTAAATTGAGGTAATTGTAGATGCACATGCAGTTGTAAGAAATAATATAGGGAGATCCCATTACCTGTTTTTCTCTGATGGTAACATTTTGCCAAACATGGTACAATATCACAACTAGGATAGGGTATTGATACAATCTACTGATAATATGCAGATTTTCCCAGTTTTATGTGTGTGTGTGTGTGTGTGCGTGTGTTTAGTCCTAAACAATTTTAGCCCATGTTACAGGCTCATGTGTTCACCTCCACAGTCAAAGAACTGAACAGTTAGTTCCATTACCACAAGGACTTTATATGTACTTTTAAAGTTCAGTCCTGCAAGTGCTATGATTATCTATAGTGATGTCATTATCTCTACTTTTCAGGTAAGAAAACTGAAGCTTAGATAGTGTAAGTCAATGGTTCAAGGTTATGCAGCTAAAAAGTATCAGAACTAGAATTTAAGTCCAAGTTATTTAACATCTGACCAGTGACAGCCAGTGAAGTTGGAAGACAGCCAGTGAAGTTCCCAGCATCTGACTCAACTTCTTGCTGACTTTTCAAAGGAGAAAACAGGAGAACCAGTCTTGAAAGCTGGCAGGAAATGACAAATGAATTACGGCTTTCCATTGCTAACATGCCCCCTTTCCATTTCAAAAGCAATTAAGTCTCTGGACTATTTCTTTCAAAATTCCTTTTTCAACATCCAATAAAATTAAAACATACCAAAATACTCTAAATGCATTCTTCTCTCTAGCTTTTTAAGCTTTTTCCAGCTCCGATCTAAATAAATGAGTGATTGGAAAAGAATTTCAGTCTGAGCCATTGTGGCACATTGCTCATCATTTCTTCTTCTTTTGTTTTTCCCTCTTGTGACTTTCCAGTGGATCATCCACTTTGACAAGAAATAATTTGACATTGGAATTCATTTCCTACTAAAAATAATAGAACTATTGATGAGTTGGCAGTTTTTAAAGTCATGCAGGCAGCAAGCATATGTCTTTCTTAAAAACCAGATTTGAAGATAATAGAAAAGCACTAATGTGAGCTCCACATTGGATGTAGCTAACCAGAGAAGAAGCATCATAAATCTCAACAAATTGCCAACTCTCCACTATTGATGGTAATAGGGGTCTAGGAGAGCACAAATACTGTAATTGAAATCTACTGATAATCTAAAAACTTCATTTTACCCAATAGTTTCTGTGCCCTCTTGGGCCAAACTCTTGACAGGAATGGATAACAAGTGGTCAGTATGACTGATTTGAGTTTCATCTCCTTCTTCCTGTCTTGGCACAAGCTAGCAGCAGAGGTACTCAGCCTTGAAAATTCAAAATGCAGAAAGCAAAGCCTCTCATTGAGAGACTGGGGAGTAGAATTGGGCTCATGTCTCATAAATACAAAGAACCCTAGTTTAGAC
This sequence comes from Procyon lotor, assembly GCA_028646535.1. Taxonomy (NCBI): domain Eukaryota; kingdom Metazoa; phylum Chordata; class Mammalia; order Carnivora; family Procyonidae; genus Procyon; species Procyon lotor. Next base: position 28,316,745 of record CM053603.1, read on the forward strand.
TTAAGAAAATATCTCCAGAGAGTTTTTTTACACATAGTCACAGAGGCACAAGGTAGGATTGAAGAAAAGTATATCTGTCATGCATAGTTAAACATCTATGACATTTCTAGATTACTATCTCACTGGTTTGGGTATCATGAATTACTAATTTTTATATTTCCTATTATAAAGGTGTGAATAATGCCATGATTGTACATTTCTTTCATTTTTCATTAAAAGCAAAAACTTGTTAAATACAAGTCTTCAAATATTTTATAATTTTTGAAACCTTATGTTAACACTTCTTGGCTTATATAAACGCTTTATATACCAGGGTCATCAAAAAGTGGAAATGTCCTGTGACACTGGAAGAAAATTTAAAGGAATTTAAGAGGCACTGAATAATCCCTTCTTGACATCACAGTAAGGTAATAGTTATATTTTTCAAAAGACAGAGACTACTTATTAAATATTTACTATATTGTATAAAAGGTTTATGAACCTCTCCAGATTTTGGACTATTTATCCACTCATAAATATGTTCTTATTTGTTCTATTTATAGAACAATTATGACTATTCAGTGGTAAGTTAGTGAAACTAGTGAAATCAAGGACTGTGAATGTCCAGGAGAACTTGAAAAAAATAAATATTGTTTGTTCAACCATATTTATCATTAGGATAAACAGTTTAACATTTGTAATGGAGCACGGAGAATAAGAAAGACTCAAGTTATCACACCTAAATGAGATCCAGTGCTTCAAGGAGTATAGTCTTTGGTATGTTATCGACCTTCTTGGCCATATGAAGAGTAGAAATGGTAATATTTATATTTTGGGGCTGTTATAATTGAAGAGACTATACATATATCAGTCAAGATTCCTAGGTTACACCATGAAAACAATATCCAGATCTCAGTGGCTTAAAACAAAGTTTTATTTTCCCATGTACATGTCCCCTGCTGGTTGGCTGGTGTGTCTGGTGCATCTCATTTTCGTCCATAGTGTGGGAATTAGATCAACAGAGCAGCCACTCTCTGGAACACTGCCAGCTACTATGAAAGAGGAGAAATTCTGTATACTTTTGCATCAGTAGGTAATGCTTTGCTGAGAAGTGAAGCATGTCCCTTCACTCATGCCTTTCCCAATCTCTAGAATACCAGGAAGCGGAGAAGTCTACTGTGTGACACAACAGAGTGCAAGAAGTGGAATATTTGGCAGCCAGTTCAAATGCAGTGTCTGATGCATTCAGTCAATAGTAGTTATTACCATAGCAAAACACAATAACAATCAGTGCTCAATACACTAGTAATTGCTGGTCTTCAATACAGCTCTTTGTGGCAGAGACAATGCCTACAACTCCCTCTCCCCACCCCCCCCCATATATTATCTTCATCTTCCTTTGGCAACTGGTTCTCCAAGTCTTGACTGGATTCATAGCTTCTTAAGCCAAAAGAGATTTTCCAGCCTTCTAGGCAGCTAGGAGTCTTCATGTGACTAAGGGCAATGTGATGTAGGTGAAAATGGGTTGTCCTTAAAAGGAAAAGCCTCATCCTACTCTCTTTACTCTTTACTGCTGGTTGGAAAATGGACTTAGTAGCTAGAGCTGGAGCAGGTACTTGTTCTACAAGGGAACTTTTGGAACTGAGTTCACCAATAGCAGCCCAATAGGATTAAAGACCTATTCTACTCCTAGAATATCCACTCTGGAATTTAACTGAGAAACAGACTGCTATATTGTTTAAATCATTGCTATTTTGGGCTTCCCTCCTCATTTTGCTGTCAATTAAGAAGAAGTATACAAAAAAAAAAAAAAAGAAGAAGAAGAAGAAGTATACAGGGCTTAGCAAATTTATACACAAGCATATCAATTAGAAAGCATGTGGCTATAAATAGAAAAACCTCAATCAAAAGTGGTTTAAGCAGGAGGGAGGAACAAGATGGTGGAGGAGTAGGAGATTTAGATAGCATCAGATCCCAGAAGTTCAGCTAGATAGTTATCAAATCATTCTAAAAGCCTGAAAACTCAACAGGAGAGAGAAGAGAAGAAGAATAGCAATTCTAGGAGCAGAAAATCGACCACTTTCTGAAAGGTAGGATGTGTTGAAAAAGTGAATCCAAAGCAATGGGAAGAGAGACTGTGGGGGGAGGGGCTGGCTCCCAGCAGCCATAGAACCACGGAGCACAAAATCAGAACTTTTAGTTTGCTCCACTGAGGGACATTGCTCCAGAGGCTAAGCAGGGGGTTTAGCCCTTGCAGGAACAGTGTGGTTTCAGGACCCGAGGGGTCACAGAGGGACCGGGTGTGTCTGAGTGAAGCAGAGTTCCCAGGTATCAGGGTGGAGAAGCTGGCAGTGGAGAGGGAGCCACACAGTGTACTATCAGCTCAGGCTTACTTTACACCACAATCGGAGGCAGTTGGGCCACTGCTCTTCAAGCAGGGACCCCACAAGGGGCAGCCCCAGAGAGACCCCCTCCTTCCTCCTCTGGGAGAAGTAGCGCAGGAGCACGCAGCAGGAATCTGCTGGGTTTGGAGACTCCAGATGGGGCCACATGCCAGAGATAGAGGCTCTCTTTCACAGCCCAGCTGAGCTCAGAGTGCAGACCAGGGACCAGGGAGACAGGAATAATTGACTGCTTTCTTCTACGCTGAGGAGTGGAGCCCCGAGTGCTCGGCTCCTCTGGCAGAGACTGGGAGGCTGCCATTTTCATTCCCGGCCTCCAGCACGGTATGGAAAGTGCTCAGGGCACAAAGACTCCCAAGAGCCAACCTGAGCAAATTGCTTGGCCCATCCCCTGGCAAGGGAGGTGCAATTCTGCCTCAGGCAAAGACATTTGAGAATCACAGCAACAGGCCTCTCCCCCAGAAGATGAGTGAGAATATCCAGCCAAGACCAAATTTATTAATCAGTGAAAACTGTGGAACTTCAGAGTATTTTTCTCTCTCACTCATCTATTCTTATCTCGATAAAATGACAAGGTGGAAAAACTCACCACAAAAAAAAAAAAAGAAGAGACAGTAATGATGGCTAAAGACCTAGTCAATATGGACATTAGTAATATATCAGAAATAAAATTCAAAATGACAGTTATCAAGGTGCTAGCTGGGCTTGAAAAAATCATGAAAGATATTAGAGAATCCCTTTCTGGAGAAATGAAAGAACTAAAATCTAACCAAGTTGAAATCAAAAAAGCTATTAATGAGGTATAATTAAAAAAAAAAATGGAGGCTCTTACTGCTAGCATAAATGAGGCAGAAGAGAGAATTAGTGATATAGAAGACCAAATGATGGA
>CM053603.1:28320514-28368564 GCA_028646535.1 Procyon lotor
TTTTGTTGATGGTTTTCCTTGCCATGCAAAAGCTTTTCGTCTGATGTAATCCAATTTATTTTAGCTTGTGTTGCCCTTGCCTGAGGAAACTGGTTCAAAAAATTATTGCTCACTCTCCTGTCAAAGGATTTACTTCCCATTAAGGATTTGCTGCCTATTATCTTTCAGGATTTTTATGGTTTTAGGTCTTACATTCAAGGCTTTAACCTCTTTAGAATTATTTTTATGTATGGTATAAGATAGTGGTCCAGTTTCTCTCTTTTTCATGCACCATTTGTTGAAGAGACTGCCTTTTCCCCATTGTATATTCTCACCTCCTTTGTCATAGATTAATTGACCACATATTTGTGAGTTTATGTATGAGTTCTCTATTCTGTTGTATTGACCTATGTATCTGTTTGCATGCTAGTAACATACTGTTTTGATTACCATCTTTGGTAATCAAAGTAGTTTGGTAAATACTTTGCAGTGTAGTTTGAAATCAGGGTATATGATGCCTCCAGCTTTGTTCTTCTTTCTCAAGATGAATTTGGCTATTCTGGACTTTTTGTGATTTCATACAAATTTTAAGATTCTTTGGTCTAGTTCTGTGAAAAAATGCCATTGGTATTTTGATGGAGATAGCATTAAATCTGTAGGATGCTTTGGTTAGTGTGGACCTTTTAACAATATTAATTCTTCCCATCCATCACCATGATAGTATTCTTGGCCAGGTAGTATTCTCAGTTCTAAGTTTTTTCCCTTTTATCACTTTAAATGTACCATGCCAGTCTCTTCTGGCCTGAAAATTTCTGCTGAAAATTCAGCTGACAGTCCTGAGGACTTTCCCTTGTATGCGACTATTTGTTTTTCTCTTGCTGTCTTTAAGATTCTTTCTTTATCTTCAACTTTTGTCATTTTTATTATAACGTGTCTTACTGTGGATCTCTTTGGGTATTCTTGTTTGAAATTCTGTATTTCTTGAAGCTGGATGTCTGTTTCCTAGCCCAGGTTAGAAAAATCTGAGCCATTATTTCTTCAAGTAAGTTTTCTGCCCTCTTTCTCTTTTTCTTTTTGTCTTGGATGCTTATAAAGTGAATATTAATACCCCGGATGTTTTCCCAGAGGTTCTTTAAACTAACTTCACTTTTTAAAACTCTTTTTTCTTTTTGCTATTCTGATTGGATGATTTGCATTGCCCTGTTTTCCAGATTGCTGACCCATTCTTCTGTGTCATCTAATCTACTATTGATTCTCTCTAGTGTATTTTTTATTTCAGTTACTGTATTCTTCAACTCTGACTGTTTCTGTTATATTTTTTTAATTTTTGTTAAAGAGTTAAAAACTTCAACTTTGTTGAAGTTCTCACTGTGTCCCACCATTCTCTGGTGAGTTCAGTGCACATCTTTATGACCATCACTTTGAACTCTCTATCAGGTAAATTATTTATCTGTGTTTCATTATCATTTTCTTCTGGAGTTTTATCTCGTTCTTTCATTTGAAACATACCTCTCTGTCTCCTCATTTTGTTTGACTTGTTGTATTTGTTCCTATGAATTAGGTGGAACTACTACTTCTCCCTGTCTGGAAGGAGCGCCTTGTGGAGGAACCTCCCCTATGTAGCCTGCACGGGACTAGGGCAGGTGTGGGTCAGGGAACTCCCAAGGTGCACCATGCCAGGGCCACCCTAGTAGGACACCGGAGGTTGATATGGGTGTGGACCAGGGTCCTGGGCCATGTTACAGCAGAAACACTTTGGTGGGACATTTGGAGCCAGAACAAGGGTAGGGTCAGAGGATTCCTGGGACTCACCACATCAGTGTCACCTTGGTGGAATGACTAGAGCTGGGGTGAGCTAGGGACTTGGGGTAAGCTGGGTTGCTAAAGAAGGCTGGCCAGGGGGCCAAGACCCCTGCTATCAAGGCAAAGGGAAATGTAGGATATGGAGCTTGCTAGTACCCCCGCCCCCCGAGAGAGCTCTAGCACTCCCCACCTTTTAGCAATCTAAGCTTAGTAAATGGGTTTCCTTCAATTATAGTCTAGTTTGCATATAAGCTACTGTTTTGGGAGGTTTTTTTGGGGGGGGGGCGGATTGTTTGTTGTTTGTTTGTTTGTTTGTTACACTGTGTCCCAGGACAGGCAAGTTGGTGCACTGGCCTCTCAGTGATATCCCACTTTCCTACTACAGATCATCACACTGGGGGTGGGATTCCCATCACTACCATCTCACAGTCTATCCTATCCTTCTTTATGCAGTCCCCCTATCATTTGTTGTGCAGAAAGTGTTCCAAATTGCTCTATATGTGGATATAGATTTGCTGTACCCATGGGACAAGGTGAGTTCAGGGTCTTCCTCCACGACCATCATGCACACAGTTTCTAAGTGTTCAATATTATTGAAAGTAAATATTTAGAAATGAGGGCCTTATGATATTTCTTATTTCCTCTTCTACTTAAAAACTCATGTGAACGCTCTTCGCCAAAGAGGACATACAAATGGCTAACAAACACATGAAAAAATGTTCATCATCATTAGCCATCAAGGAGATTCAAATCAAACCACACTGAGATACCACCTTACACCAGTTAGAATGGCCAAAATCAACAAGACAGTAAAGAACAACTGTTGGAGAAGATGTGGAGTAAGGGGCACCCTCTTACACTGTTGGTGGGATTGTAAGCTGGTGCAGCCACTTTGAAAAACAGTGTGGAGATTCCTCAAGAAATTAAAAATAGAGCTACCCTATGACCCTGCAATTGCACTATTGGGTATTTACCCCAAAGATACAGATGTAGTGAAAAGAAGGGCCATATGTACCCCAATGTTCATAGCAGCAATGGCCACAATCGCCAAACTGTGGAAAGAGCCAAGATGCCCTTCAACAGACGAATGGATAAAGAAGATATAGTCCATATATACAATGGAATATTACACCTCCATCAGAAAGGATGAATACTCAGTTTTGTATCAACATGAATGGGACTGGAGGAGATTATGCTGAGTGAAATATGTCAAGCAGAGAGAGTCAATTATCCTATGGTTTTACTTACTTGTGGAGCATAAGAAATAACATAGAGGACATTAGGAGAAGGAAAAGAAAAGTGAATTGGGGGAAATTGGAGGGGGAGATGAACCATGAGAGTCTATGAACTCTGAGCAACAAACTGAGGGTTTTGGAGGGGGGTGGGAGGGTTGGATGAGCCGGGTGGTAGGTATTGAAGAAGGCACGTATTACAAGGAGCACTGGGTGTGGTGCATGAACAATGAATCTTGGAACACTGAAAAAATTAAATTAAAAAAGAAAAATAGGGGTGCCTGGGTGGCTCAGTGGGTTAAAGCCTCTGCCTTCAGCTCAGGTCATGATCTCAGGGTCCTGGGATCGAGCCCCGCAACAGGCTCTCTACTCAGCGGGGAGCCTGCTCCCCTCCACACACACCCCCGCCTGCCTCTCTGCCTACTTGTCATCTCTCTGTCATATAAATAAATAAAATCTTTAAAAAATAAACAAACAAATAAATAAATAGACTGAGTAGTCAACTCAGCCAAAATAAAAAAAAAAAGCTCTGGCATGCTTTTATGTAACCCTGACTGCCTATATTAAATGGTGCTAAGCATAGAGCAGATAGTCTATAAATATTTTCTGATAAGGAAAGCTAAACTCTTCCAAACCATTCGGGCATTTCCACGAAAACCACCATACTAGCTGTTTGGTATTCTGTAGGGGAAAATAAAACGTTTGATTGTTATTTTCCACTTCTCAAAAGGCTGGCAGAAAAAAGAATGCATATGCTTAAAGAGGTTTGGGGCATTTTCCAAATTACAAAAATAACCAGTTATCAAATTATTCTGCCATTTCAAATACATACACAAGAATCAGGTTAGATCCAAGAGTGTTCTATGATCAAGGTTTACACATTTCATCTTTACATGAAAGTTAGGTTATGTTTTCTGAAGTTAAATTAATTATAATAAACCTGAAGGTATCAAAGTCTCCCACAGAGGCTGTATGAGCATAATCGCATTAGAGCATAATGTTCTCTTATTTTACATGCATCTATGAGACCGGCGTATAAAGCATTGAGAGCCACAGGCTTTTCATCCAGGACTCACCCCTCCCAAGATTTCCATGTTCTCAGTTGTAATTTACTCAACCACCATGACATCCTAATAAAATAAGAGAAACAGTGTGTCTTGTTCAATCCCTAAGATTTGGCTTCCCAGGCAATAGGTGAGCTCAGGGTTAGAGACACCTCTCTCTTACCAGCTATCAATTTTATAGATCTGAAGAGGCCTAAGAGGTTTTATGTGCCCTGGTTCTTTCTCTCTTGTCTAAAGTCTCCATCAGTGCCAAGAGCATCTCACTGGGAGTTTGAACTTTCCTTTAATCTAATCCATTTAGAAAATGACTCACAATTTATTGAATAAAGTGGAGAAAATTGATACCTTTTCATTAGGCCGACAAAGTCTTTTTCACTGTTGGCATCTGAAATGTGTTTTCTATTTAAATTTTATTTATATCAATCTTCTCTAGTGGGAACAAGATTAAAATGAAAGATCTAGCAATCAGTGTACAACTTTCCCATTACTGCCAAGATTTCGAGCCCTAGTTTTGCAAAGGAGCTTAATGCCAAGAATTTTCTGGGAATAATTTAATATTTGGAATTAGTTGCAAAGTGGAATCAACCAAAAGTGATATTTTAATGTACCAATAACAGTAAAAGTGATTACTTTACATGCAAAAAGAAGAAAATGTACTTAACTGACATTATTTGATTACGGTAAATCTGTAGCAATTTTAGCAAAAACTATGTCATAGAATTTAATACTAAACTCACAAAGTACTTTTTGAAATTGGGAAAACACTTGTGTGTAAATATATTCCTCCAGTGAGCCATTTCTGAATTGTAAGGGCACAGAGAGCTAGCTCTCAAAAGATCTATACATGTGCATGTGGCTTAACGTTGCTTATAAATATCTTTTTTTAAATTCTGACTTTCCCTTTGATTTGAAAAATAGGGGTTTGGGAGTTCCTCTCTATATCCCAACCCAATTAACAACGCCCCTCCCCATTCTGTTGCCACGCATGTCAGCGGACAAAAGAGAAGCTGCAGGGAAGCCACATTTCAAAGGGACAAACGTAAATGCATGTTTTATTTTGAAATGGCAAGGTTCTCCATGCTGAGTTTGCTAAACCTATGATGTACGGATAGAGTACGTACGTCCCGCTCATCAGGGACTTCCAAGAAATATCCATTTACACTAAGGAATGTAATATTCTTTTGGTCCTTGTTTTTGTTTTGGCTTAGAGCCTTCACTCCATTTGACCTCACGTATTACAGCCCTCTCAGTTAGATTTCCTTGAGGAGAAATTATTTGCCAGGAAATTGAGGTTTTGCTGTCGTTTTACTACGTTAGGTCTACTCTATAGAGACTCAACATGGACTGTGAAGACTGGGAGTGGGTTGGGTTCCCTAGTTGGCTAAGACACATTTCTGTACCCCCAAAGGACAGACAAAATCCGTGCTCCACTGAAATCATTAAGAATTCTAACCAGTGTTTTTGAAGCTGTGCAGAGAAATGGGTACTTCTGGTGAGAAATTGCAATTAGTAAGTTTCTTGACAGTTTATAAATCCCAAATGCTAAACATTTTTTTTAACCTTTTGACTCAGCAATACTACTTCTTAGAATTTGCCCTGGGGAAATAATTAAATGCATTTGCAATGGTATATGTGCAAGGGTGTTAATATAAGCATCCTTACTAATAGCAAACAACCGGCAACAAAAAAGACAAATTTTCGACACTAAGGGATTAAATAAGAGGCACCTTGATAGGGCATGCAATATAAACCTTAAAATAATAATGCATTTCATTTATTTAGACACATGGAAAAATATTTATGATTCCATGGTTAGATTTTATTTTATTTTTTTTTCCCATGATTAGATTTTAAAGAAGAGTAGCAAATGATGGTATGTGTGGAATGATCTTACTTATATAAAAAGATATTGTATATGTTGATGTATTAATTTCTTCAACCATTTAAAAATATATATATTGATGGGGCAGCTGGGTGGCTCAGTGATTAAGTGGCTGCCTTCAGCTCAGGTCATGATCCCAGGGTCCTGGGATCGAGCCCCGCATCGGGCTCTCTGCTCAGCAGGAAGCCTGCTTCTCCCTCTCCCACTCCCCCTACTCATGTACCCTCTCTTGCTGTGTCTTCCTCTGTCAAATAAATAAATAAAATCTTTTAAAATGTACATAGATAGATAGATGACCTCCTATATGACAGCACTCTTCTAGCCACTTCAGAATATAAAGTCCAGGGGCGCCTGGATGGCTAGTGGGTTAAAGCCTCTGCCTTTGGCTCAGGTCATGATCTCAGGGTCCTGGGATGGAGCCCCGCATTTGACTCTGCTCAGCAGAGAGCCTGCTTCTCCCTCTCTCTCTGTCTGCCTCTCTGCCTACTTGTGATCTCTTTCTCTGTGTCAAATAAATAAATAAAATCTTTAAAAAAAAATATATATATATATATATACATATATATATATATATACACACACACACACACATATATAAAGTCCAAACCTTCGTGGAACTTACAGCCAAAGGGGAGGAAAGGACAAATATTCCGGTAAACTGAAAATGTTGTGTGGATTCAGGAAGTAGGACAAATCTGAGGAAAATCAAAACAGGCTATAAGGGGAAGTATCAGGGTCAGGTGGGTATGGATTATTTTTAAAAAATTATGACAGGCCACTCTAGAATAAAACGAACTAAAACAGTTGAATTGTGGCTTAGTTGATGTCAATTTTGGATGAACATGCCCAGGACAGAGGGTGAGCCAAATCAGAAAAGAGATTTACATGTTTGAGCTTGAGGGGTAGAGTGAATGATGGAGGGTAGAAGTGGAACTGGTAGAAAAAAATGGACGGAGAGACAGCACGAGCCAAGTAACATGGCTCTTTGAAGGCTACGGCAGAATTTATTCCATGTGCTGGCACCATTGGAGAGTTCTAAGCAGAGGAATGATGTGAAATGATTTGCATTTTAAAAGCTCACTCTGAATGCGTCAAGATAAATCAGAGAAAAAGTCTGGAAAAATCCATAGCCAAATGTGGTGGTCTACTTCTGCGTAATGTGATTATGTTTTGTTTCCTTTTGCTAATTATATACATGCTTTGAATTTTGGAAAAGAAAAGATATTACTTCTAAAATTAAGGAGAAAAACAAAGGTTTCTATCGTTGGCAAAAACAAGAACATCAGAATGCCTGGGTCTCAACAAAATTACAAATCCCACTCTACTGTAAACTTTGGGGTTGCTCTTAAATGTTTTAATCACAGAATGTTAAACTTGAGAATACAGGAATGTTCAGTAGGAATTTATTTAATAATCATGATTCTTTGGTTTTTTTCTTAAACATATATATATATTTTAAAAGATTTATTTATTTATTTATTTATTTATTTATTTATTTATTTTATTTATTCGACGAGAGAGAGAGAGAGATCACAAGTAGGCAGAGAGGCAGGCAGAGAGAGAGAGGGAAGCAGGCTCCCCACTGAGCAGAGAGTCCGATGCAGGGCTTGATCCCAGGACCCTGAGATCATGACCTGGGCTGAAGGCAGAGGCTTTAACCCACTGAGCCACCCAGGCACCCCTTAAACATATATTTAAAATTATATCTACAAACAAAGGAAAAAATATAATTCAATGTAATTCTAAAATAAAACCGCTGATTTAGTGAAAGCAAGACTAACATGCAGTGTTTAATTTATAAGTGGGCACAAAGACAGATTTATCAGGTATTAAAAGTGCACGATAAGCCAGGGACTCCAGGCTTGGTGTAGAGCGCACAAGGAAGAATATTAGTATTGGCAGGAATTAAGAGCACTCCCTTGAATTGATAAAATGTCTGAAAATTCCCTGTCACCAGAGCAGATAGCTTTTTTCAGAGCAGTAGAAACTACACCCCTATATTCTGATAAGACAGCTTGGAATAGCCCATAACAAGCAAAAGATTATGTTTTGTGTTTTATCTTAAAATTCATGTGAAGTTAGACTTTGACCTCATAACATATACTTACTTTCTTTACTATGGAAAAAATTTTGTTGATTACTTAGTTTTTTTAATTACTTCAGCAATGAAGACATTTTTTTATTTTTTTATTTGAGTGTAGTTAACTCACAATGTTACATTAGTTTTAAGTGTACAATGTAGTGATTCAACTTGTATACACTTTATGCGGTACTCACCACAAGTATAGCTACCTTCTGTCATAGTACAATGCTATTACAGTATCACTGACTATATTCCCTATGCCTGTCTTGTATTCCCATAACCCTCATTCCATAACTGGGAACCTCTATCTCCCACTCTCCTTCACCCGTTTTACCCATCCCCCACCTCCCCAACCATCCATTTGTTTTCTGTATGTATAGGTCTGATGCTGCCTTTTTTGTTGTTCTTTTTTGATTCAGTTGTTTTGTTTTTTAGATGCCACACATGAATAAAATCCCATGGTATTTGTCTTTCTTAGTCTGACTCATTTCACTTAGTGTAATACCCTCTAGGTCCATCTATATTGTTGCATATGTCAAGATCTTACTCTTCTCATGGCTGTATAATATTCCTCTGTGTGTGTGTGTGTGTGTGTGTGTGTGTGTGTGTGTGTACTATATCTTCTTTAATCATTCATCTTTTCATGGGTATTTTGGTTGCTTCCATATCTTGATTATTATAAAGGATGATGTCACCAACAAAATTAAAAAGCAAGCTACTAAATGAGAGAAGATATTTGCAAATGACATGTCTGATAAAAGGTTAATGTCCAGAATATATTAAAAACTTATATACCTCAACACCAAAATACCCCACAAACAATCCAATTTAAAAATGGGCAGAAATTTTTCCATAAAGGACATGCAGAGGGCCAACAGACACATGAAAAGATGCTCAGGATCACTCATCATCAGGGAAATGGAAATCAAAACCACAAGAGATATCACCTTCACCTGTCAGAATGGTTTAAAAAAAACCACACACATAAGAAATAAAAAGTGTTGGTGAGAATGTGGAGAAAAATGAACCGTCATGTATTATAGGTGGGAATGTAAATCGGTGCAGCCACTGTGGAAAAAAGTATGGAGTTTCCTCAAAATTTTAAAAATAGAAATACCATATGATCAAATAGCTCTACTACTGGGTATTCATCCAAAATGAAAAGACTAATTTGAAAAGATATAAGCACCCTTATGTTTACCAAGAGCTCTTCTTACTGCATCACTCTGACAATCCAAAGCAGATCTACGCATTATTTTCCCTAGTATTTTTGTCATAATTTCCCTATGTATTATCACATCATTACCATTAGTGTTTATCTCCCACAATAGACTGTAAGCTACTTTAGGATAAGAACTGTGTCTGTTTTATATTTGTTTATGTCATTAACAGCAGTTAGTGAATAACTTTTGAATAAATAAAAGATAACTTTTGTCTTCAAATACCTTCAAGGAAAATAAAATGGCCCCAGTTTGAAAAGCACTAGAATAGAATTTGTAGAAGGAAACCAATGCTAATCAGTCACATTATTAATTCCATGTATGTTTCCAAACTATATTGTAGATCCTACAAATAAATATAGTCTAGTTAGCAAAAACTGAGTATATGCATCTTGCAATCAGTATAAGCTTCCATTAAAGAATGGCATTTATTGAATGCTATTAACTCTCTATGAAGATAATTGATGGATGCATATATGACTGGATAGAGGACATATGGACGAATAACAGAACAATTGCCACATGTTGAGTATAAAGTTTATTATGTATTACATTAAGATGTTGATCTCATTTAAAAATTTACTATTACCAGTTGTGATTTTTATTAACTGCATTTATAACTCAAGAACCTTAGACTTGACCGAAGCAACTTTCCAAAGCCATATGACCAGTGAGTAGTGGACTTAAGATTCAAATCCAGGTCTCTCTATCCTATATCCAAGAGTTAGAGCTTAACCATTACATAATGCCTCTCTGCCCTGGATCCTATCCTTAAATGTGAGCTCACAGGAAAGAGGGAGTTTGGAATGACTGCAGGACACACTATTCTATGCCTTTTACTTTGATAAAGGCAATAACACAGAGGGAGTCACAGGCAGGTCCTTTGAAGAAGAGCGTTGTAACAGCTGTTCCAACAACCTGTGCAGTGAGGAAGGCAGGGGATCCGATCCAGTCCTCTCGTGGAGTTCCAACCATTGCCTAAACTGCATGACAGGTTGCACAAAAATGAGCTGGGAAATGTGTCTTGATTGATGTACTTATAACTTACTTCTGGGAACATGAATGAAATCATATGTTCAGCCGTTTAATTTATGCTCAGACTCTCATAAGTCATAGAAGCAAGCTGAGAGTTTGGCATAATATTGAAGAACAATGGTTCACTCTCTCACTTTGTGAAGAACTGCCTTTTCCATTTCAGAGTGATTTTCTTCTTTAGAGAAATAAAAATGATGATGCCAATGATAATAATAGCTAATATCTATTGAACATTTATTGAATGCCAGACACTCTGCTAAGTGCTGTGAACACACTTTCTCGTGAAATCCTCCCAATCCTTTGATAAGCACTATTTTTTTTCTTTTTCTCTACTTTTTTTTTTATTCACTCATTCATAAATTCTAAACCTGTCTTGAGTTACTCTTTACCATATAAAGATGAATCCAGGAGGATCTCTGCCCTCCAGAAGCATCATACCTGATGACCAGGCAGGTACATGAGCTAATAATGCGAGTCCCATGTAGTTAGGGTTACAGTTGATGTAGTTGAGTTACTGGTCATATGGTTTCCCCAGTTGTTCCTAACGTTTCTTTCCGCTCTGCTCTTCTTCACAGTTGTGGAGCAGACAACCAAAATCAAGACCTATCCCTCCTGTGTGAATGCAGTCATGCTTCTGGAGCATTTCAGCTGTTTGTTTCTTCCTTCTTCCATCTTGTACATCACTGCCAAATCCATCTTTCCCAACCATCCCATTAGTTGTGTCTTCCCTTTGCACGCAGAATCTAGAATATTCAATGACTTACCATTCTTTTAAGGGAAAAAACAAAACAAGACAAAGCAAAAAGCCTGAGCTTCATGCTTTCAAGAGCTTCCACAATCTTATTACGATTTTCTCTTCTCACTCCCCGGGATGAGCCTACACTTCCAGCACGATAACGCATTTATACTGCCAAGGGAGCACTTTGCTCATTTATACTCCCTTATAATGATTCATGCCAAAATGCCAGTCATGCCCATATGGAGAAACTCTGAGCTAAACTGTAAGCTCTCAGGGCGGGGACTATGTCATGTTTGTTATTTGATCCATCTCACTAAATCAAGTAGTCCTTTGACTATAGAAAGTACTCAGAGAACATTTACTGAGTTGAGACCGAAATATTTTTTTTTTAATTTTTTTTTTTTAAAGATTTTATTTATTTGACAGAGCGAAACACAGCGAGAGAGGGAACACAAGCCGAGGGAATGGTAGCGGGAGAAGCAGGCTCCCTGCTGCGCAGAGAGCCCGATGTGGGGCTCGATCCCAGGACCCTGGGATCATGACCTGAGCCGAAGGCAGACGCTTGACGACTGAGCCACCCAGGCGCCCCGAGACCGAAATATTATCTATTGAAAAGATAAACAGGGACTGCACTTCTTCAACAAAATAATGTATATTTGCTATATTTATTAAGCCCATTGCTTATCAATACCTTGTTCTCTTTACATGGAAAAATGCCTCAAAGTGAATAATAACAATAACAACAACAAAAGGATTTCTGATCTATTTAAGATTTATCACTGAAAGATGGATTGATTCTCCTTTGGCAATCTCTCTTTTGCTCTATAGCAACATGACCTGGTATGAGGGCGAAATTAAAACTCATGATTAAAGTAGCTTTAGTGATTTTAAGAATCTCTCAAGGAAATATGAACATTCTTGAAAAAGTTGGAGATCGGATATTTTCCTGAATATGGTGCATTCATAGAGCGAATTCCAGAACCCCAGGGTTAAAAGGGAGCCTCTGTCATAATCACCACAGATAAGAGAGAGTTGGTTTTTGCAGCTGATATTTAATTACCTCACTTCTTCTAGGGGATAAAAGTCCTCATGGAAGTTAGGCATCTATGTCACAAATTTCTTGTGGCTTCAAAAATTGTTCACTACTGGGACTTTCTACTAAAATACCATCAGTAGTAAAATCAAGCATTATGTAGCTCAGTCTAGGAAGAAAGAAATGTGGTATAAACTGGCTCTTACCCAAAATGTTTTTTTCACAATTTTATAAGAAACTAAATGTTTTGTGCTTGCCTCAAGTGTTTTGTGTTTATGTGAAATTTATTTTCAGTAATCATACACCAGAGAGAATTCATTCATTCACTCAACAGTCAGTAAATGTTTTTTAAGAGTTCTATATGAATCCTGAGGCGCCTGGGCTCAGTGGGTTAAAATCTCTGCCTTTGGCTCAGGTCATGATTTCAGGGTCCTGGGATAGAGCCCCGCATCGGGCTTTCTGCTCAGCGGGGAACCTGCTTCCTCCTCTCTCTCTGCCTGCCTCTCTGCCTACTTGTGACCTCTCTCTCTCTCTGTCAAATAAGTAAATAGAATCTTAAAAAAAAACAAAAAAACAAGAGTTGTATGAATCCTGAACACAAGACTAGAATGAGTTTGCACTATTATGATGCAAACCATGGATTTTAACATTAAGCAGGCCTGCATTTTAGTGTTAATCCCTATACTGACTATGTGTGTAAGCTTGGCAAACTTATTTAGCCCCTCTGGCCTTCAGTTTTTTCATCCATAGGTTCAAAATAATACCCACCTTTAGAATTGCTATGAAGATGAGATAATAAATTTAAAGTACCTAACAGAGAAACATCGAAGAGGCCATCAGAAATGTCAGTTGTCCTTTTTATTGCTGCACTGGCCATTATAATGCAAGATACTTAGAATTCTTTGTGTTTACATTTTTCTTATTATAAGGACCTTCATGAGAAAAATTATAAAAACAGTTAAGTAACATTCATTTTAACTCAGTGTGTTAAATCTAATCAATCATTCCTCTTCCAATAATCTGAAGATTTTAGGCAGCTTCCAGTATGGGAGAAGAGGGAGCAATTTATAAATCCTCTCTGAATTTTCTTACAGTTATTGCAGGAAATATGAGTATATGGAAAAAAGTTTATGAAAAAGACTATAGTTTGACCTAAGACATGAAATGATATATGGTAAAATGAGCATGTAGTGCATAAATCAGAAGCAAAATCAGTCTAATCGTATCTTTAGAAAAGCAACATCAGAGGAATGAACTCGATTCTAATAAGCCAGAGGGTAATGTCCAAGCATCAAACTCTATTTAGGAGAAGCAAGTGTAACATGAATTTTTAGAGATTATAGGCAGGTCTAGGTATGTTTTCATTCTTATAAAGTCTTTCCTTTTTCCCTGTGAGCCAGTGGACTTTTATTTCCTGGAATTAAAGGTGATCTGTGGGTTTTGAGATGCCTTCTTTTTCCTATTGTCTACATCGTCATTGAGACGATATTAACACTTAAGAGAAAGAGAAACTTCTTTGTTAGCTTGCAACAAAGTAGGTCAGCTCCAAGAGGGCAGAGAGCAGCCTAAAGAAGAGGGAGCAGCGAAGGAAGTAAAGTGCTGAAGCTGACCTTATTGGCCGTTGTTCATTACTTGTGTGCCTCCGTGGGGGGGGGATAAAAGTCACAACTGCTAAATGGGAGACTGTCAGGAAGGGTGGTTTCCCCTCAGAGCTCAGATCAGAGGGTTTCCATTCTTGGTGTCGGTTCAGGGCAGCTATCGTGAGATATTAGGTGGGATTTCAGGGGACAAGTATGGCAAATGTCACCAGCCTGTTGCTGACTGAGTGCTGGCCGAAAGGAAGCTTCAGACTGTGGGCTCTTGATAAACACAAGAGCCCACAAACCCTGCCATTTCTCTTACGTTACCAGAAGCCTGGCAATTTATTTTTGTCCCCTTTCAACACTACCAGTGTTTTTCTTGCTGCCAAAATAAATGTGTCTCTTATTTCCTCCTGTCTCTTATTAATGCACCTGTAAATAAGCTCTCTTACCTATGACTGGAATGTGATATTCCACACCCTCATACAGAGCCCCGCTATTGAAAAGAAAAACACTCCTGGGATGCGTGGGTGGCTCAGTAAGTTAAGTGTCTGGCTCTTGGTTTCCGCTTAGGTCATGGTCTCCTGGGTTCTCAGATCGAGCCCCACGTGAGGCCCCGCGCTCAGCAAGGGAGCCTGCTTGAGATCCTCGCCCTCTGCTCCTCCCCCACTTGCACATGCAGGCTCATGTTCTCTCTCTCCCTCTCCTCGCCCCAAATAAATAGATAAAGCTTAAGAAGGAAGAGAAGAGAAGAGAAAAGAAAGCCCTTCTTAGCTCTCATAGTCATTCTGTTGCCTGTGGGGGATCCCTGTCTTCTGATGCTACTCCGTGTTTTACCGAAATACCACCTTGTCTTGCATATGGATAGACTATTTGCAAGATTTTACTTCCTATATTTGCGTGCTATATTCCAGTGAAGATGCATTTTATGTCGTTCAGTCTGGCCCACACATAAGGTATGAATCAAACAGAGGCAAAATTATCCTTAGAAAATTCCTTAAATTGACTGAGTAATAGAATAGACATGATTTTGCATATAATATCAAAATTTTGCAATCTGTACACTGGATTCCAAAGGAGGGCAAGTCTGAAGTAAGGGTAATAAAGAAAGAGGAAAACTTGAATGCAGGCAGATGGCCGGATGTCAAACCATTTTGCTTGTTAGTTAGCACTGTAATCCAGAGAATTTCAACGAGAGCACCTGTTTCACTTCGGGGAGAGGGGAGTGCTACTTCATTCCATCTTAATATGAATCCTCTGTGACATTAACAGATGTCATCTGACCTCTTTGTCATTATGAGGAGAAAGCATCATGGTGGGGACTCTTTGGGGGGTAAGGGGCTGAAGGGTAAGTATCTACGGAACGAGGGTTCCAGTCCAGTGTGAAAACAAGCCAATCCGAAAAGCACCAGAAAGAGACACTGGCAGACATTTTGAGTTTGTGATGCTACAAATAATCCTTCACTCCTTAAGGCATTAGGGAAGATGTGGACCTTCTTGATTTGTGTGGAGTGCGTCCAGTCACTATTTTATAAAATTTTATTATCAAAAAACAAAAACAAGTCTGTGTTATAAATAGATCCGCTAAATTCATTGCCAGCTTCCTGTTGTCATCCTTGATATCACCCTAAAAAGTAGAGCTTTTTTATCAGAGGCTTACCTTTCCAAAGTTCCAGCCACATCATATGCAACATCAAAAGGAAACCCAGCTCGCATCAAATATACCTTTGATTGTAAACAAATACTTTTATTAATTGTTACTCTTAGTTTTTATTTTGCAGATTTTCTTTCATGCTTTCCATCATTTTGTTTTTTCTCAAAGGCATTAGGCTGGGGGTTAAACCCTAATGCTGGATGGATAAACTGGCTTTTCTGAAGGAATAGCTCTTTCATTCTGAAGAGCAGTTAACACTTTTGTCCCCATCCCTGAAAAGAAAGAGTACAGGTCCTTGGTCTGTAAAAACTAACAGAAAAGTTCCTCCTAAAAGTATGTCTCCCCAACCGTATGTTTTCATCTTTCATCACCTGAGGAGATTTTTAACAAAATGTCACTTGATCAAAACAGTCAGCATAAAATTATATTTGCGATGTAAGACTGATACATGATAATATTACCCTTCTTCACAGAGAATTCTTAGCCAGTCGTGAAAGCTTAAAGAGAAACTAGCATGCTCGAAAGAGAATTGACCCTTCCAGAAGGTCACAGCCCCTGTGCCCGAGTTGTCTGGATAAATGCAAACACACTTGTTTCCTGTTTCCATGCAGCTTCCATAGTGATTGGCAAATGGTGGTGTGAGATGGAGCCTTGTCTAGAAGGAGAAGAATGTAAGACACTACCTGATAATTCTGGATGGATGTGCGCTACAGGCAATAAAATTAAGACCACAAGGGTAAGTTTATTTCTTTCAAATGTCTCCTGCATGTTACCCACTGTATTGTGTGCCTTTGTGTTCCGCAAACTGTCCCCAGAGAAGCTTTGAACAGGAGGCAAGAAAGCCTTTTCCCTGACAGAAAACATTCTTAACCATTCATATCAGTGTCCATCCATCAACAAGAAGTTAGAGATTGAACTTGACTTTTCCATACTGAGCACTTCAGTGTTTCTATGACTGGCTCATAAATGAGGCTGGCTTCCATAGCCAAAGGGAAGAGGAACAGTAATTATTCAAATAATTCAGCCAACAGCTGTGGTGCTCAGAAGAGATTATAAAATAAGGGTCTTGCCAAATTCATCCAGTTTGCTGAAAAGGACTGCATGTAAGTACAACCATTTTCGATAGGTGTTTCAAAGATGCATCTGATGATTTTTTTAAAGAAGTGAAAGGTTTTTGTGATGTGAATTTTCATTCCTTGGTTTCTGTGGTAAAATAGAGTATCTTCAATATATGTAACGACCCGCATAGGGAGGCCATCGAGCTCGTAAGATTTGGTGTTGTGATGGCAGGTTGGTGAGACCTGGCCAGGCCACCCATTGTCCCTGCAGAAACTAGATCAGAGGAAAGTGTGGGAGTTCTAAAGGGGGCAGGACAGAGGGGTTGCTCGGAGCACTTAAGACTGTATTTATTCATAGGTACTACAGAATGATGTTAATATTTTAACACCCAGTAGGGTTACACGTACCTGTATCATGTGACCGTGAGCCCTGCTGCATGTGTGTGTATATTTTAATGCATTGGGTATTGTTGAAAGCAAGCTCAGCTCCTTAGAAATTCCAACATATTTAGTTTGTAGCCTTCCAAAAGGGTGACTCAAAGTTAAAAGGGCATCTCTGATTCCAACCCCTGTATAATAAGTCTTAAGTTGATATTTCTTCTTGGCATTATCTTTTCAAGAAAAAAAACTGATAGTTGCAGCCTTATGCAGAAAACATAATACCTTATAAAATATATTTTATATAGAAAATAAATAGAGAATTTTTGCATATCAAATTTAGTTGCCCATATTGGCCACAATAAACAGTAAATGGTCATACCCCCTTGACTCGTGGCCAGGAGAGGTTCCTGAACATCTTACTTGTTAACATGCATTTTTGTGCACCTGAGATACTCAGCATGATTATCATATTTCAACTCAAAGAAACACACTCAGGAGAGGTTATTCAAAATGAACCCAATTCATAACATTTACCTCCAGAAACTATCTTCATTAACTAATGAAAAGTGGATTTCAGGTTTCCCTTTGGTTGAATTTTGCCTGAAACTAGTTCTACCAAACAATCTAAAGATGTCCTCACAAGTCAGTTTTCAGCTTCTCTGAATCATGGCGGGAACGATGGGAATTCAGTCACCACTATTTCAAGCAGGTTGCTGATATGTTGTCTGCCAAATCTCCATTTCCTCTTCCAAATGATAACTGATCTCCCTTTATTGAACATAAGGCCTGCTCAAATGGTTCCTCCAGACCTGAAACTTAGTAAAGAACAATAACACAAGTCAAATTATTTCAGGATTTAAGTATGTGAAATTCCAAGGGTACCAACTAGGAGACTCTTTGGAAGACAGAATAAAAATAGACAAAACACAGAAATGTTAATGTTACTTCTTATGACTGTGTAACTTTCTTTGATTTGGCCTCTGTAGAGTGTATCTTAAAACATATTGTAAGTACCTCCTAGACATTTTCTGTTCTCCCAAAAGTACAGTGCAGGTCTGTTCATAGTAATAGAGGCTGGAGCACACTGTGTTTGCTCCTGTCTTGGGTGAGATGGATGCAACCAAGACAGGTGAGTGTACAAGAGAAATAAATCGCCCATGCAGTTGGTTTGAAAGCAGAGGATGTACCTGTTCTAATGCGTATGTCCATTTCAAGAGAGGAAACAAGAGATTGCTCTATAGTCATGTGCGCAACCCATCACTCAACTAATAAATCTCCACACTGTCTTTAGAGAAGGAAAAGGAAACACTAGGAAAAGCTGTACCCTTTTACACCTTGAGAGGACTCAGACACTACTACAGACTTAATTATCTCCCCTACTTCCTTACAAAGAAATTCACAGTGAAATACACACCTTTAAACACAA
This sequence comes from Procyon lotor, assembly GCA_028646535.1. Lineage (NCBI taxonomy): Eukaryota > Metazoa > Chordata > Mammalia > Carnivora > Procyonidae > Procyon > Procyon lotor. The sequence goes on from CM053603.1 coordinate 28,338,684, forward strand.
AGGCACAATTAAGTCCGGCTAATACATACAGGAGCTTTCCCTTCTGTATACATGGCATGCTAACACCAGTCCTTAGATGATGTGCTCCAAAATAGGTTTTATATTAATTGTTCTAGTGTATCCTATGTGTTTTTCCCTCTCAGAGTATAAATATGCCTTCATATTTCAAATATTGCCTTTGGCAGTTTAACGTTTAAAACAGTTCAACATTCAGATGCACTTTATGAGTCACAGGTTTTCATTGTTCTGTTCTTATCTAAGAGGTAATCTTTAGGATACAAAATCAAGTTCTTAAAGTAAGAAGAAAAATAAAATCATCTCTTTGGTTCTTATGTAAAAGACTGATTCAAAGAGGGTGCTCTCAGGGAAAAAAACAAAAACATAAAAGCAAAAAAACAGAGGAAATATGCCCAGTTTGTTAACGGCAAGTGAGAATTTCCTTCATACTGTTAATTTTTTAAATTTTATTTATTTATTTGACAGAGAGAGAGATCACAAGTAGGCAGAGTAGCAGGCGGAGGGAGAGGGAGAAGCAGGCTCCCTGCTGAGTAAGGAGCCTGACACGGGCTTGGTCCCAGGAACCTGAGATCATGACTTGAGCCGAAGGCAGAGGCTTTAACTAACTGAGCCACGCAGGTGCCCCCATACTGTTAATTTTTTAAAATAACTCCAATATGAAGAGATTTGCATGACAGCGTCATGAGATATCATTTTTCCATATATAGTTTTTTCAAAACCTTGCTATTATGAGTTACTTCCTAAATAATCATCCCAAGTCAAAATTCTCAGCAGTCTGTGAAATATAGATAAACAAAAGACATTTCAAAGTGTGATCTAACTCCAAGTTTCATGATGCTAATTTTTAAAGCAGGATGGAGAGTAGAAAATCATTGTTTCATTTAAAGCACCAGACACTGCAGAATGGGAACTAGCCAGGGTCATGGGCCACAATCTGAAGGAAAACCTTGAGAAAATTAGATGTGGGTGATCACATAACCTACAGAAGGAATGAAAAAGATAAGTAGAAGCAGGAACAGGCTTCCCTTTCAGGAGATTGGAGAGAATAAAACTTAGGAAAAGAGGAAGCTTCCTAAATGTCATTTTACAGAGAAAAAATAGTCAACCCTGAGAAGTTTTCCAAAATCCAGCAGGGAGTACTATAAAGCTGGTGACAGAAACCCTCCTGGGGAGAAGTCTGGTACATCTGGGCAAAATCTCAAGGCTAAATTTTAACTCTATTCCCACTTAACCATTGCTTCAATTATTTCATTAAATTGCTTTGTTGGTAGTTGGTGTGTGTGGCACACCAATCCAATTATTGACAAGAGATCTTTTCTTATGGTTTTAGAACCCTATTGGTTTATTTCTTTCCTTTAAACTTATATATTGAAAACATAAGTTTGAAAGGTGGTGACACTATTGAAAAATTAGCTTTGTAGATTCGGAATTTGCCAATCTCCAAAATCAGTTGAGCTAATTCCCTGTAATAAATATTATATTTAATATATAAAAAATAATAAGGTGTGATATGGTATAATATATATTTTAAAAAAGAAAGTTGGGAACACTATATCCAATGCATTCAGGAATAAATGTATACTCTGTATATTCAGGAATGATGCCTTAATTTAGAAAGCTATACTTCTCCCTGGAGAAAATAAGTTGTCTGACAATGCCATAATAATTCACATGTAAAAAGTGAACATTCATTGTTTGGGGACATAAGGAGTAAGGGAATAAAATGAGGAGAAAACTAAAGGCACTTGGAAGGAAAAATCAGGAGGTTAAATAGTAGAGCATAATCTGGTATAATACCTGGGGACATATCAAGCAACTTTGGATTTCCTTCAACTCAGTATGTTAGTGTCTTTCCGATTTATCAGAAAATCAACAGATTTACACAATGCAGAGTCAAGTTCCCTTCCCTAAAAGGGTGAGTTAGCAGACCTCAGACTGCACACCCAACCACAATTAGTATCTGGTCAAATTGATGATGTACATGAATCCACTACAGTCATTTGTCCACACCCTCCTGGACCCATCCTCCTAATGGTGACTCTGACTTTGCGTATCTCCATCCATTCTCATCAGCCAATGCTTTTTATAATACAGAAGGGTAAAGTACCAGCTTGGATATGTCCTAGCTTTATCACTCAAAATTCCACTAGGTCTTAAGTGTTATAAAAGCCTTTATGATCCTGATGTCCAGACCATTTTGCATGAACTGCCTTTAAGAGAGAAGGGTAGAAAGGCGGGGCAGGAGTGGGGTGTTCCGTGGGGGTGGGGTGTCAATTAGGAAATTGCAAGAAGGAAACATAAATTAATAAATTAATTCATGTTGTCACAATTCCCCATGGGTTAGAGTGAACTCATTCATTTCTTTAACCAATAAATAGGTTAAAAATTAAATATATTGGGGCACCTGGGTGGCTCGGTGGGTTAAAGCCTTTGCCTTCAGCTCAGGTCGTGATCCCAGAGTCCTGGGATCGAGCCCCGCATCGGGTTCTCTGCTCAGCGGGGAGCCTGCTTGCCCCTCTCTCTCTGCTTGTCTCTCTGCCTACTTGTGATCTTTCTCTCTCTGTCAAATAAATAAAATCTTTAAAAAAAAATTAAATATATTAAATTTATTTAATCCTCTTCTATCTAAAGTTAGTGTATTAAGGTTTTCGGGATGGGATGGTGGATATGACCCATCTCCTGTTCTTTCATGGATGATAGGGCCTATGGTTGGGGGGGACTGGGGTGGGAATGGCAATTCTATACAGACAAAAGAAAGGCAATTCCATTTCAGTTCTGTAAATGTCACTTTCCCCCTCCCTCTGATGAAGAAGACAGTGGAAACAGGAAGTGATAAATACTACTGGAATGTAAGAAACCAAAGGTTGGAAGACTCTGTTATTCATATGGAGAGGATAAAAAAATAAATGTGTGAAGATTTCTGATACATGCTGCCCCTGGCGCAACCAACTTTTAAAAGCCAACTTTTATTACTGTTCCCACTCAACGCTGAAAGCTTTTCTTGGACTCCACCCCTGGACTCAGAACACTCCATTCCTAAGGCTATAAAGAACTTAGGATGAAGAAAAATACCTATGTCCTAGAACTCTAAAGTAGAAACCTCAACTCTCTTAGAATCATTTCTGCCCCAAACCAGTGACTCCCTGTGCATGCATCCTTTTGAATATTAAAGTCTTTGGGACCACATTCAAATACATTAAATGGCACCAATAGTGGTAGGAGTACGCTCTCAGTTGCCCTTGAGTACCATGTCATTGAGAGGAAGAGTTCCTCATCCTGCAAGAGTCTCCTATGTTCCTAAGAAAATGTGTTCTAACCTTGGCAGTGACTTTCCCTTATGCCACCCCTCTACATGTCACAGCAGGCCAACTTGACAAGGCTGTCGAATCACCTACTCAGTTAAAATTCTCATCAGACAGACATGGGACTAACTCCATAATCTGAAGGGCCCAGTGTAAAGATGAAAACACAGGCTCCTTGTTCAAAAATTAGTAATAATTTCAAGACTGCAGTAGCAGGTCATTAAATGAAGTGTGGGGCCCTATTCAGCACAGGACTCTGTGCAATATTGTGTAGGTTACGCACCCATCGAGCCAGTCATGGTTATTCATTGCTCCCAGAGTCTATCTTCTCAGATGTGGCAAAATAAATGTAATGAATTGATAAAAATACAGTGGCCTGTCAGTGTGCTTTTTGATCACCACTTAAGAACTACAACTCTAGACTAACATTTTTGACTTCAGAACACTGGAAAGAAGCAACATACTATAAATTCAAGATGTCCTCATTTTCTACCTATTCACCTTTCTTTATGCCTTCATCTTGTTCTATCCTCCTTGAAATTTCTTTCTTTCTTTGGTTTCAGATTCACCCAAGAACCTAATGGAAGCATTTGTTATAGAAGCAAAGGAAAACCACCTCTGCAGAAAATACATTTTAAGAATTTAAAACATCTTACACATTACAAGCCAAATGGATTTCTTATTTGCACTTTGACTGGTTACCAGATAATCACAGTGCTTTTACTGTGTGTCATGAAGTATCCTATAGTGAGAAGACCCAGTGCTTTTGGCAACACCATGGAAAATGGGTTTTAAAAAAAGGGTTTTCTCAATGAAAATTTTTGGGATTACGAAGAACGATCGACTATCTTCTAATTTGGATCTATAGTTACTTTGTACCATTTTAAATATATGTATATATATAATATTTTGAAATATTATATATTCTCTTCAAGAAATGAACAATACCACAGTTTGAGACGGCTGGTGTTCCTCTTTGAGTTTGGATATTTTGTTTTGTTTTGTCGCAATTTCTTTTTTTATTGGCAAGGAAGAAGACATGTGTCCTTTTGAAGTTTCAACATGGCACTCACACCGGAAGGCCAGCTACAGGTGGACTCCTGGAATCTGAGGCATCATAATAATCCTGAATTGAGAGCTTCCTTCTGTTTCTACCAGATGGCCCGAGGAAGCGCATCGTCCTGTTTTATTGCTTTCTACCCTGTGCAATATTAGCATGCAAGCTTGGCTTACATAACCATACTTTATATTCAATTGATATATAATAACCATTCTAACCTCTTCCAGGAAAGTATTTTTAGAACTACTAGCTTTTCCACAGATGAGACAATGAGGATTCTTGAGGGAGCTACTCCACCATACTATTAAGACTCTGGCAAAATTATGGTAGAATACGGATCCCTGTATTAATAAGTTCTGTAAATACAATGTCTTAAGGCTTTGTATAGCTGTCCTAGACTGCAGAAATGTCCTCCGATTAAATCCAAAGTCTGGCATCATTAAGTACATAGTGCTGTAGCAACAAGTCTTATCATGGCACCTCTTTCTATGTTTGATTTGCTTTTTCCAAGAGTATTCAGATCTTTTCTGGTGAGACAGGAAGACCATTAAAGCAATTAGATTTCAGAATGATCTATGTGACCAAATGCTGGACAGCCTATTAAAGTGGTAAATAACTTCTTTCTAAACCTACTTGTCCTCTTTATTTGCCATGTATTTGTCCCAAGTCAGCTTTAGCCAAATCCAAAGAACACCCTGCTTAGAGACTTGTAGTCAGCCAGATTTTTTTCCATGAGGTCTTTGCTGCCATCACAACCAATATTTCTAATCCCAGTATTTTGAAAATTAGAAATTCATTACTATAACTGCTGTGTTCTTAGCCCGCAAGATGAATGTCACATCCCATTATTGGGTTTCTGTACTGGTCACTTGGATGAGACATATGGGGCTCACTTCTCAAAAAAGAAATTTTTGTCCATCTTTCTCTTTTAAACTTACTCAGATGATGATTAAAGGAAATATCTAATTATTATCTACCTTGTATAGCATAATAGTACCATACATTCCTGTTACTTAACCTAGCATATTGCAAGTATATCTGTTTTTTCTCCAAAGCCTTCTCTCTAGAATACATGTTGTTAGGGCCTCTTAGTACATCACCAGCACAAGCGGTCCCCTAGTGTGAATTTTTAAAGTAATACCTCAGGTAAAATCCAGAGGTTCCTTTAAGTCTACCAATATAGCTTGAAGTTTGATTGAATGTGTAAATACTCTGATCAGATAGATTGACTCTGTATCTTAAATGCCTGTAAAATGCATCCAGAAATGGAAATGGAATCCTATTTGCAAAATCTAGGCTTTCCAAATACTTTTGCAAATATCTGCCAGAAGATAGCATAAAATTCATACAACCAAATCAGAATCCCTTGCATTTATAGTCCATATTCATGTACCAAGTAATATATTAGCATTGACTTTCACCTGTAAACTTCAGAGTAAAACCTGAAATCCGGAATGCAAAAAATTATCTGGAATAGTACTTCCCAAAATTGGGAGGGAAAAAAACCTCCGTAATCAAATACACTGGGGAAAAGTTTTTAAATAAAATAAAACAGAAATATTTACTGAGGAAATTTTCAGAGACTTTAATTTACCAAATGTGAAGTACATCTTCAAGAAAAACTAAAACAGGCATTGCCAAGAAAAGAGCTTCCAGAATCCAGACGTGTAAGGTGGTTACTTGACTAATGGACAGTACATCCCTGCCTAATGAGCAACTACAAGAAATTATTTCTGTGTGAGGGTATATTCACAGCCTTGTTACATCTTCAGTTTTTTCCATAGAACCAGAAATCTGGATTTTTATACAAAATCTCCTAACATTCTTAAATAGAATTAACTAATGTGAGATGTTTGCCATTACAAATTCTACAAGCGTTATTACTGCCCCCAAATTCCCTGATCATGTGGCCTCTTCTAGGAGATGAATATTTCCTGGAATACCCTTTTAAAAGCACTGGTCCCGAATGAAAATCCAATGGGAAGAAAAAAGAATATTCTCTTTTCTATGGCCTCGTGCATATAAACGCTTCTCATAATTTATGGTATGTGGAGCTCACAGCTTCTCCCATTCTGTAACCAGAGCCTGTAAGTCAATGAAAGAGTTAGTCCAGAGGCCTATGTCTGTCACTTCATTTCTTAGTGGTCACTTCATGCAATAACTTCCCTTGGAAAGACCTAGAAGAAGAGAGAAGGGAGAGGGGCGCCTGGGTGGCTCAGTCGTTAAGCGTCTGCCTTCGGCCCAGGTCATGATCCCAGGGTCCTGGGATCGAGCCTCACATCGGGCTCCCAGCTCGGCGGGAAGCCTGCTTCTCTCCCTACCATTCCCTCTGCTTGTGTTCCCTCTCTCGCTGTGTTTCTCTCTGTCAAATAAATAAAATCTTTAAAAAAAAAAAAAAAAAAAGGAAGAGAGAAGGGAGAAAAAGACCACATCAGAATCAGGCAACCATCCAATAAAACAGTGCAAATATTTGTAAATGTCACCAAATTCAATTTGGATTCATCAAGGCCCTTATACAAATGTGTGAACCATCAAGTTGTATGTAAATTGGACCCACCCCAGTTAAGGGGATTCAGTAGCTATCCTGTGCCTACATCTGTTGTTTTAAAACTTTTATCATGTATTGCTAGTAATGAAGAGCTTGGTGTGGTATGACTAATAATGATTTTGAGCTTGTACATCAGATGTGACAAATACTGTTTTAACATAATTAGAGCAAATGAAAAGGGTTTCATCCAGAACCCATCCCTTGGTAAAAGGGGAAATATGGCTCATTTTTAAGACACATTTTTGAGTTAGGTAAAGCTTATTTGTTGACCTTTGTGTGTGTGTGATTAGATTTATCTATTAACGGATTTGGCAAGCACACTGAGAAGTTTTACTACTAGGCTTTTTTCCATTATCGAATGATGAAGAATGTTTTCATCAACAAACAATTCAACATCATTTTCTGATCAAATCTAGTGTAACTTTCACAAAGCAATATAGTGATTTTATAAAGTGCTATATATTACACCACCTTGCCATTGTCACTGATGTAAATTATGAAGGGTATAAAAATTGTTTATATGAGGAGATGCATATGTTCCTCACCTACATAGGATATGTACTCCATCTTGGAAGGTTAAATATCATAATATGAATTTTTCTTTTAATTAAGCTTGACACTTCCATTTCATAAGCTATTAAGGTTTACCTGACAAAGAAGTGTACTATTTCTCTTTTCATGAGCTGTCCACTTTCCAAATCAAAGATTTAGTGTCTAATAAATTCTAGGGCTCAAGCCACCTCCATCTAGTGTATAAATATAAGAAAACAAGACATAAGATGTATTAAGAAAAATGAGGGCTCAGGACTAGTGACAACAGTGGTCGAATCAGAAGGCCTCATGCCCACGGGCATCATACAAAGTGATAAAATAGAATCATGTTCACATTTCAAAATAAATCAAAGAGAAAACCATTAATTGCATGTGCACACATGCGTGCATACACACACACACACACACATATGTCCTGTTAAAAATTTAAAACTTTTAGATTGAATAGGAGGGGCTTTTTTTTTCTTGTAAAGCTCTCATGGGCATATGAGGAGATGTTGTGACATGTTCTCACATCATTGGTCTACAAGGGGCTCTCATTTATTTGTCTATTCATTATTTAGTTTGCTTCACTTTCTACCAAGTGTTAAGCTCTCATTTATTTGTTTTGGCAGCTAGCTGCATTATTTTTTTAAAAAAATTATAATTACCAGTTATCAAACACGAAAGCCAGGACCCCAGCCATAACTGACTGTATTTATAGACCAGGTGGTGTATAGGCAGCCCTTGTTCCCACCTGTTCACAGAAGCTGTAACCCGAGAGTAGACTCCCATGCATGTGCTGAGGTAAATCTGGGTCCGGGCTTGTCTTAAGACGGCAGTTGTCGGGAGGCTGGATGGCTCAGTCTGTTAAACGTCTGCCTTCGGCTGAGGTCATGATTCCACCACCCCGGGATGGAGTCCCATATCAGGCTCCCAATGGGTAGCCTGTTTCTCCCACTCCCTCCTCCCCTGTCCCTCTGCTCCCCGCTGCTTGTGTGCTCTCTCTCGCGCGCGCGCTCTCTCTATCTATCTCTATCTCTATCTCTATCTCTATCTCTATCTCAAATATATAAATAAAATCTTAAAAAGAAAAAAAAAGATAGCGGTCGTCCACCACTTAGCCATGGTACATGGGTATGTGATGGGTATGTGGCCATGCATCATGGAATGGGCTGAAAGTGACTTCTTACTAGTAATCAAGTCTGCAAATACATCTTAAGAGGAATTATAATTGGCTCAAGGGTAGTTCTTAAACAAGGCCTAAGACGCATAGGTGCCTATAGGCACTAACCAGGTAGCACTAGCTATTTAACCAGGGTCACCTATTAAAGCCTAGGCACACCGTGTGAGGCTGGAGATGTGACGCAACAGGGTTCCAGCAGCCAGTGTTTGGTCCCAGACTACTGTTACCCTGTAGCATTGGGGAGCCAGGGTGGCCCAGTTCTTCTGTTTCATATGTTGTTGCTGTTGTTACTGTTGTAGTTTTGGGAAAATCCGGAAAACTAGAGGCTTGTATGAATTCTCCAAATTTTAGATATTTATAACCCATTGAATTTGCATTAAAAGAAAATGGCTAACGACTCTGTTCCATCCATGAAATGCCAGTTTGAGTGAAACTGTCTAGTGAAATACAAGTCTGGCCTAAAACTATGTTATTCTTGTGGATTTATGTCTTTGTGTACATCCTCCGGTGGTAGAAAAAGCAATGGAGTTAGAGCTTGTTTGAAGTTCATTGCACTTAACCTGCAGACTGTCTTACTTCTTCACTGAGAGCACTGTGGGGGCAGCAACCAACCTCAACTGTCCTCGACTGGGGGGCAAGGGGGATGCCATGGTTGCAGAAAGAGATCAACCACTGGCTAGAGTGAGGTTAACTGATTAAACTTCTGTAGGTTCCAACCTGGGGGTCACAAGCTGGTGGGGAAGCAAAATTTAGGGACTAGAAAGAAGCAATATAAAGTCAGCAGAACCCCCCAGCTGGTGCTAATAAATATGAGAAGCTTGTACATTTAGTTTAAAGAATGTTATGAACTAGCTGCCTGATCAGAACGGCCTCTTTTCTCTGCTTCCATGTTCCACAGATACCTTCCAGCACGGGCAGATTCTTGATTTCTTTGTCCCCTTATCTGGATCCTCCTCCAGATTTAGAAGCTCTCAAGGTTTCTCACCCCTCCCCCACTGCCATTTCACACCTCTCACCCCCACTGAGACATTTCTTCTTTTCTCTTTCACATTTTAGGTTGATAAAGCACTCTACCCATTAAAAAGAGCCCTAAGATTGTGAGCCAATAGAGCCCCCAATACCCCCCAGAGATTCAAGTCCTTGTTCTCTACTTATAACCTAGAAAATCCTGTACCTTCTACATTTTCATGTCTATAAAATGGAGATCGTGCACAAAGTTTAAAGGCTACAGGAGGATGATAGAAATAGAGAAAGTGGAAATGTGTTATAAATGGAAAGCAGTAGGTAAGCTGTGGTGGTTGCACTCTTCTCAGATTCCCACAATTCTGTGTCACCTAGATACTCTACATCAATGTTAGCTCCACCCAAGGCAAACAAACAAAAACCTTAGGTGACTAACAGCTAAAATATTTCATATTCTCTTGCTAGAAAGCTCAAGGACTAGACTGATCTTGCTCAACTTTGTGGGATTTGCCATTTGCCATTACTGCTGCTAATGTTTTTAGGCCACTGGAAAATGTCAATATAACTTACATTCAAGCGTTGGCATTAGCACAAGCAAGTAATTGCATGTTGGAGGAGGCACCTTGCTGGTGTCCAGAATGTTCATCCGGAACTTGAATTGCTAATGACCTGAGCCATCTGCTGTGTAAGACAATTTTCAGCAACTACAGTGTCATCACCTGGCTACTTTTTCCCCACATCTGGCCTCTTGTCATTCAGGCTATTGTCCTAGCAGATTCCTATGTGACCCTTGTTATGGGAGAGGTATGACTTTTCATTGTCCACTCTTACAGCTACCACACTGGTAGAGACTGCTTTCATTCATTCATTCACTTGTTCATTCAATTACCAATAACCTGTTGAGTAGTTACTACATGTCAGGCACAGTACTAAATACTGAGATAACTTCAGAGTTTACATTATTCTAGGGGAAACAGACAAAAGGCAGTGAACACGTAATCATAAATCATGATAAAAGACATGCAAAAAGAGCCACAAAAGTAAATAGTGGAAGGGAAACATGAGCTTGTGGGAGGATAAGAAGGGAGTGTCTCTTGGAGGAGGTGGAACTTAGTCTAAGAACTAGAGGGTAGCAGGAAACAGCCATGCAGAGCACCAAATGGGGAGTGAGGGTGAGCAGAGTGGGTGTTGCAGGTGATGGATTAGTTTATGCCAAGGCCTTAGCCAAGGGAGACTTCTGTGTGTTTGCAAGCCTGAGAGAAAGTCTCTTTTAGTTTATTGTCAAATCAGAGTAGTTAGAGCAAAGTGGCATGAGTTTGGAGAAATAAACTTGGAGTCAGATCATGGGGCTACACAAAGAGTTCGAGTTTTATCTAAATTGTGGCAGGAAGAGATGAAAAAAGTTTTTTAAGCAAAGAACAACACAATCTAATTTATACTTACCCCAGATTCTATTGGTGTCCCTCTGGATCCTCTCCTTGGTCCTGTACACGTATAGGGCAGACCAAATGGCTCAGGGAATTAGGAGAGCAACCATCAACCACTGGCAGATGAAACTTGATGTACAAATTTCCCAGCTTCCTCATTCCCAGGTGGGACAACTCTGAGGGTTGTTCTAGATCACGACTCTCAAGTAGAACTTTCTATAGTGTGAAAATGTTCTTTATCTGAGCTGCCCAACATGGTAGCCACTAGCCACTAGCCACCTGTGGCTGTTCAGCACTTCAAATGTGTTACCTGTGACAGAGGAAATGATATTTATTTTTATCTAATTTTATTAACTTAATAGATAGCCCCATGTTTCTAATGGCTACCTATTGTACAGCACAATTCTATTCAGTCTCTGAGTTATGCCAAGTGGGATTGAGGCCCCACTGCCCAAAACCTGCTCATAAACACACATTTTATTGGGTTCCCTTCATTCCCTTCTTACATCCTCTTTTCCTTACCAGTGCTGCCTAGATTCATCTCCCAAATAAACTACTTGCATTGAAATCCCTGTCTCAGGGCCTTCTTATGGAGAGACCGACATAAGGCAATGTTAAGAGGACCACTCTAATACAAAAAGGGAAAAAGATGGGAAGGACACACAAGTGGAAGTGAAGGGACCAGTAAGGAGATTTTTATACTATTTAGTAAACATAGATGGAACACTTTCCTGGCACAACCTAGGCTTAGATTTTGCCTTTCCTTCTATGGAGAAGCTGAGAGCTTACATTCAGATCTCAACTACATCCATAGATTCCATTTCGTAGGCTTAGTTATCCAAGACCATCTTGATGAGCCAAGAGTAAGGCTGGGCTGCATCTCATAAAAGTACGTCATAATGAGAAAGCTTTCAGTCCCTTCTTACTTGACCTACCTCATTGTCAATGAGCAAAGTTTAAATTGAATTATTAATGAGAAAATTTCAAATTCATCTCTAATCCTAGTATTTTCTTTCACCAATTGTTAAAACAAGTATGGCATTCTAGAAAATGCAGCGAAGAACCCTAATCTCTAGTCCTCATTTAGGGAATCATTAACTCTTCTCAAAGTGGTTCTCAGAAATGACATTCTGTGCAGACAACACCAAATCATACCAAAAGGAGAAAATGGTAGGTTGAAGTACCAGTGTGGAAATTTAGAGGGCATAAGTGAAAGTTCTAGGAAAGTCACATAGTCAGGAAAGACTGTGTAAGAATGACAGAGACCTCTAAGAATATCATCACAAAGACTAAATGAATTAAGGACTAAAATTGACTTCCAGAAATAGTAAGGTCCTCCTAAAACACATCTTGTAGCTATATGCAGAGGAAGTAGGCCAAATCTGTCTAAAACCAGGAATATACAGGTGATAGAGAATTCAGGTTTTTCTCAAGCAGCTATTTTATTTCTCTTTTCTTTTTTCTATGTTAATAAAAATTATCTTCTGCCTAAAACATCAGAAAGGAATATTGTTCAGAAAGAACTAAACTCAAGGTAGAAGAAGAGATTTGTAAGACAGCGTCTAGCTTTCCTTAGTTGTTCAAGTACTCTGTGTGCAGTCAGCATGGGAGGGAGATAGCTCTGCTTTGTACTATTTATTTATTTATTTAGTGTAAATACACCCACCACAGCTGATTTCAAGCTACCATGCACCATGACTTCCACAGCCAGTGAGAGTGAGCTCTAGCATATCACCACATCTGTGAGAGAAATCATGAAACTTTCAAGTCACTGAACTATCATAAAATGACCACACTAGTGACAGGGAATTTTGAGGTATCTGGGAGAGGCACCCATATTAGTTAAGTATAGCTATAATTGTTAAAAAGAAGAAGTGAGTTCTTAAAAGCATAGACCAGTTACCCTGAGGCCAGCCCAGGCCAGGATTCTGCAGTAGATGATTTAAGGAATTTCTGTGAATAATTAGGCAAGCAGTGATCATGATCACCAGGAGGAAAAGTCATGCCAGGAAAAAAGTCATGCCAGACACCTTTTTCATTGGCCTGTGTTCTATGAGTAGTTGGAAAGATTTCAAGATGTTGATGAACATAGTATGTCTAGACTTTAGCACGGTATGAGTTTTTGGCCAAGAATTGGCAAACTATGGCCCTTCAAATAAATCTGTCCCCCTGTTTTTGTAAATAAAGTTTTATTCTAACACAGCCACATTTACATATTGGCTATAGATGCACTTGAGCTACAACAACAGTTGAGTAGTTGCTGCAGCAACTGAAACTATTTTAGGCTCAGAAAGCCTAAAATATTGACTACCAAGCCCTTTATGAAGTTTCCTGGCCCCTGGTCTATCACGGAAAAGTCTGGGTGATAGGAAAAGTTCATGAGAGCTCATAACCACAATGAATAGCCATATTGAAATGTTGCTAATTCGTGGAATGATTGCATCCTGGAGAAATACTTCTAGTAGTAGAAAAGTGAGTTCTGTCCTGGATGTGTCCTGTGCCTTGTGTTATCATTAACCACACAGAGGAGGATATTGACATAGCATGCAGGCCGGTCTTGCAGATGGTCCACAGTCGAAGTGGTCATTGAGAATGTAGGATGGTTAAATCATTGTTCAAGCAAATAGACAGGCAGAGGAAAGCAGTTCTGATGGTGAGAAAGTCAAGAGACATGCTGTTTAGATTTGTGAAAAAGAATAAGTAGATCAAGAATGAAAGGTGTATTTAAAAATTAAATGTTCTGTCATTTAGAAAAGGGATAAAACTAGTTTCTAAAGAGTGTGAAGAATTTATTCTTAGAAAAGATTTTATTTATGTATTTGAGAGGGAGGGTGTGCATGAGTTGGGGGAGGGGCAGAGAAAGAAGAAGAATCAGACTCCCTGCCGAGTGGGGCTCGATCCCAGGACCCCGAGATCACAACCTGAGCCAAAGTCAGGTGCTTAACCAACTGAGTCACCCAGGCACCCCAGAGTGTGTGGATATATAACTAAATATATTTCAGTTAAAACAAGAACAGTTTACCCAATAAGTTTTTCACAGTAGTTAGTGATTTTCTTATTGTGAATGGTGTTCAAACAGATGAGAACTCTTGGGAGTTCTGTAGGAGGGTTCATGCCTAAACAGTCTTATACTTCTCAGAATTTGTGATGATCTAAGTCTGCTTTCTTATCAGTAGAGTGGAAATAAAATTAGAGATCATTGGTAATATCAGACTCTTGTGATGCAAGAAATTCTTAAATTCCTGAGAGCAACTTACACTGCCGGTATCCAGGTGGCTTGGTTCAGATGTACAGATGTCCCTTAACTTCCCCCAAAGTATTGCTCACCAGCGAAAACAGGTCCTCCTGCCGAGTCTCAGAGGCATCAGTTTCTTCAAAGTCAGTCAGTCAGCAAGCAAGTCCGCTCCATCGCTAACCAGCCAATTACAGAAATGAAGAGGCGATGACGGAAATGACTTGGAACCAGAGGAATTTTCTAAGAAACCAGCAGCCCTTTGTTAGAGAGCTGGGCCAAAAGTTCAGTCAGGTATAACCTCAACTGCAAGGATAAACCAGTCAGGAGTTTGAGAGCAGGGAAGCCGACCAAAAACAAATCCTCCAAAACCAAAATGGTTGAAGGCAGGAATCAATTCAAGTCACTCAATACGTTAGCCAGGGATGTCCCCACCACCATACACAATGGCTTGGCAGATTATGGTTGTCCTCTCATTATATACCAGAGTTTTAGAGACAATAACACACATGAGAATTGGGATATTCAATACATGAACATTCATCGGGACAAGATCTCTCAACTCTATTTCACTTTCCCATTTTAATAGCCCACTTATGATCTCAGCGCTCTTTCCAGGAATGTCTAAATAAAAGACCACCAGATATTTCTTTGCTCTGGGAGGAAATTTTGTTTTGGGAGAAGTTTATTAAATGGGAACCGTCAGTGCTAACCCAGAAGTGCCACATCCATTGTTAATTAATTTTTCATTGTGGTACATTTACCCAGAGTCCAACAACAAAATGTCCCGAATACCCCCAAAGTGCTAAGCAAGGCTGCATGCTTGCAAATGCCGTCAAAGAAATGTGGGGCCTATGCCAGAAGGACATCACCCTGCAAAATAATCTCTTTATAATCCTGCCCTAATACAATGTTGGTCAACCCCGCAAGATCCAATGCCCCCTTTGGACATCATCTAAGCCTCCTGAAATGAGATTCGTGGATTATATACGTTCCCTATACATGTTATTCCAAAAAAATTAGGTAATTCACAAGTATAATATAAAAGAGAACTACAAGAAAATTGGCTTATAATAAAATAATCTTTATTTTAATCTGTAAGTGCTCTAGCACATAATGTTAGAAGATGTAATGAAATACATAAAGATTTGAACACACGATGACTAAATTTGGATTTAAGAGAAGTAAAATTTATTTGATACTCTTGACATATTATATTTTAAATTACAGACTAAGCAAAAGTGTGTGGGTACAAATATTTTAAAATACAGATGAAGTAACAGAAATGGTGTATCGACATAAAGCCGAGAATGCAACATCTATAAATAAAAACAAACAAATGGGTTTGTTGCTGACTCAAATCCACAATCCATGTTTCTATCGCTAATATGATTTTTCTGGAATGGTAACTAATTCTTAACCAAGTTCAGAACAAACCAGGACCACCTTTCCCCATGTACATGTTAGTTACACTCCCAAGTAATTTTAGTGTGTATCAAAATCATGCCCGCACAGATGTCCATCACTTGATGAATGGATAAAACAAAATGTGGCTCATCCATACAGCAGAATATCACCGAACCCTAAAAACGAATGCAGAGCTGATGCATGTTCCAACACGGGGGAACTTGGAAAACAGTGGGCTGAGTCAAAGAAACCAGACACCAAAGGTCACGTATCCTATGATTCTATTTATATGAAATGTCAGGACTAGACAACTCTCTAGTGACAGAAAGAAGGCTGGTTGGTTTCCAGGGGCTGGGAGGGACGTGGGAGGGGAGAGTGCCAGCTAGTTGGTTGTCGGGGGCTAATGAAAACCGTCTGGAACTAGTTAGTGGCAAGGCACAACCTTTCTCTTTTTGTTTCATTTCTTTTCTTTTCTTTTTTTTTTTTAGTATAATGGATATACAATGTTACATTAGTTTCAGTTGTATAACATAGTGATTAATAATCTGTAAATATCATGCTCGGTTCACCACAGTGTAAACTGCCATCTAGGTATACAACCTTTGGAAGATGCTTAAAACCATTGACTTGTTCACTCCTTTAAAAGGATGAATTTTAGGGTGGCTGCGTGCCTCAGTCCATCAAGCACCTTGCCTTCAGCTCAGGTAATGATCGGGGTCCTGGGATCAAGCCCCATGTTGGGCTCCCTGCTCAGTGGAGACCTGCTTCTCCCTTTCCCTCTGCTATTCTCCCTGCTTGTGCTCGCTCCTTCTCTCTCTCTCTCTCTCTCTCTCTCTCTCTCAAAATAAAAAGATTTTTAAAAACCTTTAAAAGGGTGAATTTTATGGAATGCTAATTATGCCTCGGGTTTTTGAAAGCATGCAAAAATTTCTCTTTTTGTGTCTGAGTTCACTTCCAGGCTCAGATCATTTAAAACAGATTTTTCACTTCCACTGATGTTCACTGTGACATTAATAAATCTTTGAGACAATAATTCTGCCTTGAGCAGAAACCTCTCATGCACTTTAGGCATATAGGGTCTCTCCCTGCTCACCGCGTACTAGCAGCAGCCCACGACCCCTGTAGCCACCAAGGAATCACTGCGCAAACTTACACGCGGCCCATGAGGATAAGTGAGGTATTGCTCTTGGTGAGAAGACAGTCATAAAAGCATGCAAAAATAACCAAGACATATCAATACTCGGCACCACGCGCTGCTGGTTTTCCAACAGACTGACAGCACTTGCTGCCCTTCAGAGGCCACATTGAGGCCTGTTCAAGCAGCATCTGTCGGTCCTTTCACCTGCTTCTCCTTCTTTTCCACCCAACTTTTAAAAGAGCAATACAGAAAATACTCCTATCCAATGACCTGTGATATGTTTGCAGGTTTCTGTTTGGATTTTTTTTCCCCAAATACACATTATTCGGATATGCGGTATTTCTCAGAATTTGCATCTCTTAAGAGTCAGTAATGAGGGGCCTCTGGGTGAGTCAGTTGTTAAGCCTCTGCCTTCTGGCTCAGGTCAGGATCCCAGGGTCCTGGGACCAAGCCCTGCCTTGCAGGGAGCCTGGTTCTCCTTCTCCTACACCCCCTGCTTGTGTGCCCTCTCTCACTGTGTCTCTCTCTATCAAATAAATAAAATCTTAAAAAAAAAAAAAAAAGATTCAGTAATGATTCGTGTCTTAGAAGGAGTTTAACAACTTTATAGTTCTGTGGTGCTTTGAGGTAGAGGGTGAAAAGCAAAAAAACAAAGCTTCCAAGCTACTTAGGATTTTTTTTTCATGTCTCTTGAGGATTTTCGATTCTTGCTTGTTTTTCTCCATTTAACACAGCAGTTAAGAAAGCCTCAAGGCATGGGAAGGGCTTCAAATGTGCAGCCCGAGTAGCTGGCTACTTGCTGGGTTATAGCATGGGCTGCTGGCATCACAAAAAGCAGCCAAGAATCTTGTTTTCTTTTCTCAAATTGGCCCCTTCCAAGTGCTGAAGGCTTAAAACTGGAATCTAAGTCAGTGATTCCTAAAATGAGTTTTGGTACACAAGGATGTCTCTAATGGTTTTGAGGAGAGTCAAAAATTCTCCAAATACTTTACTTTTATTTACAGTCTTTTTCAAAGTAAAAAAATTTTTATTCTGGCCCCAGAGTAACATAGAAAAGGTATACAATGCAACCCAGGCTTTTTCAAAAGTACTCTCACAGCCTGCTGATCACTGGCTGCTATCCCTCTGAGCATGTTTTCGGCAGACTCCCATGAGCCATTGCCTCTTATGCGGTGGGATTTTGACTAAATAACTATTCACCTTACACATTGACTGTAGTCTCAGAGAGAAATGAAGACATTTTATTCAAAATGTCCTAAACACCAAAGAGGATTTTGAAATTCCAGAGTAGGATTAGAGACATCTTCTATTTTTTAGGATCATTCCATTTGGCCTCCTAACATAAAACTCAGCAAATTCTACAATGGGAAATAAAAAACTTTTTGTCAAATATTTTAATCTGAACATAAAATTAATTATCTCTTCAAATAAAGTGAAATCTAGCTTTATGTTCACATTTATTCAAGGTTTTATCTAAAAGCATAATAGTTTTGAGTCAGATCCAACATATTATTAGAAAAACTCAGGTCAGGCTAAAAGTCTGAGATCGCCTTCCAATTAACAAAGAAGCAATGGCCATTATGTTGGTTGTATAGCTTCTGAACTATTTAACAGATTTCAGTGATATTTGAGATATGTATAAGTGGAAGACATGGATTTTATAGAGGGAGCTTTGAAGGTCTATGGGTTTTGGAGTTAGCCACTCAAAACCTAACTTAAGCATTTGATAGAAAAGTGAATCTTGGAAGCCCTCCTCTCTCTGCTCTGAGAACTGTTAACTCTAAAGCCACAGTCCTTGAACATGCATGAGGATGTGGGGGTCCATGACTTGTTGCATGCTGGAGCAGTTGTTTTTTTCTTTTTTAACTTTTTATTATAGAAAATGTCATGCATAAGCACAAGTAGATAGAATAATATAGTGAAAACTCCTTTACCCATAACCTAGCTTGAACAAATACTAGTACAGAGCCCATCATTTCTTTCAGCCCCATCCCCACCAACACCACCCACCCCAGATTATTTTGAAGCAACTCATATCATCTCATCTGTAAATATATCAGACCATAAAATATAAGGCATCTTTTAAAAAACATAATCACAATATGATTATCAAAACTAATAAACAATAAACAATGAATCATTAATATCACCAGATGCCAAATCAGTGCTACCTGTGATCTTCTGACTGTCTTATAATTTTTTAGTAAATTCTTGAGTCAGGATCCAAATACGGTTTTGAGTTCCATAAATAACAGCTGACTGATAACTTTCCTAAGTCTTGCAGGTTTCCTTTCTGTCTTGCTTTTTTTTTTCCTGAAAAAAATAAAATTGGAACAGTGGATTGCCTCTGTACTGTAGAATCTTCCCAAAGTCTTCACTTTGTGGACTATATCTCCATACTGTTGTTTAAAATGATCTTGTCCCTTGAATTTCCTGTAAGTTAGTAATTAGAACAAGAGGCTGGATCAGATTCACATTGTAATTTTTATTCTTTCTTTGTTCTGGAAAGACTTCTTCAGCAAAGATGTCTACGTTCATCAGAAGGCACATAATCTGGTTGCCTCTTTTTGTGATGTCATGGATCATCAATGATTGATTACCAGTCATTGAGGATCACTATTCATTCATTAATTTCTTAGCAGTTACAAATACTGATATTTTTAATTCTTTTATTCTTCTTTATTAACTGGAATACTTGTCTAAAAAGAAATCTTTCCTCATCATTATCTGGAGGGACAGATTTCATAAGAAGTCATGATAAATGGTTGATTCTCTTTGTCAGCTTTCAAAATATTGAGATGTGCATTTTTTGGTATCATTATGACTTTGTGGAAGTCAACATATTTGGTGTGTTTTAATTCTTTGCATGTATTATCCTTACTGAAGCTCAAATTGCCCCTCTTCTGCTATTTGAAACTTACTGGTGTCTTTTTAGGGACTTGTAATGGCAAACCAGAAAGGAATTTCAGTAGGAATTCCAAGGGCTTCCTGAGCAGCAGATTAAGAACTCCTTCCCTTTGTAGCGTGCTTTACAAAGTGCCACACTCCTCTCATTTGGACTCATCCACAGTCATAGCAGTGTTGGGGATGGGCTCTCAGATAGCATCTGGTGGTAACCGTGTTCAATAGTAGAGAATACAGAGCCCAGGTAAATGAAACAACCCTGCCAAGGTAACCAGGACTTCTTGATGGTAGAGCTGTGATAAGATATCAGATCTTCTGATTTCAGGGCTCTTAACAAATATCTTAATAAAGCTGACCAAATAACCCTCTTAGGATGATTCCCATAATGGTCTTGAGAACAATCTCAGACACCTTCTAAGACACATGAAGACACAAATGTGTGATTAAAGCAACAGTTACCCCGTCCCACAGAACATTTTCATGCTATGGACCAACATGGTAGATGATAGCATGTCATATTTTCTCTTGACGAGAATCACTGTCCATGAGGTTCATCAGAAAGCAGAAAGTCCATTTCCCAGGATGTGGGAAGATTGAGAAAGTATTGTCACATAAGCACTTTAGAGAGAATGGATCTTATTTTAACAAATCCTTCTTGGTCAAGCAGGGATAGGGAGAAACTGGAGTTAAAAGAGGAAACTCAAAAAAAAAAAAAAGAAGAAGAAGTTCAGATTGGACCAGATTTTCCTGGGAAAGAATGCAGCCCTGTGATAGGTATCTTGCTACTGTCAAGCATTGTGCTCTCACTCAGTAAACTGGATCATTTTCCTGCTGACTGGAGACCTAACATAAGCATAGTATCTTAAACATTTGTCAAATAAATTAGTTGCAATTGTAGTGTTTAAAATGGTCTGACGATACCCAACCAGTAGTGTTTTCTTCCATCACAGGTTGGGAGTAAATGAGAATTTACTGAAAAGTCAAGCAATGACTTTGTTCTCCTAGATAATAAGACGAAATAACATTGTCTTAATGGCTCTTTCGACAGTTGACTGAAAAACAAGCGACCATGACTCAAATTAATTTGAAGGCAATATCTCTCCATGTTTGTTCTGTGTTACTCAAATTGCTATGTTCTAATAGATAGGCAAGGCCCTCTGGGTTGCTTAGCAGGCTCTGTGGAAGTAAGTGGATGCCACAATAATATGAAACCTCTGAATGGAAAGCTAAAAATGAAATCAGTCTGGTTTTAACAGATATCTAGATATACAAGTTTCTTACACCAAATAGCTAAATCATGGGTTAGCAAACTTTTTTTCTCTAGAGGGTCAGACAGTAGTTGCAGGCAACTACTGAACCCTCTCGTCACCATTTGAAAGAGAGCATAAACAATACATAAGCAAATGGACAGGGCTGTATTCTGATAGAATTCATTTACAAAATTACACACAAGAGTAAGAACAGGCTAGATCTGGTGTATGACCCATAGGTTGCAGACCTCCGATATATATGAGGACAGAATATTTTGTTTTCATGGAAGAATGTAACACTTAGTGGCAGGTGTGAGAGGAAAGGTGTAGATTATGGAATATTTTTCTAAAACAGTGGCTCCAGTAGGAGATCACACCTCCAATGTCTACAGGGTGAAAACTTTCCTTTACATGAGAGACATGTGTGTACAAGATGTTTGGAAGTAGTGAGATTATAGTTCATCAGGGAGGGCCTGGCTCTCCTCCCACCCCACCAACGTAAAGGACCCTGGTAATCAGCCATACCTGATTGTCACCATGTGGAAATGTCCACTGTCTCTATTGTCTCTAATGATCCGATGAAATCTCCCTATTTTTAAATGTTGGAAAATAATTGAAAAAATTAGGGTGAGTGCAGAGGAACACCAAAACAAATCTCACAGAACCCAGAGAAGTATCCATCAAGTGCATAGTAGGTTCTTAATAAATATATGTTAGAAGGGAAGAGGAATGGGAATGAGGGAAAGAGAGGGATGAGGGCAGAGAGGCTGAAAGGAAACAAATGAAAAGGTAAAAGTCAGAAAAAATAAAAAAAGAACCAAATGGCCAAAACCATTCCTTAAGGTACCAGTTTTCAAACTCCAAGCAAAAGGCTGGCCCCATTTAATCATATTTGGCACCACCACTGCTCTGATGACATGGTATGTCCTAGAAGACAAGAGATGTCCTATATTTATGTAGCCCAAATGATATGTGCCATTTTCAACCTAATAAAAATGAAACCAAGTGAAGACCAAGACCCTGGAGAAAGAAATATTGATTTTCATTAAAGCCCCCCATTGTGGAAGGCAAGCAATGCTCATTTCCTTCTGCACTCTGTGTAGTAGTGTTCCCTCCTTCACTGTGCATGAGATCATCCAGGAGCTTTGTGTGAATGCTGGTGCTCATGCTCAGAACCCAGAGATTCTGACTTACTGGGTCTAGTGTGAAGCCCTAGGACTTGATGTTTTTTGTTTTTGAATTCTCTCCATTTTATTCTAAGATGCAGCCAGGCTGAGGAACCACTAATCTTGACATTAAGGACCTACGTGGTATTAAGATGATATTTAGATTTACAAAGAGTAAACAATGAAGAATTGCTTCAGATGGCCATTGAGTGATATGTCCAATAAGGGATACAGTGTTGCATTGAGTCATCCAGTAAGTTGAACAGTTAACACAATTACTCTCCCCCATCCTTGCAGAAGCACCACCTGACTGGTGTTTTAGATCAAGGGGTGGCAAACTTAGTTCAATGTCTACTTTTTGTACAGCCTATGAACTAAGAATAGTTTTTACATATTTAAATGGTTGAAAAGAATGTTAAAGAATAATATTAATGACATATCAACATGATAAGAAATTCGAATTCCAGGGCCTATAAATAAAATATTATTGGATCCTACCCATGTCTGTTGATTCACATATAGTCTGTGGTAGCTTTTATGCTACAATGGCCTATAGATTCCAAAATATTTATTATCTGACCCATTACAGAAAACCTTTGCTGACCCATGTCTTAGAGGATGTAGACCCTTTTATTTGCAAAGAGTAACAAGTTATAGCAACTTCAAAGTCTCAGTAAGTTAACCCAACAAATGTTTATTTCCCCTTCATGTCACAGGTCCCTTCCATGGAGTACTGAGACTCTTAATCTTTTTGTGCCCTGAACCCTTTGAGCAGTCTGGCAAAGCCTGTCAACCCTTTTTTGGGATAATAGTTTTCAAATGCATAAAATAAAATATATAAGATTTAAAGAAAATTATATTGAAGTTCAGTAATCAAAATATTATTTGATGTGATGTAGTAATATATGTGCCTCTTTATTAAAGCATTAAATAATAAAATCTAGCAGTAGGTTTAATAACTATCATAATTTTAAAACAATGTTAAGTGTAAAACGTTTTGAAAAAGCTGCAACTGTAATGTGACATGACATATCTATGATTTCCCTAGGTGACAAAGTTATAGGAAGTACTTCAACCATTGTAGTTATTTGCCCATATTCACAAAAGAAGAAAATGCTAAATTTAAGTGAAAATCGAGATGTAATATTTTTCTAACCAACCAGAGTTTGATCAAAATAGAGAAACACTGTTTTTCTAACCAAAGTAAAGAACTTCTTGAATTTTATCCATAGGGCAGGGTTCATGGACTCCAAGCTAAAAATGCTTGAGAGTTTCTGCCATTTCTGGGTCCATGGAAAATTCCATTTGAGCCTCTGCTTCCCATCAGCAGAGAGAGAAGAGAGCAAGCACAGAAGGCCATTCTAGAGTTGTTAAGGGATAGCCCTGGAAGCGGTATAAAATACAACAGCGCAGGTTCTTTTAAGTAGAATTGTAGTTTGTGGCCCCACCTACCTGCAAGGGACACTGGGAAATGTAGTACAGCCATGTGCCTGGGAAGGAGAAGAGAGCCACATAGTGAACCCCCTACTGGTATTCACCACAACCTCCTCTCCAGACTACTACACAGAATACCTACCTGTGCATGCTACATTCCTCTGCTTTGGCTGCCGTAACAAAACACGGCAGACTGAGTGGCTTAAACAAGAGAAATGCGAAGGAGGCTGAAGTTCAAGATCAAGCTGCTACCAGTTCGATTCCTGGCAAGGGTCCACCTCATA
Source organism: Procyon lotor (assembly GCA_028646535.1). Classification (NCBI taxonomy): domain Eukaryota; kingdom Metazoa; phylum Chordata; class Mammalia; order Carnivora; family Procyonidae; genus Procyon; species Procyon lotor. The sequence continues at coordinate 28,362,534 of CM053603.1, forward strand.
CCTAGTAAATGGCCACCTTCTCACTGTGTTCTCACGAGGTAAAGGAAGAGAGTGAGCTCTCCAGTGTCTCTTTTTATAAGGATGTTAATCCCATGGGTTCAAGGCCCAACTCTTAAGACCTTATATACACTTAATTACTCCTTGTAGGCCCTGTCTGCAAATGCACTCACACCGGGGATAGTCCCTTAACAGATGAATTTGGGAAAAACACATTTCAGTCCCTAGCAGGAGCCATGTGTCAAGTTCTTGTCTAAGACTTGCAGAGAGGAGGATGTTTTTTCAGAGCCTTCCTGGTTGCTTGAGCCTAATATGGTAAACAGCTCCACATTTTTCCATTTTCATGTTTTATCCCAAAGCAACAGAGCATTACATTAATTGACTTGTCTTATTAATTCAGTAAGCCGCTTCCAGGATGAAACGCTTAGCTATGCTTGTTTGTTTTGGGTTCTTTTTGGTAGCTGGAAGAAGGCTTCAAGACTCGAATCATTCTGCTGTTTTTCATAGTCACTGAAAATTTTTATGCACTGGTGAAGATTTGCCCCATTTGGAATTACTACAAAATGCTAGTTTCTCATTATGTTATAATTCTCACTTTTTAGGACGATAAGAAAATATTAGGTAGTTCACGTATTATAGTAGGATATTATAGTAGTATTATAGTAGGATATTAAAAGACAGTTAATATTGTATTTTAGCATTTATTTTAAATGGCATTTGGTGTAGTAAATTTGACAGTTATAGCTAAAGGAAACTCTTGTATGACAATGGTAACTCTGAGCCTAAAAAGAGGGAAATGTGGACCTCAGTCAAATGTTTTTTTTTTTAAATAAAATTAGAAAATCAACTGAGTAGTGAAAACTTTCTACAAGCAAAGGGGGGGATATCTAGATGTTAAATTATCAAATCCTCACATCGTACACTTTAAACTGACATAATGTTGTGTGTCAATTGTTATCTCAATAACACGGGGGGAAATCAAGATGTTTAAGAGGTCAAATTCTGGCAGGATTAACATCAATCTCGATAGTGACTTTTAAAGGACTTCCCAGACTTACACTGTTGGTTTTCTTTTTTCCAAAATCTTTTGATATGGCACCAGGATAGTACAGATGGGTGCCTAATGTGTGGTTTTAATGAGATTTATGTCGATGATGATAAATATGTTATTTTGTAAAACCACATGGGATAGGTACTAAAGCATGGTGAGATGTTTTAAACAATTGTTGGCAATTTAGACAGTAATCTCAAGGACAATATGAAATTTACATTATTATTATTATAAAAATAGCACTTTAAAGAAAAATAAAGACAGTCTCTTTCTCCACAAGGACATAGACATGCATGTTTTATTTTGCTTCTTTGCAAAGAGGCGATTGAACAACAGGTTTTTACAAAAATCCAAGAAGGTTTAAAGTGCTTATTCTAAAAAACTATTTGATATGTTGAGCCTGCAAAGAAGCTCATAACTAGACAAGTGGGTTTAATATGAATAAATATTTGTGGCCCAATGCCCACTTAAGCCTAGAATAAAATGTGAAGTAACCAAATATTATTTTAAGCTTTCCTCTGGTGTATTATAGTAGAACCTGATACAAATCAAAGATGAATGCATTAGGTAAAAGGCTTTTTATTGCAAAGAATTCATTTTTTAACAGGTTTTCCTGCACTAATATTATGAAACTGATAATGATGGATGGATAATGATGGATAAAATTCTATCATATTAGAATGATAATTCTAAAATTAGAAGCTTACATAATCTTTAGTAGCACATGCTCTGTTAGTCCTAGGACTTCACAAGCAACTTCCTTGTTTCTGTGCAAAAAACATAGCAAAAGGGCTGGAAGCTCATGAATCCATGCATTCATTTATTCACTTGAATATTTAGTTATTCATTCATTTAAAATGTATTCATTTATTCAGCAAATAATCTTGAATGCCTACTATGCACCAAACTTTTTCCCATTCCTTTATTTTATCACACGGTATTTTTTGCCCATACATTTCAGGAATACATTCCTGTGGGGGGTAGGGGGAGGGGGGAAATCCGAACAATAGAGAGCATTTAAAGGAAAAAAAAGAAACCTAAAATCTCACTTCACTCTTCCCAAGGCCATTGCCTTCACCATAACTAACCAAGCCCCAGATTAGGAGTCAACAGTCAGTGAGCCCACAGGCTAGATTTTATTTTTGTACATTCCATGAGCTAAGAATCTTTTTACATTTTGAAAGAGTTATTTAAAAGTAAAAACACGAACAATATGCAGCAGCAACTGTTACAGGGACTGCAAAGCCTAAAATATTTCCAGTCTGGTCCTTCACAGAAAAAAAAAAAATGTTTGACTGCTGGCATAGACTTCAGACCTTTTTCTAGATACATATCTATGTCTGCACATATATAAACACACAAATAGATATATAGGAATCCGTAGTTTTGCATATTTTTATTTCTTCATTGCTCTGCAACTTTCTTTTTTTAATTCATAGTGTATCTTGATGGTTGTTCTGTGTCAATATATTTATCTCAACTAATTTTTTTTATAACTCCTACGAGCATTTCATATATGTTGTATGTTCCCTGCCTCTATAAAAAGCCATTGCCCCCCCCCTCCAATTGGGAGCAACCCTGCTCTGAAAAATCTCCCCCACACGTCCTCACTTTAGCCCTCAACCATGTGTCCCCAGCTTCCATTTTAAATATCCATCCATTCATTTGTTTAGTCTACAAATCTTTTTTGACATATACTGTGTGTTGGGTACTCATCCAGCCCTTGAGGATTCAGTATAGTGAAATAAACAGACCAAACTTACTGCCTCATAGAGCTTGCACTCTACTAGAAGGAATGGAACCAATTAGTAAAATATAATATGAAACAAGGAAGGAAAATATGAAATGCTAGAGGGCGGGGCTTGAAATTGAGATGAAGTGGTTCTAGATGGTCTCAGTGAGAAGGTGACTCTTAAGAACAGATCCTTAGGAAATGAGGGTGCTAGCCATGAGAATATCTGAAGGGAAGCTTTCTGGACAGAAGCAGCAACATGTGGAAGGGCCCTGAGGTGGGCACGTGCCTAGCGAACCCGAGGAAGATCAGTATGGCAGAAGCAAAGTGAATGAGGAAGAGAGGAGTGGGAATGAGGTGGTCAGAAAGATAAGGAGGACCTGTATTATGTGGGACCCATGGGCTGTCATGAGGACTTCAGTTTTTAATCTCAGTGAGATGGGAGCCATGGTAGGGTATTGAGCACAAGAGGGACGTGCCCTAATTTGCTTTTAATAAAGTAATTCTGGCTGCAGCTTTGAAAACAGATTACAGAGGCAAAAATACAAAAATAGAACCAGTTTGGGGTGCCTCGGTGGCTCAGTGGGTTAAGCCTCTGCCTTCGGCTCAGGTCATGGTCTCAGGGTCCTGGGATTGAGCCCTGTATTGCACTCTCTGCTCAGCGGGGAGCCTGCTTCCCCCTCTCTCTCTGCCTGCCTCTCTGCCTACTTGTGATCTCTCTCTCTGTCAAATAAATAAATAAAATCTTAAAAAAAAAAAAAAATAGAACCAGCTAGACCAGTTCTAGCAGACTGTGATCACAATCTAGGTGAGCTAGGATAGAAGCCCAGAATTGGGGGTAGAAGTGTGGGTGTGTTGTGGAGTAAATGTTCGTGTCCTCCCAAATTCATATGTTAAAATCTTAACCCCCAATGTCATGAGATTTGGTGGTAGGGCCTTTGGGAGGGAATTAGGGGTAGATGAAATCATGAGGGTGAGGGGCTTATGATGGGATTAATGTCCTTGTAGAATGAGGAGGAGATTCTGGATCTTTCTCTTTCTCTCTCTGCTCTCCACCATCTGAGATTCAAGGAACAGATAGCCATCTGCAAATTAGGAAGAAGACTTTCCCAGCACCAGATCTGCTGGCACCTTGATCTTGGACTTCAAAGCTTCCAGGACTGTGAGAAGTAAGTGTTTGTTGCTTAAGCTCCCTGCTCTATGACAATTTGTTATAAGAGCCTGAGCTGATTAAGGTAGGGTAGTAAGAAATTGGGTGCTATGAAAGCCAAAGGGAAGGAAAACCAGCTTGGAGACTCCAGTACATTGCTCAGTAGGTAACCACCCTCATTCCAAAAGTGATGACATTGCAACACAACACAGATCTTCAGACCTCAGGGAAAGGCCAAGGTCGGCCTAGAAAGTAAATCTTAACATCTGGGATTACATCTTACATGGGCTGAACACCATTAAGGTAAACGTTTATTAGTTATTTTAAGATTAAGGCCGTGTTCTCATTAAATGACACCTTAGAAGTTTGGTTGTCCGCCCTATTGTGAAACCAGTCAAACTGAGAGAAGAAAACAATGTTTCTCTTTGTAACTATTCCAAGAGCAAATGCAGTAACATGTGCAATTCCTTTAAAATAGAAATATAAAAGGAGTCTGCAGGCCAAAGCACAAGGAAGTTTCCAGAGAGTAGGAGGATGAGGGCAGAGTTAAGGAAACAGTCAGCTGTGGTCCCACTGAGCTCTTGGTCACATTCCAGGGGTCAGTTTTCAGCAGGCTGGGCCAGCTCTGCTGGTTACTCAGTCTTCTCTTCTTGGGGGCTTGGCTATCTGAAGCTCTCAGTGGAGGCGACACACCAGCATTCCTCTGCTTCTCCAACCGAAGAGGCATTGCCTTTCTCTTTCTCCCTACAAATCCCAGTAAGTTGAGGTGAGTTCTACTGAGTTAAATGCTTTCCCGGAAATGTAGTCTCAGGAGCAAGTTCCTAGTCAAGAGTCTCAAAAACACTGTGTGGGAGGAGTCTAAAATCCAGAAGGTTCTATGATTTTGTTAGGGCTCTTATCTGCCTTTTAAACAATAATGATCCTTGGATATGGAAACTAGGCTTAGTGTTTGCTGATGCGTATAAGATCATTTCTTCTTTAATGTGAAGCTCAATGAGATTGGAAAATATTGGGACAATTATTTCATTTCTGTTTCCAAGGGCGAAGCCCATAAAGTTTCAACCTTGGGAGAAAAGAAACCCAATAATAATTCTATATATAGCCACACTACCAGTATCATTTTATTGATTGAATTATTTTGGTTACAAATGGCCAAAACATGGAGTGCTTGGATGGCTCAGTGAATGAAGTGTCTGACTTCAGCTCATGTCATGGTCTCAGGTTCCTGGGATCGAGTCCTGAGTTAGGCTCCGTAGTTCAAAGTCTGCTTATCCCACTCCCTCCGTCCCTCCCTCTGCTTGTGCACTCTCTCTCTCTCTCAAATAAATAAATAAATAAATATCTTTTAAATAAATATATACTTATATACATAAGACAAATGGCAGAAACATGACCCAAACTAGCAAAGAGAGAATATATTGGTTCATTGAGCTATGAAGTCAGGGAGCGGAGTCAAGCATAGAAGATATTGACATGCCAGGTATAGCAGGTTCCAGGGGCTCAGATGATGTCTGGCTGCCTTTTTTCCTCCATCTCTAGTTTCATTTCCAGGAATGCATTGGCCTCATTTCCATTCTCCTGTCATGAAATTGGATAGATGACAACCAGGAGTCCCACAAATAGTCAGTCTTTCTGACGATTTATTATCTAAGCAAACAGGACGTGTCTTCTTCAGATTTCTAGCAGAGATGTCCAAGGAGGACTGTGACCGGCCTCCTTGAGTTGAGTATCTATCCTCACATCAATCACTGCAGCCAGAAGAAGGGAGTATATTGACCAGAACTGGATTACATGATCATCTGTAGGCTCAGGGAGCAGGGGCAGCCATACCTGAAGTCATAGAGACAGTGGGGGAACTGACCCCCTAAAGAAAGTGAAGTAGATAAGACCAAGATCTATGTGTCCAGTAAAACCACATTTTTTTTAATTCTATCAGAAAGGTACTTTCCAATTATCTATATTAAAATAACCACATCTGAATGTTTGAAAACAACAGATGCATACATTTTATGTGGAGACATCCCTTTTTTCAAGCTAACAAATTTTAACTTTTTATTGAAGTGTACTATGTATATGTATATATAGAAAAATAAGCCTTTCG
>CM053603.1:28369064-28423345 GCA_028646535.1 Procyon lotor
CTTGCTGAGCAGGGAGCCCGATGTGGGACTCGATCCTGGGACCCCAGAATCGTGACCCATGCCAAAGGCAGACACTTAACGACTGAGCCATCTGGGCACCCAGAATGGAATCTATTCTATCACTGAGCCTCTGTGTTCAGTTCATGAGGAATAATTTGAAAGGCCAAGGGATAGAAATAGTTCAGCTTAAGCAGTCTTTGTGGGGGAGGACGTCCTGGAGAGCAGGCCAGCTCCAAAGGGGACAATATGTAGAGCTTCGGGGAATCAGCTATGTGCTGTTGGGTTAACTAATACCAGCTTCTTGGAACTTGACCTCTGAGATCCCAATCTGAGCCCATTTTCCAGGCTTTATTCTTTCAAGAAATAATTATAAAGGGACTGCTGCAGGACTAGGCACCGGGGATAGAGTGGTGAAAACAAGCATGAAGCCAGTTGGCACTGGAAAGGTGGGAAGCAGATGACACACGAGGAAACAAACAAAAAATGAATAATGAAGACAGCCTTCATCATGAGTTCTATCAAGAAAATATATCAGGGTCAAGGGATAAGAAGTGACTAGATTTGAGGTAAACTCCAACCATTTTTGAGGAAAGCATGTCTGAGGAGATGACACTGGAGATGGAAATAAATAAAGGGAAAGGGAAAGAATGAGCCAAATGCTCAAAGATTTATAAAAATATTCAGGCAGAGATGATAGCCTCAATTGGGTATTCTTCAGTGGTTCTTGCTTTTGACTTACATGTCTTACCCAGATCCGATCATCTAACTTCTTTCTACTTGGGAAAGTATTTTAGATTCTTCTTGTGTATGCTATTTGTTGACTTCACTCATTCCCTTGTGCATCTAATTACTTATTAAGCACCTACTACTCACCAGACACTAGGAATAACTATTGAATGCAACAGCCAAGAATTTCCATCCTCGCGGAAATTGAGTGCACAGATATAATCCTCAAAGTATTTCAGTGCCTAGAGCACCAGATAGTGGTACTATCTCAGAAGGATAGAGATAGCTCCTCTATTTAGGGAGCCCCTACCTCAGAGATAGCTTCTCTATTTAGGGAGGCAGCCCATTGCTGGTTTAAGTTTAAGGTTTAAGAACCTTAAAACTTGATTGCAGATGGATTGGGGAAACACTGGACTTTAGAGCCAGAAAGAACTTAGTGACAAATCCTAGGGCTGCCGCTAACCAGCTGTGGGACCTTGGCAAAATCACTTCATCTCTGTGAGCCTTAATTTTCTCATCTCTCAAATGACTTCATTTTATGAAATCTGGCAGTAATATCTATCACATAATAGACTCTTCATAAATGACTAAGGTGATATTTTGACTCATTTTTGTTGTCCTTTTGAGTATGTATACTGTAATTGTTTTCCTGAGAGCATAAAACTCTGTAATGTACATCAAGGAGAGACAGAGGTTTTTAAAATTTACCTAGTTCAATCTGATTTGTACAAAGAGAATAAATATAATATTCCCTTACAGTCCAAAGGCAGTGTTTTGCCCAGTTACCAATGCCATTTTCTAGATGAATTTATTCATTTTCAACAGAGAGTACATAAGCAGCCCCTTTCCTGAAATCTGGATTCTCCAGTTGCTTATAAATAATGTTAATTAAATAATTATTGATTATTTGCTTGGATGGGGAGCAGGAAAAAGTTATCCTTCCTGCTCTTTAGATGGAGACTCTACTGGGTTATTGAAGTAGAATCCATGCAAATATCCTGAAAACATAAACACTTATCCTTTGGCAGTAACCAGCTCACGCAGGAAAATGGAACTGATCAGTGTTGAATTATGCCAGCCTCACTGTTCTGTATCAAATATGGAAACTAGCAGCCACTGCATAATGTTACCCCACAGCCTCAAACTACTGCTCAAAGTTTAGCTCTAATTATGAAAAAAAAAAAACAAAGCAAAACAAAAAACAAAAAAAACAAACAACAACAAAAAACCAGATGTTCCCAATTCTCATACATCCACCATCTGCCAGGGCTCCCGAAGAGCTAGTTGGTGGAGGGGAGATCCTTGGAGGAGAATGAGCCAGCCGTTGAGTTTTGCAGTCACCTCCTGGCATCGGGATCAGTGGTGGAAATAGAGAAGTGTCCTCCGAAGGTCGGTTTCCAGCTATGTCACGCAGCGGGAGCAACTGCTGATTTGTACCGAGGCCCCAGGAGTTACTCAGCTGTATTAAACTATTAGGGGGAAGAATGAAAATCGAAATAGATCGCATCCATTTGACATGGGCTGCTCGAAATGCGTTCACTGGGAGTGTTAAATTCAATATAGATGACAAGGTCGGATGAGATCCACTGCCTTACTCCAAGCAGATTGACGTTCAAGGGCTCACCGCAGGATATTACTGCACACTTCATTAGATTATACTTCTAACCTGAAACAATAACTGTTAAATTCCAGACTCCATCTGAGTCTTGGCGATCAGGCCTTAGAGATACCTTAACCTTGGGAAGGGGAGCTGAATGGGAATTGATTTGTCACCTTCTAAAACTTGCTATAGCGAAGAGTTCACAAATTGGCGTGCAGACGACAGACTGAATTCCGCGGCACTTTAAACTTGGTTGGAGACTTGTGATCATCCGCTGCGTGGCCAAAATTGTTGCAGCCCTTTACAATATCACGCTGGAATCACACTCACAGATAGGACACTGCCCTCGCTTCAAACGGGGTTTAGGCCAAGAGTATGTCTGCCTTGTGACCCCGTGGCCAAATATGTCATCAGCTCACTTTGGCCAAAATTCATTTTAACCTGCACCATTTTGAGGTCATCAAGGTTCACCTGACCACTGAGACTATAACCACAAACTTTCAACCCTTGCAATTCTCTGTTCCACCTTCACCTCTTTGCTGCCTTGTTCTTACAGGCTGGGGGTTATACCCCTTGATCAATCTTGTGCTTTCCTAAAGTGACCACATTCTACCCAGGCATGATTTTTCACCTCCTTAATCCTGCAAGGTATTATTTGTCTTCCAGACAAGGGAAATGTTGGCATGATTGCAACCAGCACTCAGTCTTTGCTTCAGAGAGTGAATTCATGCATTCACTTAATAAACATTGATGGAATCTCTGTTGTTTTCAGGCATTAATTTAGGGCCTGGGGCTACAGTGATAATACTGAGGAGATGTTTGCAGCTCCCATTCTACTGGGAATGAGAGACAATAAATAAGTAAACGAAACACCTAATTTCAGACAGTGATTTAAACGGGAAGGTCAAGAAATAGAGCATCCAAGTAGACAGGGTAGCCACTGAAAGACTTTCTAAGAGGTGACATTTGTGCAAAGATGAAAAAAACTTCTTTAAGAGAAGAATATTCCACACAGATGAGATAGCAAAAGCCAGCCCCTGGAGGCAGAACCAAGCTGGGTTGATTAGAACAAGAAGATCCCAGTGCAAAAAGAGGGCCCATAAGTGGGCGGGGAGCAGATGATGTGGGATCTTCTTGGCCCAGGTCAGGAATTTGGGTTTTATTCTCTGAGTGATGGGAGAACCATAAGGGATTTTAATAGAGGAGTATGATCACGTTTAACCTTTATATGATTAAATTTGGGTGGATCTGTAGTGAAGAGAGCTACAGCTTTTTGTTCAATAATAACACTTTGATAGAACAGGATTTGGTAGGGGCACCTGGGTGGCTCACTTGCTTCAGCATCTGACTCTGGATTTCAGCTCAGGGCATGATCTCAGGGTCGTGAGATCAAACCCTGCATCGGGTTCCACACTCAGCACAGGATTCTCCTTGAGATTCTGTCTGGGATTCCCTCTCTCCCTCTCCCTCTGCCTCTCCCTGCTACTTTAAATAAACAAACAAATAAATAAATAAAAATTTTTTTTAAAAAAGAATAAGTTTCGGTAATTAGACAGTTCTGAGTTCAAATCCCAATCTACCATTTAACATCTCATCTGATTTTGAAAGTTATTTAATTTCTTGCATTAAACCCTTGAAGGTAAAATAGGCATAATAATACTTGCCTTCTTATATAAGATTATATGCATGTACAATACATAGAAAATCTGGTAAAGGCTATTTATTCATTGACTGATTGTTTCATTTGTGTAGTCCACCAGTCTGCACTCAATCACTAGTGTTCTCCTTCAAAGTTCTGCATTTGGCAATTTTTTTTTTACTAGCTGCATTTTATTATTTATTATTTTTGGAGCATTTTTTAAAATTCAATTAACATATGGTATATTCATTTCAGAGGTAGAATTCAGTGATTCATCAGTTGCTATGACAGGCAGCACTCATCACATCACGTGCCCTCCTTAATGCCCGTCACCCAGTTACTCCATCCCTCTACCCCTCTCCCCTCCAGCAACCCTCCATTTGTTTCCTATGGTTAAGAGTAACTTATGGTGTATCTCCCTTTCAGATTACGTCTTGTTTCATTTTTCCCTCCCTTCCTCTGTGCTCCTCTGTTTCGTTTCTTAAATTCCACATATAGATGAAATCATACGATAATTGATTTTCTTTTTAGAGCATTTGATTCCCCATCGGCACTCCCTCTAACTTTTTTTTTTTATATTTTATTCATTTAATTGACAGAGAGGGAGACAGCAAGAGAGGGAACATAAGTGGGAATAGTGGAAGAAGGAGAAGCAGGCTCCCCACTGAACAGGGAGCCCATGCGGGGCTCAATCCCAGGACCGTGGGATCATGACCCAATCCGAAGGCAGATGCCCAACAACCGAGCCACACCCAGGGACCCCACTCTCTCTAACTTTTTAATATGAGGAAGTTGTAAGCCTGCCATTCCTCAGATACTTTTGTGCTTCCTCAAATCCCAAAGCCCTCCTGAGAACCTGGAATCTTAGATCCCAGATTCCCATTCACCGGGTAAATACTGAGCTTCTCTCCCTAGCATTTAAAGGATATGCATTTAAAGGATAGCATTAAATATAAAGGATATGCATTTAAAGAATAGCATACTAGCATTTAAAGGATATGGTTTTCCAGTGATTAGTGATTCTCTACTCCTATGATAACAGAAATTCTGGCCACACATTAAAGTACTTAAGAAATTGAAAGCAATAATAAATCAATCTATAATAATTACAGTAAAGTACTATGACTATGGGAGGATACTACACAGTGCTTATGAAAATAACCATTGTCTTATCCTCTTGTTGATTGTCCTTCAACTCAAAGCAGACAATTTTAGAGGAACAGTGTACTTCCCTAAGTTCTCCCACTATACAAGTGGGAGTTCTTGACTATTCCAAAAACCCAGGACTCTTTCTTCTTGCTGACTTGATATCATGATTAGCCTGTTCTTGAAGTCAGCATTTCTTTTTTTTTTTTTTTTTTTTTTAAAGATTTTATTTATTTGACAGAGAGAAACATAGCGAGAGAGGGAACACAAGCCGAGGGAACGGTAGCGGGAGAAGCAGGCTTCCTGCAGAGCAGAGAGCCTGATGCGGGGCTCGATCCCAGGCCCCTGGGATCTGACCTGGGCTGAAGGCAGACGCTTAACGGCTGAGCCACCCAGGCGCCCGAAGTCAGCATTTCTTGACCCTACAAGGCTTCCTAAGTCTCACTCAGCACAACCTCGTATCCGACAGAAATGATGGTAATATGTGCCCTCAGTTGAAACAGAAATTAATTGGACACGTTGATCAAAATGAGAAGGCAAACATGCAAAGGATTCATGGCACACTAGTAATATTGTGACATTCTTTTTGAGAATCGCTAAAATAAGGGTTGTCACTGGACTCCAGATTTTTATTTCAAAGAGCAATAACCGCTCCCAGGATAATATCACACGGACTGTGATATTGTCAGTCCACAAAACTCCCAGCCTAGCATTTGATCAAAATTTTGCCAAGTCAAATAAAGCTCTGTGATTTCCTGAAAGCTGTCTGGGTCCTAAGCCATTGTATCTAGACAAGTTTGTGAGTTATGAAAAGATTTCTCAGAATGATATTTCTTATAAATTCAGACTAATGAACACATTCCAAAGTCCTAATGCTCAGAGCAGGGCGAAATATAGTATGAGGTTGAGAGTAACCGGTCCTATGAACGGTTCTTCCAGAGACCTCTTTGTTCTCTCAGTGAAAACCCTGACAGTATGTTCAGCAAATGTTTCCTGAACTGACCACGAAACCAGCGTGCGAGATAACAAGGCAGGGCAGAAATAAGGAGCTGCCGATGCTTAGCAGTCATACTGATCAAAGCTCTTGGGTTCTGATACCCATTTTTATTCTCTTGTCAGACAGTATCTCTTAAAAGTGCCATTAAAGTATTCTTCCTTCTCCAGTCATCTCAAGAACTTAATATAACATATTCCAAGACATCCTTCTTTGTCCATCTGTAGGATGTGCTTCCTGAGAGTTGTTTTCATATAAGGAGCCAGGAGAGCATTTATTGAGAAGTCATTGCAACAAGTACTTCCTTTGCATTGTCTTTTATTTCTTCTCAATGGCCCTTTGAAGTAGATACCGTTACCGAGTTTGTTTTATCAACAAAGGAACTGAGGCTGAGACAAGTTAAGCAACTTGTCTCAGATTACCACTGCAGTATTTTGGAGTTAGGAATTAGATCACAGAAACCAGCGAGTGGGTTTTCCACAGTTTGGAGAACCTTTATTCCATGTTTACTGATGTGCCACATACTAGAACTGAGGAAATCAACCATAGCCACCAGAGCCTGGATCTGGCAACAAAAATACAACCTAACAGAAAAAAAATCAAGTCACTGCCTTGGGAAAGTATGCTTACTTAGGAGGCTGAAGGAGAACCTAACTCACCAAGCAAGGTCTGGTCCTTTTATCCTTCCAAACCCTTCCTTCCATGATATAGGTGGACTGCTTCACTGGGAGGAGCGTTAATTACTGATTGCAAGTCATGTGACCTGTTTTGATAATAGACAGTTAATGATGATACAAGCGTACACTTGAACTATATGTTCAAGTTTGAAAAGAGCACGCTGTAGGTAGCTCCTGCCATTTCTGCCTGGACCATGGAACAAACTGAGCCCAGCTCCAAGCCCAGAGCCAGGTCCCGCTGACCCACGGTTGGAGGCAGAGCTGCCCAGATGAACACAGAACCTGATGCCCTGACCCAAGTGCACAGGAATACTTAATTGTGATTTGCAATTATTGAGCTTGGGAGTAATTGTTTACATGGCATTATTGTGATCCTCGCTGACTAAGAGAACATCACAAACACAAGCTAGATGTTCTTTTTCCATCTCCATGCAAATCCTCTGGCAGTGTCTCAGTATTCTCCTAACCTAACTTGTTGGGTTACTTAACCACAATGCTAACAACTCCTCTGTTTGCCATAAATGTCCAAGTTCTGTGCTGGGTAGCCCAATGATTCATGGTGTGGATCGGTTGTTCCATGGTATGAATCCCATTGTTCAGTTCAAAGGGAAAGCCATTTGAAACTGATGACGTTAAGCCAGAAATCATGACTGATCACAAATAACCTTTGAAAGGTTGCAGATTATCCCCCAAAGTTCAGGTGCATGATTTGTATACACGCTTCCATAATTATATGCCTACCAAAGTTTGAGAAACGCTGAAGGAAGAAACAATAGAGTTTCTTCTAACCTGAACAATAGAGTTCAGGTCCATCCTCTATTTGGATACTGGGATATTTAAACATATCAGCGTTTAACGTAACAAGAAAATATTTAGCAGTAAGTGAGATATGCGGACAAAACTATAAAATGCCCCTACTTGTTCAGATGCTGCTTACCATGAAGACTGCCTAATGTTAGCATATTTGAGGATAAGATAGGATAGAATCTGGAGTTGAGGGGCAAGTGGAGCTGGGAAACTGTTGGGTCTATATTCAGCTTGTAGATTAAATGTTCCATTTCTAGCATAATTTCTGTTTTACCTAATAAACCCATAGAAACTTGAAATAATAAATAAAATAATTATCTTTCATATTCCATATGGCCCTGTACTGTCTTCAGTGCTCCCTCTCAGGTACTGTGCTGGGGCTAGGAATGTAGATCCCCTAAAAGGAGAATTTGAAAGCTTTAAACTTCATCTCAACCTACAGAAGAATGAAACCAAGAAATCCTATCCTCAAGCCTATAGAATGACCATCAAAAAAATTAATATATAAAGTAAACTGTACCTAGCAAACATCTGGCAGATTGGAAATGGGGCCCATTGTGGCTTGATGTCATCACAATATGATGTTTTTTAGCTTCTGCAGTGGAGGGGAAGTGCAGTGAATTTCTCGTAAAGCCACACTTATTCCATTTAAAGGGCACTTTACTGAGGTTCTGTCCTTCCTACTTTTTTGGCATGTAAATGTCGTTCTTCAATGGAAGACTGGTAGGAGCTCATGGTAGTGTGTGCACACGCATATACGAGCTTTGTGTCCAAATGTGATGGATTTCTTCACGACCTACTTCGATGTGTAGAAAGTTGCATCAAAAATGTATCTTGATCATTTATTTCTTTGAAAAATTCAAACACCTCGTGAGCTTTGACTTAGATGATTAAATGGTGCGGGCAAGTCATTTAGCCAGTGGAACTCGAAGGAACTTTCCAGTGGAAGCCACTATCCCCAGAAATACCCAGAATGTACTAGGGGGAAAAAAATCTTCCAAAGGGAATGATAATTCTTTTCACTTGCAACTCTTTCATCTACTTTATCATATTTGAACCTTTCCAAAAGCTGGGAGGAAGGTGAGCAGAGGCTATTACAGCTTTCCAGCTGAAGGAATTGAGTCTCAGAGTGGTTACCTCCTACCTCAGTGCCAGAATTAGAATTTGAAAGCAGACTTCTATCCAAGTAAATGTTCTTTCTACTTGAGTATACTCATATCCACTCTAGCAAACTGCTGGGGTCAACATTTCTATTGGCCAGAAGTTGCTCACCTTCAGGCTGTGTTTCTCCTACCTAAAATCATACTTTTGTCTGGTTTGCAATTAACAAGGATTCTATTTTTGACTTTGGAATATACCCATTTCTGTGTGCCGTCACTCTTCCTCTCTTTCAAAAATGCAGCTTAAAAGTCACTGTCTCCATGAAGCCTCTTGGGAGTTGATCCCTTCCACCCAACTAGATAGACTTTGTCTCTGCTTTCATGCCCTGCTGGGCTTTGTGTTTCCCCTTTGGGCATCTATGCTCCTGAACTGTATACACCTGCTACTATAGCTTGAGAACATCACCAGGATGCCCTTTACCTTTTGTACCATACTTCTTTCCTTTTTGCCAACATCTCACATTTCAGATTATTTTTAGCTATAAATGGGGGAGGGTACTCAAAACTCTCGTTCTCTCAGCAGAAAGAAATCAGTCTGTTAGCCCTGAGCCAACTCCATCTCCCCCCTATAAGCTCTGGAAATCAGGAGATCCAGAAAGAAAAGACCACCATTCAAACGTCCTTAAGACCCTCTTTGGTGTGACAAAATGTACAGACCCTGGGCTTTGAATCCAGCTCAATGTCACCCAAATTACATAACTTTGGGTAAAACATTTAATCTCTCTTTGCCTCCTTTTTCTCACGTGTGAAAATCTCAGATGGTTTTCATAAGGAATAAACAAGCCGGCATATACGATGGACCTGGTATGCTACCTGACACACAGTAGGCACTCCAGTAAAGGATAGTTGGTTTGTTTCTCGTGTTGCTTCTCTTTGTTGCGGTTCTTACCAGTAAGATGGCCGGCCCATACTACCCCCGAGGACACATTAGCTCTTCTCTCTCATGCCTTTTACACTCACAGCCATCCCTGCCTTCTCTCCTTCCCAGCTCACTCAAGGAGGCCACCAGAAGACTTCCCAATATAATGTATCACTAGTGAGTGTTGGAACCAGAATGTTAATTTAGGCTTGCCTTTGTTCCAGCCTTCCCACTGGCCTGCCTTCTAGATGGATGAACTGGAGCAGAAATAAGGAGGCAATGTTTTTCTTTACAACACGTACCAAAGGGAATTTTTTTTTTAGCCTTTTGTGAACATTGAACTCTACCTCAAGCTCAAAATGAGTCTCGATGAGAGAAATCATTCATGGGAAAGATGGGAAGGCTCCTGAACATCAAAGCCAGACCAAAACTACAGCCGGTGCCCCTACAACTCTTTCCAGAATGAGAAAGCAACAATAGACAAACTGGAGTGGTGGGACAGGGAGTGGGGAGCAGCAGGGGCGAACCACCCTGGCATTTAAATGAAATCGACAGGTTGAAATCAAAGAAACTCCAACCTAAGACAAATACTTGCAGCGGAGGTAACTTTTTACACTTTGGACTCCTTGTCAATCTCATATGAAACCTGCAAGCCCAGATTAAGATACAGTTGCCTGGAAATTGGAAATGTTAAAGATGAGGAATCAAGTTACCTTACAGCAAAGTCTCTGAGCCAAAATTGGCCTTTTTCCCCTCCCCTGTTTAGTTTATCCTGTAGGCATGTTAAGAATGGATTGCTGGCTTTTAAATGTAGCTTATTATTTGGCTGGTTATGAGAGTTGCTATTTTGGACTGCCTCTGAGTTTCTGGCTTTCTGATGAGAAATTTAATAGCTCATTAAATGACATACCTACTCATTTTTCCCAGCCTTGCTTTCTGCTGTTTTAATGCATACTGAAGAATTTGGAGATGTATCCTCAATTTAACAAATAATACTGGATAAAGAGTCATGCTCCACCCAAACCACAGCATAGGGTTTAAAAACACACACACACATTAAGAGGCACCTGGGTGGCTCAGTGGGTTAAAGCCTCTGCCTTCAGCTCAGGTCATGATCTCAGGGTCCTGGGATGGAGCCCCACATCGGGCTCTCTGCTCAGCAGGGAGCCTGCTTCCCCCTATCTCTCTGCCTGCCTTTCGGTCTACTTGTGATCTCTCTCTCTCTCTGTATCAAATAAATAAATAAAAATCTTCAAAAAAAATAAAAGCACATTAAATCGAGGTTGTAATAAGTATGCGAACTATTATTGAAACAGTGCCAAATAGTTTCCAAAGTTCTTTTGTGCACCTGATCTCATTTAACTTTTACAAGGTAGAAAGTATTCATCATCCACTGGAAAATACCTTTTTACTTTCTACTAAGTGCCAGGCATTGTGTTAAAATGCTGGGTTGAAATTTGAAGTAGCATCATTTTTCTCCTCATTTCAGATGAGGAATCTGGTTTCAGGAATATCAAATGACTTTGCCAAGGTCACAAGTTAATGAGCAGAAATATTAGGGCTTCTGATTCCAAATCCCATGTTGATTCCCACAGAAGAAACTTATAGCTGAGTGGGGCCTTGGAGATTATACAATTCAACGTTTCTACTTTGTACATGAGAAGAATAAGCATTCTGCCCAAGATTACAATTTATGAATAGCTGAATGGAAATGGGAATTCGTGTCCCCCAGCACCTAGAATATTGGTTTTATCCAAAAGGATAATTGAAGATTTACTCTGTATTTTTAGGTCATGTCTAAAACGCACACTCTTCACTGTAGGAGGACATGCTGTAAAATTTTTTCTCCAATTCACACCTTCTCAAAGGGCCTGATCTTAGAATATGGAGGAAAGCAAGGGAATCGAAGATAATTAATAGTAATGGTAAACATTTATAGGAAGTACCTTCTTATTACATCCCAAGGTAGATATTAATAACTAATGGATTTGATCCACCCCAGGGTATATATAGTTAAAGGACCTCCGTGCGAAGAATTATTCACAAGCTCGTTATAGAACGACTGGCACACAGAAGCAACTTAATCAACATTTTAGGAAGGGAAGGAAAGAAGGAAGGAGAAGGGAGGGAAGGAAGGGGAGAGAAGGAAGGGAGGAAGGCAGAGAAGAAAGGACTGAGGGAGGGAGGAGGAAGGGGAGAAGCTATGATTTTTTTCTTTCTTTCTTTCTGTTTCACTTCTTTCCCCTAGTGTCCAGCTTGTGAGAGATATTTAGTAAATAATTATCAGATGGACGGATGAAACACTGTGACAAGCTGACTTCAGGTACTCCAGTCAGTGTCAAAGCCTTTGAGGAAGAGGGCGAGCTTGGCCAGGTGGCACCTCCCACCGGTACCTCAGCATGGCCTTTTACCTCTCTGCTGTCTGCAGGTGGTGTCGGCTTCCTAAGTGCAGCCTGGAGGATGAGGTGTCCCAGTGCATAGAGAAGAAAATGCGGACTACATGAAAGGTCCCGCGGGGGCCATAATGGGCCCCTCTCCTCTGCTTATTGGTCCTGCTTCATTTCACTACCCCCTTTCTCTCCCTCACAGCTATCTGGCCACACTGTCCTGCTTTTAGTTCTGGAATGCCCCTTTCTTTCTTCCTGGACCAGTTTTGCCATCTCTTTACCTCACGGACACCTCCTCATCCTTCAGAGTCTTGGGAGAAATGAGTAGAGTAGCTCACTTTCCTCAGAGCACAGCTGTGATTCTGTTCTCCATCAGGTCCCTCTTTTTTCTTCGTTATGGCCGATCTACCGTCTCTGACACTCCTGTGGATTTGCCATCACCTGTTTATTTGTGTGATTGGCCATTTCATAAGCTCCGGTGTAGGAGGGACTGTGTGTATTCTTCTCACCACTGTGGCCCGGCCCATGGCAGTGGCCCCCCAAAATATCCATCAGATGAACACATTGATGGTCTGCTAAGCCCTTTAAAATCCCACACTGTGAATGTGTTCGTTCCAGCCTGCGTGTTGGTCCCTGAAGAGCAGGCACTTGTCTTGTTTATCTTTGTTTATCCCACGGTACCTCATGCGGTCCCTGACGTAGAGCAAATGTTCAGTAATGTTTATTACTGAACCATCCCATAAAGGAATAAAACTCAGTATTATTACTGACGGCAAGGAGCAGCTAGTCCACTGTGGCTGACATCCTTGATCTGATGAGAATCATCACTCTCTTCCTCCCTGCCTGCCTCGTCAAGCAGGCTAACGTGCCTCCGCAGCTTTGCTGGCTCTTCATGTATGTTTAAAGCTGTGTTTGTGGATGTTATTTTAATTCAGGGGTCATTAGTTTAGAAAAACTCTCTCTAGCCCCTATGCAGGAGTCTCCGAAAATATCAGCCATCTGACGGATGACAGCTTCCATGGAGACTAGATGTCTTAAGAAGCTGAAACATAAATCGAGGCCAAAGGATACAAGTGACAATGACATTCCTCTGGCCACCAGCCATCACCGTGTGGATGGCAAGTACTTCACTACTGCAGTTTGAAATCTAGACTTTTCAATGGAATAGTGGAACACAGGGATCGTGGTGATATCCTGGCGGTTAGCAGTGTAGTATGCGCGCCAGGGGACCCTCCCTACTTTCCCAGTCATCCCTCCATGAAAAGAGTCTAAGGGAGAGAAGGAGGAAAAACAGAATAGCCAATGTCCATTAGGTGGACCTGTGCCCGCTCCCTGAGCCTGACCATGATCTGGCAAGCAGAGCTGAAGCTTAGGGATGTCCTTGTGTGCGATCTGCAGACCAGCTGCATAGAAATGCAGCATCTCTGTCCTCTCCCACCCCCCCAAGTTAATGACTCAGAGTCAGAATTGTAGCATGTAGCATGTCCCTCCAGTGACCATGTGCACCTTTATCTTCAAAGTAAGCTAGAGGAGAGAGCAAAGCAGAGACAGAGTTACCCCCAACTGTTGTGTCTAATGGCCACGCTCTCCTGTCTACCCAGCATCCCTGGGAAAGACACAATTAGGTTGGTGAAACTTGGAATTTGTTCTTCTGGCGTGGTCTATTGTATGTCCTGAGAGTCAAACAAAGTCCTGACTCAGGACTGACTCAGAGAGACAGGCTTTCACAAGGATTTTAGGAACTCCGAATGGTAACCAGGGACGAACGTGCTCCCATTAATTCTCAGCCAAATTCCACAGCCAAATGCCCACATCCCTGAGACAGAATGGGGAGAGGTGGAGGTGTGAGAAAGCTTGTCCCTTAATATTTCAAAGATACAAGAATAAACTCCTTGGAACCCAATAATAAAACCGCAGAAATATAAATCCCTAAGCAGGAAAACCTACTCTCATTCACCTTTCACATCTCTACCCCTGCTTACCCTGGGCTGTAGCTGGTTCTCAGAACTGAAAGTATGAATGAAGAAGAAATTCACACCCAGGGAGGGCAAGAAAGACAAGAAAACTCATTATGCTTTTGTCTGACAAGCCACAAGAATCTAGTTTTATAGATGCAAGACAGACCTTAGGGGAGGAATTCTAGATATAAAATGTGCTTTCGTTCATTCAAGGTCTATTTTAACACTGACCTTTCTTGAGAATTTAATTCTATCCCTAAAGACCATATGTGTGACCTCTTAATTTGCAGGGACTCCATCCACTAGTAAATTCTCCCTAAAGTACCCAGAATCTGACCAGTAAAAATAGTATTCCCTTCCCCTGGGAGAGGCAGCAGAAAGGATGATGAAGAGAGCTAATAAACTCTGGAGCCTGTGTTAGGGTATCATCATAAAGGCAGGCTTAAAGGGGAAAATGAGTTTCAAAGGGCACATTGCAGAGGAGTGTGTGTGTGTGTGTGTGTGTGTGTGTGTGTGTGTGTGTGTGTGTGTAAAAGAAGAATTACACAAGAGACTGAGGGATAAGGAAGTATCAATTGATCCCAAACACTGGAGAAGTCCTTTTAAATTATTGTCACAGCATTAAATCTGCCCCAAGCAGAGAGGAAGGGTGTCTTCCAAATATATTTTTAGAGGGTGGTAAATATTTATCACTTTCCCAACGTATTTTTTTCACTCCCACCTGAACGAAGAGCTGCCCCATAGGATGCATATACTTAGATCCATAAATTCCCATTATCCTATTACATGGTTTCACCTTCAATTAAGGTTTTCAAGACGAGGTCTTAAGTGCTGACTTGGAAGCCTGAGGAGCAGTAACCACATTAAACATGGAGTTGTTTTTCCTCTCAGTTAACCTGTGAGATAGTTAAACCCTAAAAAAGAAAAGAAAAAAAACTTTATGAATTTTAATCTCATAATATTGCTAGTATATGGGTGACATAAGAAATAAGAAAATAACTTATTTAAAAGAAATATGACTGGTGGTAGATTTAAAGATCCTCTACCTACACATTCCTAGATCTCTAATGGCCTGGCTGGTCAGTCCGTATAGGGGGGATCGATGGGGTCAAGATTGTCTTAACAAGAGCTATGGGTTTTTGATTCATGGAAAAAAATATAATTATGCTTATATAGTGATCAAGCAAAATATTTTCTTATCTGATTTCCAGAATCTCCCTCCAAAGTAGGCTGAGAAAATATGATGGATTTTGTTTGCAAATGAAGAAATTGAGTTTAGTGAGATTAAGTGATTGCCCAAAATAGCATATCTGAAATTATAACCCAGATCCCATGACTCTTATGCCTGTATTGTTTTCCTTCTCCAAAATTGCCTCATCTGCTTCTAGGAGAAGAACATTTCTCCTATCACATGTTGGTGTGAACCATAACAGCTAAGATGTTGTTCAATGCATGCGAGGCTTTGCAGTGGGTAAAAAATTCCAGTTTATCTTCTATATATATTACCTGTGCCTTCTTAATAACAAGTGGAGAGTTTTTAGAAGGCCATGCACAGATGTCAAAAGGGACAAGGTCAGTGGACCACACATGTGGCCAGATTTTCAGTAGGCTTGGCTGCTCTTCAGGGGGCCAATCTGTGATGCTTGGTGATATCCACAAAAGGAGCTCTGACTTACGTTTCTGTAGAATATGGAGTTTTAATCTATTTTCATTTTATCTATTCATTTTATAAACCATGTTCTGTGTGTCTACTGTGCATCATAGTGATAAATCAGGAACATACCTGGCTCCCAGTGAGGTATATAAAGAGGCAGGTACCTAAGTTCCAAAGATGGAGGCTCCAAAGAAAGGAGGCATCTTGTATAGGTTTTGGAAAATATGTAGCATTTGTACTGAAGGTCAAAGCATCCTGTGTGAAAGAACGATATTCATGTAAAGACACAGAGATAAGAAATGTGCAGAATCATGTTCAGCTGAAAAGTTAAGTATAATGTGATGCATAGTCAAAGATGTGGGCAAGAGTTGAATTTATCCAGAGCCCTTTGGAGACTTTGAGCTTTCTAAGAATGCCATTTTTGGAAAACTAGTTTTATACTAAGCTATTTTCTATGTTATACTGTACTTCTTTGAGGTGCTGTCAGTCCAATAGTCTCATGCTTCTGGTGAAATAGTGGGATATACATCTTACACCTTTCAGAATGGCTAAAATTAACAACACAGGAAGCAACAGATTTTGGTGAGGATGCAGAGAGAGGGGAACCTTCTTACACTGTTGGTAGGAAAGCAAACTGGTGCAGCCACTCTGGAGAATAGTACGGATGTTCCTCAAAAAGTTAAAAATAGCACTACCCTACATCCTAGCAATTGAACTACTAGGTATTTACCCAAACGATACAAAAATACAGATTTGAAGGGCTACTTGTACCCTGATGTTCATAGCAGCATTATCAACAAGAGCCAAACTATGGAAAGAGTCTAAATGCCCATTGGCTGATGAGTAGATAAAGAAGATATGGTACATATACACAATGAAATATTACTCAGACATCAAAAAGAATGAAATCTTGTCATTTGCAACAATGTAGATGGAACTAGAGGGTGTTATGCTAAGCAAAATAAGTCAGTCAGAGAAAGACAAATGTCATATGATTTCACTGATGTGTGGAATTTAAGAAACAAAACAGATGAACATATGGAAGGGGGAAGGAAAAAAGAGAGAAGGAGACAAATGATTAGAGATTCATAAAAATAGAGAACAAACTGAGGGGTATTGGAAGAATGTGAGTGAGGGATGGACTATATAGGTCCATTAAGGACAATATGGGACCATTAAGGTTCACCTTAATACCCGTAGGTGATGGGTATTAAGAAGGGGACTTGATACAATGAGGACTGAGTGTTGTATGTAAATGATAGATCGCTGAATTCTACTCCTGAAACCAACATTGCACTGTATGTTAACTAACCAGGAATTTTTTTTTAAATCTGAAAAAATAAATAAATAAATAGTGGGATATAGTGATGAGCCCTCAGGAAAAGAAAGACCTAGTTTCATATCATGACTACTGCTTCTGTTTGACTTGGACAAGTCACTTAACTTCATTACAATCATTTCCTCTTTGGTAAAGAAGAAGAAAGAAGAAGAAGGAGAAGAAGAAACAGAGGGAAAAGGAGGGTAGGGCAAAAGGAAGGGAAGAAGAAAGAGATTATATTTTTTAGTCAAGTGGTAGTAACCTTCTGGTGCTTAACAAAAAATCAGGATGATATCATCAGCTTGAGAAGGTCATGATGAGCATTCTACTAGATAATGTGGCTAATGTACCTCGCCCATAGATTGCCAATATTCAAGATATTCACTTTCCTGGATTTCAGAGCAGCCCTCTATCTATGCCCTAGGATTTGATAGACTGAAGTTTCCCTTTGCATAGTACAGCCCCTATTCATTTTACACACCATCATTTGGCTAATTTAAAAAGTAAGTTAGCTTATATTTGAGTTCTCTTTAGCCTACCAATTTGGTTTACCAGATTTAAACATTCTTTAATCCTAGTATTCAAGAAAGCCTACTCAAGAGATGCGTGCATGTGTGTATAGCAGAAAGATATATATATATATATGTATACATATATATACATATATATGAGATAAAGTTGATTTATTGATATATTGATATCAATAAAGTAGATATATCTATCTATATAGATAGATATTTATCTTATATATAAGATAAAGTTGACATGAGTATCTCAGTTCCCTCTTCGCCTCTCCTACCCTGACTCCAAGATAGAACACACTCAGGGTAAACAAGATCTGGGTTCCTTCCCCTAAGAATTGGTTTGACTTATGGAACATGGTGTGTTAATGACATTTTCTGAACCATAGACTTGGGCCCTCATCTTTTCCACCCAGGGAGAGCCAGAGAGGTAGCATTGTCCTTAGAGCCCCACCTTAACAAGTTGTTATAATGGCAAAGAAGCAGCCACAACCTGTTCCAGAGCTCACAACATTTAGGGTGCCTCTGCCTTTTTCTTTCCATCAGAAAAAACGACAGCTTTTCACAATCCCTCCCCACCCCCCAGGCAATTCGTAAGTATCAGAGGGGCATATCCCTTGCTGGATTTCTTCCTCCTAAGGCTCAGACAACAGACAAGGAAAATACTAATGCATGACTATTTGCACTTAACTGGGGAGACACGTTTAATAAATGACAACACTCATCGGGCTGCTTCCTGTTGACCGGGGCCAGGCTGTAGACTGATCCGTAATAATGAACTGAAGCGTCGTTCCTGCCACTGCGTGGCACATTAGCACCAAGTTGGCTTATTAGTCCAGCTATCAAGGTTAGATCATCACAAACAGCTTGGAGAATTAGCTCCTACACGCCTTCTACCTGTCTGAAGACGAGCAATCCTTTCGAGTGAGTTCTGCAGAGACAGTCATGGTCCTAAGCCAGGGCAACAGCCATCATTGCCAAGGTGTATTTCTTTGTTCTCAGAATCACCCACTGTGGAACACAAACTGCCACTCTACCGCTCATTTAACAGATTATATTGCGTGACTATTCTGTGCCAAGCACTATTTTAGGGTAAAGCAATAAACAAAAAATATATAAAACTCTCTTCATTTGGGAGAGATTATAGCCTTGCTAGAGAGGGAAATAAATATGTCCACATCCAGTGTTATACTGTGTTAAGAAACAAGAAAAAATGAAATGAATAAAGCAGTAAGTGGAAGCAGGAAGTGTCGAGGAGTCAGGCTGGGAGTTGCAGTTATGTATGTGGTGGTTAGAGAAGGCCAATTGGAGAGAGAAACATTTGAGTAATGATTTCGGGAAAGCGGGGAGGTGAGCCATGAAGATAGCCACAGAAGAACAACACAGGTAGAGGAGATGGGAAATGCTAAGGTCCTATAACAGGAGCATGCTTGTTGAGTTCGTGGAATGGGGAGGGTTGTCTTGCTAGAGAAGAATAAGTGAGTTGTAGAGCAAGAGAAGACAGATGAGGTGAGACTGGGCATTTAGGGTCAGACCCTGGAGAGCTTTGAAAGTCATCAGGGGAACTTAGAGGTTATCTCTTGGTGAAATAGAAGCCACTGAAAGGTTTTGAGCAGGAGGAGTGACATGATGGGACTTACATTTCAAGTTCACTCTGGCTCCTACATGTTCACTTAAAGTACTCAGTGAGCATATACTTAGTATCAAGCTTGAGGCCAGGATTGGGGACACAAAACTGAGCAAAATCTGCTTCTATCAATTCACGCAGACTCTGCAGCAGCTATTTATACAGGTTGCTATGAAAATGAGTAAATGTCTTATTTAATTCAGTCCATGGGCAAGGACCAGGGGTTGGAAGTGAGGCTGTAATTTTATTCCACTGCTGAGTGCCTCCACCATTCCTATATATTGCTTTCTGTTTGCTTGGTGGCAAACACACTTTTCACAGTCTCATCCATTACTTTCTCTAATCTGACTAATAACTCCTTTCTTAAAGCTGAACAAGGACTGGTATATATTCAGCTAAAAGTGTGCTGTAGCAAGATACATTTAATCAGATTTCAAAAAGCTAATGTCTCTCTGTAAGGAAAAAATGCAAATTACCCAAAGGAACCTTATCACTGTTTGCAACTGTGGGTTGCATTATTGAGAAGTAAACAAGTAAGAAGTGCTAAAATAATTTCCTCTCCCCATCCGCCATATTGGCAGTCATATCATTATATGTGAGTCCTAAAGCAGAATGAATATTTCCACTCCAACATGAGGGTAAGTTTTCTGGTACAAGATCCCCATACCAGCTTCTCTAGGAACTTGTCACAAAGTCACTTCTTCCTGTTGCTTACTATTGCTGTATCTCTGACATAGTTTACAAGTTCTCATTCACCAGGAGAGATATACGTGTGCATGTTCTTCACACCTGGTGAATTAGCTTTTGCTGCATAACAAGCTACCCCAATGTCTCAGTGGCACACCATAATCAGCGATTATCTCTTATTCGAATTTTGGCAGATCAGCTGGTGTTCTCTGCTTCAGGCAGTGGGTTCGGTGTGATTCTGTCAAGGCCCAGACTGAAGAACTAAGGCATGTTCTCACTGTAAAAGTCAGAAGTTCCCAGTGTATTGAGTTGAATGATGGCCTCCAAAATGACATGTCCGTGTCCTAATCCCATGAACCTATGAATGTGACCTTACTTGAATAGAGGGTTTTTGCTGATATAATTAAGGTACTCAAGATAAGATCATGATTCATAATCCTGATGGACCCTAAAACCAAAGATCAAACATCCTTATAAGAGACAGAAGAGGAGAAGACACAAACATAGAAGGGGTGGCCATGTGAAGATAAGAGAGTGGAGTTTATTTTTGTGTATGGTTAAGAAAGTGGTCCAGTTTCATTCTTCTTATACCATACACAAAAATAAACTCAAAGTGGATGGAAAACTTAAATGTGAGACAGGAATCCATCAAAATCCTAGAAGAGAACACAGGCAGAAACCTCTTCAACCTTGGTCACAGCAATTTCTTGCTAGACATGTCTCCAGAGGCAAGAGAAAAAAAAGCAAAGATGAACTATTAGGACCTCATCAAAATAAAAAGCTTTTTCACAGCAAAAGGAACAGTCAATAAAACTAAAAGGCTACCTAAGGAATGGGAGGAGATACTTGTAAATGTCTTATCAGATAAAAGGTTAATATCCAAAATCTATAAAGAACTTATCAAATTCAACACCCAAAGAACAAATAACCCAGTCCAGAATTGGGCAGAAGATGTAAACAGACATTTCTCCAAAGAAGACATCCACATGGCCAGCAGACACATGAAAAAAAATGCTCCACATCGCTCAGCATTTAGGGATATACAAATCAAAACCACAATGAGATACCACCACCTTAGATGGGTCAAAATGGCTGAAACTAACAACATATGAAACAACCGATGTTAGAGAGGATGCAGAGAAAGGGGAGCCCTCTAATACTATTGGTGGGAATACAAACTGGTGCAGCCACTCTGGACAGTAGAGAGGTTCCTAAAAGTTAAAAATAGAGCTACTCTATGACCCAACAATTTCACTGCTAGGTATTTACACCAAAGATATAAATGTAGTGACCCAAAGGGGCATATGCACCTGAATGTTTATAGCAGCAACGTCCACAATACCAAACTATGTAAAGAACCCAGATGTCCCTCAACTGATAAATGGATAAAGAAGATGTGGTATATGGTGGGTATTGAGGAGGGCGCGTATTGCATGGAGTACTGGGTGTGGTACATGAACAATGAATCTTGGAACACTGAAAAAATAAAATTAAAAGAAGATGTGGTATATATATACAATGGAATATTATGCAGCCATCAAGAGGAATGAAATCATGCTTTTTGTAATGACGTGGATGGAACTAGAGGGTGTTATGCTAAGCAAAATAAGTCAGTCCGTGAAAAACAAATATCATATGAGTTCACTCATATGTGGGTTTTAAGAAACAAAAGAAATGATCATAGGAGAAGGAAAGGATAAATATAAGATGAAAATTGAGAAGGAGGCAAACCATAAGAGCATCTTAACTCTAGGCAACAAACAGGGTTGCTGGAGGGGGCGGGGGGTGGGAGAATGGGGTAACTGGGTGATGGGCAGAAAGGAGGGCACTTGATGTAATGAGCACTGGGTGTTACATGCAATGGGTGAATCACTAAATCCTACCCCTGAAACTCATGTTAACTGAACTGAATTTACTATATGTTAACTGAATTGAATTTAGCTACATGTTAATTGAATTGAATTGAAATTGAAATTTTTTTAAAAAGGGAAGTGGAGTGATATGGGAACAAGGAGTGCCTGGGGCCATAGGGAGCTGGAAGAGACAAGGAGGGATTTTCCCTTAGCTTCTTGGAAGAGACTGTAGCCCTTCTGACAGACTTCTGGCCTCCAGAACAGTGAAAGAAAAAGTTTATTTTAAGCCACGTGGTTTGCAGCAACTTGTTACAGCAACTCTAGAAAATGAATACACAGAGCAATGAGGAGAAACATAAGAGAATCTTATGTGATGGGCTTGGAATTCACACGCCGTCACGGCTCCTCACTTTCTATTAGCCAAAGCAAGTTACCGAACCAAACGCAGAATTAACAGGGCTGGGCAGTTTGCTGCCCCCGTGGAGGTCGGGGAGGAGTGAAAGCAAGCGATTTTTTTTTTTTTTGGCCGAATAATATCTTAATTTACCGTACTCTGTCTTGTTTCTTTAGTAGTATTTGCACACTAGATCTTCCTTCTAAATCCAGGATTCTGGGAGACCACTGAGAACTTACCTTTGGACTCCTAGACAGATGAAAAGGTGTTCCAGGTTAAAGAGGACTATGAACGAATCATAGAAATTGCAGTGGATAGAAGCTAGGTCCCCAAGGAGGGGATGGTAAAGATCTCTCAGCTTCAACTTGCACAGATTTCCAACACTTAGATACAGAAGACCCTCCATACAGCCACATCCTTTCTTTTGTTACATATAGAGGTTGCCCTAAACCATCCTGCTCTCTGATCCTGGCTGGAATATGCTGGAAGGCCTTCTTGCTAACTTCTTTCTTTCCAATACATCCTTTTTTTTTTAGGGTGGGCCTTGAACCTCATGCATCAAAATTCCTTAGGATGCTTATTACAAATGCGCATCCTTGGGTCTCGAAGCTTAGCCAGTGACTCAGAATCTAGGGCATTTTAATGCATGTTGCAGAGAATTTTGATTCACAATAAAATGTAAGCTCCACTGTCTCTTCTCCCACTCTCCATCACTGCCACCCACTACCACCAGCCAGCTCTCTACCTTGAGGGACCTGGGGGCGACGTCCAAGCCTCCGTGGTAGGTAATGTCTTCAGACTATAGTATTTTCTCTCTAGAGTTCATGAACATTTAGTCTTCTGTACTGCAGTATAGTTTACCCAATCAACCCAAATATTTTCCCCTGGTATTTTAAATAAATTGACAGTCATAGGCTATGAAGAACAGGCAGCCTTCTGCATCCCTAGCCATGCTGTTCCTTACAGTCCCTCTGTGGTTTCAGCTTGATGCTGACCCCTTGTGATGGTGTGAAAGGGTGAGTAAATGGGTTCATCATGCTTTCTTTTCTAGAGAAATCTAGATGTGTGCATGCCAAAAATATTTGGTATTTACAACCCCCTGTGAAGCCCGTTTCAGGCTCCCAGGGGAAGAAGACTTGATCTGAATCCTAAGCAGAGTAGATAGAAGGTTCATTTCTAGACACTAACAGTGGCAACAACTAATCTTTCTCTAAACACTGGCCTCAATTGGCTAGACACTGAGCTACTTACCTGCCTTATTTCATTTCACTCTAGAACTTCCCTGAGGATTAAAGAATGTTATTATCCCCCAGCTGAAGAACATAGATTTTGGAGAGGTTACGTAGCTCACTCCTATTCAGGAATTTTAGGCCTCATTCTCCCAGTCCACATGCTTATTTTGCTTGGACCCCCCAGAATTACCTTTGCCAAGCATCGGGATAAAATTACCTGGCCTTTTGTCAAACCATGAAGATCATCTGAATTATCCCCCAAACAGGAGGAGACTTTAGAGAAATAGGGAGACTCTTTGGCGTGGCCCTTTGGCATACCATTGCTTTGTTTCACCTGCACATTGCTTACCTGTTCATTTTATTTTTCTGTTTTAAAGATTTTATGTATTTATTTGAGAGGGAGAGAGCATGAAATGGGTGTGGGTGAGGGTGAGGGGGAGAGGGAGAAGCATTCTCCCCACTGAGCAGGGAGCCCAATGTGGGGCTTGATCACACGACCCTGAGATCATAACCTGAACTAAAGGCAGGCGCTCAACAAACTGAGCCACCTCTACAGTGCCCTGACCTGTTCATTTTCTTTACATTATTTACCTGTTTGTTGTTTTGACACAAACTTGAGTATATGGTGGGGAAGAAACCAGATATATAATAATATAATATAAAATATATATATAATATATATAATATAATATAATATAATAACCAGATATATAAACCAGTATGTAATATGTTGGTGGAGATAAAACAATGAAGAAAGTTAGGCAGAATGAGGAAAGAAAGTGGTGGGATTGGATGCGCTTTAAATAAAGTAGTTAGGGAAGATTTTTTTGTTAGAGATAGATTTGAACGCAAACCTAAAGAAGTAAGGAGGGAGCCATGAAGATAAGGACAAGATTTTCAGCCAGAGGGATGAGCAAGTGCAAAAGAAGAGCAAAGTCAGGGTGGAGATCTCAAGTGGAGTGATTCATGAGGACCAGAGACAGAGCAGATGATATCTAAGAAGATGGGGAAGGTGGTAGGTATGTCACATAGCGTTCTATATAGACCATGGCAGGGATTCTAGATTTCATCCTGTATTGGGAAGCCATTGGATCACAGAAGAAGGTCAGAGACACAAGAGTGCTAACCTTTGACAGAAATCACAGATTTTAGCACTGAGCGTCAACTACAAATGAAAACAGGAAAATCAGTGAGAACGAGAATTTAAATTTTGGAGGGCCTTCAGCATCTCACCCCTTCTCAGAAAAAAAAAAAAAATGTTTTCAGATGTTTATAAAATGCATAAGATTACAAAGGAAATAGTTCCTCAAAATAAAGTTAGCAAAACATTAAAGGAAAACTGTCATTGAGGAATATATATGTCTCTTTATGGTGACATTAGGTAACTGAATCTCATGGTGAATCTACCATTATTTCAAAGATATGATAGCACAAAGCTTATTTCAAGGTATTTTCAACATTTGTAACATGAAAATTCCTATGTTTTTATTCGTGACATGTCACAGATTCTATCTGTAGCACTATGAATAGCTGCATGTAGATATAATTGAAGGAAAGGCTCAATTTCACCTAGAGGTTGATGAAAATGTATTTTTTTTTTTCCATTGTAGTTCAAGGACACCCCCCCACCAAGACTCTGTGCATGGACCCAAGTTATGATTACAATGCTATTGCATTATTCGAAATAGGAGATGACAATGGCTTAGATTATAGTAAACTTGGTTTAGATTATAGTAAACTTGATGGGATTAGGGGGAAGAAGGATGGGAACAGTGAGGGAAAGCCAATTCATTCTAATATATAATGACTACTTTTTTTAACCAAACCCCCAGCATATGGCCTATATGTGCAAATCCTTTCACTCCCATTATTCATTGAGCATCTGTGGCTTTAAAGTCATGAACTAGGCATTTTACTCTAATGAGATAGCAATGTTTTTACACACACACACACACACACACACACACACACACACGGTGGTCTAATGAACTAATTTGTGCACTCAAGGAAAATCTGATTCTTCTCCCATTATCTCCACAGTGCCTACAACAGTTGTTAAACTGATGTGAAATAAGATTTAGATCTTTAAAAATGTGTTTGCTCTTCCTATAGAATGGGAGTAGTGCAGTGCATTCTCAGTGGATACCAGTGCCTAGACAACTACCAAACGTTAAACACATCTTGGCCAAGCCAGGCTCAGCAGCAAAGAGGGTTGTAATAGTACTGCAGTTGATTAGTGATGTCTGTCACACCCATGAGCACCACATTTCCCCCATCCTAAAGACAGGCAGTTCAGGAAGTTAGGAAATGCTGCCTTAAGAGAATTTAGGGGGGAGATCTAACAGTGACAGGGGGAATATGATCCCCATAAATGTGGAAAGGGTAGTGTGAGTTTGCCCAGTATTTTATTTGTATATTCAACCTACCTTCAATCTTATATAAAAACATATTGTGTCATTCCCCTTGATCATAAACCATCTTGGTTTTATCTTGAGAAAAATGTGTGCTTATTCCAATTCCCTAACCTCAAAGTATTCCTGGGGATTTAAATATGACTGAGGAGAAGGCAATTTTCTTTGCCATCTACTGAACCAATGGTGATTTTTGTCATAAAGTATCATTCTCTCCACCAAGTTTCCACTTGCTACAATTTAAAATGGGCAAGTGATCCACAGTAAGGGAGGAAAAAGGCCAAGATCTCTTGGCAAGGCTGGCAGAACCTTAACAATAGCATTGCCACCAGACGTCAATACTGTAGTTTATAAATAATTCATCAATGAAATGGTTTTGAATAGTTCTCTCAAACTCTAGTACAAGAGGTGGCAAATTATTCTGCAACACAACCATTTGTTTGCATCCATGAAAAATAAGATGTCTTAATACCATGGCAAATAGGAATTGAAACTCTAGCCAGGAAATCTGTTAGAAGAGTTTTGTAGATCACAATCTATGCCATCCTTTTGAAGTCGCTACCCCTGTATGGAGTCACTGTTCTTAATTTTATTAATTTGTAGGTGTGGCAGTTAGCTCAGAAGTGGTTCTGAAATTCTTCATCAGGATCAATGAAATGTTTTCACAAAAGCCTAGTAAAAACATAGTTGAATCAGAGTGCATTGAAAGTCAACTATTAACTCTATGAGCAGTTCTATTATCATAGTTGGTTTCATGTATGAATCTGTTTTCTCATCTAGCCGCTAACGTAATAGAAATATAATTACAGATAGATAAATAGGTAGAGATATAGATAGATAGATAGATAGATAGATAGATAGATAGATAGATAGATGACAGAGAAGTGATAAAACTTGGAGGGAGAAAATATCCTATATATCCTTTAAAAACTCTCCTTTAAAAAGATGCAGCTTGCAAAATATCTCGAAAATTCATTTTAGCGAATCTACTGGTTTCACTTTCTAAGCAAGCATGATGAGTAAAGTTAGAATAAAGTCCTAGAAAGTCAGATGAGCAGAACTGATTTCCTCCCAGCCATACCCAAAAATCCACACAGATGGACACCCAGTCAATGAGAGGACTTTATATGGGCATCAGTGAAGGGTGCCAATTTAGCATGATGGGCATGAATTAAAAAGAAGCTGAAAAGTAACTAGAACTAAAGGATCAGTACTTTCTCTCCAATGTGCTTGCCCTTACATACCTCTGTTACAATTTCAAGTCAGTTTCCCTTGAGCCAAAACCAGTGGGAGCAATGAGTCCTTTATTTCCTAGAATAGTAATCATGTTGGAGGCAGCACCATATTGTACCTGGAGACTAGGATTTGAATGAAAAAGAACAAAGCTATAATCAGGATTAACTGTCGTGTCCTTTCAAATGAGTCACTCTACCATCCTGAAAATGAGGGGACTCGAGTAGAGCATGTACTGGAGGACCTGTAGCTCCGATCACAGGGAGATAGGCAGAGGTTACGAGCCTAAGTTCTGGGAGTTAGGTCAAACCTCCCATCCCCTTAAATACCTTTGTCTGTGATGTTTCTTAACTTCATTAAGTCTCACTTTTCTTATCTGGAGAATGGCCTTAACAATGTTCACTTCCAAAGGAGAGAGTTCAGATGAAGCACGCTGAAACCTACAGTCAATAAATAGTAGCTGGTTTCTTTGAGTTGTTTTGTAAAAATGACTGGGGTTTAAATTTTTTAAGCCAACCAATGTCGTGGGAGAGAAAGTAGGAGACGGTGCAGGGGTGACCCCCCATCATGCCACGTGGTGGCCCACTGGATGCTCCATGTGACCTTGGGCCGTCCAGGGAGATCATGCAATAAAGTTAAACCATATTCCCAAGTCCTATTCGCTGATGTTACTCTTTAGGTTTTTAGTGATAACAGGTAGAGTGAAGTTGAGGAAAGAGCAAGAATGAAACGTAGCAAACAACATTATCACTTTTGATAATGAGCTTTAAAAAGTGGAGAATGGCATAGAAGTTTATTTGTTGAACTTTTTAGAAAATAAAACTTATTAACCAGGAACATGTCTACTCTCCATGCCGTTTCTCAATCCTGTATTCTTCTGTTCTGTGTCTGAGGTCTTGACAAATCGTGAGGCGGCAGAATGAGGGGGCAGAAATACCCATACATTCCTTTGGAAGACACATGTGCTGTGCGTAAGCTTTGGGGACCTGTCCCCACAGACACTCTCATTATGATCTCTTGACTTTGGAAGACAACCCAGTGTTCAGGATGAGGAAACCAACCCCAGAAGAGAAGGGAACAGGTCAAGTTCGCTAAAAGCAGACTATAAAATATTAAATTGGTTTCTTGGGCCCGTGTGTTGTGGAATTCTAAAGTCTGTGCCTTGAATTAAGGGCTTGTCACCTGCTCCATGAGGTGCTTGGGTTTTCAAGAGGAGCTCTATGTAGAAAATTAAATAGAGGTGAAACAGGATTGTGGGATTTTTTTCAAGACGTGTTGCTTTGAAGAAAAGTGGTTTTGTTGTTGGGGCCCGTGAGGAATTTACTTCAGTATATAGATTAAGGTTTATTTCAACCACTGTGACAGATCCATCTGGTTTTTATGTAATCTTAAGTAACATATGAGCCTGAATATAAGGCAAGGCCCTTTCCTCAAAATTCATCGTACAGAAAATAGGGAATCACCTTACACGCAAGTCTTTACAAAGTTTCTCAATTATTTTCCA
The DNA here is from genome assembly GCA_028646535.1 of Procyon lotor. Lineage (NCBI taxonomy): Eukaryota > Metazoa > Chordata > Mammalia > Carnivora > Procyonidae > Procyon > Procyon lotor. The sequence goes on from CM053603.1 coordinate 28,397,452, forward strand.
CAGCCAAGCAGAATTTAGAAAAAGCCTTGCCTGAAAGTACCTCAGTCCATCCTAGTTTAAGATACTTACAGAGACCCCTGTACTGAATTAATTTCATATATTTAATTTCTGCTTGTCTTTATACACAGATTAAGCATTTCCAGAGGTATGACCCTCACAATTGCAAAGATTCATTATCATACATGTGCCTTTTAAAAATCCCTTTCAAATGAAAAAAATAAAATAAAATCAAAATCCCTTTAAAATGAAATAAAGTAGGGGTGCCTGGGTGGCCCAATCAGTTAAGCATTTGCTTTTGGCTCAGGTCATGATCCCAGGGTCCTGGGATCAGCCCTGAGCCCTGCTTCTCCCAACTCTCCCTCTGCCCTTTCCCACCCCCTCATGCTCACTTTTTCTCATGCACTGTCTTTCTCTCTCAAATAAATAAATAAAATCTTTTAAAAATAAATAGATAATGGTACTGGGGAGATCACCATTGTAATCATTGTAGAATGAGTAGGGAAAACAGTGTCCTAATGTTACCCAACAAATAGTTGTAGATTGGGACAAAATATCAACAATTAGCAAAATACCTGCATTCACAATGGGCTGCTTGTTTAAAACTCAGAAGTTATCTGCTCTAGGAAATGGTTAGGTAACCCAATGACAAAGACTCCCAGGCAGAGATACACACCTCCAACGGTGAGTGCCTTCATGGTCTGTCCAGCTGCACAGTGCTGTCCTATCCCAGAGACCACTATTCTGAGGGCAGCCTACCCTCAGTGATTGATAAAGTGGGAGTATAAAGGCCTGGCTCAAGCAGGGACAACCCTAATGAGGTATATGTATTCCAGAACTCTCCATGGGGTAAGCCAAGGGTTTGTTGGGTCTGCCTCACAACAAAACTTCTTTCTTTTCTCAATCTTGCATCTCACCCCTTTTCCGCCTTCCCCTCCCCACTGAATACCCGCTCACCAAACTCCATCTCAACATTTCCTTCCAGAGATCTCAACTGGTACATTTAAGGGCAAAAAGGGAAGAAAATTAAGAGTTCTTTTCAAACAGGATTTGCGCAAGTCATCTATTGAACAGCTAAAGAGAGATGTCAAGGAAACCATTCTAGAGCTCAGGGGAAATGCAGAGATGCAAACTTGGGAGACAACCACTCATAGATGGTATTTAAAGCCATGGGACTAAATGAGAACTCTTGCTGAGCAGGTGTAGATGGAGAAGAGATCCAAGGACTGAGTCCTAATATTTAGAGATCAGGAAAAAGAGAATCCAATGAAGAATATTAAAAAGAAGCAGGCAGTGAAACAGAAGAAACCCCAGGTGAGTTTGGTACTCTGGAAACCCAACAAAGAGTTTCAAAGAAGTGATTAGCCATGTCAATTGCATTGAGAGGTTGAGTAAGATGACAGAGAGGTAATTGTTTGATTTGGCAACACTGAGTCCTTGCCTATTTAACAAGAATGATTCAGTGGAGTGGTCCAGATAAAAAGCCTGGTTAGAGTGTTTTCAAGACAGACTGGGCGTAAAGAGGTGGACAAGAGGAGTGCAAAGAATTTTTCAATTTTGCTATGAAGGGGAGACAAAGAAATGGGGTTTGGCTGGAGGGAGTATAGGGCTGGGGAAAGGACTTGAAGGAAGGAAATCATTTCAATATGGCTATAAACTGATTGATTTGATCCTAAAGAGAGCAAATAAATGACACAGAAGGGAAAGAGGAAGACCACAAGGGAAAGTCCCAGAGTGAAGGAGGAGGAATGGTGTCCAATGCACATTGGCAGGACCAGAAGGGACAGATGATGCCGTGTATCAGGAGCAAAAGAAGAGAAATGGGTACAGATGCAGGTGGGTGGTAGATATGGTGATAGAAACCTGAGAAAATATTTCTGGTTGCTCCTGTATTTCCAATGAAATAAGAAGGAAGGTCGTTATCTGAGAGAGGGAAAACATGTCTTGACGCCAGTAGCTTGATCTTCTACATCTTCTACTCCTCACTCAGTGAGTGCACTTTGAAATGCTTGTGACTGACCACTTCTCACTTCCCTTCTGTTTTCCAATAGCCGTATCCCCCTGGTTCTGTGTCAGAGTCTCCCTGATTCCTCTTGTGTTGTTCATTTCTTTAAATGAGCTCACTCTCGTGGCAATGTGGTATGACTCACAACCGCGCCATTTCTTCACACCTTAGTCAGTTTCCCTTCAGTTCTTATGGTCCACTCATTGATTTGATGCCTTCTTTCTTTCACTGGTGTAGGTTTTTCTTTTGCTTTTGTCAAGCAGTATTTGTCACTAACCAAGGTATGCCTCCCTGTCCAAATCCCCAAGACTGTGGAAGAAAAAAAAAAAGAAGTTGATTCCAAATGGGAATATTTAGATATGAAAACAGCTTGCTCTTTGAAAATGTCTGCACCACTGGAGGGCATAGATATTCACTTTAGTTAGTTTCTCAGAGATTCTAAACTGCCTGAATCCTGAGATCACCTCAGCACTAGAACAGGGTGCCATCATTGAGCATTGAGTATTCATCCTGAAAATCCTCTGCACAAAAAAAGGAACCTGTTGTCATTAGGGGAGACCTTTGAGATCCCCAATCCCCAGTTCTCCTTACATGCCACGCAGAGCCCAGACTTGAGACTCAGACTTCCAGGCTTTGCATCTTCGCTCCACACTCCCTCATCAGTTATGTAGGTCATCCTAGCATTCTCTGCCTCCATTCCATCAACTCTAAAATGGGGAGAGCCACAGTTACCAACTTCATAGAGTGTGTCAATCAAATACATTAATATGCCTATCATTTTGACACCTCTTCTGGGAAGTGTTTAGCCAATAGGCATTGCTGATTATATGGCAAAGGCCTGAGAACTGATAGAGAGTAAATCTTTAGCTTCGTTTAGCTTTCTTCTTGCTAAACTTATTTTACCATAAAAACCATTTTTCAACCTAATGAATGTATTAAAATGTTTTCCCATAGATTTCACCACTGGTGTCTGTATTCATTCACTGAAGCTGTGCTAACAAACTAGCTCAAACCAGGGAGCAAAAAACTCAGCAATGTACGCTCCTAGAGTTCTGGAAGCTAGGAGTCCAAAATCAAAGTGTCAGCAGGGCTAGCTCTGTCTGAAGGCACTGGAGAAAGAGATTTCCCCTTGCCTCTTCCAATCCTGGGGTAGTTGCCAGCAGTCCTTTGTGTCCCTTAACCTGTGGACACATAATTCATCTCTCTCTCATTCTTCACATAGCCTTCTTCCCTGGGGCTCCTCTGGTCTTCAGCTCACTCTCTCTTTATAAGGACACCAAGTCATTGGATTTCGAGCTCACTCTCATCCAGTATGACCTCATCTTAACTTGACTACATCCACTACAAAGCCTATTTCCAAATAAGGTCATATTCACAAGCAACCGGGTATAGGACTTGAACGTATCTTTTCAAGACACACAATTCAACCCACCGCAGTGTGTATGAGACACAAAGGTCCAACTATACTTTACTGGCCCAAATCACTTCCCACCCACAAACAGTGATGTAGCTCAGTCTTGGTTAATATCTGGCCCCATGAATGACCCCTTTCGTGAACCATCTGACTAGGTCTGGGATGCAATAAATATAGAAAAAGAGAATAAGTTTTAGGTACTTCCTGAGCAATTTTAGCATGCTGTGATAATCAAGCATGTACTCACTGAATTTAGCTTGTTGTAGAGGAAATAGGCTGATTTGAATGCTAACTCATGTGGTGCGTCCCATGTCTAAAGAAGGGACTAAACATCGGTCACACCATGGGCTGGAAGATTTGCTCTCTACAAATCCCTTGAGATCCACTGATGTAGGGAACAGACTGTGAATGATCACAAATGGGAAAAAAAAAAGTTTTCCACTTTTCCATATTTATGTAAACCCTGTTCACCATTCCAACCCTGGGTCCTAAACAAAAGGTTGTTTATTTCTGCCAACTTATTGTTCTAGCTAATTCAAAAATCTCCCTTTACCTTTTGAAGAACACAATCTAAAATAAACTTTTTGTAAAGCCTTCCAGGGGACAGAGTTTGTTCATTGTTTGCAAATAACTGCAATTCTGTAGACCCAGGCTGCTTTGTTTCAAGACAAACCTTATCAATTAGGAGCATTTTAAATGTCTTTGGTGCCATAAAAGAAGTTGTTCTTCCAAAAGTGAAATATGGAGTTCATTATGTTTCTTTGTTATTTCTGCCTACTGAACACATTTGCTATTGGTGATACTTTGTGTTTTCAAGCACTTCCAACTTCGCCTTCCAAATATTTGTGCATTACAGCAAAGATATTTCCTCTGTAAAAAAAAAAAAAAAAACCATCACTTTGGAAAACTGCTTTTTACATAGTAAAAAAAAAAAAAACCTTACCATTTAAGTAATACTGAGTTATTAATCTGAGGGGAAAAAGGAGCAACATCAAATTCTAACACTAGCTTGCTTTTTTAGGGATGGTTGTATATTGGACTCAAGTTTGAATTACAAGTTTTGTTTGATTTGTTTTCACTTTTTTTTCCACTTTTTAACCAAAAAGTGTTTTCACTGAACATTGACTACAAATAAATATATGGACCCAACTGTATAAAAATTCATAAAAGATATTACTATGCTACCCTACACCCTTAGTCCTCAGACTTCCACTCCAGAGGCAATCTCAGCTAGGAGTTTGTTAGGGGTCCTCTCAAAGAGTCTCTAGACCCACATGTGTATGTGAGTACAGGTATTATATCTATCCCTAAAATCAAAACGAACGGCAGCATACTGTGCCCACCTTTCCATTCCCTACCAGCTAAGAGTTTATCTCAGATGTAGTTTCATACCATACAGTGGAATTCTTCTAAGATGACCCCACAGATCCCCTCCGATGGTTTAATCCCCTCCCATATGGAGTAGGGCCGATGTGTGTAAATGGGATACTGCAGAAAGAATGAAGTATGATTTCCCAAACTAGGTCCTGAAAAGCATCGAGGTTTCCTCTTTTTTCTTTCTTGGATCACTCACCCTAGAGGAAGCCTACCAACATACTGGGAGGGCACTCAAGTAGCCCTGTAGAGAGGCAAAGAACTGAAGTATCGTTCCAAACAATGTGAGTGAGTCACTTTGGAAATGGCTCTCCTGGTCCAAGTAAGGATCCCATTCAACGTCTCATCTACAACCTAAGGAAAGACTGAGTCAGAACCCTCCAGCTAACCTGCTCCAGACTTCCTGACCAATAGATACTGTGAGATAATAAACACTTGTTTCTTTACGCCACTAAGTTTGGGGTAATTTTAGATAATATATACCATCATATATCATTTTTGTTAGTTCTTGCAAAAGCTGATAAAGAAACAACAGTCCTAAAATACGATGACTTAAATAAGCATAAGACTCTTGCCTTCCCATAAAATAGTTTAGCGATGTGAAGCCCAGGCTAGTAGGGAAGGTCTGCTCCGCACAGTCTTTCAGAGACCCAGGTTCCTCCTATCTCATTATTCTGTTATCCCCTTGGGTATCGTCCTCATCTAGAAGATCCAATCCATGTTGCTATCCTAGATATATTCCAGCTTGCAGAAAGGAGAAAACAAGCAAAAGCAATTTCCCATAAGGAAATAAAATGAGGGCTGTATCCATCTCATCTGGGGACCACTTAATCACATGGCCGCCCTTAACTTCAAGGAAATCTGGGAAATTATTTCTCTAGGGGACCAGCTGGAGAGCCAGTAAAAAGCAGAAAATAGATACTAGGAGGACCACTATCCTTCTCTAGCTCTGCAGTATTCCTTTGTTTAGGTGTACTTGCTTTTATTTAATTAATCACTAACTGATGGCCCAGACATAGGGCTGCTCAGCCTGGTGTAGCAAGTTCCTCTGAGAATGAACAATCAGAGAAAGGCAAGTCAACTTCATGTTACAGCTGGGGGAACTCTACGCAAAGGGTTTGGTTAGGCCACAGCCTGAGTGCTTGCAGCCTTGGGTGTAAGAAAGGAATGACTCCTACCTGGGCATAAAAATGAGATCCCATACCAGGAACGCGGAGTGAAAAAGTCAAAGCAACAAATGCTATGATTGCTTTAATGAATGGCCTTTTGACCCCAAATTTGTGAAGTGTGTAATCCAGAATCCAGAATCTGTCTATGATCATGGTTCTCAAAGTGTGGCCTTTGGAAAACACCGTCAGCACCACGTGTGAATCTTCTTAGCCACCTCCCCCCCATCCCAGACGTACACCATCAGAGGCTCTGTGGGTGTGGTCTAGCCACCTGTGCTTTAACAAATGCTCCAGGGGGATTTGTTGCTTATTTGTATTTGAGAACCACTCATCTAAGACCGAAAGCAGTATATGCCACTTACTATTCACGTGACTTTACGCAAGTAACCTAACCTTTGCCTTAATTTCTCCATCTGGGAAATGGCGATAGTAATAATATTTACATTGTTATAAAGAGAACTGGAAGAGCTAAAACATATAAAGTGCTTTTTAAAAATGCCTCTCCTATAGTGACCACACAAAAATATACTGAATATTAGTGTTGTTATTGTTATCTTTTTTTTTACTGACATAATTTTACCAGTTTGTGCTCCAAAATGAGGGAATGACTTTTAATGAAATGACTCAGTCCTAAAACTTCCTATTGAGAGAATGTTTTTTTTTCCCCCTCCCTGGGGCTGTTCCCTTCTACAGTCATTCCAAGGTCCCAAGAATACTTCCTACATCTGGTGGACACTGACCCCAGCAGCAGTCAGACAAATGGACTGAACACTTTATGTATGGAAATGAATGAAAAATAAGCTTTTAAATCTAGCCAAAATGGTCAGATATTTTGAGCCCTCATTTTTATCAAGTAATATGTAGGGTCCTGGGGAATCAGGGACAATGTCAAGAATTCCCAGTTCTGGTCTAGGTCAACCTAAGATTCGTAGAGACTGGGTGAAGTAAGAGACACTAGCTTGACCCTCTGTAAGAAGCCATATATGTAAGGCTTTCCTCTCCTAAGCCCCCTCCCAAGAAGCTGACCTTAGGCGTAATGAACAAAGACAAGCTACAGTCCTTTCTTTTACCAAAACATTGTCGAAAGTGGAGCATTTCTCCTCCTTGTTGAGACAGTGGATTAGAAGTCTGTGGACCCTCCTCAACTACACGATAGGGATGTTTTTGCCTACATAATTGCCTAGGATTGAGAAATGGGTTCTCTTAAGACCCCAGTTGTCATCAGAGCCGGTGGTTACAGCTTTAAGACTTTGAGATTTTTTTTTTTTTGCAGGCTTAAAAATTGGTCACACTGCCAGTTTTTAGGATCTTTCTCTTTTTTATAGCAATATAATATTGTATTAGTTTTAGGTATACAACAGAATGAGTTGCTACGCATATATATTGTGAAATGATCACCACAGTAAGTGTAATTAATATCCACCACCACACAGTTTTGATTTTTTTTATTTCTTGTGATAAGAACTTTCAAGGTCTGCTCTCTCAGTAACTTTCAAATGTACAATACAGTATTATTAACTAGAGTCACCATGTTGTATATTACATCCCCCAAACTTATTTATCTTATAACTGGAAGTTGGTATCTCTTGACCATAAGATCTCGTTCTTTCTTAGTGCTATGAAGCCATATAAGCAGGAAGAGATAAGACTTATTTTAAACACATGATACCTATTTAAAAAGAGAAAATGGAGCAGAACCCCACATGAGCGCACCTAAGGATTCTAAGAGAAGTCAGGCTGCCTCCTGAAGGAATTCCTATTCTGAAATAACTTGTATGGCAAGCTCCTGCTGACGTCAGTGCTGTCTTCATCAAAGGATCCCATCCTATTATAAAATTGTGGAAATATGTTGCTTATCTCTCCAATATCTACCCCCACTCCACCCCACGATAAGTCAGGTCCCTGATTTTTCTTTGGGGGATTCATCCCTCGGCCCTTCTCAGCCATGTGTTTCAGTTGGGGACCATCTCCCACTTTTATTCCAGAGTCTCTGCTTGGCCAATATCACCCCCCACCCCCAAGAGATTGGTTCAAGGATGAGCACCTGAACAGATCAGAGCCAATAAGATTCATGGAACATTTGGGAGAAGGAGATGGTGTTTCCAGGAATGAGGCGTACTTGCTTTCTCACCCCTATAAAGTGAGGTATGAGGAAAGAGAATCTCACGCTGCTACGGAAATACTGCTGCCTTTACCCTGAGGAACTGCTAAAGGCAAATGCAAAAGCTAAGATGAAGGGAATTCTGCAGGTGGCAGAAGAAAGGAGAGCCCTCTGGGTGTTGGTGAAATTGCGTGTGCCTGCGAATGAAGCCTTGTGTGAAATATACCCCAGTCTCTACATCAGTGGTTTCCAGTGTGTGGTCTCTGGACCAGCAGAGCCATCATTGGCTTGCAACTCAGAAATACAAACTTCTGGGCCATCTGGGTGGCTCAGTCAGTAGAGTGTCCTACTCTTGGTTTCCGCTCAGGGCATGACCTCAGGGATGTGGGGCCCTGGGTCAGGCTCCTCTGGGCTCAGTGGGGAGTCTCTTTGAGTTTCTCTCCTTCTCCTTCTACCCCTCCACCTATGCACTCGTTCTCTCTCTCAAATAAATAAATCTTTTTTTTTAAGATTTTATTTATTTATTTGACAGAGAGAGAGATCACAAGTAGGCAGAGAGGCAGGCAGAGAGAGAGGGGGAAGCAGGCTCCCCACTGAACAGAGAGCCCAATGCGGGACTCGATCCTAGCACCCTGAGATCTTGACCTGAGCTGAAGGCAGAGGCTTTAACCCACTGAGCCACCCAGGTGCCCTTCAAATAAATAAATCTTTAGGAAAAAGAAAGAGAGAGAGAAAAAGAGAGAGAGAAAGAAAAAGAAAAAGAAAGAGAAAGAAAGAAAGAAAGAAAGAAAGAAAGAAAGAAAGAAAGAAAGAAAGAAAGAAAGAAAGAAAGAAAGAAAGAAAGAAAGAAAAAGAAATGCAAACTGCTGTGTCCCCAGTGCAGACTTCCTGAATCAGAACTCTGTGTGTGGAACTCTACAATTTACATTTCCATAAGCCCTCTAGGTGATTCCATGCACACTAAAGTTTGGGAAGCAATGCTGTTTCTCAAAGCAGGGAATGAATCCCCCAAAATCCAGAAATCTGATGGAAAATCAGCCGGTGTACCTCAAATACAATTATGCTAGAGTTTTCATTACCACACATGAATCCATACCTTTCTTTGGAAAGCTCTATAAATCTGGCTTTTACATCCCTTATCCCAGCTTTCATAGGTTTATTCTAAGAGTGGGAAATTAGATGAGTTGCCTTAATTAAAAACCTTCATTACCTTTTCGAAACATATTGAAGTTATATGATATTTGTTCTTCAGGTTATCTTTATGAAGGACAAAGAGACTCACCAAGGATGTTTTGTATACCAACTCCTCATTGTAAGGGTGAGAAAACAATGTGCCCTCCATTATACCTCCTGGCTAACTAAAATTCTGATCTGGTTCTTCCCAAAATTCTGATCTGGTTCTTCCCAACGTCTTTAGCCACCTGTGTGGCTGAGTAACTAGACCAGGAGGTGATGGAGTCAGCCCAAACTGGGTTTGAATTCTGACTCTGCCACATGGGGGCCTTCAAGCTTTTGTGACTCCGTTTCCTCATCTGTGAAATGATAAAAAACAGTTCTACTTGCTTTAGATGGCTGGTATGAGGATACAGGGAGAAGTACTAGGGAAAGGACCACGCCCTTGGTAAAGGCTCAATAAATGGTGTCCAGTAAGAAATATATTATCAAATCTATCATTGCCACTGCACTATAAAATACAGTGTCTACACAGCAGATTGCCCTGAGTCAAGGAGCGTTGTCTTGGAGAGGCAGCCTCCCTGTTGTGCACTGAGTAACCCAACCCACTGATTTCCCAGAACCCTCTGTGCTCTCTCAGGCAATCGTCCAAAGTAAATCGGCTCTAATTGGCATTAGAGCACACTCTCCCCCTTCGGCTTCATATTCGTGACAGAAGCAGTGTTCCTAAACCCCATCCCCGTGAAAACCTTCCTTCTTAAGGGAATAAAACAGCTGCTGGTTAGAAGTTGTTGCAGTTGCCATCAAAACAAAGGAAAGGTTTAGTCATTCTTACCGAGGAACCGGTCTGCTGGAGTCAGCACATGTCTATTGTCACAGATGCTGAATTTACTGCCGTTCCACGCGGAGGGAGCCGGTTTATTAACGATGTTGACTTCCTACCTTCTCTGGGCCAGCCAGATGGTGTCCTGCCCTGGAAAGGGAGGGACCACGCTAAGCCCAGTAATATTTTTATAATCTCATTTATCTTGCCTAGCTCTAGATAATTTAACTGGCCTTTCAGGATGGCCATGACTTTAATGACATACGAGGGGCATTTTGGTGAGAGATCTTAGATGGGGCAGAATCTTACAATGAATAAAATGGAGCTCTGTTGAGGGATCGCCTGGGTTTGAATCTCAGCTTTACCACTTAATGCCTTTGTGACTTTGAGCAAGATTGGTAGCCATTTGGTACCTCAGTTTATCTGCCCTTGAAACAGGTATAATAGAAATTGCACATAGGATAACGATTAAGTAAGTTGTTGTTTATAAAATCCTTCCGTAAGTAAGAATAAATAGTAAATAACATTTGCCTTTTACTAAGAACTTCCTATGTGCCTGACTTGATGCTAAGTACTTCACATTTAATATCTAAATTTATCCCAGCCATAAATCAATGAAATATAGCAGGATGATGGTAATAATAAATCATAAATAATAATAATAGTAATGGCAGCAATAATTATAATAATGTATACATTAGGCACTATAGTACTCTGTCTAATCTCACCAGACCTTTCTAGCGAGGTTTTGCTATAGTCTCTATTCTGTAGATGGGTAAACTGAGACACAGAAAGGTAACTGTCTTACCCAAAGCCATATAACTAGTAAGTAGCCGAGTTGGAATTGAAATTACATCCTCCCTGACTCCGGATCCCAAGCCCTCAATTGTTCATCAATTCCAAACCACAAAAATATTGCATCATAAAATGAAGACGTCAATGTTCAAATTTTCTAGAAGCATGGAATGGATGGATCAAAAGTGTCAATACCACTTTTTTCTCAGCAGAATTATACCAAATGGGAGATGGACGAACGGAATGGAGAGTTGTGAAGACTCCCAGTTGGCTGTGTGGCCAGCCCTGTGTGCTCCATGAAAATGAGGGTTTGTTTCCAAAGCGAAGAATGACTCCATTAGTAACTGGTTTAAAAAGTGTAAAGTCAGCACCTTCTAGAAGATACTCAGTTGTATAAAAAAAAGTGCAGGCTTTTATAGCATCCAATTACGTGACAAGTGAGTTACATTTAAAGATATTGAAAAAATGTGAACTGAGGAGTGTGAGCAATTGTAACTAATCTGCATATTAAGCTCTTTCCGAGCCCTTGGGGGAAGTTAAGGAGCCATAAAGGATGAGCGTGCAACCTCACTTAAATTTGGTGAGGCTGCACGTAAGCAGTGGCTCCAGGGACCAGAGACAGAAAGGGAGAGTGAGGATGGTAGCCATTGCTTATCCACCACCCACTATACTCCTGTGTAAAGTCCTTCCACCATTTTTTGTGGTCCTTCCCCCAGTGTTTTCATTGGAACCGTTAGTAGCCCCACTTTGCAAATGAAGAAACTGAAACATAGTAAGTGCCTTGCCCAAGGTCCTCCTGCCTGGTAAGGAACCAAACTGGGGTTCATACTGATGTCTGTGTACTTGAGAACTAGTGTGCTTTCTACCACACCATGTTGCCGTTTTAAAAAGAGACCTCAAGGGAAATTCTAGGGTTTGAAAGTTTGGTTATAGGAGGAAATGACTTGATTTTCTTTGCACAGTGTCACATTTATTTGGAGATTTTTTTTTTTAAGAGATGAGGACAAATTGAAGCTTTGCTATTGTAGAAATGTCTTTGATAACATAGCCTAATGAGAAAGATTAGGGTAAATTCCTTCTGGGTCCTAAGTTCAAGAGCAGCATTTGTGTATCTATCTTGACACCTTAGCATTTTAAGTCAAGCTAGTGTACATGTTCCATAAATGTTTCCTCAGTTGGCTTGAATTTTGTTCTTCTAGTTCCCAAGCCCTTTAAGTGGAGCCAAAAATGCTAAAGTTCCTTGAACCCTGGGAGGATGTCTGGTGTTTCTCCAGTCCCACTGTTGCTCTCTAAAGCATAACGGCCAGCATGTAGGTGCCCAAATTGAAGCAGTTAATACAAACCCCACGGGGAGTTCTGTTATGATGAATTTCAAGTTCAGAATCTGCATTTTGGGAGGCCAAGAAGGACTGAGTTGAACATCGACACCCACCTATATCAAAACAGTAGCTGTGTTCTTGGAAATTCGATTAAGCAGGACTGAGAGAATAAAGACTACTAGAAATTCGAATTTTTAAAAGAAGACTCTGTCTACTCCAAAGCTCTATTCAGAAAGAAGAAATAATTGAAGATCAAAAGAATGGTTCAACTCTCCATCTTTTTGAAATTATAATCATTGTTGTATTCAACCTTATGTGGAATTAGCTTCATAGTTTGAACAAGCGGTCAGAAACTTCTTTAAAAGAATTGTCTTTTTGGGAATGCCTGGGTGGCTCAGTCTATTAAGCAACTCTTGATCTCAGCTCAGGTCTTGATCCAGGGTCATGAGTTCAAGCCCCACATTGGGTGCCAAAAAAATAAGAAGGAGGATGAGGAAGGAAAGGGGAGGGGGAGGAGGAAGAAAGGGAGAAGGATAGGGAGGGGAGGAGGGCAGGGAGGGGGAGAAGAAGGAGGCAAAAAGGGAAGGGGAGAAGGAGTGGGAGAGGGAAGGGAGGAGGAGAGGGAAGAGGAGGAGGAAGGGGGGAGGAGGAGGGGGAGGAGAGGGCAGGGGGAGGAGGAGAAGAAGAAGAATTATTCTTTTTTCTATGGTTAGGGATTTTGTTGTTTTGATTTGTTTGTCTGGAACTGCTTTTTATTCTTCTGTGGTCTCAGGATTCTAGTAATGTATGGGAATTTGGGGCAGAGAATGTCTCAGAAAGCAGGAGTAGTTTATAGATTCTTATTTCAGAGGAAGAGGGCCATGATAGGCAAAATAATGTTCCCCAAAGATATCCATGTCCTAATCCCCAAAACCTGTGAATATCCTACCTTTATATGGCAGAGAGGACTTTGCAGATATGGTTAAGTGAAGGGTCTTGAAATGGGAACATTTTTCTGGATTAGCCGGTGAGGTCACTGTGATCACATGACTCCTTCCAAGATGGAGGCAGAGTGTTAAAGGGAGTCAGAGAAAGAGATGTAGTGATGGAACAGAGGTCAGAGTGATGAGATTGCTCGCCTTAAAGATGGAAGAGAGCCGCAGACCAAGGAATGCAGGCATCCTCTAGAAGATGAGACAGGCAAGGTATTGATTCTCCCCTAGAGCCTCCAGAAGGGACTTAGTGAGACTGCTGACCTCCCAAAGTGTAACATGATACCTTTGTATTGTTCAAATCATCTCGCTTGTGGTCATTTGTTACATCAGCCATTGGACACTAATACAAGGACTGAGTTCCTTATCAGCTGCATCTGCCAAAAAGAAAGGTGTTTCCTCTTTGAGCTTAAGAAAATATTCTATCTAAGTATGATCTTTGGGAATGTATGATTTACCTTAATGTTTCTCAACCTTAGCACTATTAACATTTTGGCTGGATAATCCCTTGTTTCGGGGGATGTCTTGAATATTGTAGGATGCTTAGCAGCACCCTGGGGTTCTACCTATGAGCTTCTAATAGTACCTCTCCTCCTCAATTATGACAATCAAAAATATCTCCATACATTACCAAATGTCTGCTGGGGGGCAGGAAAAGTGGCAAAATTGTCCCCTGGCTGAGAACCACTGTTGTAGCTTCCTCATCTGCTTTTTGACCATAAAATTTCTGATAACAGTGAGCAAACCATCTTTCTTCTATAATCCTAGCTCATAAATTAGCCAAACCCTGAGACACACAAAATGTGCTTTAGTCAGAGTCATTTTGCAGCTCAATTACAAAGCAAAAAATCCTTGCCTCTGGACTAGATGGAATAATCTCGCTTGTACCAAGAGATCAGACAGGATTTATCTGTGGATAAAACTCAGCTGATAACCCAAGGCAAAGTTATTAATCTACTCAGCCCGGCCAGCTAACACCTTAAGGCTGTTACTCTCAGTAGATGCCAAATAAAGTGTTTTATCAAAATGAGTGGGGTGGCACTGTGCCCCTCCTTTTTATTTGGGAAAGTTAATTGGGAAGCCAACTCGTAACTATTACTGGTTCAAAAATCCCAAGATATATTGGGGTGAAATATGATAAAGCCTGAGTGAAAGAGTAAAAGTGATTCCTCTGGCTCTAAGATGTGGGCATTATTGAACACAGAAGCGAAAGTGACCTCTACAAAGCCATTTCTCTCTTCTCTGAGTTCACAACCCTGCCAGAGGATGCCTGATATCAGATAGAGAGACTCGAGCTCATTTTCCAAAAGAAATCTGTAATGTGGCATAGGTAAGTTTAGGAGAGAGAGAGACAGCAGGCAGTCAGAACTGGGCAAAGAATTACCAGAATAAATGACTACGAGTTAAATTCAGGAAGGATGGAAGGTAGGACGATGTTGTAGACTGAATATTTGTGTACCCCTCAAAATTCCTAAGTTAAAGCTCGAACCCCCAGTGTGATGGTTTTTAGAGATGGGGCCTTTGGGAGGTAATTAAGTAGAGACGGGTCCTGAGAACAGGGCCCCATGATGGGATTAGTGTCCTTATAAGAAGAACAGAGAAGAGCACTCTCTCTCTCTCTTTCTATTGCCAAATGCAAGGTCACAGCAATAAGGTGACAGTCTGCAAGCCAAGAAGAAAGCCCTCACCTAGAACCCAACCATGCTGTCCCACTGATCTTGAACTTCCCAGACCCTAGAACTATGAGTAATAAATGTCTATTGTATGAGCCACCCAGTCTATGGTATTTGTTACAGCAGTGTGAGCATTAAGATAGACAAGCAGCTGAACCATAGAAACTTTATCAAGAGCTAGAAAAATAACACATTTGAGGCTCTGGGAGTGAGCCCATCATCACCACCAAACATGAGAACTCTGGCTTATTAATTAATTTTTTGAATTATATGAACATAAGAAGAATGTGCTATGTTGAAGACGAGAGCTAGATTCTCACTAGCTGTATGATGGTGGGCAGGCTTCTTTGTTGCTTTACTTTCTTGCTTTCCATATTAAAGCAGGGCAAATAACACCCACCTTGAAAGAACATAGAAGAGAATGAAATCCCATATATGAAAGTGTTCCGCGTGTGGCAGGTACTCGGTAAAGGTAAGTGGGCTCCCCTCCCATCTAGGCTCATCCTGGTCAATTTAAAACAGGTCAAACCCAACTGAGCCATGTTTAGCTAGCCTGTGAGTGAAAATGAAGGTATGTGAACATGGAGGCCTCGTCTGGATAATTACCAGTCTTTGTGTACTCAGGGGTGAAGGGCAATCCTTGTAGGGCTTCCCTTAGGGTAGGTATCTGCAAAAAGCTGGTTTTGTAAATCTGTCTTCCCCCCCATTCTTCTGGTAATGGTATCTTGGTTCTCTTTGGGAAGTCATCTTTTTCTCACTCTTTCTCTATGGGTTTTAGTAGGAGCTGACAACACCCTGTCCCATACACACACACACACACACACACACACACACACCTCTGACTCCTTGTAATGCCCCCAATTTCGAATCCGAGAGACCCCCGAGGAGCTGATACCGATGCAAACGCACGAGGGTTTATTTGCAAGCTCGAGCTTGGGCCCAAATATATCCGACACAGTGGGGTCAGGACTTGGACCCCTAGGTCAGAGGGCATAACAGTTTTATAGGGGCCAGTGGTCACACAGAAAGTTGCATGGTCATTGTCGGTCCACACGCAGGTGGCCAATGAGATTGTAACACATGCGGAAAGTTGCATAGTCATGTCGGTCCACACTCAAGTGGCCAATGAGATTGTAACGCACGCGGAAAGTTGCATGGTCATTGTTGGTCCACACACAGGTGGCCAATGAGATTGTAACACACTTGGAAAGTTGCATAGTCATGTTGGTCCACACTCAGGTGGCCAATGAGGTTGTAACACACGCGGAAAGTTGCATAGTCATGTCGGTCCATACGCAGGTGGCCAATGAGATTGTAACACACGGGGAAAGTTGCATAGTCATGTCGGTCCACATGCAGGTGGCCAATTGAATCACAATTTATCCTGTAGTAACCGTTTGAACTAGCCTATTACTCTGGTCTAAATTGGCGCGCAAGTTTGGTGGGTAAGGTAACTGTTTGAACTAGCCTATTACTCCAATCGCAAGTTTGGTGGGCAAAAGGCGGGGTTTACATCCTGTGGTGGTTAGGAATTCCGCATTCCTATAGGCTAACTCAAACTGGTTTAAGGACCAGCTAGGCAATGTTCTGACATTCTGTGACCTTTCTCAGGAGCAGGTCGTGTAGGGGTTATATACAAGATGACAGGTGTAGCACAAAATGAAGTTGGCCTTGTTCTGCTCTCTCATCCTTGGTCTGGTCAGGGAGTTTCATTACCCACACCAGACCAGAGTACATCACTCTCAGGAATACTGTTAGAATGATGAGGGGGAGGGGAACTATTAAAGAGGAAGATCTCTTTCTGCCACAATTTTTGGATTTCCACTGGCTTTAAGTGTGGTATAGATGTGGAGCTGTCAAGGACAACCCTACTGAGAAGTCCTGTATGAAACTGAAAAGCCAATACAGAGAAAAGCAGAGCAGAAAGATGGAGAGCAGCTGATCACAACGGCTCCCCTGGATACAGCTGTTCCTGAAGCTCTTGGCTCCCTTGACTTCCCAGGGATTTGAGCCAATTAATGTTTATGCCAGAACAAATTTGGTCTCCCTACAGTGAAACTCCTGATGAATGTGCTTTCCCACTAGTATTCCAGGATTTCACCTTGGGGCAAAATTACCCATGTTCATGAGTTAACTTTCTCAGCCAAACAGAGAGTCTAGCTGCAGTTGGAATGCTATCGTAACCACCTCAGGACTATTGGTTGGGAATGCGTATGGACAACCAAGCTGCCAGCACCACTTCCATATGCTTAGCAGGCTGACCCCAGCCACAGTTGGAACATTTGTTGTTGGTTGTAGGGATGATTCACTTTCTGTCTGCACTGCCCCAGGCCTCCAGAGACCATGAAAGCTAAGCCATTCCTCTCTAACAGACAAGGAGAATTCTCCTTAGATGCTCACTGAGTAAGGAATGCAGGGCTAATGTAATTTGATCCAGCAACAAATGTTCCAACTGTTACCTGCTGCCCGAAGTCCCCCGAACGTGAACAATTAGCTGCTGCATTTCTCACTTCTACCCCAACCATGTTTTCCTCCAGAAAGCCCAGCTGGCATTCTCTTAAAATAGCATTTGAGAGGTTTTTCTAATCAGGAAGGTAAAAGAGAGAGATAACAATAGATAAGGAAAGAAAGCAAGGAGATCTGAAACACAGAGAGTGTAAGTTTCGAGGAATGTGCTGTCATGATGTGCGATAAAAATGGAAACAGCATCTAGAAAGGAGAGTCACCAATGAAAGGTTTCATTTTATTTGCAAATTTTTCGTGATATGAAAAATACAACTTTTTCTTGCTACTGAACTGCCAAATAAACTTTGGAAAACATACCCAGGGGAGTAACGGATCACTTGGATAGTGACCCAGCCCATGACATTAAGATAAGGATGGATATTTCGGAACTGCAATATTTGGGTACGCGAGTGACATACCCAGTCAATGTTACCTTTTCGAGGTCAGATATCCTTCTCCGAATTGCACAAGCTGAATCCTCCTGGGCTATTTTGGCAATGTTCCTTTCTTCGGTACAACTTTTGTTAATGTCTGTACATTTCAAGTCAAAAATGTATACGGAGCTGGTTACTATCATTTGAAAAGGTGAGGGTGGCAAAAGGAGAGAATTTAAAGATGGAAAGACTACGATGCCTCAGTCATTCTCTGCTTACATAACTCAAGCAACATTATTACTCTGTCACTTTTCTACCAGCAGAAATGCAAAGTATGAGATGCTACTTTTGAAATGAAATTATGTGGTTTTGATAATTAAGTACTCTCTTCTCTCTTCACTCTCGTCTTGAAACCACTAACCTGGTAAGGAATCACCCTGGGTCTGGAAACCAGATGGCAGGTTCTAAGTGCACTGGGTCTCTTTCTAGAGCCTTCTGCTTTTTCTGGGGCTTCCTCGTAAAGGATTCAAGGCTAACTCTGTGCCTTCCTCCAAGCTAAATGGAAATTGAGCCTCCGTCAGCCTACGTCTCTTGAAATGTACATGTCCCAAGTTCAAGGAAAAAAAGTTCTGCACAAACAGATTAGATTACTTCTGTGTCTCATTTCCAATTCCCAAGAGGATAGGATGGCCACAGCTGGTCCAGGTGTCTACCTCTGGTCCAGTCACCTCATCCAGAGAAGCAACACCATGAAATGCAAACATCGCCATGAATAACCACAGGGTTATTTTGGAAGTGAGAATCACAGATGGTAGCTTTTAAAAAACTGTGTCTGTCATTCCAAATTCAAACCAAAGCCCCGTACTCTCCCCAACCCTCCCTTCCTTTCTGTGCTAGGCTTCCCAACCATCATTAGCTAATTACAGCTGTGGTGCCTGGCCTCCAAATCCTAGCCTGGAGAAAACTTCTTTCCCTTTAAGAGGAGCTCAGCCGACAGTTGCTTTCTCCAGTGCAAATTCCCACAAACAGTCCCTTTAGCTTAAAAGGAATCTTTAAACCCCATTAAATAACACAGTTCCTTAGCAGGAATATCTCCTGGGAAGGGATGTCTTCTATTCAAATACCATGTTATGACAAGCATGACAGACTTGATGGGGATCTATTCTGACTCATGACATCGCTTAAATTAGGTTAGGTAGAATATGTGCAGGCATTCTAAGAAAACCTCCTCGGGGACCCAGCCCTATTATTTTTGTTAATAGCTCTGAATTATGACTGTCTTTTCCTAGGGACAATAAACCCTGTTTCCACACTAGGTACATTGTGGGATGTATATAATACATGAAGACTTAGTGGCAAAGCCACTTGGCCTATACACATTAAAGACTAATTTATTGTTATATTTCTTCTCTTCTCTCTCATCTTCCACAAGGCCAGAGTTGGCCTGCCTTACCGCATGAACTTGAATCCCTCGCAAATGCAACAAGGCCTTCTCCTGTTTCCAATATAACCTCATCCCAGGGAAGAGTCCCACGATGTCCTCTAATCCCTACTGTATGCCTCAAACTAGATTTACAGTCCACGTAGGGGGGCCGGGGGAGGGGCTGCGGAGGCTTACCTTGCATGGGATTCTTACCGGTAATTATCAAAGATGTGCAAAATTGGCTCCTCCATCTAATTACTGAAGCTTATCATATTCTAGCTATAAGGTAAATCTGGCTTTTTATTTTCTATGCAAGGAAATTTGAGGCAGGACTGAACTGGTTGTGAGTCATTAGAACTTGCTTTCTCTCTGTTTCCTTGTTCTGCTTTCCTCTCAGGCAGCCTCGCAGGGATACCTGGCAGCTAGCTGCTGTATCCCGGGCTCCCAGCTTCAAACCAGCAGAAGGCAAGATCCAATTTCCCAAGAAATCCAACAAAAATCCTAGACTTTCCATCGGCTGAGTTTCAGTCGGTGTGATCAAGAGAAAAAAAGGCTCTGATTAGCCCGGCCGAGTTCGTGGGTTGGCCCTGGGAACTGGAGGCTGAGGTCAACCCTACTTGAACTAGAGAGTGATGGAACAGTTGAGGTGGTCCTCCAAAGGAAAACCAAGGTGCTACCATAAGAAGAAAGGGGAGTGCAGGCTAGGCACCATAAACACAGTTTATTTGCAATCTACATTTGTCATCGCGAGCTACCATACAAAATACCACTGACTGGGTGGCTTAAAGAACAGACACTTATTTTTATTTTCTCCCCATTCCACAGGCTGGAAGTCCAAGATCAAAGTGCTGGCATGGTTGGTTTCTGATAAGGCCTCTCCTCCAGGCTTGCAGAGGGCTACCATCTCCCTATGTCTTCACCTGGCTTTTTGCCTGGGCTCACACACTTTTGGTGTCTCCTCCTCTTCTTATAAGGGTACCATCTTATGGGGACAACCTCATTTAACCTGAATTGCCTCCTTACTGCCTTATCGGCAAATGCAACCACATTAAGGGTTAGGGCATTCACGTATGATATTTGAGGGGGACACAATTCAGTCCATAAAATGATCCAAATAGAATGAATCATCTATTGATGATCTCAAGGTGAGATCATCAAGATCATACAATTAAAAGCAAGGCTGAGACTGGAAGGCCATATAACCACTCTGAAAGCCCTGTTCCCTTTGTCTGATTGCCTTTCTGTCTCTCTCTGTAACTCTCTGCATTTGGAACCAGGGATCAGAAATTGTGCAAATGGGGGCACCTGGGTGGCTCAGTGGGTTAAAGCCTCTGCCTTCAGCTCAGGTCATGATCCCAGGGTCCTGGGATCGAGCCCCGCATCAGGCTCTCTGCTCAGCGGGGAGCCTGCTTCCCCCTCTCTCTCTACCTGCCTCTCTGCCTACTTATGATGTCTTTGTCAAATAAATAAATAAAATCTTTAAAAAGAAGTTGTGCAAATGAACGGACCAGGATATCAAACTAGCTTAGTCCAGGATTAACCTCACCACCATTATCTTTTTGGTTCAGATGGTTATTGATTGTTGGGAGCCTTCCAATACATTGTACGATATCTAGCAGGATCCCCAGCCTCTGTTCACTAGATGCAAGTAATGTTCTTTCTCCCTCCCACTCAGGATGGACACAGAAAACTGTCTCTAGACGTTGTCCGATGGGGAGCACAGTCATCCCTGGTTCAGAATCAGTGGCCTAGTCAAGCCGTTTGAGTGACCCCCTCTCGCTGGTTTGCTACCAAAGCCATTCAGCATTGTGTAGCTCTAGCTCCTGCACCTTCTTCGAATCATCACTATCAGAAATCATTTCTGGATTCTCGGGTCCTACTCCCAGAGACAACAGCTAAGTAGTCATTTATGAAGCCAAAAAACTTCATTTTTTATAAGTACTTTGATACCAGTTCCTTCGAGTACTTGTGGTCATCTTGCCACCAGTTCCTTATCTATTTACTGAGTCTGTGCTGTACCAGGAATTGTTCCAAAAGGTGGAATACAGATACCACTTCCCTCGAGGAGCTTTCATTCCAGGGGAGAAGACAGGCAATAAATGCAAAACTTAAGTAAACGATAGTATCATAAAATGTGGTAAGTGACAGGAAAAAAAATCAGATCTAATTGTAGAGATAGTAGAAGGGAAGTCCCAGGAGTGGAGATAACAAAAAAGTGTATTTGTAAATAGAGTAGACAAGGTGACCTGAGTGAGAGAGTGATATTTGGACAGGCACCTGGAGAATTTAAGGAAGTATGCCAGCATGCAACTGACAGAAGAGTGTATCAGAAGGAGAACAGCCAGTGCAAAGGCCCTGAGGTGGGTGTATGCCAGACTTAGTCAAGGAGTACTAAGGAGATGACATGGCTGAGGCCATGGCTCAGGTTGAGGCATGTGGACATGGCTGAGGCAGAGTGGAACGGATGAGGGTTAAGAGTACCTGGAGAGAGGGAGTGATATCACATAGGACCTTGCATAAAATTATAAGGACTTCATATAATGGGAAGCCGTGAACATGCTTTGAGCAGAAGTATAACATGATTTGACTTTTATTGATGGGCTTAACCTACTGCACTGGAGGCAAAGAGGGGTAAAGGGAGACTAGTTAGGTTATTAGAAGCAGTTGCAAGGAACTCTCTGGTGATATTACAAAGTGGCTTCAGCCCCCAGTGATCTGGGTAAAAGCCTTGGGGGGAAAATGTTTGAATACATTCAGGGTCAAAATAAAGACTATTAGCATAAACAATTCCTAGAGGAGGTTTGCTAAAGGAGAGCAGGAAAATGAGGCTCTAGGAGGAAGAAGCCATGGAATGAACCGAGACTGTTATTTGTTTGGAGCCGTCAGTGGTTTCACACAGCTGGGAACAATCTGGTAGAGAGGGAAAAATTGATGACGTGGGAGGGAGGGGGTGTGGCTTGCAGGAGTTGGGTATTTGAGGAGGAGAGAGAGAAGGAAGTTGGGTAGAATGGGAGGTACTGCCTTTGGGGAGGAACACGGGTGGTTTACCCGCAGGAACAAGAAGGGAGACAGAGCATATGGAAAGGTGAGTTGGCACGGACACGGGAGTTTGTGGAAGTTCTCTTGTTATTGCTTTAATTTTCTCAAAGAAGGAGAGAGTAGGGTGGTCAGCTAAGAATGTTGAGCAGAAGGAAATAGCATTTTGAGAAAGGAGGTGTCAGGAGGCAGCTAGGAGAGGGAACGGACGTGCTAGCCAGCAAGCATGGCTAACCACCAGGCGGTGGGTCAGGATATAAGAAAACCATCAAGTCTCTCTTCTGTGTTACGTTGGGGGCGGAGGAGATAAGACAACATCTCCAGCACTGGGCATTGTTTTGAGGAATGTGTTCAGGATCAACCAAGGAATTGAGTCTTGGCAGCCTAAGAAAATGCTGGAGAAGCAGACCCTGGCTGCTGGAATGGGAGATGGGAGGCACCTGGCAATTATGTCTGGTTGAGTTTTTTGGTGTAAATTTGATATCGGCCTCGGGCTAGTTCTTAATTCTTTGGTAAATCAGGTTTTCTTCTCGCCTCCACACTACCAAGGTTTTTTTGGTTGGTTGGTTGGTTGTTTTTTTGGTTGTTTTTGTTTTTGTTGTTGTTGTTTTTGCCTGGGGGGGGATGGGGTGGAAACTGAGAGAAGGTATTTTAAAAAGCTCCCGAACTTCTTGGAGAACAGCTGCTGTGAATCACCAAGCGGGCGTTCTTGCGTTAATTTCCAGCAGGGTTGGGGAAAGGTGTCTTTTAAAGTGAGGATGCTTGTAATCTAGTGGTCAGTATGCGTTGAATAATAGATAGGTAACTAGCCTTTCAGCAAGTAAAATTAGATAGAGATGCATTTTTCCCAAGTTAAAATTTCCCGAAGAGAACTGAGCTAGCGGCTCCTCACCGTCCTTGCATAAACAAAGGCCCAGCAGGATCAATTAAGCTCATTTGTTGACTCTTCCTATTCAAATGCCTCCCGGCCTCGAGGAAAAGACAAGCCCAAAATGCACTGTCCTCAAAGAGAAAATTGATGGATGGATATAGATCAGCAAACCAAATTGGGTCTGGAAGGCAAGACTAGAGATTGGAAAGGCTTAATTTGAAAGTCATATAAAACTTGGGCTAAAGGGAGCTGACTGTATTTTTCTGTGTTCACTTGTGTGCTTTAAAAAAAAAAGATGCTTTTCTTACCCATGCCTTATAATGTATGTGTTCAAATAAGCATTGTTTCCTTCCCTGTGGTTGACTTTGAAGCTTCATATTTATTCTAATGATGTTTGCAAGAGCTGCTCTTATAACCTATGGGTCATCCCTTTTGCACCTGCCATATTAGTACATCTCCTTCTGGGGGGGATTTGACTTTTGTGAGAAGCTACCAGTTGTTTGCAATCAAAGCTAACAAATAACGTGGCTGATCAGATACAAGATTGGGATTTTTAAAGAGAAGAGGTCTGATTTCCTAATAGAGTAGGTAAATTAAATCTATAATTTGCATGCAAAGTTGAGATGAGACAGAAAATCGTCACTAGGATATAATTGTAGCCTCCTGCTTCTAGATTTTCCCCTCATTAGAGAAGTTTTACATCTTCTTTTGCCTATTATTTAAAATTTATACAGACAAAAGTAAAGAGCAAGTTTAATCCACTGCCAAGAGGTACCAGTGATGTACATTTTTGTGTATATATATTTTTTTAATTTTCCTGGTCACATAGAAATTGAAATGAGGAACTGTCTTTTATAAATGGGATTATAATGATAATTTATCTCATCACATAAAATGTGTATCATTCTTTGTTATATGTTGAATTAGGCGTCTTTTTTTAAAGATGTTATTTATTTATTTGACAGATCACAAGTAGGCAGAGAAGGGGAAGCAGGCTCCCCGCTGAACAGAGAGCCCAATGCGGGGCTCAATCCCAGGACCCTGAGATCATGACCTGAGCGGAAGGCAGAGGCTTTAACCCCCTGAGCCACCCAGGTGCCCCTAGGTGTCATTTTTTTTTTTTTTTAAGATTTTATTTATTTGACAGAGAGAAACACAGCGAGAGAGGGAACACAAGCAGAGGGAATGGTAGTAGGAGAAGCAGGCTCCCCGCCGCGCAGAGAGCCCGATGCGGGCTCGATCCCAGGACCCTGGGATCATGACCTGAGCCGAAGGCAGACGCTTAACGACTGAGTCACCCAGACGACTAGGTGTCATTTTTAATGGCTTTGCAGCACTGTGCTGTGGGAAGATTTCATAATTTACATAGCCAACCCCCTCCTCATGGGCGTGTGAATGGTATCCGATATTTTGGTATTATAAACAACACTACTGGGAACATGGCCGCTATTGACGATTCTATTATTTACAAACAGTCCTGAATGTGTTCTTCCTACTTCCAAATCCTCCCTCAGGCTTTTTTTCTGAAGAAATGTTTTTAAAGGATGTCTAACTTAGGAGGTTTCCACAGTCCTCATCTTTCAGAGCTCAAAGTTAAATAAAAATGGCATATTTTATGGGCAACCTTGGTGTGGACACAGGCAAAGCCGGGGTATGGCCCTGATCTCAGTATTGTCCTGTTGGCCTGGAGAGGACTAAGACCCATTGGCTTGAATCACAGCTCTAGCTGGCTGTCCCCCATAGGAGGGACACATCTAAACATTCGGTTCTGTGTCCCTGTGTGGTGCCATGCTGCTCTGGGCTTACATAACACAGTGACAGAGTTCCTCTGAGAGGAACTAGAGGAAACAGCTTATCCATGATCTAATGCATTCTCAGGGGTGTTCAGGAAACAAGATGGACACGTTCTAGGAAAGTGGAGCCATTTGGCCGCACACCATTGAACTAGAGGCAAGGACTCCTAGCTTGACCGGTCTCCCCGGAACCCTCACTGATGACCTATAGCGAGCACATTAGTTAAACTCTCAGCCTCAACTGGGGAACATGGAGTTCCACACCGACCTCCTAGGCTGGTTTGAAGCTTGTGGCATATAGGAGTTGTGAGTACAGCTGCTGTCCCCATGGGTGGGGGAGTGGGAGTAGCAAGAGTAGGTAGGGTTGTTGCCCTAGCTGTTCCCGGTGTGGACCTGCGGTAGGAAGAGTGCCTGCCCTGATTGTGTGGTCACACAACTTTGTAGTGTCCGCGGTGGTTCTTGTAAATGAGAGGTGGTCGGTATCTGTTTTCCCTGTTGTTGTTATAAGCAGCAGAATTCATGCCGGATTGCTCTGTTTCTTTCATTTGACCAGTCTCGCTCAAGTTCCCAATTCATGATCTTGAACCCCACATGAAACGCAGAGTTCCATCTGAGGTCCATACCCACGTGTGCTTCTACAAGGCCATTAGTCCTCACTTTTTCCTCTGATGGAGGAGAGCACCAAGTCTCACTTAGTTGTGCTTCGAATTGTAAATGTCAGGTGCCTGAGGGAAACTCAGAAGTTTGGTTGGAGCTATGCAAGTGGCCATATGTGAAAAGAATAAAGTGAAAGTGATGTTTAGGACACTAATCTTTTACATTTCACTTGGCTATTTGCTTTCTTGGCAAAGTGAGTTCCTTTTACAAAGTGTGTGTGGCTTTAAATTTTTAAAGGGCTGGAGGAATAGGGAAAAATGTGTCCATATATAGGCCATTGATTATAATTCTCATGAATATAACAAGCAGATCATACCCAAGGTTACATCTTCAAGTCTTGTATATGGCTTTATTCATTGACTCCCCCACTGACTTAATAGGAATCACACTGATAAATTACAACACATAACATTTTTTTTTT
>CM053603.1:28433352-28450292 GCA_028646535.1 Procyon lotor
GGGAGTTCAATAAGGTCTCATGATACATGATCAACATTCAGAAATCAATTGTATCTCTATTTGGCAGCAACAAACACACGGAAAATGAAATTTAAAAATATTAACAATTACTCCAAAAATATGAAATACATAGTTGCAAATCTATCCAAACCTGTATAGGACTTGTGTGTTAAAAATTACATAGTACTGGGGCACCTGGGTGGCTCAGTCATTAAGCATCTGCCTTCGGCTCAGGTCATGATCCCAGAGTCCTGGGATGGAGCCCCGCATCGGGCTCCTTTCTCGGCAGGAAGCCTGCTTCTCCCGCTACCACTCCCTCTGCTTGTGTTCCCTCTCTAGCTGTGTTTCTCTCTGTCAAATAAATAAAATCTTAAAAAAAAAAAAATTACATAGTACCGATGAGGGGAGAAAAGAAGATCTAAAAAATGAAGAGATATTCCATGTTCATGGATTGGAAATCTCCAATTAGTAAAGACTGATTCTCCTAAAATAAGTTTAATGCAATCATGTTTTTGTACGTAGGCAAAACTACTCTAAAATTGATATGGAGAAACAGTGGAACCTAAAAATAATACTGAAAAATAAGAGTAAAGTCAAAGTAATCATTCTGTTGATTTTAAGATTTATTATATACTAGGATATCCGGTGGAGGGATAGATATATGGATAAGGGGATCAAGAGAGAGAATTCAAAAATAGACTCATGTAAGTATAGCCAACTGATTTTTGACAATGGGGCAAAAGCAACTCAGTGGAGGAAGAGTAGTCTTTTCAACAAGTAGTGTTAGAGCAACTGGACATCCAAAAGGGGGAAAAAAATGAATCCTGACCTAAACCTCACTCGTTATAGAAAAAATAACTCAAAAAAAAAAAAAAAAAAACCTCAAAATGGATCATAGATTTAAGTATAAAATGTAAAGTTATAAAACTTACAGAAGACAGCATCAGAGTAAATCTTCAGAACCAACCGCTTAATGAAAGGTTAAGTAACAAACAGGACGATCAAAGAAAAAACTGATAAATTAGACCTTGTTAAAATTGAAAACGTTTACTCTTTTAAATAAACAGTTAAGAAAAGACTCGCTACCGGCTGGGAGAAATAGTAACTAACCACGTATCAGACAAAGTGTTCTCATCTAGAGTACATAAGAAACTCTGAAAAAATCTTGATTAAAAACAAACACTGGTAAAGTACTGGTGAGGATGTGGAAAGAGTCGCCACACATAAATTGCTAGTGGAATGTAAAATAGTACAGCCACTCCTGAAAAATAATTTGCATATTCTAAAAAAAAAACCCAAAAAACAAAAATGTATATACATTTATCATAGGACCCAGTAATTGCATTTCTGGGCATCTCTCACAGAGAAATGAAAACCTAATGTTCACATCAAAAATCTGTATATAATTATTCATAACTTTATTATAGCCAAAAACTGGAAGCAGTCAAATTATGCCATAGGAAGTAAATGGCTAAACAAATTGTGGTCCATTCGTACCCTGGAATACTACTCACCAATAAAAAAGAACAAGCTATTGACACATACCAAGCTAGATGGATTTCAAGGGCATTGAGCTGCCTTTTTATAGAGATGAAAAATAGATCAGTGGTTGTCAAAGGTTAGGAATGGAGGGTGGTAGAGGTGGTGGTATGACTTAGAAGATCATTCTAAGGGAGATCATTTTGTAATGAAATAATTCCACACCTAAAGTTGCACACACACATACATTGTACCAATGTCAAATTCCTGGTTTTGATACTATGCTGTAATTAAGTCAGATGGAAGCAATGGGTGATCTGGTCGAAAAAGACAAGAGACCTGTGTCTCTGTATTATCCCTGCAAGTCCTCTGATTGTTTCTAAATAAAATCTTAAAAAAGCAAATCTGAAGAGAACCATTCACCCTTGTGGACCTAGATTTTCAACATGCCATTTTGCTAACAACTGTAACGGTTATTTAAAGAATCAAGTTTCCTGAGAATGATCTGCCTACCTTTCAAAGCATCTTAGATTCTAATGGACAAATTAACTACATGCCTCCGTCAGTATCTTGGGACAGTCTGGACAACTAAATTTCAGATACAGTTGGAGGATGAAAACTGCAGGGAAATTGAAGCTGATGGGCTTTAGTATCTTAACCTCCCATTAGATGAGCTCTGATTTATTCTGAGCGACTGAATCAATGTACCTCTTGAGTACATCTGATGTACAAAGGCATCCTAGCAATTGATCTATACCACACCATAGCTATTCCAGTGATCAGGGGAAAAAAAAACCTCTGTTTCTTGATTCTTCCTCTTTTTTAACTGTGAACCAAAGAGTTACTATTGCTTTTACATGTGCAGTAAAAAGCTACAGCAGGGCTCAAATATTACACATGATCAAAGGTTTAATTATGTCATTAGGCACTTTTACCAACAAAGGCTTTACTTTGATTCAATAAATCAACATCCACTATGGTCCCTCCATGGGGATGCTATGAAATAGAGCTCGGTTTTATAATTTGTCTTTCTGCTATCTACATTTTATTCCAAACACAGTCATTAGCACTGATTTGATATTGCACATGACAACACAATACTCAGTATGTTTCTGACAAGGAGAACTTTTTAGACAGAAACTTAAGATAAAGGGAAATTTCCTTTGTTAGAGAAAGATTGTGACAAAATAGAATGCAGATACGTAGTGAAAAATAGATGTGGCTTCAGGTCTCCATTGGAGATCAAATAAAGATAAGCATCTTTTTCTCTCAGGCCTTCATTTTGTCGTTGTTTTGGCATCAGCAGTGGCCCAGGTTTAACGGGTACCTTTCTCTACCCTGAAGAAATCTTGGATGGCCACAGTCGTGGGTTTCTTTTTCCTCTTCTTTTCTTTTCTTTTCTTTTCCTCACATTCTCTCTCCCTCCCTCCCTCCCTTCCCCTTTTCTTTCTTTCTTTCTCTTTCTTTCTTTCTTTTCTTTCTTTCTCTCTCTCTCTCTCTCTCTCTCTCTCTCTCTCTTCCTTCCTTCCCTCCCTCCTTCCTTCCTTCCTTCCTTCCTTCCTTCCTTCCTTCCTTCCTTCCTTCCTTCCTTCCTTCCTTCCTTTTTCTTTCTTTTGAGGGCTTTTCCTTTTTATCACAAAATTCATCATACAAGTACAGCTGACCAGAAGGTCTAAAAACAGCCCAGATTCTTGCAAGCCTGATCCACTTGGAAACACAAATACATGAGCCATGCTTACTCCCAGGGAAGCCCTTCTTAGAAGAACTGCCTATTGCTCAGATGGTTCAGCGTCTAGAGGCCAGCAGCAGAGAGGAGCCCAACCTGTTTTTTGCAGTCAAACCAGAAAGCAGTTGGTTATCATACATAGAGCTACAGGACTGGAAGAAATTCCCCCCCCCTCCCACTCAGGCCTCACCGACTCCTTTTAGCCATGAAAACAACCTCTTCCTACCTAATAGCGTCCTGTGGGCTCCTGCTTTCTGCTGAGACAGCGTCTTAGCAATTGGGATGATGTTCCATTAAAGTCCAAGACACGTACTTCCTTATTTTACCAGTCTCGCTGACTGTACTTCACATAATGTCTTTTTACTAAAATCAATTAGTGTCTTATCAAATTTTTAGTTAAGTAATTCTCATTTAAATTTATTTACTTTCTAAGAACTCAAATTCCCAGTCCTCGATAGTCTCATGTAATTATAAAATTAGTTATAGCATTAAGCTCCAAATCTCTTTCCTTTTGCTTTTAATATCACCACCCTGAGATAGCTTTATTTTTATACTGCCTTCTCTGGGGAGTTGGGGTTTGAAGGCTTTGAAGCCATGAGAATGACTTGGGGTTTCTAACATTACCATTTCCTAACAGTTACTCTCAAATTATAGTCTTGTGAAAAAGGAAAGGTAGGAATATGACAAGCTCTGATAACATTTGTGAGTAATCAGGATGGCTTTTCATTTTTTTCTAAGATTCACTCTGTTCTTCTGGAAGATTCTGGGACCATGTTGTGCCTTACCCATAGTTGGTGCTCATTAACATCAGTTCCTTTTCTTTTCCTAGCAATGTCTGTATGTTGGAGGCAAAGATTTCTTCGGCTTGAATCAAAATCTAGAATGTAGGGGATCAGACAGAAAGGAAATAGATGAATTCCGATGGCTACACAACAGTCTTTCCAAACATTCTGATACATGAGAACTTGGAGTTGGTGGGACTTAAATGAGAGAGAAAGTTGAAAGAGTGGTCATCTCAGAGAGTTTTAACACTTAAACAGAATGTCATATCTATCTGGATTGTCTTCCCTGCCCTGGAATAATAATTCAATTTGAGCTAGAATGACCAGCTAAGCCAGGGGAATATCCAAAGGGAACCCAAGTGGAGATTAAACATGTTAGTGAACCTGTCTCAAAAAAGGACATTGTGAAGGAGGAAGTTGAAGCTACACAGTCTTCCCCCGTAGCATTTTATATATGAGATATATGTGCATGTTTTAATTGAATGGGATTATACTAGAAGTAAGTCAATGCTATGTTAATGTTTCTATAATAATTCATTGTTTGCAGACATGATAACATATTCAGTCACCCCTCCTTATAATAATGTTTTATTTTGAAATATTTTAAGACTGACAAGAATTTTTTAAAAATTAGTAGAGTTTAAGTGTATCTTTTACACAATGTTGAAACCATAAAATTGATGGTGGTATAATTGGTCCTCCCTATTCGTGGGTTCTGTATTCGTGAATTTGTCTACTTGCTAAAATTTATTTGTATTCCCAAAGTCAATATTCAGAGAACGTTCACAGTCATTCAGACATGTGCCTACTGAGAGCGGTAAAAAATCTGGGTTGCCCAATGTAAATGTTCACAGCTAAGGTTGAATACAGGGATTGTTTGCCTTCCTGTTTCAGGTTCTATAGAGTAAATAAGAGTCCTTTCTGCAGTCTGCTTAGCACCACATTTTCTGGCATTTTTGAGCTTTTTGTTGGTGATTGCACTGTTTGAGATGGAATTTAAGCACAGTGCTGGTTAGTGCTTCCAAGCACAAGAAGGCTGTAATTTACCCAGTAAAAAATACATGTGTTAAATAAGCTTTGATCCAGCATGGGTTACAGGGCTTTTGGCCAGGAGTTCAATGTTAATCAACATTATTGTATTAAATAAGGTGTCTTCGTTTTTAAAGATTTTATGTATTTATTTAGAGCATGAGTGCAGGAAGGGCAGAATCCTAAGCAGACTTGAGTGCTGAGTACAGAGCCCAATGTGGGGTTCAGTTTCAAAACACTGAGATCATGATCTGAGCCAAAATCAAGAGTCAGATGCTTAACCAACTGAGCCACCCAGACACCCCCCCATAATGTGTCTTTAAATAGAAACATATATAAAATAAGGTACTGTCTTGAATGGTTGATGAAAATATAACCAGAGGCCCACAGCAATATAGCCCTAAGTACCCATAGGAACAGTGACTTAGTACTCATTAATGTAGTGTTCACGGTGACTTTATAGATAATAACTACCATGAATAACAATAAGCATTTGTACAGTGCTGGTGAGTAGGAAGAGTAACTGAATCTCTCACATGTTAGCGTGGTTGGAATGTAAGATGGTAATAGAATTTTGAAAAAGCTTATCAACCTTTCTTACCAAGTCAAACATACACTTACCATAGAACCTAATAATTGCGTATTTATCACAGAGAAAAGAAAAATTTGTACATACACCTTTGAATTTATAGGTTTATGTCTTTTGCCAAATTTGAGGGGTTTTCTGCCATTTTCTTGAGCACCATATTCTTTTTCCTCTCATTATGGGACTCTTGGGGGATGAATCTTAGATCTATCCTTTATCACAGACCCCTGAGGCTGTTTGTTTCAGTTCAAGCTTCTCTGTGGCTCAGAATGGATAATTTCTATTGGTCTATCCTCAAGTTAACTGATTTTTTTCCCTATCTCATTTCACTTTTGCTATGAAACCCATCCATTGAAGTTCTTTCTAAAATAACACTCACTATACTTTCCAGTTCTAAAATTTCAATTTAGCTCTTCTTTATATCTTCTATTTCATTGTTGAGGTAGTCTATTTTATAATTTGTTTCAAGAGTGTCATAATTGCCTGTTGGACCATTTTTATGGCAACTGCTTGGAAATCCTTGCCTGAAAATTACAGCATCTCTGTCATCTCAAGGTTGACATCTGCTAATAATATTTTCTTATTTGAGTTGATATTTTCCTGTTCTTGATATGATGAGTAATTTTGGTCTGTATCCTGGACATTTTGAGTAACATATTATTAAACTCTGGGTCCCATTTAAATCTTCAGTTTTGATAGCTAGTCAACCTATTAAGTTCAAAATGGATGCCCTGCTTCACTCTTGAGGGTTGTGGTTGAAATGTCAGTTTAGGTTATAAAGCCTCTGCAGTGCTATTCCCTTCCACCTTACTTGTGTGTTGGTGACAGGATTCCACACTATAGTATTCTCAGTTGGGGATGGGGAGCGGGAGATATGCCTCATTACTTGTGAGTGAGGACAAAAGACGGTTTTATGCACTGATGCACAGAGAAGGGACGGAGGGGCACCCTGTCCCTGCGGAAGGGATGGAATCAAAATTCTGCCACAGGCTACACAGGGCAAGGATGCCTATGCATTACTGTTGTAGTGAGATGGGGATTGAAGTCAGTTCTGCCCACATGGGAAGAGCATTGTCTCATTACCTTTTATGAGAAACACAGGATGCAGTGTTCTGCCCACATCCTCTTGAGGAAGCAGTGTTGCCTCGTTATTGTAGGGGATGTGAAAGACAGGCCTTTGTCGACAGACCATAGTCCACATGAGAGAGGGGCACACCCACTTGTTCCTGTGAGAGGGTAGTGGAAGTCCAAGCTGATCCACAGGTCCTGCAGGGGAGAGAGAGACTCAACATTATGGAAAAGGGACTACACTGCAACGGTACCCACTGGGCTAGAGGATGGCTGCAGACGTTTTCCATAGTGTTCATTCAAGAGAGGCAGATAGATGTGTTTCAAGATTTCTGCATAGTGAAGTTGCTCTCTTCCCAGATGTTTGCACAAAAGAAGGTAGGTTTTTAGGAGGGCTATTTTTGTCTGCATTCTTTGGCATTTCTGGGTGTTTCTCCAGTGCATCACCCAGGATACACAGGACACAAGGAAGGAAGGGAGGGGAGGGAGCAATGGAGGTTGTTCTTTGACTTCCAAGGGTCTCTAGCAAGTCTGCTTCTCCATTTTTGAAGGAATAAAAATCTCCTCGGCTAAGTGATTTATATCTTTTGTAATTAGCAGAAGAAAGAAAATGGAATGCATCTTGCCCAGAACCCAAACCATAGCCCCTGTTGATGGTTATGTAGGATTTCTGATTTTTGCTGTTAAAAAAATTCTATGATTCGTGTTCTTGCTCATGACACTTGGCCTGTTAATTCCTTAAATACCCAGAAGTAGAAATCTTGAGTCAAGAAGTATGACATTGCTAAGGCTCTTGAGATGCAGTATGTATTGTGTACCACCACACCCCCGCTACTCTTGGTAAATGTTCTCTTCCTTTTTAATATTGGCCAAACTGATAGGTATAAGACTGTTTCATCTCTCCTATTCAGCAAAAACTGCAAACTATGGGGTGCCTGGGTGGCTCAGTCATTAACCGTCTGCCTTCGGCCCAGGTCATGATCCCAGGGTCCTGGGATCGAGCCCCGCATCGGGCTCTCTGCTTGGCAGGGGGCCTGCTTCTCCCGCTACCTTTCCCTCTGCTTGTGTTCCCTCTCTTGCTGTGTTTCTCTCTGTCAAATAAATAAAATCTTTAAAAAAAAAAAAAACTGCAAACTATTATCATTTTTGGTTTTCTTCTTTTGTAAGTTATCACACCGTTTGGTAAAAGCTTTGTATATATGGCTACTCATATTTTTTCGGCCATATAAGCTGTAAATATGATTCCCAGTCTGACATTTAGTTTGCTTTACGTGGTTTTGCCATGTGCAAGGTTTTGCTTTTTATATGGTCAAATCTATCAATTTTTACAAATACTTTCCTACTGAGTAGACATGGCTTTTGGGCCCTACCTTGAGCCTGGATAAACTTCCTCCCCACTTCTCACCACCTTTTAATTTGTGATGTCAGGAGGGAAAAGAGAAATGAATACAGTTCTCTTTAAAGAAGAATGGGAGTAACCATGAAGAACACCTTTGATACTACTTTTTTTTTTGTCTAATCTGAGGTGAAGTAAAAGCCTTTCACAAACACACTCAAACGTCTTCCTACTGTACTCTCACCACAGCCAAGTGCCTCCATCACCAAATCAGAACCGTCTCTGCTGATTTTCCCACAGGCAAAGCCCCTTTCTCTTGAGAATGGCAGACACAGCATCTTCTAGAGAGCCCCTTCCCTAGTCCCACTCTTTGTCTGTGCCCTACTAGTGAATCAGGAAAGGCAGTGATTGAAATAGCATATGGCAGCGTCCAATACCATTGTTCTGATTTTGACAGTTTCAAGAGTTGTCCCTAACTTTTTCTCAAGCTGAGACTTACTGGTTTTGCTCCAGTGTCTTTACTGTGGCAGTAAGAATCCGTTTCAGTCCTCTGTGAGATCTATAGCACTCATAAATATTTAAATGTGCCCAGGTACTGTCCTGATTCCTATCTCAACCCATGTCCCCACTGAGCTGACCTAAGCATTCTGCTCTATTGATTTGTGTGTGAGTGAGAGAAAAATGATGGATTGTTTATATTTTCTTTTCAGTTATTGCAATGCTAAAATTGCAAGGACATGATTTTATTTTCTATGATGTTTGTGACTGGTCTATAAAACACCGAATGTTGAACTTAATATATGTAACAAAGCAAGGGTGAAGATGCAATTCAAAAAGAGGGCAGGAAGTTCAGAGACCCCAGCTGAACTACCGAGAGTAGGATTTTGAATTTGGAAGTAGGGGACCAAAGTTCATGGGCTGGCTTCCATTCCTTGATCGTTAATTACAGTTATTCAATTAATAATTCAGTGTCCTGAACTATTTTGATAACTCCTTATTAAGTGGATCAAAGCTGATAATTAAAGGATGGGTCAGAGACCCTATCCACAGAGAGCAAAGGCCCCAATGAGCAACATGAAAGAAGTATCATTTCACATTCCTAACATGTGAGCAGGCTATGAATATTG
Organism: Procyon lotor; assembly: GCA_028646535.1. Classification (NCBI taxonomy): domain Eukaryota; kingdom Metazoa; phylum Chordata; class Mammalia; order Carnivora; family Procyonidae; genus Procyon; species Procyon lotor. The sequence goes on from CM053603.1 coordinate 28,442,486, forward strand.
ATGGCACCAAATAGTAGAGAAAGGGACTCATGCACGGGCTTACAGAGCTCTGCTTTGTTCACAGTCCAAAATCAATACTACACAGACTGCCCAACATGCTTCAGTAACGTTTCATCAATTATTTACAGGCGTCTTTTGTTCATAGTTTTTGTTTACAAGATTACTTGAAGATGAACTTGAAAGAACAGTGTGTGTATGTATGGGCGGCATTGGTCATCTTAGGTTGTAGATTCAGATCGAGGTATCTGCGGGCTGTCTCATGCTGTTCAGCTTCATTCAGGTTGGCACTATAGGTCCAAGACATTTACCTGTCCACATTTTCAATATCCTACCTAACTGACAGCCAAGGTCAAGAGAAAGCAGTGCCCCTTGAGTTGTTTTCCACATTTGTCCATGTTCTGCTTTCTCCAAGTTCCCACTGACTTGGAAACTAGGAGAAAACACTTTAAGATCTATTCTTACTTGGTCCTAATTCTCTGTCAGTTGTGTCTGCTTAAATCTTATGCCCAGTTTTGAGGGGTCTGCTGTTTGATTCTTTATGTGTGAGGTCACTACCTAGATAGCAAATTACTCATAAAAGAGGAACAACTTCATCAAGAGCTTGTAATATTTGCTAATCAGCATGCTAAGCATTTTTGGAGACAAAGTTCTTTTTAAAATCTCCCATGAGGTGTAGTTATTATTATAACCATTTTATAGATGAAGAAACTGAAACTTACCAAGTAGAAAGTAGAAAGCTGTGACAGTAAGTGGCAGAGCTGATCATGAAACTTGACTTTGCTTGCCTCTAGCACCTGAACTCTTTGCCACTATTTTATACTGTTGTAATGAACGCCTAAAAAAAAAAAAAGGCTTGGTTTTTCCTTGTGTAGAACAGGAATTAGCAAACTTTACTGTAAAGGTCGAAAGAGCAAACACTGTAGGCTTTGTGGACCCTGTGGGTCACAATCAATCGACTATGCTGCTTTAATGCAAAAGCAGCCGGAGATGATACGTAAACAGATGCCCAGGCTGTGTTCCAATAAGTCTTTAGTTACAAAAACATCCAGGCTGGTTTTGACCGAGAGGCTGCAGTTTGCCAATGCCTACAAGTAGGAGAATCCACGTGCTTTGAGTACAACCCTTAATAATGCTTTGCCTGTTTATGAGACCCGTTAAGTGGTAAACTTAGTTGGCATTGGAATCAGTAAGTCCTTGATAGCCCATGACAAAGAATTCTGTGCAGAAATGTCTTCAGATCCTGAAAGATTTATCTGTGAAATAGGCACTTTGGTAAGGTTGTTTCCACTGTCACTTTGAGGAGTCAGTACCCAACCTATGCACCAACATTTATTTTCCAGAAATTCCATAGTATAGGCAAAAATTCAAGTGAGAGGCAGCAGGCCAAGTAGTCATGGAGTTGGACATGGTAGGGAGTATGCGCCAAAGGGACCACTGTCTCCTTTCCATCCAACAGTCTTTTTTTTTTTCATTAACGTATAATCTTTTTTTTTTTCATTAACATATAATCAGGCTTACACATTTCACAGCACTCACCATAGCACATACCCTCCCCACTGTCCATAACCCAGCCACCCTATCCCTACCCCCCTACCTCCCAGCCACCCTCAGTTTGTTTCGTGAGTTTAGGAGTCTCTTATGGTTTGTCTCCTTCCTAATCCCATCTTGTTTCATTTCCCACCCCCACCCCCACAACCCCCCACCCTGCCTCTCAAATTCTTCATATCAGAGAGATCATGTCCCATCCAACAGTCTTGATGTGACTGCAACATCTGCAGAAAAGTCCCTGGGAAGCCATATAAGTTGTTGGGTATGCACCTGACCTCATGCAGCCTCTGACTAAAGATTACCCAGGGAAGGCTGGTGTTCTGCCAGGGCACACAGTGGTAGAGAGAAACTTAGGCCTATAGCCTAAGTTCAACCACGGAGTAGTAGTTGGAGGTTTTCAATTTTTGTTCCGTATTATCTCAGTCCCATGGTGTCCCTTAAATAAATAAACTTTTTTTTAAACTCAAGGGGAAATTCAGTAGTGAATATTTTACTTTATTTTAATCTTTTTAATTAAAGTATCATTGACATACAGTATCCTATTTGTTTCAGGTGGGCACCACAGTAATTCAGTATTTTCAGACATTGCAAAATGATCCTTACAGGAGGAAGTCTAGTTACCATTTCTCACCATAAAAAGTTGTTATAATCTTAATGATTGTATTTCCCATGCCATACGTTACTTCTCTTTAGCATACTCTCTAACTGGAAGCTTGTACTACTTAATCCTTCACTTATTTTGCCAACCCCTCTGGTAACCAACAGCTTATTTCCTGTATCCGTGAGTATGTTTCTGTTTTATTTTATTCATTTGTTTTTTAGATTCCCCATATAAATAAATCCTATATTTATCTTTCTCTGACTTATTTCACTTAGGCTAATACCGTATAGATTAATCCATGTTGTCACGAACGGCAAGATTTCGTTTTTTCAATGGCTGAGTAATGTTCCGTCATATATTACATTCCACATCCTCTTTCATCTACCCATGGACAGGTAGGTTGCTTCCATATCTTGGCTATTGTCAATAATGCTGCAATGAACAATGAGGTGCATATAGCTCTTCACACTCTTTATTTTCTCTGAATCAATTCTCAGAAGTGAAATTGTTGGATCACATGGTATTTCTATTTTTAAATTTGGAGAAACCACCATATTATTTCCCATAATGGCTGTACCAGTTTACATTCTCACCAACAGAGCACAAGGGTTCCCTTTTCTCCAAATTTTTTTTTTTTTTTTTCCTTTTCTCCAAATCTTCACCAACACTTGTTACCTCTGGCCTTTTTGATAATAGCCATTCTGACTTTTGTGAGGTGCTATGTCCTTGTAGTTTTCATTTGCATTTCCCTGTTGGTTATTCATGTTGAGCTTCTCTTGTGCCTTTTGGTCCTCTGCGTGTCATCTTCAGAAAAATGTCTATTCAGGTCTTCTACTCATTTTTTAATTGGGTTATTTGCATTTCTGCTAATAAGTTGTCTGAGCTCCTTCTCTCTTGTGGATAGGAACTCTTTAACAGATGTGCAGTTTGCAAATAATTTCTCCCATTCTGTAGGTTACATTCATTTTGTTGATGCCTTCCTTTGTTCTGTGAATGCTTTTTAGTTTGATATAGTCCTTTTTATAGATTTTAGTTTGTGTTGCCTTTGCCTGAAGACACTGGTCCAAAAAAGTATTAGTAAAACTAATGTCAAATATCTTACTGCCTAGGTTTTCTTCTAGGATTTTTATAGTTTCAGGTCTTACATTCAAGTCTTTAATTTATTTCATTATAAAATAGTAGTCTAGTTTCATTCTTTTGTATGTAGCTGTCCCATTTTCTAAGCACCATTTACTGAAGAGAATGTCTTTTTTCCATTGTGTATTTTGTTTCCTTGTCATTACTGATCACATATGTATGGAGTCTTTTGATGGGGAGAGAGGAATTCTGTTCTATCCAATTGATCTACATGTCCATTTTCATGTCAGTACCATATTTTTGATTTCTATAGCTTTGTAGTAGTTTAAAATCAGAGAACATGGAACCTATAGCTTACTTGTTTCTCAAAATTATTTTACTGTGAGGGTCCTCAGTGGTTTCATACAAATCTTAGGATTCTCTGTTCCAATTCTGTGAAAAAATGTCATTGGTACTTTGATAGGGATTGCAGTGGATAATATGGACATTTAATAATACTAAGTTTTCCAATCCATGAGCACAGATTACCATTCCATTTATTTGTGTCATCTTCAATGTATTTCATCAGCGCCAGGGTTTTCGGAGTAGTTTCGAACCTCCTTGGGTAAATTTATTCCTAGGTGTTTTATTCTTTGTGATCCAGTTGTAAATGGTATTGTCTTTTAAACTTTCATGTTTCAATATTAGTGTATAGAAACACAATCCATTTGTGAATGTTATTTTGTATCTTGTGACTTTACTAAATTCATTTCTTCTAATAGTTTTTTGGTGAATTCTTTAGGGTTTTCTACAGAGTCTCGTGTCCTCTACAACTTTACTACTTTCTTTCTGATTTGGTGGCCTTTGTTTTTTGTTTTTGTTTTTATCTACTTTTTTTTTAATTACACATTTTTTAAAATTTTTATTTATTTTTTTTTCAGTGTTACAAGATTTATTGTTCATGCACCACACCCAGTGCTCCATGCAATACGTGCCCTCCTCAGTACCCACCACCAGGCTCGCCCAACCCCCACTCCCCTCCCCTCCAAAACCCTCAGTTTGTTGCTCATAGTCCACAGTCTCTCATGGTTCATCTCTCCCTCTGGTTCCCCCCATACACCCCTCCCTTCCTTCTCACAATGCCCTCCATGTTTTTCTTTACGCTCAGCACGTAAGTGAGACCATAAGGTAATTGGTTCTCTCTGCTTGACTTATTTCACTCCGCATAATCTCTTCCAGTCCCATCCATGTTGATACAAAAATTGGATATTCGTCCTTTCTAATGGAGGCAAATTTCTATGGCAAGAACTTCTAATACTATGTTGAAAATAGCAAGAGTGGGCATTGTTGTCATGTTCTTGATCCTGGAGAAAAAGCTTCAGCTTTCCACCACAGAGTATGGTGTTAGCTGTCAGTTTGTCATATATAGCCTTTACTGTCAAGCTAAGTTCCTGATTTGTTTAATTTTGTTAAATGCTTTATTGATTCTACTGAGACGATCCTTTGATTGCTTCCTGTTTTATTAATGTGGTATATCATGTTAATTGATTTGCAGATACCGAACCATCTTTGTATCCCTGGGATAAATCCCACTTGATAGTGGTGTACAATCTTTCCAATGTATTTGGAATTGAGTTTGTTAATATTTTGTTGAGGATTTTTCCACCCATGTTCATTAGGCATACTGGCCAATAGTTTTCTTTCTTTTCTTTTATTTTTTTATAGTGTTACTGTCTGGTTTTGGTATAATGCTGGCCTCATAAAATGAGTTTGGAAGCATTCTTTCCTCTGAAATTTTCTGAATAACTTGAGGGTAGGAAGTCTTAAGTATTGGCTAGAATTCAACTGTGAAGCTGTGTGGTACTGGACTTTGGGTTTGCAGAAGTTTTTAAATTACTGATTGAATTTCATTACTTGTACTCAGTCTGTTCAGATTTTTAATTTCTTCATGATTCATTTTTTTCATAGAGTTTTATTTTTTTATTTAGTGAACTTTTCCTTTTATTTTTTATTTTTTTAATTTTATTTATTTTTTTCAATGTTACAAGATTTATTGTTTTGCACCACACCCAGTGCTCCATGCAGTACGTACCCTCCTCAATACCCACCACCAGGCTCGCCCAACCCCCACTACCCTCCCCTCCAAAATCCTCAGTTTGTTGCTCAGAGTCCACAGTCTCTCATGGTTCATCTCCCCCTCTGGTTTCCCCCCATTCACCCCTCCCTTCCTTCTCACAATGCCCTCCATGTTTTTCTTTATGCTCGGCACGTGAGACCATAAGGTAATTGGATCTCTCTGCTTGACTTATTTCACTCCGCATAATCTCTTCCAGTCCCATCCATGTTGATACAAAAGTAGGATATTCGTCCTTTCTGATGGAGGCATAATATTCATGATTCACTCTTGAAAGGTTGTGTGTTTGAAGGAGTTCATTTCTTCTAGGTTTTCCAATTTATTGGCAAATAAGTGTAATAATCTCTTTTTAAGATCCTTTGTATCTGTGGTGTTAGTTGTAACTTCTCTTTCATTTCTGATCTACTTTGACCCTCAAGCCCCCCCCCCTTTTTTTTTTAGTCTGGCTAAAGGTTTATTGATTCTATTTATCTTTTCAAAGAACCTGTTTGGTCTGCGGATCTCTTCTATTTTTTGTCTCAATTTCACTTATTTTCATTTTGATCATTATTTCCTTGCTTGGACTAACTTCAGCCTTTGTTTATTCTTTTTCTAGTCATTCTAAGTATAAAAATAGATTGTTCATTTGGAATTCTTATTTCTTGAGGTACTCCCATAACATCATGAATTTCCCTTTTAGAATTGCTTTTGCTGTATGCTATAGATTTAGGAAAGCTGTGTTGCCATTTTTATTTGTGTCAGGGTATTTTTTAACTTCTTATTTGACTTCTTCATTGACCCATTGGTTGTTCAGTAACATGTTGTTTAGTGTCCATGTGTTTGTGGGAGGGGGGAGTTCCCCCCATTTTTCTTCCTGTAACTGATTTCCAATTTCATATTATGGTGATTAGAAAAGAATATTTTAATCTTAAAATCACTGAGACTTGTTTTGCAGTGTAACATGTGATTTGTCCTGCCTGGAGAATGTATCACATACACTTGAGTAAAATGTGTCTTCTGCTCTCTGGGGATGGAATGTCCTTTATGTATCTATTAAGTCCATCTGATCTAATATATCATTTAAGGCCAATGTTTTCTTCTTGATTCTGTCTAGATCTATCCATTGATGTAAGTGGGGTGGTAGTAGGAACTATTACTGTAAATTTCTCCCTTTATATCTGTTAACATTAGCTTTTTATATTTAGGTGTTCCTATGTTGGGTGCATAAATGTATAAATGTGTTATCCTCTTCTCAGATTAACCCCTTTACCATTATGTAATGCCTTTCTTCGTCTTTTGTTATGGTTTTTGTTTTAAAGTCTGTCTTGTTGTATAGAAATACTGTTACACTAGCGGTCTTTCCATTTCCTTTTGCATAGAATTCTTTTCCGTCTCTTCACTTTGAGTGTGTGTATGTCTTTAGATCTGAAGTGAGTTGGCAATATATATATATAAATATATTTATACATTTTGCCCCTTCGTACCCTTTGACTGGAGCATTTAGTCCATTTATATTAAAAGTAGTTATTAAAAGGTATATTCTTATTGCCATTTTGTTAATTGCTTTGCGTTGTTTTTGTAGTTCTTTCTTCTTTCAGTCTCTTTCCTTGAGAATTGATGGTATTTTTTAGTGTTATGTTTGGGTTCCTTTCTCTTTATTGTGTTTTTTAAATCTATTGTAGGAATTTAGTCTGTTGTTACCATGATCATATACGTTGGCTTATATAGGCAGCAGTCTATTTTAAGCTGATGGTTGCTTAAGTTCAGATGCATTTTAATGCCCCACACTGTGCTTTTTTGTCTTATTTTACTTTGTTTTGTTTACCCAACTACTTATTATAGTTAGAGTTGGTTTTACTTTTTGTCTTAAAACTTTTATAGTAACTTTTCAAGTGGCCGATTTGCTTTTACTATATATTTGGTTTTACCATTGAGAATTTTTTCTTTCATATATATTCTAATTTTTTTTTTATTTAAAGAAGGCACTAACATTTCTTGTAAGGCCAGTTTAGAGCTATTTATGAGCTATTTTAGCTTTTATTTTTCTCAATTTCTCTTAATTCTGAATGATTACCTTGCCTGGCAGAGTATTCTCAGAAAGTTTGTCCCTTTCAGCCCTTTTATTTTTTTTCCCCAAATACATTTATTTTATTTTTTAGTGTTATAAGATTAATTGTTCATGCACCACACGCAGTGCTCCATGCAATACGTGCCTTCCTCAATACCCACTCTCTTTCCTCCAAAACCCTCAGTTTGTTGCTCAGAGTCCACAGTTTCTCATGGTTCATCGCCCCCTCCAATTTTCCCTCATTTACCCTTCCTTTCCTTCTCAAAATGCCCTCCATATTTTTCCTTATGCTCCACACGTTAAGTGAGACCATAAGATAATTGACTCTCTGCACTTGGCTTATTTCACTCCGCATAATCTCTTCCAGTCCCATCCATGTTGATACAAAAGTTGGATATTCGTCCTTTCTGATGGAGGCATA